>OY796881.1:63425764-64025764 GCA_963680785.1 Diplosoma virens | reverse complement strand
ATTTATTCTTTTAATACCCTAAGATGTTGTACCGCCTGGATCAAATGCTGGCAGTGATGTTGTTAAGCCAGCATTGAGATTCTTTATTCAAAAATATTAAATCTCGTGCTCCGTGTGGTGCTCGATGTATGGGGCACTCCATTAGAACGTAGTTTGCATTTTGTTCAATGGCGCCGCACTTCCAATTCGGTAAAGCAGCGAAAGCACATTTATGCATGGACAAATAGAATCGCTTAACACCAGTCCGCAGGCGATTGAGCTTAACTCAAATTTTTTGGGGCAAGTTCATTTAATCTTATAGGTAGTCAGCACTAAGTTGTTAAATGATTATTTGCAGTGTTTGGCGCTTGGAATTGCTTTAAAGTTTGGTGAAGCTTGAGAGTCTAGATTTACGAGAATTGATCAAGTTTTGTGATATTTTTCAATCTGTTACTAGACGTTTTCTGGCAAATCCATTCATAGGTCTACTTATCCAAAACCAACTTGTTTTTAAACTTCAGTCTCGCAGCAAACTATTTCTAAAGCCGGCATAAATAAAAATAAACACAGTTTTACTGCAGCGCTGGTATTTAAGTTATTTAGTTCAATTGGTTCTTTCGGATTACCGAGTAAAGTTGTGGCACTAGTTTACAGACTTTTAAACTAAAGTTTTTGCCAAAGTCAAAATGGCTTTAAAAGTGTTTTGTGAGATTTTCCTGGGAGATCCGATGTGAAATTTTTTGTTTCAAAATCGACATTTTATGAGTAGTAATATATGATCCATTTGGTGAGTTTTTCCGCTAGTGGCGCCAGAGAGCAGGAGCCAGGAGCATGCAAGAGCGCTGACATCATCAATGGTGGAAGGTTGCGCTAGAGAACAGTGGCGGATTTTAAAGTTTTTAATACAAAAACACTAGCTTTTGTATTAAAAACTTTAAAATGTAAGACACTTGGAAGAAAGGTCGTCTTTCAAAAAAAAAGTTAAATTTTTTTACGTAGAAGGAATCCACTGTTTTCATACAAAAACCTTTACAATGTGAGGCTCTTGAGAAAATTTTAAATAGTAATAATTTTAAGAACTTTACCACAAAACCTCCGTGTGAAAAATATATAAAATTATATTCGTGGATCAATTTCAATATCAATTAATGAAGCTTTGGTTAAAACGTTTCTTTGGAGGAAAGAAAAACTTAAATGTTTTGGTTAAACTAGTGTCAAGCGGTCTTTTTCTAAAAAATTGATTTTTCAAAGGTTTATTGAGCTAGTAAAGGTAAAAAATTTGGTTTAACTTGAATCATTTTTATTCGGTTTGTCCTAATGATTATCGTTAAGTTTGGGGTATGATGACTGATCGTAATTGGTTGTTAATCAACACCCACATATCTAATTCAATGCTTTCAAAATGTTTTCTTGGAATTCACCAATAAGTTTCTGCATAAAATTTTTTTTTTAACATCTCAAACAATGTTATGTTGGCAAAAATTAAACAAAATTTAGAAGATTGAACTAAAAATATTAAAAGCATGTTAAACTTTTGTTTCAAAAAGTAAAAACATTGAAGTTACACCTGACTAAAAATCGAGTTAAAATTAAAACCTTAAAACTTTTACGCTTTATTGGATATTTTACATTTTCGACTTTTGGGGAATGGTTAAAAAACTTTCTACAATACTTTAAAATGTTGGTGTAGAAAACGGAAAACGAAACTAAAAAGTCTAATTTTTAATACCTGTAGACGGTTTCTTTCACAAGGTCACTGTCCAAACTTCTTTCTCAGAGGTTAGCAACGTTCAAGATAAAAGAGTGAATTTTTTGGTTTCTTACTTTATTTGTATTTCTTACCCCAAGCAAAAGCGTGTCATGAAAGCAAAGTTTTAGTTATTTTTTAAAAAACCGTGGTTTTTCAAAGGTTTATTTTCAGATTTCGAGCTAGTCAATAAGTTTATTAAATATTTTTAGTTTGGTTTGTTTTCATTTAGACATAAGAACTAACTGTGATAGAATTTGATAAAATAAATTCTAATATATTTTCAAAAAACAACCGACTTTTTTTGGAATTGATCTTACTTACGTTGGTCTTATTTGACTTCAAATTTTAAAAAAATGTTAATTCTAGAAAATTTATTTGGTAAATTGTATTAAAATGTTCAGTTTTATGATGAATTTTGTAAGTAAAAGTAAAAAAATGTAAAACTTTTTAACATAAATGGTTGTTGTACTTGATTGGGGATCAAACTAAGCTTAAGTCGGTGTTTTGAAATCAAATTTTTGGGTCAGGCTTGTAATGAAATTTTTTTTTACAGACGGTTGTTAAAAACTATAAAAATCAAGGTGCATTATAAAAATTTTCGCTTAGTCTACTTTTACACTGGAAATTAAGGTAACTAGATTTTCACACACGATGATGAATATGTCGCGATTTTTAACAGGAAACGCAATACGCTATGAACAGGATACGGCCCAAGCTTTTGTATAAGAGAGAGAACTTGACACAATTTTCAAAAGCATATTGTCACGCTTACAGAGATTACGGGTAGCTTTCTTATTATTAAAAGTTTATAAAAATGACCAAAAGATTAAACATATTTAGAACTGAATTCATTTTTAAAACAATAAAAATTTTGACACTAGAAAGGAAATTCATACTGCATAAAAATAATAACTATGTTTGAATTTGATTTACTAAATAATAAAAGTTGAAAAAAAGACGAAGTTTAAATTGAATAAAGCTTATGACAAAAATCAAGGTTGTTAGAGAAAAAATTAAGATTAGGTATAACAAAAATCAAGGATGACTAAGAAAAAAGTTTTAAAATTGAATAAAGCTGCCTAAAAGTCAAGCTTCTTAGAAAAAATTTTTGAGAAAGTGAACATAAGTATAACAAAAATCAAGGTTGATTAAGAAAAATTTTTAAAAATTGAACATAAGTATAACAAAAACAAGGTTGCTTAGAGAAAAAGTTTTAAAATTGAACAAAGGTTTAGCAAAAATCGAATTTTATTTAGAAAAAAATTGAAGATAGGTGTAACAAAAACCAAGATTGACTAAGAAAAACTTTTGAAAAATTGAACATGAGTATAGCAAAAATCAAGCTTGTTTAGAAAAAAATTGAAGATAGATATGTAAAAAAATCAGATTGCCTAAAGAAAAACTTTTAAAAATTCAAAAAGGTATAATAAAATCATGGTTGACAAAGAAAAATTTTGAAAATTTCAACAAGGACGTCAAACTTGTTTAAAAAAAAATTGAAAATAGGTGTAACAGAACCAAGGTTGCATAGAAAAATTAAACAAAGGTATAACAAAAATCGAATTTGTCTAGAAAAAATTCAAGATAGTTGTAACAAAAACCAAGTTTGTCTAAGTAAAATTTTTGAAAAATTGAACATAAGTATAACAAAAATCAAGCTCGCCTTGAAAAAATTTAACTCTTTCGCTACGTTTCGCCACTACAGTGGCGCAAATTTTGTGGAAATTGTACGTTGCGCCACTGAAGTGGCGTAGCTTTTGCTGACGCTTGTACGTTCAGCCACGCTACTGGCGTCTGGGTAATCGCTTTTTTCTTTCACCAAAACGAGAGTGAGTCTTTTTTTCCGCATTTGTGTTAGCGACTACTACTTTCAGTGTTCTGTACTCTTATTTTTATAGGTTTAGGCTAAAGTCGAATTTGAAAATAAGTACTGTAGTGCTGTAACTAGCTAGTGTAGTATGGAAGCCAGGAGATCGCAATCACGCATGTCAGCCTTAGAAGCACAAAATTTGATTTCTGCTTTGATGTGTGAAGACCAACCTGATAGTGATGTAGAACTGCTTGGTGATGAAAATTCGGATTATGATACTGACGTAAGTGACGTTGATAGTGATATCCTAAATAGTTATAGCGAGACACCAGTACAGGTTGCTGCTGGTGCATCTAAAATTCAAAATTTTTCCGTTGCTGATCTTATGTCTGAGAGTGATAGCGATTCCAACCAAACATCAAGTCAGGTTGCTGTGTCCAGCGCTGTTTCTGTTACTCAAGGTGGCTCCACTGCTGATATTAGCTCTTCTGATTCTGCTAGTGACAATCAAGCTACTGCTCCTGGAAGGCCAACGCAAAATCCTCTCCTGGATAGTTGGAAACAAATTTCAGAAGCCGATAGTGACACCAACGTTTATGCTTTCAATTTTGCCAAAAACAGTGGGATTCAAATAGGCGTCTGTAATGATAAATGGGAGGCTGTTGGAATTGATCCAAATGGCACCCTAACACCATATGATTTTTTTCAATTGGTATGGGATGAAAACGTGGTTGATGAATTGGTCAGCATGGTGAACGAGTACGGAGGCAGAAAGAAACAAATGAACATGCCTTCAAGAAGGAGATCTCTTTTAGCTAAATGGACAGACACTAGTGCTGCAGAAATGATGAAGTTTTTGGCTGTTACAATTCAAATAGTAATAGATAAGCGACCATCTATCAAGAAATACTGGTCAGTAAAAGAACAATACCATACACCATGGTTCAATTCCATATTTGCACGAGAACGGTTTGAACTTTTGTATCATAGCATGCTTCATGCTGCACCTGTGTCTGCAGAAAAGACGCAAAAAATTTTGCCATTTTTGAAGAAGCTTGTTCAAAATTTCCAGGAGGTTTTTTATCCTTTCCGCAATGTGTCCATTGATGAAATGGTTGTAGGATTCAAAGGGCGTGTCAAGTATTTTCAATACAATCCCAGAAAGCCAAGTAAGTTTCATTTGAAAATCTTCGGTCTGTGCGACAGCTCAACTGCTTACGTTTACAACTTGCTGCCTTACTTTGGCTCCCAGACAGTGTACACTCTTCAAGATGAAAAGGCTAGCCAAGCCAAAAAAGTCTTCCATGACCTTCTCTCCGTTCTAGATGATGGACACCATGTCTTTTCTGATAGATACTACACAAGTTTGGATGTGTCAAAGTACTTGGCAGAAGAAAAGAATATGTATTTTACAGGAACTCTGAACACCAACAGAAAGGGGCTGCCAAAGGAAGTCAAGAAGATGAAAATGAAGCATTTAGAGCGAAAATTTTTTCGTGATGAACAAGGTGCTGGTCCACATATTGTCGTTGCCTGGAGGGATAAAAAGGCATCCAAGCCAGTTGTAGCTCTCTCTACTTTCCACAATAACGAAACTGTTCAAAAACAGAGGAGACTTGGACATACTGTAACTATGCCAAAGCTGATTGCAGATTACAATGACAATATGAACGGTTGTGATCGTGCTGACCAAGCAATTGGATATTACTGCAACTTTGATCGAAAGTCTTACAAATGGTGGAAAAAGCTATTTTGGTGGATCCTGGAAGTTGCTCAATATAATGCTTTCGTCCTCTACAATCTCCATCAGGGATCAGGAGAAAAGCGTTTGACATTACTGCAGTTCAAAGAAGCGCTGATCCAGGCCATCACTAATGAAGCAGCCGAATCCAGCGAAGAGCCTATTCTCAAAAGAAAACGAGCTGGACGTCCAGCCGATACACCTGTGCTGACAAGATTGAAAGACACCAAACATCTTGTCACTGCTGTTGAAAAACAAAGAGAATGCAGAGTGTGTAGTTTCGCAGTTCAGAACAAAAGAAAACGTACAAGCTATGTTTGTTCTAGTTGCCCAGAAAAACCACACCTGTGTCCCAAAGACTGTTTTTTGAAATATCATACCATGACCAAATACAGAAAATGAATAAATTGGTTTGACCACCAATGAAAAAAAAGATACTTCATAAACAAAATCGACTTGTTTTATTGTGATTTGTGGTTCTAGGATTTGATTGCTTACTGCATCAATATTGTAGTGCGTAAAATCTACAAAAATGCAAAAAATCGTGAATTTTTGCCAAAATGCCGATAGGGATGTATATAAACTAACTAATTTTGAACAAAAATGATTGTTATTTGCTTGCTTGACCGTTTTTTGTGATGTTATATTGATAGAACGATAATCCATGCCAATATGACATGAATATCTTGAAATTTATTTTTTTGTGATTTTTTGCCAAATTAATTCCGTACAGCAATGGAGAAAAATTACGTAGCGAAAGAGTTAAAGATATTTATAAAAAATTAAGATTGATTAGAAAAAATTAAACAAAGTTATAATAAAAATTAAGGTTTTTTAGAAAAATAATTTTAAAATTGAATAAAAGTATCTAAAAACCAAACTTTTTTAGGGAAAAATTGAGAAATTGAACATAAATATAGCAAAAATCAAGACAAAGTTTTGCAATGCACAAAGAAACCTATACAAACAATCCCGGTAAAAACCTAGGAAATTCCCAGTGAGAAAACTGTGTATTGACCTGACGTGTCCAAACTTGCCCTTTGCAGATCATATTTTGACAGGTTTTTTTTCTACGGAGTACTTAAAAACAGAAAACTGGTTGAAAGAATTTTCTATTGTGCACCTAAAATCAGGAAAAGGTTTGACAGGTTCGCTTCGCTTGCACTTAAAAACAGGAAATGGTTTGAGAGGTTCGCTTCGCTTGCACTTAAAACAGGAAATGGTTTGACAGGTTCGTTTTATGCGTGCCTAAAACAGAAAATGGTTTGACTTTATTGCTTTTAAATTTTTCAGAATGTCTTGAAATAATCTTATGTCATGTTTTAAAGTCTTGGTTCTGTCTTGGGCAGGGAATCAAACTCAAAACTGCTGTTTTTCTTAGGGTTAGGATTTATATTATTTTGGGTAGGAATCAAACTCAGGACTACTGTCTTTCATAGGGTTAGGATTTATACTGTCTTGGGTGGGAATCAAACTTAGGACCACTAACTTTCTTAGGTTTAGGATTTACAGCTTCGTTGTCTAGGGTGGGAGTAAAACTCAGGACCACTGACATTCTTAGGGTTTGGCTTCACAGCTTCGCTGTCTTGGGTGGGAGTAAAACTCAGGACCATTGTCTTTCTTAGGGTTAGGGTTTATTATCTTGAATAAGAATTGAACTTAGGACACCGTCTTTCTTAGGAATAGGATTAGGAATAGGATTAGGAATAGGATTAGAAATAGGATTAGGAACAGGATTAGGATTAGGAATAAGATTAGGAATAGGAGTTGAATTAGGATTAAGAATAGGATTAGAAATAGGATTAGGATTGGGATTAGGATTTAGAATAAAAAGAGAATTAGAATAGGATTCAAAATAGGATTCGGATCCACCATCCGCCACTGCTCTCTGAGACGTCAGCGCTCTTGCATGCTCCTGGCTCCTGCTCCTGTTCTCTGGCGCCACTAGCGGAAAAACTCACCAAATGGATCATATATTACTACTTTCATGCACTTTGTAGGAGCTGCTGTTTAATTGTGATTAATTAAAAAATACTAACCTTTTGACTTGGTCAATTTTTTTCGACTTTTGTTGGAGTGTGTTTGAATTTTCATCAAAAGTTCTTTTGTTATATCTTGTTCATAAAAATAAAAATAAAGAAGCAGGCTTAGGCTCATTAATATCAAGCCACCAATTATATTTCGTATTGTAGCCATCAGCAAAACTAAAGTGACATTTACTAATGATATACAAGTTTAAACTCTTTTAGTAGGCAACAGCAGAATCTGCAGTAGAATTGATCTATAAGACATTTCATGTTAAATTGAGCACAAACTTTTCAAACTAAAATCTTTAATTTAGGGTTTCCAAGCTGGAGGTTCGTGGGCCCCCAGGGTATACACAGAATTTTTGTATAAAACAGCAATTTTTTACCCACATTACACTTAATTCAAAAGCATTCCTAGGATTGTAAAAACTTTTCAGTGACACGTCTTAATCTTGACGTTGATAAATAAAAATGTTTTCCAAAGTCAACTGAAGACTCAAAAAAAGCCTTCAAATGAAGCTCGGGTTGAGCTATCTGTAAAGCGTAAATAGAAGATCTTTTTTAACAATTTTTGTAAAACTTTTTGGACCCCAAAACCGATTTTTTACACAATTCGCCTTAACTCTCTGTCTACCAGCAGCAAAATGTGCGTTTTGTACAAGTGGGATCAAATTGACTCCATCATGATTCTTAATTTGGAGTTGTTTTGTTTGTATTTTTTTAAAACTTTTGTTTACTTAACAAATAATAAATAAAGAAATCAATCATTCTAGTAATAACAAAACTTTTAAAACAATAAAAAATGTAAACTATAGTTTTTCAAGTTGCTGCTGCATCAATTAAACAATTTTTTACAATGTTGATTTAAATGGTAATATTTTTTAGTTCATGTCCAATAATTAATGTTTTCATTACGCACAAAAACATATCAAGAAAAGACAATATTAAAAGTACCCTACGATGATAGTCCTGCCGCGTAGCCTACTGATTTCATTTATGCGTTTCACATAAATATCCCTTTACACCAGCGTTTCTCAGACCTTTTTTTCTGCAACCCAAAATCGCTAAAAACAATGGTTTATAAATATTACTGCGACCCAAATAAATTTGAGTGAGCGCTTATCGAAACAAAACGAAATTATTACGTAAGCTAACAATGGTCGTCTAATTTTAGTTGTATACCCCTATGTGTCGGCAGAAATTTGTTCGTGAGCAAACTTATTTCAATTTCGTGATTTTCAGCTCAAAAACGTAGTGACCTCTAAAAAAAAAAAAGTCTTCACCTTGAATCTGACTCTGATTTCAATTTTTGTCTTAAAATCGTATTTGTTATCTTAAAAAAGGTTCTTTACTTTTAAAATCTTGTGTGCGCACATTTTTTTCTTTTGCGTGCGGTAATTTACAAGTTTTAGCAACCCATCCACATAGTCTTGGCGATCCACATTTGGGTCGCAACCCATGGTTGGAGAAACGCTGCTTTACACAAACAACCAAACTACTTGCACATAAACAGAAATAATAACATAAAACCTCAAATTAACTGCTAATAAACACATTGTTATAGTAATAGCTAAGCACAGCTGATGCAGACAATGTTTCATTGTTTAGGACATACATATTTGCCACATTTAGAACAAAGAGATTGACATTTTGGGTCCTTCTTTTGATCCAACAAAGTACATCGGGCCCCTTATTTAATAAAGCACCATTTCTAGAAAGAGTAACATTCTTTTTTCTGGTTGAAGAAATTGATGCAACAGTTTGTGCTTTTTCTGTAATTCCATACAGTTCTTTTCAAAGACTGATAAAAAGGTTTTTCTTTTCTCATGCAGATTTTGTCATTTTTACAATTTATTGCTTACTAAATGATAAAGACATAATTGACATGAATCATGTAGTAGAATAAGACTAATGACCATCTTCGAGTTATGCGTTTGGTAGAATATGATCTCACCATTCTGTCTAAAGTTTCAACACGATCTTTTGCTTTGTTGCAAAACAGAATACGAGCTTGGTTTATGATCCGAAGTGCTTTCGATTTGTGGCCAACTATGCATTGTTGAAAGCATATTGACTGAACTGTTTTTTCGGGACAATGATGGCTTCATGTCCAAATGCTGACTTTTAAGAGTAGATTCTTAAACAAATTTGACAGTTTTAAACTACATACATAACATGAAAGAAGTTACGATAGCAGGTTGAAAAACGCTTTCGAATTTGTACTGCTGCAAAAAAATTTTAATCAATTAAAATTTCAGTCAGTTAGTAATTTTTTTCCACCATTTTTCAAACAAAATAGTTTAAGTATACTTACATCATGAAAAAAAAATGCAACAAAACAAAAACGTTAAAATATGTAAACACTAATAAATAAAAATAGTTTAATGAAGAATTGCATGATTGCATTACCTAGAGAGAAACAATTGAAAAAAAGCGACAAATTAAAATAAATACTGTATAAACACAAAACAGATTGGTGCAGCCTGTTTAATTATTTTTGTCAAATCATTTGTTAGCCTGTACCTCTGCTCAGGCAAGCTATCAGGTGCCACATCTTGCGCAAATGAAGATTATAATAAGTTATTTTTTATCTTAAGTTACCGTTTCACATGCTCACAACCGGATGTACTTTTCGTCACAGAGAGAAGAAATGTGTTTTCAAAATCAATGCTTTTCAAAAAGAGCTACCTGGATCCCTAATGAGGAATTCAAAATTTTAAGGAAGAAAAATCGCTGGGGGAAAATTGAAGAGGAATTTGAGATGAGAATCTTATTACAGTTGATTAAATCAATTTCATAAAAGTAAAGATTTTTTTTCGAAATTCCTGGTAGTTTATCCTTTTCCTGTTTTTTTCCGAAATTCCTGTTGTATCCCTTTTCAGTTATATGATGTGCAAGCAGAATCCAGGTCAAGACATAGCAGAAACGTGGGCAAAATCACAGGTGTTGTTAATATGTCATGTTTTTTGTAAAAATAGATTATTTGTACTTTTTTTTAGCCATTTGGGCGTCATAGCTCTTTTTAAATTTGGCATTAGTCATAGTAGGATTGAACCATGACAATCTTTATGCATGGCTATCAAAAAACCCGGACACCGTAAAAGATGCTCGAGAAATTATAGCCTTTTTTTATTAACATTTAAACGTCTTGCATTTCATATGTTTGATAACAAAATTTGATATTTCCAATTGAAGCTATATCAAAATGTTTTAATTGTAGTAAATACTGTTCTATGATATAATAATAAATTGCATTGGTGAGTATTAGGCAATTGACACGATTGCGTTTTAAAGCTTACTCGCTTGGTTCTATTGTGTCCTTATAGAAAGAGAGTTTACGGCACTGTTTTTGCATAGCTATGTAATAAGATAAAAATCAAAAACATATATATCGAATTACTGTACAAGACAGATGGCACAAGAGTCCATCTGTGGCAATGTGCGTCACGTACGCTTAACGAAAGCTCACTGCCAGACCATAGTTTCAAGTTTTAAACTCAAATCAGAAACAATCTGCTTAGCCAGGTTTGGTCGCAGAGCTTCTTATATATATTGAAAAACCCAACATTTATAGGTTTCTACCAGATGCATTGCTGCACTGATAGACGCGGCATTGTGCTTCAGGCACACCAAACCCAAGCTTACGGCCTGACCATGGGTACGAGTTTTAAACTCTCATCAGGGACAGTCTGCTTACCCAGGTTTTTCCGTTTTTATCAGTGTAGCAATACATCTGGTACAAGCCCACAAATCTTAAATTTTTTCCTTCATATATTACCAGCACTGCGACAAAACCTTGGTAAGCAGACTGTCCCTGATGAGAATTTTAAACTCAAAAACATGGTCTGGCGAGCTTTATCGGTATTGCAATCACGACTACAAAATGCGTTTTTTCAAATTTTGAAAAATTTGAATAGGCGCAAGCAAAAAAAGGAATTCACGTAAGTAGGAATTAAAAGTAATTTTGGCATTGGTAATAGAATATAGAATCAGAAACCGGAGCTTTATGTCTATTCGGTCTAAAGTATTACAGGACAGGAAGAAATTTTCTGAATAAAAAATTTTAGATAATATTTTTAGAGATGGTTTTTTTTAAAGATGGTTTTTTCTTCTAGTGTTGATGCCTTCTAAAATTCAGACACCTTTAGGGAAAGATGTTGAGCTGACTTGCAGTCAATAGCCTTATATCTACCGTTTCCAAACGACAAAGAGAGTGCTGTCCTGGCAAGGCGGGTGTTTCGACTTACCAATAAGATTATTTTAGCATTCTCCCTGCTTTTCGACAAGAGTCTCAAAGTGAATGCTTTGATCAAAACCATTATTCTCTCAATTTTGTATTAAGTCTGGTCAGTAAAGACGTTGCAGGCAAAATCGAGTTGTGTTTTGTTCGAGGCACTGCAGTAAAGTTCTATAAAGAATTTCATACCCTGTATACCAGTATGGCATACGGTTGTTTTGGTTACCGCGTCTTTTTGGTTGCTTTTAGATGACGTTGAAAAAGTCCTGAGTACGTCGCTTCCACATCAGGTGAATTCAATAGCAAAAAAGTCTTTTCAAATTTGAACCTTAAAGCAATGTAATCTTGTCACGGCAAAAATTTCATCGTTTAACTGTCAAAGCAAAACTTGTTAATGTAAGCCTAATAGGCGAGAGTCAATGTATTAACTTTAGAAATTTTTTTGGATTTATGTTGAAAATTTTTGATGTGAAAAGGAATTTGTATATTCTTTGTGCTTATTGATGAAACCACGATTATGAATTCGGGAAATTATTTTTCATCTCCACCAACTCAACGTTTTCTGATTCTGATTCTACGAATTAGTTGCATGGTTCAGACTGGAGTCGGAGCATTTTCTTTAGATTTGAAGAAGTCGAAGTCACGGGTAGGAGTCGGTTTTTTAAATTCAACGGAGTTGGGAATCGCTGTCCTTATTGCTTTTGGAGACTTCAATTTACGCTAGACATTTTTATATTGCTGACAGCGTAGTCAAGTGGTTGAAGCGCCGGGCTCGTGATCAACACGGTTTCGGTTTAAAGCTCACTCGCCAATTCTGTTGTGTCCTTGGGAAAGACACTTAATGGCACATTCCCCTGCTTGGTGGTCCTGGCAAGCAGTTCTAAATTACAGTCATATCTCTATAAAGTTACAAGCGGACAGCAATATCGTGGCATCTCCGGAAGCAGATCGGGGTAATTGCTTACCCGATGTGTTAGCGCCTCCGTCGCTTTCCTGCAAGTCAGGAGGATAGATATAGAAATAAAATAAATAAATAAATAAATAAATAAAAATTTATGTACGTATTTTATCTCTATAGCTATTAACCCAGCCTCTAAGGTTGTTCAAATCAGAGCAGCCTTGGTGCCGGTCCCAAGCCCGGATAAATGGGGAGGGTTGCGACAGGAAGGGCATCCGGCGTAAAACACAGCCAAATATTTTTCAATGCGCGTTGTAAAATCTAACTTCATACCGGATCGGTCGAGGCCCGGGAAAGCAACGACCGTTACCAGTGACTGGGCACCAAGGGTTACTGGTGGACATGCTACTTGGATGCAAAGAAGAGGTGGAAAGCAGTGGAGAAGAAGGAAGGAGAGAAATGAAGAGAGGAAGAAAGCTAAGAAGATCAAGCTGAGGATTGCTACATTAAATGTTGGAACCATGACTGGTAAAGGAAGAGAAGTGGCGGATCTTATGGAACGAAGAGGGGTGGACATACTGTGTGTGCAGGAAACCCTCTGGAAGGTGGAGAGAGCAAGATGCATAGGTGGAGGATATAAAATGTGGTACTGTGGAAGTGGAAACAAAAAGAATGGTGTAGGAATCATATTGAAAAAGGAGCATGTGGACAGGGTAGTGGAATTATGGAGGGTATCAGAAAGGATAATATGCTTGAAGATGGAGCTTGATGGTGTTATGTTGAATGTCATCAGTGCATATGCGCCACAGGTGGGGTGTATTCGTGAAAAAAACGAAACATTCTGGCTGGACCTAGATGAGACAGTGGAAAAGATATCAAGGAATGAAAGAATTGTGGTGGGAGCAGACCTGAATGGGCACGTAGGAGAAGGGAATAATGGTGATGAAGAATGCATGAGCAGACACGGATTAGGGAAAAGAAATAATGAAGGACAAGCAGTGGTGGATTTTGCTAAGAGAAGGGAACTAGCAATCACCAACACATATTTTGTAAAGAAACCGGCACATAGAGTCACCTACGGCAGTGGCGGACGCAGTTCGCAGGTGGATTATATCATGGTGAGAAGACAAAAAATCAAGGAGGTGGTGGATACAAAAGTTGTTGTAGGTGAAAGTGTAGCAAAACAGCACAGAATAGTGGTCAGTGCGATAATCATCTGGACAAAGTGGAGGAAAGCACCAAAATTAGTGAAGATAATAAAATGGTGGAAATTAAAGGACTCAAAAGTGAACAATAAATTTAAAATGGATGTGATTGAAAGCGGAATACTTAGTGGACAGAAAGACTGGCAAACAATAGCTGAAATGATACGGAGCATTGCCAGAAAGGAACTGGGTGAAACATCAGGAAAAGTTAGCAGGCAGGTAGACAGGAAACGTGGTGGTGGAACCAGGAAGTACAAGAGAAGCTAAAGGATAAGAAAAAAGCTAAAAAGGCATGGGATACCATCAGAGATGATGCAAGTTGGCCTATAAAAATGCAAGAAAGCAAGCTAAGAGAGAAGTGGCAAAGGCAAGAAACAAGGCATATGAGGAACTGTACGAAAAACTGGAAACAAAGGAGGGGGAAAATGAGGTGTTCAAAATAGCAAAGCAGAAAAACAGACAAAGCAAGGATGTTCAACAAGTAAGAGTAATCAAAAGTAAAACTGGGGAGATTCTGATGGAAGAAGAGAAAGTGAAACAGAGATGGAAGGAGTATTTTGACAACTTACTCAACCATGAAAACCCTAGAGAAAGAAGAGAAACGAGAACAGAAGAGAGAGAAAGGGACGTGGAAGATATCTCTGGAGAAGAAGTCAGGACTGGGTTGAGGAGAATGAAGAAAGGAAAGGCTCAAGGACCTGATGAAATACCAGTGGAAGCATGGATTGCTCTAGGCAATAAAGGTGTGGAGTTTTTAGTGAAGTTTTTCAACAGACTCTTGCGAGGAGAGAAAATGCCAGATGAATGGAGGAGGAGCGTGCTTGTACCTTTGTACAAAGGTAAAGGAGACATCAAAGAATGTGGAAACTACCGGGGGATCAAGTTGATGAGCCACACTATGAAATTGTAGGAGAGGATAATAGAAGCAAGGATAAGGAAGGAGGTGACAATTGCTGAGCAACAATTTGGGTTCATGCCAGGAAGGAGTACCACCGATGCAATCTTTTGTCTAAGGATGCTGTTGGAAAAATGGACTGAAGGGAAGAAGGCAGTGCACTGTGCCTTTATTGACCTGGAGAAAGCATACGACAAGGTACCCAGAGAGGAACTGTGGGAATGCTTGCGGTTAGCCGAAACATCAGAGTGCTACATAAGGATTATCCAGGATATGTACGACGGAGCAACAACAACTGTAAGAAGTGCAGCAGGGTTGACTGAAGAATTTAAGGTAGGTGTTGGACTCCACCAAGGTTCAGCACTCAGCCCATTTCTTTTTGTCATCATTATGGACAGGCTGACGGAGGACATCAGGAAGGACGCACCATGGGATATGCTGTTTGAAGATGACATAGTTCTGTGTAGACAAAATCATAGGGAGCTAGAGGAGGACCTGGAGATTTGGAGAAATGCACTGGAGAGAAGAGGCCTGAAAGTGAGCCGGAGCAAGACAGAATATTTGAGGGTTGGGGGTGTGGATGATGGAGAAGAGTTGAAGTTGCAAGAAGAAAAGGTAAAGAAAGCCAAAAACTTCAAATACCTGGGGTCAACAGTTAGTAATGATGGAAGATGTGAAGAAGAAGTAAGGAGAAGGATCCAAGCAGGATGGATGAGTTGGAGGAAGGTATCTGGAGTTCTGTGCGACAGGAAGTTATCAGCAAAGGTTAAGGGTAAAATATACAAGAGTGTTGTTAGACCAGCCATGCTTTATGGAATGGAAACGGTGGCAGTGACTGAACGACAAATGGGAAAAATGGAAGTTGCAGAGTTGAAAATGGTGAGATGGGCATTGGGAGTGACAAGAAAGGACAAGATAAGAAACGAATATGTGAGAGGGACTGCAAAAATTGCAAAGCTGGGAGAAAAACTTCGGAATGTGAGGCTACGTTGGTATGGACACGTAAAAAGGAGAGAAGAAGACTACGTGGGGAAAAGGATGATGGAGATGGCAGTGCCAGGCAGAAGGAAAAGAGGAAGGCCAAGGAGAAGGTGGATGGATTTGGTGAGAGAAGACATGGAAAGGGTTGGAGCTAGGGAAGGAGACGAAGTAGACCGAGTGAAATGGAGATTACTGTCGCGCTGTGGCGACCCCGAGTAGGGAGAAGCCGAAAGAAGAAGAAGAAGAAGAAGAAGAAATAAATAAATAAAAATTTATGTATTTTATCTCTATATTTGTTTTTTTAACTCGCACAAAAGCGACGGAGGTGCTATAGGTAGGGAAAACAATTACCCCAACCTGCTTTCGAATATGCTAAAATATTGTTGTCTGGGGTTTTTTTACGAAGTCATCGAAAGCGATTTTCGTTTGAGAAACTAACCAAAAATCTCCCTGCAATTATTATCGCTTCTTAAAAGATTCTTTTTGTCTTTTTTTCTTCTTTATACTATTGTGGTGCTGAAAGCAGGATTTTGGGTTAGTTTTACAAAAAAATCCCGGACGGTGGCTTCTTGAAAAAACCCACTATTGAAGAGTCCAACATGAATTTTTTACTTTGTTCTTTAGTCTTATAGAGATATGATTGAAATGTAGAACTGCTTGCCTAGACCGCCAATCAGGAAAAAGTGTCGTAAAATTTCTTTCCCTAGAATACAACAAAATGGTGCGAGTAAGTTTTGAATCGAGATTTTGTGGATCACAATCACGGCGCTTTAATGGGTTTTAACCACTCGACAATTAGGCCTTCAAGGTTGTAAAATCGAAATTGCTAGAGTTGCACGTTGTAGAATGACGTCGGATTTGCTTTTTTAAATCTTTTATTGTTGAAGTTCGAATCAAGTAGGAAAAAAAAATCTGCACCAACGACAAGCCAGCTCATCATGGTGGTGCAATTCCCTTCCCTGCACTGTAGAAGGTTGAAATATGTCGATTCCCGGAGGGTCTTATTTTCGGGGAACTCCACTGTGGACAAATTTCCTACTCAATTTTTATCCCTGCTGTCCACTGGGCGGTCACAGGTGGACGGCGCTCTTAATCCCTAATGACCTCCTCTCTCTTCTTTATTCTTTATTTCTAAAAACTTGCCTTAGTCTCTTTTCCAACCCTAAACCTCCTCTTTATTTATCCCACCCATTGCTGCTTCTTATTCTTATGATTTTGCTGCTCAGAGGTGACATTCACCCCAACCCTGGCCCGATAGACCCCTGCTCGTCGCAGAGTCACCTGGGGAAACAGATCGGTACAATGTGCCAACTGTTTTCTCTGGGTGCACCTCTCTTGCTCTGGTTTTTCTCCTGCTGACTTTTGGAAAATTTTCCGAGACACTCTTGGACCTGTCCAATGTGCACAGCCTCCTTTGAAACTTCTCCTTCCTCTTACCAAACTGTCTCCCTATCTTCACCTTCAAATCCCCGCAAGGTCCCTCCAAGTTTCAGTTTTAAGACCAGTCCTTTTCTCTGTAATTAATAATAATCTTTCTGCCTTTCTTCCTAGATCTGCTAAGGTCTCCCCTACGCAGATGATCTTTCCATTTGGGCCTCTTCCACAAGTGTTGAGTGTGCAACGTCAACTGTCCAAGCTGCCCTCAACAGAATGTTGAAGTGGTCCTCCGAATGGCGTCAACCTCTCAACCCTCTCATTTGTGAGTCATCCTTCTTCAGCCTAGACCCCAACCAGTCTCGTATAAAACCCCCTATTTCTATTCTTAACACCCCACTTAATTTCAACCAAAACCCGAATTTTCTTGGTGTAATCATCGACCGCTTCTTTCTTTCAAGCATCATATCTTATCCTTATGGATAAAGTTTCATAGTCGATTCCGTGCCTTCCGATCTATCGCCTCTGCCTTCTGGGGCCCATCAAAGAAATCTTTATGTACTCTCTATCAAGCCTTTATTCGACCCATCCTTACCTATATTTTCCCAAGCTGGTCTCCTTTCTCACCTCCCACTCACATTACCTCTGTGGAGAGGATGCATAGATCTTCCTGTAGAGTAATCACAGGCTACCTATCGTTTACTCCTATCCCCCTGCTTTTCCTAGAAGCGCTTCTTCTTCCACTTCGCGTCACCCTTACCCACCAATCTCTCTCTTTCTTTAAACGAGCCCTTAGACTACCTTAAATCTTTCCTCTAGCTTCTCTCGTAAATTCTAAACTCGCATGCATCTTAAGGAAGGATTATGGAGATCCTTCTCCCGATTACATAGCCTTCCCGTTATCTGCAACTATCTCGCAAACCTTTAATCCTTTGTCCTCCCCAACCTCCATGGTCTACCCATTCTTCTTACAGTATCTCATTCCAACTCTCTTCTCCATGCTCTTGTAATGACTCTCACTCCCTTTGCAACATCGCCGCTACTTCCCACCTGTTCTCCTTGGCTAACATGAACATCACTTTCTGGACTGACGGTTCGGTTTCTAACGAGCTGGGAAAGGGTGACGCAGAAATCTACATTAAGTGTACAAGGTGTCTCACTGCTATCTCGCTCTCTTTCTCGGCTGGACTATGGGCCACCAGCAACAGTGCGAAACTTATGCCATTCTTCATGCTCTTGAGTGGTGTATCTCTCACTCCAAGCCATGTGCGTTTGAATCTGTCACCTTGTTCTCTGACTCTCTATCGGTCTCGTCAACCCTCTCTTCTCCTTTACCCTACTTAACTCCCAAGTCCCTTTCCGACACCCAATCTCTCCTTGATACTTTATCCGACCCAACGTAGCATTTCTAATGAATACCTGGTCATTCATCCCTCCCAGGCAATAACTTAGCAGACTCTTTCGATAAAGTTGGAGCCTCTCTTAACTTGCACAATATCACTATTTCTCTCACCACTTGTTTCCTCCCAACGACTATCCCTTTACACTAGTTGGAGACGCAGTATCCAACCTGGTCTCTTTCAGTATCACATCTCTCCAATGTCTTCTAACGAGCTTACTCTCCCTCGCTCCGCTTACTGTGCGCTCTCTCGTTTACGCTGCAACGGGCATAATATTCTTTTTGGTATATATCTTCACAGGATTTGTCGAGCCGAGACTTTTTTATGCGGAAGCTGTGGTTCTGAATGACAAGACCTTTTTCATCTTTTGCTAGACCGCCCTGTACTTGACCCTACGCGTCTGGCCATCTTCGGCTGCTCCTCCTCCATTCTAGACCTTCGGTCCCGTCCTTGGGAAGTTACCCAATTATTGGGACTCCGCAGAGTTGATCCGCACTTCCATCCCCAGGAATGGGTTGGGTAAAACCACCATCAATAGGATAAAATGTTTTCGACTCCACAACCCTGGTTGTAAGTCAAACTTAGCAACCAGGAAAGATCCAGCAAATAAGGAATAACACGCCTTTAAAATTTTCAAAATTACAGCTTTAGAACTAGCTTTTAGTAAACTTAATTACTTAATATTTCAGAGTTAGTATTTCATAATGGTTTTTCTTGTCTGCAATTAAGATTAGATTAAATTAAAAAAATTTTATTCTTTTTCTGGTTACACTCAACCCCTGACCCTAAGCACTTTTTCTCTGTTAAGTTAATGCATATTATAAGTAGTAGAAAGGAAATAAGATTAAAAGCGGTAACTTTAGACAAGTGCCCACAATTCTAAAAGAATCTCAACATTTTAGAGAGGTTTTAATTCGAATAAAGAATTTTTGCTAATTTGTCACTTGACTTTGAAAAGCAATAAGCAACGAGGCACATGTCGACGCTTTTTATTTAACAAAAAGTTTTTTAAATCTTTAATTAAATTTTTTAAAACAACCCCCAAACTGAAACTTGAATTTAATTTTAAAAATAAAAAGTTAAATGTTTGTCTTCAATATAAAGCCAAAATTGTTTTTAGTTTGCATTTCAAATAAAGTCAAAAAAATGACCTGTCTAGTTACTCCCCTATTCTTGCTTGCTTATTTTTTAGTTATTCAGCAGATAAGTATGACCATAGTTTCGGGCAATAAACGGAAAATTAAAGTTCCAAAAAATATATCAATTTCATACCAACTCCAGCACATCTAAACAAAGCAACTCTGGCTTCAGCAACTTTAAAAAAAACTGCTTTAGTTTCGACTCCAAACATGAACATGCAGCTTCGACCCTGACTCCACAACCCTTGCTTAACTCTTTCAAGCACAGCGGGATATATTTTGTCCCACTAATTTAACTGGCGAATGTGTACATGGGACATTATTCATCCAACTTATAAATTTTTCACTGTGTTACTGCTCAACCACTTAAAAACAATTCCACTATGTGCGCTAAAACGTAATATAACTGCTGAATTGCTTTGCTGACTAGTTTGTTGTAGAATGTTTGGAATGCAACAGAAAACCCTGTTTTTGGGAGACGAGGCTCCTAACCAAGAAGTTTCTGTTTTGAGGTGACAAAAAGTCAAAATACACATTGATTGCAACAAATATAGGCAAAGATTTTGAGCAGGTGATAAGATAAGCTATGCTAAAAACCAACGGCAATATTTTTAAGAATAACAACTGCTAGGAAGAAACAGTATAACTAAATTTATGACTGAACACAAAGGTTCCACCATACAGTAACACTAACATTCTGCTGAGTTGGCCAAATTAGAAGTGGCAAACGTCGGGTAAACAACCGTAATAACAATCAATTTCTTGCACTTAGCCTATCAGGGTAAACTTTACTTGTAGCCAAACATGGTAGGTTATTTAAAAAAATCTGAATATCTCTCACACTGTAACTCGCGGTAAATTTGCTTTTAAAATTTATTTAAGTTCAATACTTAAAACCAAAATTAGGGAAAAGGTCAAGCTATTATGTAACTGTTATGGTAAGCATATTTTGTTGATTTAATTAAAAATACAGTAATATTTATATATATATCTGTGTTAATATTTTTTGTAGAAATGAATGCAATAATTAAAATTTTTGTTTCCAATAATATGATATCTGGTTTGTTTTTTGTGCTTATGTGTATTTGCTTAACTTTTTGCTTATCCGATCTTATTGCAGTCAAGTTGCGTGACGTATGAATTTTAATTAATTTTGATTAATATGTTTTAAAAGTTTTTGCATGCAATAATTTGGGAAAATTATAATAGCTTACAGCCATCTATTTCCAGATTAACCTTTAATATGGTATAGCCAATTGTAGCTTACATCTACTGCAGTTACTCTGTAAAATTAATCACAAAAATAACAAGATAATAAATATTGTATTGTTTTTTTGGGTACCTTGCTTTTTACTTTAAGTATCATTTTAAATTGACTAGGACTATATGCGTGTGTAAGCATTTACGCTCATTGTTTTTATTATTTTTATCTTTATATTTATTTTCTGACGCGCAGGAAAGCGCCGGAGACACTATATATAGAATAAACAATTACCCCGACCTACTTCCGGTAATGCCCAAATATTGCTGTCCGCTTAAAATTTAGCAGGATTATCATTTCAATTTATAACTGCTTTTCAAGACCACCAAGCAGGAAAAAAGCCGTATAGTCTCTTTTCCAAGGACCCAACAGAATGGCGGGAGTGAGTTTTGAACCGAGACCGTGTCGATCACGATCCCGGCGCTTCAAACACTGAGTCACGCTGCCGACACACATGGATATTATCAAACTTTTTGTTTTTGCATAGTTTTTGGTTTTTATAAGATTTATTTTTTAAGCTTGCGCAGTAATTAGGCTTACTAAGTAGCTAAGTGACCAAGCTAAACAGCAGATTAACTTTAATTAACTAGTTTATCCCAAACTGCTTTTTTTTCTATTATTTGGTTTTATACGTAACTTGCAACATATTGTATCATACAGTGATTAGGCCGTCAACCATGGACCAATTCTTTCTCTTATTTAATACAGAACATCGAGCTATATCTTTTGATTTGAGGCTGCCGAGGTGACAACATGTCATCGTGGCTGTTTTTGCAACCTTTTAAAACTTTTTCCGGATAAGCAAATGCTTCGAATAATCATGGAACTTGGCAAAACCAAAGTTTCACCCCAATTACTGGTAACAAAAAAGTAAGCTTCGATCTCTGCGAAAACAAGCTCCAATTCTGTCGTTCGCAACAATCGATCTTGACTCTCTTTCTTTTAAGATCCATACATACGACTTGTTTTCCTCATTTTTTAAAAACTTTGCCTATGCTGACGACCTGGTATGGTTGCACTTTTCTGGAAACTGAAAGGACTTGGAGTGGACTTTAAGTCAAAAGATGACCGCTTTTTTATTGTATGTATAAATTTGGAGGTTGAAGCTCTGTCACTTAAAGACCGTGACGACTGCTTTTAACTTAAACAAGCACGAGATTAAATATAAGCTAAAAGTTACAGAACGATAAATTTGTACATTCTGTTTGGTTGCTCTTTATCTTGATGCAAAATCGAATAGATCGCTTTAGTTTTGTTAAAACCTTGTGGCATTGTGTCACAATTTTACTCAGGAATTCAAAAGGGCCAGTTGAACTAGGTAACACAAATATCTGCGCCGAAGTAAAGCTGTGTTTACTTTTATTGAAATGCTTTGCCGCAAGACTGAAGTCCTTACGAGAGTAAGATTGAGACATTTCAATTATGATTTGGACAAGTTTGATTTTGTGTCTGTTGATCCAAAACCAATGTTATTTTTATTCTATTTATTTTCTTAACTTTTGCAATTAAAACCAATGTTTTCCGAATTTGATGCGATGTTGATTAATGATTTAATAAATAAAATTTGCAGACTTAAAAAACTATGAACCAGAAAATAAGCAAAACAAATTGACTGAAACGATGTTAAGTTTTAAAAAATATATAAAATTAAAAGGAAGAGTCAACAAGAAAAAGTATTTGCCTACATATCGGTAAAGGATTCACAGCTGGATAAAGATTTTAATCAGGTTTAATCATGAATATGACGTTGAGTTTACTGATCTATGTGCAATATGGTTTCGACTAGCGGCGCTCATGAGGCGTCATGCCGCGTCAACAAAGTAAAGTAGTCAGTAGACTATATTTTTTTAAAAAGATTACTCATGGGCCGAATGAAGTATAAGGAACTAATCATTCCATCAATCGATTTTTTTTAATTTTAGCTTCGCCATGGTAAATATAGGAAAAAGAAACAAAGCAACACCGAAATTTAAGCAGAACAGAAAAAAAAGCAACGCAACATTAAAATTATAACATGTTGTTGAAAAAGAAAAGGAAATAGGCTACTAGTTCGAAAGACTTGCGTCAGTGTCACACCTTTAAATAAAAAATTGACTACTCTTTAAAAATTCGCTTTTTCAATGCCAAATAATATTTAAATGCAACATTTAAGTATCTATATTAAAAGAGTATAAAATTTTCTTAATTAAAGCAGGTGAAAACTCTTGAAAAACACCCAAAAGGCATTGTTAGCAAGTTCGAAAAGAGCAGGATACTTTAACGGAAAGCGGGACAAGTTGATGCCGCCATCTCAATGCCAGCGTTAGATAGCTAGAGTTCGAATTAGGATGTATGAAATGCAAATAAACCTTTTGAGTAAAATAGTTTTATATAGATGTAATAATTCGAAATGAAAAACATCAATTTTCTTGCAATCATGAAAAAACCGCCAACAACTTTTTTGCAAATCACGGGAAAACAATTGACCTGGCATCTAAGCTTCTTCAGTGCACAGATTAGCTGCTGTTTTCTTTAAAAGCAAAGAAGAATTGCTGCTGGATTGACTTTGCTGCTCACGTACTTAATTTGACGTTTTATGCAATAGGAATTTTTTTATATGCGAGTTCCAATCTCACGAGTAAACTTGTATACTTTTTTAGACATTCCTCTTTAACCGATTTTGAAACCAGTACCATGTAGTTATTTGTTATTTGTCCACATAATGTCGCGTGGTATATTATGTTATTTGTCTTCTTTTAATGCAAAGAACGACACAAATAAAATTTAGATTTATAACGATTTAAGAATTTAAAAAAACATTGCAAGGTTTTTTAGCTGAGTGTAAGGGAGAGTAACAAGCATTTTGAAAGACAAAGAGTAGTGTCCAAGCATTAAAAATTGGCTATAGTGATCTATCTATAAATTAACTTAGTTTGTAGTTTTGATTTTTTTCAGCGGTAACATGTTGTAATCAGTAGAAAGCTTTTAAAATACAACAAACTTTTTTGTTGCGGAATTGTAAGTGTCAGCAAGAATCAAAACAAAATTAAAAGCCACGATTTGCCTGTTAATCCACCAGTTTGCTTGACATTTACCATTGAGTGCAGAAAGTAAAAAAATTGATTCAGTAATTTTTACTTTCTTTGTTAAGCATGTAATATTATAAAGTTAATCATCTGAAAATTCTTTTTCATTACAAAAATTCCGCCTCTATTTTATACCTGGATTTTGTTATTAGCAAACAAGATCGTAATCATAAAAAAAGAAATATGAATAGCAAGCAGCAAAAAGTTAAAAGCTAAAATATTTTACACAAACAAATAGCAAAATCAAATAATAAAGATGAGTTTTATATATGTTACGTTATTTAAAGGAAATTGCTCATTTAGCATGCCAATTTGTTCCTGCGTACATAAAAACATTGTGTTACTACAGTCAGTTATCACTGGTCAACACACAAATTTTTGCCACAGATATTATATTGATTTTAGGGTATATCAGGTGCGTAGATTTCGAAAATGACATTCATTTTTGCTAGTTGGCTCTAGTTTTTGAGATAATTGCATTTTTTTGTAAAAATATTACTTAGACTGTGTTATATGGCATTGTTGTTCATTTAATGCTATTTAATCAATACTGTACGCTTCGATCTTCTTTTGTAAACGCAGTAAAACAAAAATGCAAAGCATCCATGCAAACTACAATGCTAAAAAAGGATGCAACAGCAATATTTACCGTTAGTTTGCAAGAAACGTATTGGAACTAAAACCCAGTATTACAGCGTATAAATGTATGTTGCCGTTATTTATTTAAACAAACGAAGCTTGAAAATACTGAGCTTTAACAACTACCATTCTGTCATATCTACGAAACCAATCGCCTCTTGTAAGACTTTCTAGCGTGAGGAGCAAATGGCTTATGTCGTTGAAGATTCCAACAATAGTCCGCCATCATGTGGGTGTCCCATCGTCCTTGATACCTTTCTTCCATTACTTTAATGTCCTGATGGAATCTTTCTCCTTGCTCTTCACTTAATTCCCCAAGATTTTCTGGAAATCTATCTAAATGACTAAAGAGGTAATGAATCTTGATGCTCATCTTTGCTCCCAAACTTTCAAATTTTGAAAGCATATCTTCAACTATCTGAATGTAATTGTTTGCTTTATTGTTTCCCAAAAAGTTTTTTACAACCACAGTAAAAGAAATCCAAGCAGCAAATTCCTTCTCAGTCATAGATGCAGTGAAGTTTGGATCGTTCATCAGCTTTCGAATTTGAGGACCATCAAATATTCCTGCTTTTAGTTTTTCATTGCTCATCCCTAGAAATACTCTGCAAATGTAATTAAAACAATTTCCGTGTACTGGCAAAACTTTCACAAACTGCTTCATTATACCCAATTTGATGTGTAGAGGTGGCAAAATGATTTTTTCTCTTGGGACAAGGGGCTCATTGATGACATTACATTCATTAACTGTTAGTGTAATTCTTTCAGGCCATTCCTTCTTCACCCAGTGGTCACTGCGAGCACGGCTGTCCCACAAACAAATAAAGCACGGATATTTAGTATAACCACTCTGCTGACCAAGCAAAAAGTTGACCATTTTCAAATCAACACATATTAACCATTGGTGGTCACAGTAGTTCAATTTTTCTAGCACTCGTTTAATATTGTTGTATTTTTCTTTGAGCAATGTAGAGTGGCCAATGGGAATCGAGGCATACTTGTTTCCATTGTGCAGCAATACACACTTCAAACTTCTTTTTGAACTGTCTATAAATAAACGCCAATCTTGAGGTTTATATTCAGGTATTCCCATTTTTAAAAGAAGTCCTTCAACATCTGAGCAGAAAACAAGCCCTTCTTCTGAACGATAGTACGGAAATAAGTCGCTCTCCCTTGTGCGGTAAAAGGTTACTTTCGTACCAACAATAAGGCATTTCTTGTCTTTAAACCTGGATGCCAATACTTCAGAAGCTTCTTTAGATAGATTAAGATCTTTTATGAGATCGCTCAGTTCCTCCTGATTAAACTGCTTCGGACTGGTCGAACTTTCTTCAAAAATGCTTGAAACATCACTTTCACTACAGCTTTCTGTAGCTTGGTGGACAAAGTCCCATTCTGATGGTTTTTCTGGAAGATGACTAAATTGTGGCACGGGTATATCTTCACAGTGGGGTACAGGACGCCTAGCAGATTCTAAGTCCGGGTAAATCCATGATTTTTTCTTGTGACGATTAAAACCCTTCAAATCTACCATACAAAAATAACAATCATCAAAGTGGTTTTTCTGTTCTCGCCACACCATTGGCACACCAAATCTAAAGCTTTTAGTTTTTCCTTTTGTCCACATTCGTAAGTGCTCAACACATGATTTGCAGACAACATGTGGAGCCCATGGCTTGTCTTGGTCACCAAGTTTAACTCCAAAGTAAGCACAGTATACTTTGCGAACAAAATCTGTAATAGACCTTTTATACTTTTTAAGAATATATTCTCCACATATGTAACAGAAACTGTCAGGGTCATTACAACAACTTCTTCTTCTTGAACAACTCATAGCAGGCAACATAAAGCAATTGAAGGGTTTAGAACGAAAAGTAACTAAGTCACAAAATACTGCTTTTGAGTAAATTGCATTTAAAGTTTTTAAATGAGTCATAAAATCAGGTTTCACAGCGATTTTTGTTTTTAGGATTATTATGCATTTACATATTGTATAATGAACTTATTTCATCATTTACAGATATTTTGGATGAACATGTCAGATGATATTAATAAAATACTAGATTGGACTTAGGCACTTTTATTGTGATTTTATGGACTTAGGCACTTTTAACCACAAACTATCGACTTAGGCACTTTGCTTTTAAAGTCCATTAGTCATATTTAAGTAAAAATACTTAATATTGAATTATTTACAAAGAGAATTTCAGGACACGTCAAAATATCCAAGTAATCACTCTTTTTCATTGTCCTTGTAACTACCTTATTAGATTTATTGGGTAAAAATTAGTTATAACTTCTGCAGTTGTCCTGCTATATTCTGCCATTTCATCACTGCGTAAGGCTTGTAAAATCAAATGCTCCATAACAATAATACTTACAAACTGTTTCTCAATGTTTTAAAAACGCAAATGACACTAAAATTGTTAGGTCCGTAGTCAAAGCACTAATAAGATTTATGAAAAAAAAATTCGAAGCAGTAAACATAGGGTGAAGTTTAATTTAAGCCTCTCCTTCTGTTCATTACAAACAATACTTTTATTTACAAAAAGTTTATTGATGAAGGTGATGCTTAAATTCAAACCCTCTCAAACAGGAAATGTTTGTTAAAAATTTTTGAAAATGAATAAAATGTCCGACATATATTTAAAATACTTTGATTTTACCATTGCTCACAAAGTACGCTTATGAGTAAGCAAAGGTTTGCCAACCTAGCTTTTAATTCTAATTAAATTCTCTGTGTTTACTTCATTCTTGATTACTGTATTCAATTTAAGAACCAAACATTTTAATAAAACATTCGTGCATATTTCTTTGAAGCCTACACCTATATCTGAGTAAACTAAAAATGAAACCTAATTTACCAGTTTTTATGTTATATAGTCAAAGCACCAAGCTACAATATTAACAAAACTGATTTCGTATCACGTGACTAAACCTTACAATGTGATTGGATAAAATGGACTTAGAAACTTTTAAAAGAAAAATTCAGCATTTCCAGCAAAACCTTGCATTCAAAAAAAAGACTTAGTAACATTTTTTAGAAATAATATTTTGCATGGTGATTAAGGACATTGAAAGCAACGCACTACAATGGCTAACTCAATTCGGGTAAAAATGTGACTTAGTTACTTTTCGTTCTAAACCCTTCAATTAAAACTGAAAACACGAAAACCTAAATATAGTAAAAGTTACTGCATTTCAACTTTTCATTAAAATTTTTTTAGACTCCAAGATTGCTAATGGTCAGTTATTGACTTTTCTGCTTTGTTAACCTTTCTAAAAATGAGACAACTGGTCCTTTATTGCAAAACAAAATCTCCTTGTCAGCACAATTGCCTCTTACGTGTAGTTTATATGGCCGTTATCTGAGCTTTTATAGCCAGTTATTGTGTCTGCATTATCTCAAAAACTAGAGCCAATTCAGCAAAAGTAAAGTCATTTTTGGAATCAGCGCACCTGATATACTATAAAATCGTTGAAAGATCTATCGCAAAAAGAAAAAAATATTTTTTTGTTGAGCTGTGTAATGAATGAAAAGCTTATGTGAGAGTTAAATACACGAAAAGATAAATTACCCAATCAATATCTTGCTTCAAACTTTGCATTAAACCGAAACTGGCAGCGTCTTAAAACAGAATCACCGTAAAATTATTCATTTAAAATTTTTGCTGGGTGAAAAAGGCACCTACCGAATTTCCTGACTCAACAACCAATATCTTTTCTTTTAATCCTTTTAAACACCTTTTGCTATAAAAAATAGTTGGGCTAAAGAATAGCAGCGCTTGCCAAACCACTGAATGATAATACTTGACTTTTCAATTGGTGATCAAGACAACGGTTCCGATGCAAGACCAAAGAAAAGAAAAACGTTAACCTAGCCCTTAAACTACTTGAAGTTTAATCAGCTAAACTTCTTCATCACAATTCAGACTGCTTAATTAATTAATCTTATTAATAAAATAACCAAAAAAATTAGCACCATATCAGACATATACATCGTACACATTACATTAATAGTGTCTTCTTTCATTTGTTTACTGTAATTTATTGAACGAAGATCCATTTTTTTCAGAGCTGAATTAACCTGCTTTTTTCTCAGCAGTTTTGCGCCATTTACTACAAAAGAACCCGAGTGCATCCGTTACATTTTGCTTTGTCAATTATTGCAAATCACTCGTGCGTTTTTTTCTGATTATGGCAGTGCATTTGATCAGGGCAGTACAGTAGCCTGAAATAGTGAAAAGATAAACCTTCGGCTATAATCCTGTTTGTTTCTGACCTGGAGTTGATGCTCTTCCAGACAACAAAAACGACGCGGAGACTACTTAAATAGAATCATCATAACAAAAATAAATAAAAATTTATTTTGGTAGTCATTTGGTAGGTAAGAATAAGTAGCTAAAAAATCCCGATTTTCAAATTGGTATCAAGAAAAGATAAACAAAATTTTTAAAGAAATCAGCCGTTATTAGATTAAAACAATAGTAGCAAATATTGTATGTTGCAACCACTTTCAAATACATGGTTCATTACAAATTATTTGGGATTTTTAGATGTGTTGCCAGGTCAGGTTTTCTTCAGAGTTTATTTTGCTATTTATATCAAATCCTGCTGTGGTTTCATGCAGCTAAAAACATATTGCTGTATTTACCTGGCTGGTATGACATAGCTGTGGTTCCAAGAACCTTGCCTTAATAATTGTTCATTGTTACGAAAACGTCCTTAAGTACGACTACGTTGAAGTTTCTCAAATTACTATTGAATACTTCCTATAATTATCAAAAACTAGCTAACTTGTCAGTCATTTGTTTTTTTGAACAATTGCAAAAGACCTTCTTCTCAAAACTGTTGAAACATAAATGGTTTTGTGACATAGTCACTCTATAAAAATATTGTCAAGAAAATCCAACAAACGATGTAACTCGGAGAAGTAATATTTTTTCAATTTAGCACGTCGAGATGGCAAGATTTGTTGCAACTGCTACAAAGTAATGTTCTTGCGACAGATTAAGATAAAAATTATCTTTCACGTGGCTCGTTCTTATTTCTTTTGTTTGCCTAGCAAGTCGTTAAAATAGTTTTTCAACATCCATTTACATTTATTACCAACAAAAATTCAAGATATTACGTCACTATTTTATTTTTGGAGCAACATTCTTCTTAACTAATCATGGCACTCTCACTCTAACAATACTTATATTTCATGGTGCCCATTTATGCCAGCTGCGCTAAAACTACTAAAAAAACTTTTCCAAAGCTAGACATCCACAAAACATAGTAGACAAACCATCGACGGAACAAGAAGTAGTGTGAAATAACATTCAGGCAATGTGCGTTTAGTTCCATGCCAAGTACCAGGCCTGCTTAATGGGCTTGCTCTTAGTTTAAGAATGCTGATGTTGATTGCTATTAAAAAAGTCTTCCAATGTAAACTTTTGTAAAACTGAAAGATTATCTGCACGTAATTGAATTCGAAAAGTATTTTTTGAGTATATTTGTTGTAGAAATAAACATTTTAAAATCTTCTTAATGGTTGCAAGAATGTAGTTTGGTACAAGCATGTTAAACCTCATATGCTTTGAAGCTCATAAGCTCATATACGCATCACATTCTATGTAAAATTGCATTTTTTCTACATATTTAATTATCCATAATTGTGGATGACAAATTTTGGACTCCAAAAAACTTGTGTAGCCCTGATATTAATACAAAACAATCTATTTTAAAAGTGCTCTACAAACAATGTACTTTTATACACGTGTATCTGAGCATACTTTCTTCACCTTTCCCAAAATAGATGAACAATTAGAAAATGCCTTAAAATTATTACTTTAACAGCTTTAATTTTTACAATATTTACAATAAACAATAATTTATCATCATCACTCTCCTATATCTGATATTCATCCAAATATTGGCAAAATTGCTTAGTTTTGAACACTCTGGCTTGCAATTGAAAGAATGCGTATACGCTGCTCAATGTAATTGATTTAATTCTACCGTGCCTCGCTTAATTCAGAAAGAAGCAACAAAGTTAATTTCAAAATAAACATATCCCAAACTGTCCTCTTTGAAAAGACAAAATTCTTAAATGGGTCAACATTGCTATTTCGCATGGCCATTTGTAGAAAAAATAACGTACTGGTTTGTGGAGATAACCCAATATAAACTTGAATAAAATTCAAATGATAACCTAAGATAGTAAATTACATTCGCTAATCATTTTTATAAAAGTAATATAATCATTAAGTAAGATATGATAGGATCGTTAAACAGGATTACCTTCTTAAACCTATTAATCAATGTCATAATTTGGACATGATTAAAAGTGATGACTTTTTTCAAAGATTATTACAATTGAATACAAAAAGAGAGTAAAGTTCTTTTCTTGAAGCTTTTGCGGGCTGCATAGAAATTCATGGCGGGCCGCATATAGCGGGGGGCCGTAGTTTGCCCACCACTAATCTGATCTAAAAACAAACTTTTCCCAACGACCAACATAAGGCCGACAATTAAAACAACTTTATAGATTATCACTCTCCATTTATAATTCTAATCGTAACTTTATTAACCAATACATGTAATTGATTTTCAGTTTTATGCAGTAATCATAAGTTTTTAATTATAACGGAGGCACATTTCTCAAATTGCTGTCTCGTTTTTAGCCGATGTACAAAAATTGACGACCCTTTGAAACTTGCTTTTGCAATTCAAAATAATGTTTAATTGCTCCATTTAAGTATCTATATTGAACAGGTATGAATTTATCTTTCTACACAAACTTTAATGACAATTCTAGCGCTACTAATTGTTGAGATAAAAACCCAGCCATAGGAGGCATATTCCTGTGTGTCTTGGTGCAGGTCCCAAGCTCGGATAAATGGGGAGGGTTGCAGCAGGAAGGGCATCCAGCGTAAAAATTTTTTGAACAAAAAAAGGTGGAAAGAAGTTGCACAGCTTGACCAAGCGGAGAGACAGAGCAGGAAAAGATTTCCAGCACGTGAGGGTTATAAAGGATGAAAACGGTAATGTTGTGGTAAATTCGGAAGCACTGCTAACAAGATGGAAGGAGTACTTTGAGAAACTGATGAACGAGGAAAATAACAGAGATCCTAGGACAGAGGAAGCCGAAGTGGTTAACAAAGAGGTAAATTGCGTCAGCAAAGAAAAAGTGAAGAATGCACTGAGAAAGATGAAGAACGGTAAAGCGGTTGGGAAAGACGAGTTGCCAGTAGAAGTTTGGAAGTACATGGGAAAGATAGGGAGAAGGTTTTTGACCAGACTGTTCAACAGATTATTAATCGGTGAATGTATGCCTCATGGTCAAAATGATTACGGAGCTTGTACGAAATCGAAGTTTCACCCTTACCACCAATGACGGCAAGCAAAGCAGGCTACGCCGTCTTAAAAACAGCGTTTCTCAGGGATCGGTTTTGGCTTCCCTTCTATTTAACATCTATATGTAAGATCTTTCTTCCATGATTTCCAGAAAGTTTGCTTATGCTAATGACTTAGCATTGTTGCATTCTTTTGGAAACTGGGAGAACTTGTAGGGGACTTTAAGCCAAGACATGTCTACACTTTTAGCGTATCTCCAGACTTGGAGGTTGAAGCTCAGTCACACTAAGACGGTGACGGCAAAAGAAACTAATACAAATCAAATTATTTGAAACAAAATTCTAGAGGTGATTGCTAATTCAGAAAAAATTTTAATAATTTTATTAAAATCTATGACTAAATTCAAACAAGGTTGTTTTACATTGGTAGCATTTAAATCAAAAGAGCTTTTTCAATCAATTTAAAGCTTGCATAAAAAAAACTATCGCTTGACCGCTAAAATTCAAAAAATTTGGGGCGAAACTGTTCGGTCTACTAAAAGAAACTAGCACCGCAGGCGTTGACGTAAATAAAAATTGTCATGGGCAACTCACAACACGGAAGCAAAAAATCTATTTTCAGGGTGTTTGAGGGTAGTGCTGATTTCGAAAATAAAATATTTTTTTGTATCACATCTGGTTTTTAATCGGTACAAACTTTTAACAAATTACGAGGTAATAGAACGAAAAATGATTGGAAAAGTAGTCATCAGCTTTGTAAATACTTTGAACTGATCGAGCTAAATTACGTCTAAACTGGTTTTCATGTTATCATTGTCACATCATAACTGAACATTTAAATTGGAGCAAAAGCAAAATAAAAATGAAGATTAAACTTTGTGCATAAAATTGCCGATAATATCCTCTAGAAGAGCTTTCAATGCAGAATTGAAACCTTCTTCTCTTTTTGGCCTTTCCCTTCTGTCAGGGGTGGCCACACCGTATCATCATCTTCCAAATCTTTCTGTCTTCAACATCCGTCTCCTCTGCACCAACTTCCCGCATATCGTCTTTTACTACATCCAAAAATCTTCTCCTTGGTCTCCCTCTTCTTTTCTTTTCCAGTAACTCCATTTCCATTATCTTTCTTCCTACATACTCTTGTCTCTCCTTATGACATGTCCATACCACCTCAGCCTTCCCTCCCTCATCTTCATTCCTAACCGTTCTACCTTGACGGTACTCCTGATGTACTCGTTTCTAATCTTGTCTTTTCTTGTCACTCCCATAGCAAACCTCAACATTTTCATCTCTGCGACTTCCATCTCTTCCACTTGTTTCTTTGTGACCGCCACCGTCTCAAGTCCATACAATATTGATGGTCTTACCACTGAACTGTACACTTTTCCTTTTACTCTAGCTGGTAACCTCCTGTCGCAGATTACTTCCGATACTTTTCTCCATCCGTTCCATCCTGCCTGTACTCTCTTCTTTACCTCCCTCTAGCAATCACCACTTTCTTGCATCAGTGATCCCAAATACTTAAATTCCTTTACTCTTTTCACTTTTGTATCCTCAACTTTACTGTTTCGTTTTCATTTTCGCCATTTATGCACAGATATTTGGTCTTTGACCTACTTACTTTCATCCCTCTTCTTTCCAATGCATACCTCCAGGATTCTAATCTCCGCTCCACTTCTTTCCTGGTCTCTTCGCAAATCACAATATTATCAGCAAACAGCATGGTTCATGGTGGTTCTCTCCTTACTTCATCTGTTAGCCTGTCCATTATCACTGCAAACAGGAACGGACTTAACGCTGATCCCTGGTGCAGTCCAACCTTAACCTTGAAACTTTTTGTAGTTCCTACTGCATACCTCACTACTGTTTCGCTTCCCTCATACATATCCTGTACAAGTAACATATACTTTTTCACTATTCCTGATTTTCTCATACAGTACCACAGCTCTTCCCGCGGAACCCTGTCGTAAGCTTTCTCTAGGTCCACAAATACACAATGTAGCTCTCTTTGACCTTCTCTGTACTTTTCCATCAACATTCTTAAAGCAAACACGGCATTGGTGGTTCCCTTTCCTGGCATAAATCCATATAGCTGTTTGCTGATCTCTACACTATCCCTTAACCTGGCTTCAATAATTCTTTTCCATATCTTCATTGTGTGGCTCATTAGCTTTATTCCTCAGTAGTTTCCACAGGACTGTGCGTGCCCTTTGTTTTTATAGATTGGTATAAGCACATTCCTTCTCCATTCTTCTGGCATCCGTTTACCCATTAATAGTCTGTTGAACAGTCTGGTCAAAAACTTTATCTCCATCTTTCCCATGCACTTCCAAACTTCTACTGGTAACTCATCTGGTCCAACCGCTTTACCTTTTTTCATCCTTCTCAGTGCATTCTTTACTTCTTTTTTACTGACGCAATTTACCTCTTCGTTAACCACTTCTGCTTCCTCTGTCCTAGAGTCTCTGTTATTTTCCTCGTTCATCAATTTCCCAAACTGCCCAGCCAATCTGTACAACTCCTTTTCACCTTCTTTTGTTTCTCATCTATCATACAAATTGTTATACGCACGTCCCTTTGCCATTGCAACTGCCTTTTATGCCTTACTTTTTTTTCTTTGTAGATCTTTTTAGTATTTTTATCTCTTATTTTGTCCCATGCTTTCTTTGCCTCTTTCTTTTCTTTTATGCTTTCCTAAACTTCCTCATTCCACCACCATGTCTCCCTGTCTCCTTTTTGTTTCCCAAATGACACTCCCAGTACAGTTTTAGCTGTTTTTCTTAGCATTTCTGCTCTTTTGTCCCACTCATCAGGTAACCCATCCTTGTCTCCCAGAATCCTGGTCACCTCTTGTCTAAATGCTTCTTAACAGCTTGTCTCCTTCAGTTTTTACAATCGTATCTTTGGTTTTACTTTCTCTGCTTTTTTCATTTTCACCATTAGTGCATACCACCATACGGTGCAGCTTTGCAACACACTCATTCAATATTACCTTACAATCGCACATTTCCTTCAGGTTCCTCCTTCTGCACATCACATAATCTACATGAGTACTTTTTCCTCCACTCTTATACGTCACCCTGTGTTCATCTTTCTTCTTGAAATAAGTATTTACAATCGCCCAATCCATCCTTTTCCCAAAATCCACAAACATTGGTTCTTCCTTATTTCTTGTTCCAGCACCGTATCTCCCCATTATTTCCTCATCCCCTATGTTTCCTTCGCCCACATGTCCATTTAGGTCTGCTCCAAGAACTATCCTCTCTTCTTTTGATATACTTTTTATCAACACATCCAGGTCTTCCCAAAAATCTTTTTTTTCCTCCATGCTGTTGTTAACCTGTGAAGCATATGCGCTTACTATATTTAGGATGGAATTTTTACTTCCAGCTTTATGGCCATTAGTCTGTCAGACACCCTCTTCACCTCCAGGACACTTTCAACCAACTCCTCCCTCACCACTCCACTGTTCAACCTTCCATTGCAATGCATGCAATGCAGAGTTGAAGGGTAAGATACATAAATAAATATCTAGTTTAACATCAATCTATAGGTTGGTAAACTTTCTTTATTTTCAATTCCGTAGGATCAATTTTTTAACGAAGAAAAAACCGAGATTGTTGGGATGACCAAACATCAAAATATACAATGCCAGTTTCTCTGATCTTTCATTATAAGTATTATCAACATAAATATTATGTAATATTTGACACAATTATTAAAAAAAGTTGGTGCGAAGGAGACGGACGTTGAAGACAAGACGGTTTGGAGGCAGATAATACGGTGTGGCTACCCCTGATAGAAGAGAAAGGCCAAAAGAAGAAGAGGATAAAAAAGACTTAAGTTTGAGAGAATATGGCAGTACAGTCAAATACAGCAATTCAAAAAAAAATCAAATGCGAGAAAATAAGCATGCAAGTATAGAACGATGCAAAATGGGAAAAAAAATAAAAAAACATAAATGACCCTCACGTTTACAAAAATAAATATTACATGCAATTAGACATGAACAAATGATTTTTATTTAAACCTTGGTTAACGCAATCGAATTTTAAAATATTTTTTTGTTCTTTTACTTCCCGTTGTAGTTTAGTTTGACCTTTAACTTTTTTCATCACAACTAATCTGAGATTTTTCAAAGTGTGGTCGTGTTTATTAAAATGCTCGGCTACCGGTTTGTTTCTGTTGTGTTTAATGTCGCTCTTGTGTCCGTTCATCCGTTGCCTGATCGAGTTGCTTGTTTTTCCAATATAGATGGCTTTAGGGCAGAGATTACATGAAATTTGCATATATTACATTATATAGAAAGACATAATATAGATAGGAACCTAGAGGCTAAACTGATTCTTACTCTGATTTTGTTGCTCCGTATACAACAGGTGCAGCTTCCATTCGAAAAATATTTCCAAAAAGTTTTTCACTGTTGTACTTTTTGTAGTGTGTCGAGTTTTCGAACGTTGCAAACATTACAACAGTAAAAAAACTTTTTACAAAAATTTCTATTTACAAATTTCATCTTTATCAGCCACTTTATTTTTTTGGAAAACACTGAAAAACACTAAAATACTTTTTAATTTATCTCAGTACTTTTGAATCTAATTTTAAAAAATTCGAAATGAATATCTCAACCACAATTATGCGCATTTACCGTTTTTAGTGTGTTAATTGTAGTAGAACGTACTAAATGTGTTCTGCATTTCCAATCATGTGCATTCCTGCATCGCCTCTGGTTTAAATGTGTGCCTCGCGCTTTTTGCTTTCGAGTTAACTACAAATACGCGCGCAATCAGAGAATAAACAATTAAGCCGACAATTTGAGACAAACAGTTTGAAACAATATAATCGCAAATTTGATTTTTTTGTCTTGTTGACTTTTTGACATTCATTTTAAAATGTAAACTATTATCAAAGTTTTAAAAAATATTCTGTAAGGATGCTAAGAATCGGAATATTTTTTGAGGAAGATGAAACTTTACAACAAAGTAAAATTGTGAATTGGAAGAAAAATATAAGATTTGGTTAAAAAAAAAACTAAATTCAGGACCGTGATCGAGTCGATAAAAGCGCCTTTTAATGAGAGCTTTTTTTTTGCGCTCGCCTTTCAATACCGATTCATGTCATATCGTTCCTTTGTGTCCTTAGGAAATACTTACGTAAAAAGAAAAAGAATAAAAAATGAAAACTCTGAAAAGCAATAAATTTTCAATTCAAATGGAAAGCTTAAAAGTGTTTTCTTTCTAAATCAAAATTCTTCCTATAACAAAATTGTTATTGGAACGTGGTTCGGGGATTAATTTTGTACCGAAACTATGCTTCAAACCGTTTTACTTTCACCAATAATATAGTCTTACCTTGCTTTAACGTTCACAATAAATTTGCATGTACAGTAGAATGTCAGTTATTATTCATTTTAATTAATGCATTACATATTTTTTTAATTGAACTCTAAAAAAATCTTTTCAGTGTATATAAAAAAACAAAACTATTTTCAGTATAAAAGCTAAAAGGTTCTTGGAAATTACTTTGAACTATAAATTTATAACAACCTATCTTTAGTTTACAAAATTTTTTGGAAATAATTTTGTATTTTCCAGCTGTAAGAATTGAAAAACAACTGTGTTTTGTGTTTTTTTTATTTACCTGCAAAATTAATGAAACAATATAAATTAAGCTAAACAAAAAAAAGTTTCAATTAATTTCTGAGTTTTTCAGCTCCAAATTAGTCGATAACGAACTTATCAAGTTGGCCATCAAGAGAGTTAAATGTTTTAATTTCTTTGAATTTTGCCCAAATGAAACTAGTGTAGAAAAGTATTGGTTAAATTGAGAACACCATGTAAATTATTTGATTTTTTGGATACAGCGTAGCTACCGCTACAAGACCTGGGCGGTAATTGTTAGTGTTATCGATAAGGCCTTTACGTCCTTTTTCAAAAATCATTTAGTGGCTTTTTGCTGTATAAGTTAAACTCTATTGTTGCCTTTCTGCTGGTCAAGAAGATAGATATAAGCTAAAACCCTAATACGAAAATATTAAACAATAGTTTTTCATTATAAAAAAAAAGTAAGTCATCATTTTAATCTTTTGAAACTTTTAATTTTATCTTTTTATTTTTGATCGCTATTAAATAATTTAAACAAAAAATTATAACTATTAAAAAAGATCAAGAAAATGAAAAAGCAGAACAATGTCAGACGTTAAAATATGCATAAGATAATTAAAAAGTCTAAGTACAAAACGATAGAAAGCATGTCTGCAACATTTTGATCCGTTAAAATATAAGAAAAGAGAAAGGAAAAAAGAATTCAATATCAAAAGATAAGTAATCAAATGAATTAGAAAATTATATAATCAGTGTGTGACTAGTTGGCTCAATGACGATAGGTGGAGCAACTAGTCAAGCTGAACAGAGCAATTTCAAGTGAGAAGGAATAACTTCATGTGAATGAACTCAAATCAACTCAACTTTATGTGAGAAGGAATGAGGATAATATGTTTTCCAAACTTTTTTGTGTTCTATTATTTTGGTACTATATTATGATTTGTTCTATGATAAAAGTATTATGATTTGTTTAAATCTTGGTAATTTGGTACAGCTATAATCAGAATAATGCCCTTCAGTCTATTGTATTTTATGCACGTGCTTATGTATTTTTTGCAATTCAATGCTTTCATCTTGCATTTTCTGATTTCTTTAGATGTAATTTTAGTTGTAATTTAAACGGTTAAACATGATCTTTGTAGGCCTATTTTTACTCTCAAGAATCCAAATATAGAAACCTTCTTTATCCATTAAAGCTGGAGCAAAACTATCTTCGTGTCTTTGAGAAAGACATGCGCCATTCTGTTGTGTCCTTCGGAAAAGACACTTTACGGCACTTTCCCCTGCTTGATGATCTTGACAAATAGTTCTAAATTAAAATCGCATCTCTTATAAATTTCAACCGGATAGCAATATCTTGGCATCTCCGGAAGCAGGTTGGGGTAACTGCTTATCTGATGTATTAGCGCCTCCGTCGCTTTCCTGCGAGTCAGGATGATAAATATAGAAATAAAATAAATAAATAAGTTTCATTATTCAAGCGTTAGAAGACAAAAAAGAACTTCCCACCGGTGTAACCTTTAAAAAACTTATACTGTGCTTATTTTTTGCAAGAACTGACCATCGGCCTAATCACACTTTTAACTCAAAAAAGCGTGTTAGCAACAAAACTATGCCGTATTGCAAAAACTTATTTTTTGCAATTTGAGTTTTTAAGTTGAAAAAATATATCTTTTGCAATTAGAAGTAGCTAGCTTTATAAAAAGTCAAAATAACAGTGTACCTTACTGACCTTATCCTATCTTAATTACAATTGATGACCCTTAGAGTGAACAAACAACAGCGTGGTCAAGTGGTTAAACTCACTGCTTATGATCAGCATGGTCTCGGCTCAAAACTTACTCACGCCATTCTGTTGGGTTCTTGAGAAAGACACTTTACAACAGTTTCCCCTGCATGGTGGTCTTGACAAGCAGTTCTAAATTACAGTCATATCTCTATTGAAGTACAAGCGGACAGCAATATCTTGGCATCTCCTAAAGCAAGTCCAGGGTAATGGCTTACCTTATGTATTAGCGCCTACGTTGCTTTCCTGCGAGTCAGAAAAATAAATATAGAGATAAAATCAAAAAAATGAAATGAAATAAAACTGAGCAATTGCTTAAAGGTAGCAAACTAAGTTTTCCGTGCTAAACCAAAATATTAGCTTTAACTTATGCGAGCTGTCAGCAATTGTACATCACAAATCCTAAAATAACACAACTTCAAAGGATAGCAATTGTTGCTTTGATATAATAAACCCAAAAACCCAATCCCAGGGACCAAAATAAAGTAAGTTTCATACTGTAACGCCTTGGTTATAGATGAAAAGAAAACAAAGAGAAAAAATATTATGCAGGATCTTATGCAGGATCTGTTTAAGCTGTGTGAAAATGATTTTTTGAATATTTTTATCCATTGTAAGTTTTAACTCAAAATTTTTCGTCTGTCCTCTAGAAACACTTTAAGACTTGCCTGGCATGTTAGACATTTACCCAATGACGGCTAAAGTATAGCTTTCCCGAAAATGCATACACAAAACACAACAAGAAAAGGATAGGCTATAGGAATTTTTCATAAAAATTATGTCCATTTTCCAATTAAAATTTTAAAAATTTTAGCTTTTGAGTTTAAAAAGTTTTTTCAATTAACTTAAAAGACATGAATCAAAGGGCAGTAGAAACTTTGTAGCTTGACTGTTGACGTTAAAAAACTTTGCAGCGACAACGACAGCCGTTCCGTAAACCCAAAAAGAATAGTACTGTAAGCGTACTTAAACAAAGTTTGTTACCAGCGATGCACAACAATTCGAACAAAAAAGCATTTTGAAGATATTTGAAGATGATGTTTGCTTTAAAAATAAAATTTCTTTTTATATCCAATCTGGTTTTACACGATTGGCACCAATCAATAAGGAGTTACCACGTGGTAGAGCAAAATGCGACAAAAAAATGTAAGCTTTGACTTCAGCTAATTGAGTTATATCAGAAACGGTTTTACTAAAACCGATTTCAAAACTGCTTTTGTTGAATTGCTATTATACCAAAATGTAAGACAATGCACAAACCCAAATCAAATTTGAATTTAAATCAAAGCCAAATAAAATAGAGGAATAGCTTGAATCTTATTTAAAAATTGTTTAAACTTCATAAAAAAATTGTCTCCTCCAATATAAAATAATCAAGGCCTGTGGTAAATAAACGAAATATTTAACTTAACATTAATCAATACGTTGGTAAACATTCTCGATTTTCAGTTCCGTAAAACCAATTCTTTAACGAAGGAACAACACGAGATTTGTTGGGATACCCAAACATCGGAATTTTGAATCCGCTTTTCTTTAATCTTTCATTATAAATATTGTCAACATTAATGCCATGTAATACTCGACACAATTGACAATAAGAAGATTGTCTTTTGTAATTTGGTAAATTTTCAACTTTTATCAATCTCCATTTGAAATATTCTCTATAAGCTGAATCGTTTTTGTCAAGATAGTTCAAATAATTGACTAATTCCGTTGAAGTTTTAAAATCTTCTACGAATATATAGGATCCAGAAGGCAAAACTGCTTTGTAATCAGATTTTGTTGCTCCGTATACGACAGGTACAGCACCCATATCTAAAGAATTTACAAAAACCTTTTCCGTGATGTAGTCTTTGCAATGAAATGCATTTTCAAACGCCATATAGAACTTATATTTACGAATTTCATCTTTGTCAGCCACCCCGTTTTTTGGAAAACATTTTCCCTTTCGATCCAGTTTTAAACCAGCCTGAATTAATTTTTCAACATATTTCATTCGCGTTCGTGCAAACCTGGTGCTGCCGCAGTTTGACACAATCCAGATTGCTAGTTTTGTTTTCTTTGATATTATTTCATCCAAGCTTATGTTGACGCGTCGTGCCCACCTCCAAGTATTATGAATAGTGTTATAAGAAGTCCAAATGTCAGAATCTCTCCTAAAAAATTATCAATAGTTTTTAAAGTCATTTGCAATCATTCTTACTTCGGCAATTTTGAAAAAAAAATTTTAAAAAAGCTAGTTTATTAAAATCAAAATCAATAACTTTTTTCTCATTATTACAACCTCTTCTAACAAATTGGTCAATTTTCAACCTTCAGATTAAGCTTAGTATTTCAACACTGCTATAGCTAAACAGAAAATGATAAACCCAATATCCAACAATCCGTCTTTCTAAATGCCATATGCTTTCAAACACCAATAATTATTTTCATTCTTGGATGAAATCCCGAGTTTTTTAATTTTTCTTAAACTCATTTGTTAAAAATGATGATACCAATTTTAAATAGTCTCAACCCAACCCCTACGTATGTGCACAAATCAGTGTACTTATAATGCCGGTCCCAAACACGAATAAATGAGAAGGGTTTGCTTGGAAGGGATCCCGCGAAGAAACAAAGCCAAATAATGAAGAAAATTGCAAACTTGAAAGGCATTCCGGATCGGTTAAGGGCCGGATTAACAACGACCTTTAATGGTGCTGCCATCCAACAGGGGTAGAAATTTTGTTATTGTTGTAGAAAGACAAAAAAAAGGAGACAAGCACCCTAAAAAATCGAAACAAAAAAATAAAGTAGCAACATAGCTTGAGAGTTAGAACTTTGTAGGTAGATATTGGCAAGAAAACAGAGGTATCTGCGTGATTGAGAGACGAATTGGAAACCTATTGTATGTACATGAGGCTAAATAAAAAAAATACTAGACAATAAGCGCGTGTGTAAAAATGATAAAGAGACGATGTCAGAGAATTGATAAATTTTGAAAATCCGCAGAAACCAAGAAAAACAAAATCTAAAGCAGTTACTGGAAACTTGCAAGTGCAATGGGTCTTTGCAGTAGGATCACCAGTGCCTCAAATTGTACAGGAAGACGATGAAGAACGTTTATCACGTTTACAGTGAGGCCTTTGATGTTTAGCTGGACAGAATGGTCCTTCGGAACTTGTTGGCAATGTGCCCTAAAAAGGGCAGTTTCCTTCAAGTATTGCTCATCTTGAAAACAACGTTTGCGCTTACCAAGCCCTTGGCGAAATTCGGAATAAATACATACTCTTTTGTTTTGAAAGTTTTGGTTTCGTTCTGTCATGCAGAGTAACAAGAACAGATGTACTTACGGCCCAGGCTGTGCAAAAGCAACTGCCATATGGGCAGGTTGTTTTAATTGCTTGGTTGCGATGAGTTTACACCTCCGGTACGTCTAATTTGTCATTAGGATAAATAAAGATGATGATGATCATAGTATTTGTTGTGACCAAATAAATTCATCTTTTTTCTCGACCATATTTTCATCGTTTTACTAATTTCAGGTCATTTAAATAAAGTTCATGTTTTCAATGCAAAGTAAAATTGTGTCATTCTGTGATTAGGTAAGATAGAAACCTCATGCAAGATTCTCTTGCTCAGTTTGAATATCTACTATAATTATTTTTAAAGTGAACCAGTAAAATTTTTAAATTAATGAACGTTATATTTTGAATCATTATTTTGGGTACTTTGCGTTTTTATTGTGCAAGCAATACGACCCGTTCGAATTTTTAATTAAATTAGATTAATTAGTTCGCTCAACTTGCCTGTGTCGTATTCTAGCGCATCAAGAAATATTAGAAATTTTAGAAATTACGTAAAGGTAATCTGTAAAATCTGTTTTCAGATATATGTTTTTAGATTGTCATTGGTTGCTTAACCCTAATTTACCTAAGGGGGGGTCCTTTGAGGACCCCCTCTTATATAAAAACAATATAACTCGTAAAGTTTGGATAATAAAACCCTAAAATTTTATGACTTTTCCTAAAATTTATTTGTGAATATTTTGGTATTTTACTTGAGCAAATCCGATGGATAGCTTTAATGTAGCAAGCTATTTTTTTTTGACTTACCTCATGATTTTCGTACATTTTTTGTGTACAAAAATCATAAGATAAGTCAAAAAACGTTTTGAACGTCTTGCTGTGTTTGTCAAGATTACTGCCTGACGTAGTAGTTATTTATTTTTGCAGCAGACTGTAACTAATCCGACTATGTCGCAAAACAAAGCAAACAACGAAAATTTGAGGACCTTCAACTTTATGCAAAATAAGAAGAGACTAATAGCAAATATATTAAAAGTAAAAACATTTGACTAAACTAAAATAAATTTTCTCCAACATATCAAAAAATCAACTGCGCACCTACTGTCTGTTAAGAGTATTGGACATATAAACTTAGGGTCCTCCGAGGACCCCCCCTTAGGTAGTCAACAGAAAAAAACAGCCTAGGTAAATAAGGGTTAACCCTTATACTCCCAGACGGGTCATTTTGACCCGAAGCAAAATTTAAATGTGTATTATTTGCGTTGTACTTGCTTTTATGCAGTGAGATTTCATAAGTCTTTCGAGTAACCTTCAGTAATACTTTCTTAAGATTTTGAATGAATTATGATTTAAACTTTCGCCGTAACTTGTAGTAGTCGCGTTACTTCCCAAATGGGTCAAATTGACCCAAGCCCAAGAGTGCATTATTTTACATGAATTATATTTTTTTTCGGGCTTCAGCTATAGTCTTAGACAGATGAAACCTGACGCCTTTTATATAGAGACACTTATGCATTATAAATAAAACTTTGTTGCAGGCATTGAACCCGTGACTTTTGAACTCGAAGTCCAGTGTGCCGATTCGGCCAGCTCTATTTTCATTTTTTGCGTTTGTTTCTTGTGCAGAAAGCTGGATAGAATAATTGGTAAACTGTCTTGATTTTTTAGAAGACCTTTGCTTTTTTGAGTGGAAAAGCTAGTCAGTTTAGAAAACAATCCAGTTCGATTTGCAAAAAAACCTCAAGCAATTGAAAAACTTTTTTGTGGCAATTTTTTTACTTGTAAAGTTTTTGTCTCTAGAAGGTTGAAAGAAATATGTATTTTGTCAACAAAATTTTACTTCAAGGTGTTGAGTTCTTGCGTGCAGGACATACCTGACTGTTGTATAAAGTTAGTCACAACAATGTTGTCAGTAAAATGCTTGGCTAAAATAATCTTTTTTAGGTTGAAAAGGAAACATTGTGTAAATTTTTTCAGCTAATTCTGTAAAAAGTTGTTTTTTTTTCTTGCTATTATTTTGCTTGGGTAAAGTCAAGATGAGCAGTTATCGTACTGCAGATGAAGTTGCTAGTCTTCTTTTTGATGACAATCAGGAGGATTCAAGCACGAGCGACAGATTGGATGATGACGACGATTGCAGCGATTATGTTCCTTCAGACGACGACAACGAAGAAGACATTATTCTTTCTGATCCAGAGTATGATTCCGAGGATAATAATGATAATGCAGAAGCTAGTGACGCATCTGGCAGATACATTACAAACACCAGTACTGCACTTTTTACATCAAAGAGTGGTGTAGAGAATTGGGCAGCAGAACCATTACTTCCAATTACTTCTAAAACGAGCCAAAGAAATATATAAGAGAAAAGTCTGGACTGACTAGATATGCCATAAGAATAAGTGGCTCACTTGGAGATTGTTTTTCTTTGTTTTTCAGAGATAATCTTCTGGAAGAAATATGTAAATGGACTAATAAAGAAGGTCTACGTGTATTTGCAAATAACTGGAAAGATACTACAGTTGCAGAACTAAGAAAAGTGATCGGAACCTTATTGCTAGTTGGTGTATACAAGTCAAGCAACGAAGATCTTTCTCAGCTGTGGCATATGGAACATGGAAGACCAATTTTTCGTAAAATTATTTCGCGTAATCGCTTTCAAAAAATATTACGTGTTCTTCGATTTGATGACGCTGCAGCTCGACGATCTGCCAGATCGCCAGATAAATTTTCACCAATTAGAAATGTATTTGAAATTTGGAATAAATCTCTGTTGGATGCATATGTTCCTGGAACCAATCTGACGATAGACGAGCAACTTGTGACATTTCGGGGTCGTTGCCCATTCCGCCAGTACATGCTATCAAAACCAGGAAAATACGGCATCAAGATCTGGGCAATATGCGATTCAACCACACATTACGTACTGAAAATGGATGTGTACAAAGGAAGAGAAATAGGTGAGCCAAGGGAAACAAATCTAGGTTCAAAAGTAGTGCTAAAACTCTCAGAGCCTTTTCAAAAAAGTGGAAAAAATATTACCAGCGATAACTTCTTTACAAATTTGGAATTGGGAAGAAAGCTTCTGATGCAAAATCTCACCATCGTGGGAACAATTCGAAAGAATAGAAAAGAGCTTCCTGCAGAATTTGTGTCCACGAAGGACCGAAAAGAATTTACTACTCTCTATGGTTTTCAAAAAGAGGCAATGATTGCTTCTTATTGTCGCAAAAAAGGAAAGGTGGTTACTCTTCTAAGTACCATGCATTTAGTCAAGGGCACTGAATCACCTGCTCCGGAGAAAAAACCAGAAGTCATTACTTACTACAACGCAACAAAAGGCGGTGTAGATACCATGGACCAAATGGTGAGATGGTTTACTACCAAAAGAAAAACTCGAAGATGGCCCATGGTAATCTTTTATAATATGCTGGATATCAGCGCTCTAAACGCATTTATTGTATGGATGTCCCTCAACAAAGAAAACTATACTGCAAAACGTGGCAACAGATTGCGAAGGAGTCTATTAATTAGTTTGGCAAAGGAACTGACTGGACTGCAGGACGAAAATTCAATTCAAATACCAGCTTCATCACCAGCAAATACAAGAAAGCGAAAGCGCTGCTCCATGTGTCTTCCAAAAGCCGATCGCAAAACAAAAACCCTTTGTGAAACATGCAATAGCTATATTTGCAGTGATCATTCTGTCGTTATTTGCAGAAAGTGTAACGACTAATAATCATAAACTCTTTTGCATTTTTTTGCACTGTATTATTGTGAAACATACTTTCGTTTATCACATCTTCTCTGCTGGAATAAACACCTATATGAATTATGTACAACGTACTTAACCTGCCTAAATGTTAAATTTTTTGTAATCATGATTATAAAAATAAAGCATTTGTTTTTTATTACAACACTCATTGACTGGATATATCTGTCCCTTTTTATAACACCAAAAGTGTTCTCTTCTAACAACATCCTCTAGCGTAATACACAGAAAACAATATGCGGGTCAAAATGACCCGTATGGGAAGTAACGCGACTCAAAAAGTCTGGGAGTATAAGGGTTAATGGAGAATTTTAATCCAGTAAAAATCTAAAAAATATTTATCAAACCCGGAACGGATCGATAAAATTCGGAAGCTTTCTTGTTAGAGTGAACGTTTAGTGAAACTTTTTTAAAACCTTCGTAAGCGAAAAAAGAATAAATACTGCATTTTAAAAAAGTCTATTTTTAATTAAAGTACCTGCAAAATCGCTCTTTAGTCTTACCGATATGTCATAGTCAAGTTAAAGTAGTCATCGTATCCTGCAAACTTTATTTGCTTGACCTCTCGCAGAACAACAGGTGATTCCATTGAGAACCAAACAAAAAGTTGAGCTTTAGATCTGGAAAAAAGAATTTTACATAAGTAAATTCGTTAACATCTAAAAATATTGTGAACAATTTTTCTATGTATTTGACAAAATAATAATATCTACTGTATAGCGTAGCTTATACAGGGTGGACCATAAAGATGGGACACATTTTAAATGGTTTTTTCTCAGAGTATATAAACAACAAAGAGTACTAAATTTATTTACCTCATAACTTATGCTCAGGAGTTTAACTTATTACTGAAGATCTGAATATTATATCAAGTTTCATTACTTTCAGGTACATATTTTGGTGACCCCATTACGTCATGGACTCCCAAAAGATTGCATATGTAGTTGAGGATATTTATTGGCCATTTAGGTCACCTGATCTAACCCAGTAGACTTTTTTCTCTGGGATTACTTAAAAGATCGGGTAGACGTAGGCAGATCCCACACAACAGAGGAACTAAAACAAAGTATCCATAGAGAGATTACCACTCTTCCAGCTGATATGCTAAACCGCACTTTACGTGATATGAAAAATCAAGCTGTTAAATGTTTTAGTCGTGATGGCGAGCATCTCAGTGAGATAGTATTCAGATCTTAGATAATACGTTAAACTCCTGTGTAGAAGTTATGTAAAAAATAAATTTAGTATTCTGTGTCGTTTATATAATCTGAGAAGAAAGCATTAAAAATGTGTCCTATCATTATAGTTCACCTTATATTTTACCAAACAGTTTAGAAAATCGGAGAATATCTATTTTACAATGCACTTTCTTTTCGGACAAGGATAACCCCAGATATGACAACCAAAAATATTGAATAAAAATTCCAACTTTTTTAAGTTTTCTAAGTGTATTACTCCAGTGGTATATTTAAGTGTGTAACAATCTGACTTGCTACAAGAAGGACAAGAGTTAAATGGTGAGCGATTTCTGTCGCACATTCAAAAAAAGACTTAACAAAACATCCTTAAATGAGCTCATACTGCTTACCAAGTGACTGCATTTCGCAAAAATTTGAAACATAAACCATAAGCAGAAAGAACTGCGATAGTTTTCACTAAAGTTACAAAAAAGTTGTTAAAGGTTTTTAAACTTGTCATTTCGTGGTAGCAGAGAAACAAACAAACATTGGAGGACGTGCATTGTGCAATCATAAAATTATATCGCTGTTTTACAATTCCAAGAACACATTTAGATCTCCAAATGTTTAGAACACACATAGGCAAAAAACTGATTGTACTGGCGGCCCGCATCATCATCATTATTTTCAGGGAAAAAGATTGAATTACTTCAGGGTATTTCCCTTTGCCCGCTTGTCCTTTCGGAGTTGCCGGGATAGCAGCTCGAGTTGGGATCTTCAAGCATCCTAATCTCCTGCAATTAGCGGCAAATTCACTGGTGAAATTTCAAGACATGACCAGGCTGGGTCTTTAACATAATTCTGCCAGCGAGTTCTGGGCCGCCCTCTAGGTCTTTTGCCACTCGGAAAAGCATCTAGTAGTTGCTTTGCTGTTTGCTAATAGGATATTCGAGTCATATGGTCATACCAGCGCAGCTACAATTGTTCTATGCGGAGTAGCAGCAATTCGATGTTGAGAGATTGACGAATGTCAGTCTCTCAGTCTTGTCAAGTAAGGATAAATTTCTGACTTTTCGCCAAAAAGCCATTTCGGCCGCCGGTACTCGGGATTTCATTAGTATGGTAATTACCCAACACTCATGACCATAGGTGAGGATAGAAACAAAAACTGATCTGAAAACAGATAGCTTTACTTTTGTACACAGCTCTCGTTTCAATGCAACTGATAGATAAAGCTGGTGCATTACTGCACTTGCTTTTCCAATACGTGTGTCCAATTCGTTGTTCTGTCTAGCATTACTTGAGAATGTGACTCCAAAATACTTGAACTTTTTCGTCTGCTGGAGAGTTAATCCATTTGTTTGAAAATAACACTGACAGGGTGCCTTGAAAAACACATAATTTCAGTTTTAGCCAAACTAATTTTTATTCCAACATCCAAGCATGCATCTGAAAACCGATCAAGATTATTTTTGTTCCAGTTTAACAATGCAAAGTCGTCTGCAAACAGCATCGCCAAACAGTACACTCCCCAAATGTGATGTCACTACTGAAGCAACTGTCTCTGTCTATCTTGTTCATGTATAATGATGAACAGAAGAGAAAAGAGCACAGTCCTGTCGTAGTCCAGCGCCGACACTAAAAGGTTTTGTTCTCATGCCATTGACACGAACACAGACGACTGACTGTTTGTACAACGATTTGATAGCAGCTAATAGCTGATCTCTCGCGTCATATTCTAGCAATATGCCCACAGCTTGTCTCTTGGGACACGGTTATATGCTTTTCAAAGTCTAAAAAGGATGTATACACCTCTTTGGCATATTCCCACGATTTCTAAAAAAAAACTTGCTGGCGGAAAAAGATCTGATTCAAAGTGGATCTGCAAGAAAGAAATCGGCATTGTGCATCCTGAAGTTGAGGTTCGACTATTTCACCGCATCTCTTTTTGAAACATTTTGCATAGACTTTTCCAGGAAGACTTAATAAAGAAATCCCTGCTTTATTTAGTGCATTTCTTCTCGTCTCTTTTTTTGTGAATGGTCTAACATTGCTTTGGTATTTCACCAGTTTTCCAAGCTACTTGATACACATGATTCAGCCAACAAACCCCGAAGTTGTTCATGGCCTTGAATATTTTTGGTCCAATATCATCTTCACCAGTGGCCTTGCCAACTTTCAAAGATTTCATACCTGTGCTCACTTCTGCTTTGGTTAGATGAATTTATTCACTAAATGTTTCCTCTGATGTTTCCAAATGTTGGATTGTTACTGAGTTTAAGAGCTCACAAAAGTATTCTCTCCAACAATTTAGGATTCCCTTTTGATGCTTTAGAAGCACTCCATTAGTATCCTCGATAAAGGTTGCAAGTGGTGTTTGTCTGCAACGCAAACGATGTATGGTTCTTCAAAATACTTTTTTGCCAATCTGTAGTCTGCATCCTTCTGTAACTTTTGTCCAAAGTCTTTCCTTGACTTTTTTTAGATTGTTTTACAACAGTGACGGCAGTCTTACGTGCTGTAGAGTACCGGTAATCGAAGCTGCTGAGATGACTTGTTATTAATCAAGCTCAAAATGAAGTCTTCTTTGCACGGATAGCTTTTTTAACTTCTTGTTTTCACCAAGCAGTTCTTTTCTCACTACACATTTGACTTCCCACAAGTTTGCAACCACAACTAGCAGCTGGAGTTGTAATGACTGCTGATTTAAATAAATCCCATTCAGTCTCGACGTTTTCAGTATAGTCAGGGAGTTCTCTAAACAGGAAAGCAACTTTGTTGCAAAATTATGTCTCACATTGTTGTCGGCTAGTAACTCCCACTTTATTCTGTATGCTCTTCATGTTTTGAATTGTTTTGTTGTTCTTAGATGGCTCAGGCCTTTTCGAATGCAAACAACTAGGTGATGGTTGGTAGACAGTTCAACTCCTTTTTTAACACAAACATCAACCACAGAAGAAAGCAAGTCCGCTGAGACAATACAGGAATCAATGATAGAACGCTGTCCCACCTAATCTCTGTACCAGGTGTACTTGTGAATCCTCTCGTGCCGAAAAAAGTAATTTATTATGCACAATCCTTTTGTGGCACAAAACTATAACAAACACTTTCCGTTTCTGTTAATGTCGGAGTCTCCTCATCTTCTAATAACACTTTTTTATGTGTTCTTGTCAATACCCACATGTGCATTGAAATCACCCAGTAGGACATTTGATTTTGCAGATGTTACTTTCTGAAAAAAACACCTACTTCAGCTAAGAAAAGCTGGTACTGTGTTTCAGCGTTTGGTGTGTACACTTGAAAAATGCACAGTGAGCGTTTCTCTAGCCTAAGCTTAAGAAGAAAATCCCATGCACCAAGTGGGATCCAATCAGTAACACAATGGGCCAAGCGAGGGCTTACAAAAATGCCTACCCCTACCTGAGCAGACATGGTTATATCTACACCTGAGTAGAAAAGCTTTCATCCTTCATTCAACTCAACAGTATCAGAGACACGACAATAGGTAGAGAAAATTTTGACAATATCAAGATGATACTGTTCTGTTTCCCAAACCAGTTTCTGTTCTTTTCCATTGAGTGAAATGATGTTCCATTTGCCCAAGCAAAGATCCCGATGCTTGGGACCAACCCGAAGACACAGATACTCGGGCCACATTCCAAAATTGAAAATTAGATGCGGGCCACATAAAATTTTGGTGGCAATACATCTTTTCCAAATTTTATTGACGATTGCGTAAAGTCCGATCATTTAGCAATGCTAAAGTTATGACATAATGCAACGCTTTTACGTCCCAAAAAACTGATTATCACAAACAAAAACGTCATCACTTCAAAAATGTTCCTAAATCCACAGTTTGCAACAAAAAAACTATTGATGACTAAAAAGAAAAAAATTCATGACTTGAAAATGTTTCTAAATTCATAATTTTTCTTCAAAAAATTTAGTGATGACTAAAAAAGAAAACAAACCACACCGGTTTTGGAGCACAGGTTTATTTTGAAGCTTTTTTGATATGATTCTTCCCCAACACAAGCGGGCTGTAGGTTCTTCACCTCTGGTTTAAGTAATCGATTAAAACGTTTTTTACTTTAAATCGATATTTTGAGCGTTGAATCATTTGATTATTAATATTGCACAGCAACAATTCATATCCAACTTTCAAAGTCTTGCCTCACGAGCATTCGACAACCTCTGCAGAAATTCAAGAAGATAGCAATTACAATACTAGGAGAACTTTGCTTCCCAAATGAGAACAAAATACTTTCGTAGTACACCAGGTTTAATGCCACCGATTGAATAATAAGACACACCTAAATCTTTTTATTAATATCAGCATTTCTAAATAAGAATAAACTTCAGGAAATTCACAACTTCCATCTCGTGTAAGATTTATCAACAATAACAGCTAATATTTTTCGCTTTAAATTAAATTCCAAATGATAATCTTTTATATTTCTTTTGTCTAAATAACAATTTTTAAATCAGTGTTTCAGACCTATTCGGTCTGAATTTCAAATAGCAAAATACAAAACAGCACCATGCTTTCTAAAGAAAGAATAAAATATCAGAAAAATAGTACATGTAAATACATGCAACGAACAAAAATCTCTAAGAACAAATAAATAGCTTTTAAATTAAACACAAAAAATTATAGCGCAAGTGTAGTTTTCAAAAATTTTCTTTTATTAATTATGGCTTTTCAACAAAAAAATGTCTTTTTAGAAAATTTTAACCCCAAAGCCAAAAAAATTTTTTTACCCGGTGTTAAACCATATTAAAAGCAAGCACAAGTCTTCTTAAGACAAAATGAATGAAAATAAACACTTTTTATTTTTCTAAAGAGATACTTTGAAAGCTGAAAGCGCTTTGATTCTTCTTATGCGTCATGTTTTTAGTTTGGTTTTATTTTCAGTCGACAGTGTGGTCGTGTCTTAACATGATTGTAATCGACATGGTCTCGGTTCAAAACTTTACGTGTCCTTGGAAAAGACGCTTTACGGCACTTTAACCTTCTTAGTGGTCTTGAAAAACAGTTCTAAATTTCAGTCATACCTCAGTTAAATTGTAACCGGACGGCAATATTTTGGCATCTCCGGAAGAAGGTCTAGATAATTGCTTGTCCCATGTATTAGCGCCTCTGTCGCTTTTCTGCGAGTCAGGAGGATAGATATAGAGATAAAAATAAAAAATAAAAAATAAAATTTTTAGGTACAACTCTTCTTAGGAATGTTTTGGTGCTGCCTGGTGCCACTGTAATATAAAAGAAAAAATATATATTCTTCTTGAATTACACAAATTTTTAAATACGTCATCAAAAAACTTGAATTATAGCAGTACCGTAAAATGATATTTTCAATTCTTCTTACATTTTACGATAAAAAAATACTTCGGTCAGTTAGCAATTAATAACCACGCAATTTTTTTAATTATGAAAAAAATAAATACCAAATCAGCAACTAATTAGGTTATTTCTTACCTTCGTTTTGGTAACGTATGATATTTAATTTTATTGAAGTGAAAAATAACTGCTCTGGTGTCATTGTTTCTAAGCTGCAGAAAAATAAATTTAAATAATGCAAGCTGAAAGAAAACATTTTTAAAAGAATTAAAAGTGTTTTTTATCTGAAGTTGATTAACAGCCGTGTCAATGTCAATGCATCTAACAGAAAACACTCAGCAACGGTTGAGTGATAAAAGCGAGGGTACAAGAGATGAAAACCTGGTCAGATCAATTAGCACTCTTTGCTGGTTGTGCCGGATTACAGTTGAAATTCCTGGTCGATTAAAAAACGGCCAAAAATCCCATTTTCACGGTCTTAAACTTATTAATGGTGAATAATTTTTGACATAAGAACCAGTAAAATCACGAAAAATGCAAAAACTGAGAAAAAACCTATTTCTCTTAAATAAACATAAAACACTATTACTTTACTTTCTTCAAGTCAATGTTTAGCTTAATAAAACCCTCTCAACAAACAATTACTTTTTACACTATGAACAGAATGAAATTTACAGTAAGATATTCTGTAGCAGTCGCTCTTAAACTTTTTTGAAACGCACCCCCTTTTTCACGCAAACAAAAGCTGTACCTCTTCTTCCTCATGCAAGCAAAACTCGCGCCCTCCTTTGACGACAAACCAAAAACAATACCTAAGCCTTTTTGTCAAAATCTCCAATTTTGATATAAATTGAAGATATAGACTAAAACTTTTTTTCATTGCAGCAATCAATTCAGTTTCCACCCAGTTGCTTGCTTCCTCCCCTCCCCTAGTTTAAAAAACCCAGTTCTATAAAATGTATTATTTTTAATGCCAAATTCTTTTTAAAAATATATATAAATAGTGTCAGCAATTAAGCGTAAGCAAATGTGATTAACATAGACCTGCAGTGTACAAAAATACTTATATTTGATTTTGAAAGCTTTTCTTGAGACATTCTTTTAATATGAATGGTCAAACCTGTATGAGCTGAAATCTTCAGATTAAAATTAAGTAGAAGTTATACATTTAGAATTTTTGGAATCACAAAGTCACGTGCTTCTTCAAGAAAAATTAATTAACTTTTTCGTTTTTTTATAAAATCACTTTTTAAACGCTTCATTTTTTCGTTTATTGGTCAAGTTTATACCATAGGTTGCTGTTTGAGTGAACGAAACAATATAAATATGAGATCAAATAAATTTCTTACCTTACCTTTGTCGTATGTGAATTTGCAAAAACCACAAATCTTTTTTGAAAGAGATTTTGGACGTGTTACTTTAAAAGGTTTTTCCCAAAATAATACAGTGTATTGCTAAAAATAAAATTATTTTTATCAAACTTTAGACTCGAAGAAAAAAGTCAACATATAACGAAACGGTAATTACAGTTATTTAACAATCCTATGGATATTTGATCAAACAGTCAATGGCAAAGCACTTATGCAATAAGAATGCAATGTAAATAAGGTTTTCATTTTTTATGTAATGTAAATCCCAGTTTGCAATTATGTACTTGATTAAAGATGATGATCTTTTTTTTAAACTTTAGTATTTTTTTGAGAACAAAAAACTTGAAACATTAAAAAATGGCCACCCTTTTTTTCTTACAAGGGGTCCACCCTTTTGTTAGGCCATCACTAAACCCCGTTGACGTATATGACATAAAATGCCTTTTCCTAGGACATTACGGATATCACTGTGATAAACCAAGCACCGAACGTCCGTCAAAACGATTTAAATTAAGTACAATTTCAAGGCTCTTATTAACCAAGTATTAAATTTTTGTTACGAGTCCTTAGCATTGGCCAGAGTTACATTTTGAATAAGCAAAAAATAAGCATACTGATATTTTCTGATAAATTGTTCATTAAATTAACCTTGGGTCTTGAAAACACGAAGTGATTAGTCTGTTAATCCATTAAATCCCATTATTGCGTATACGCAACACGGAAGTAGGTTGTGACTTTTTCTTTCTGGAGAGCCGTGTCCACGTGGTTTCTCAATCTTAACTATTCGATTCGAGTTAGGAGTGTTGCAACATCAAGTAGGAAGAAAGAAAAGCATTAAAATTATTTTTGTCAAATATTTATTGTGGATTTATTTTCGAAGTAGTTTTTGAAAAGCATGGCTTGAAATAAAAGCAGGTATGTTGGCTTTCTTCTTGCTAAATTGCAAATTTTATAATATGCGCTTTGTTTTGTAATGTCTTAACTATATATTTAATTAGTTTAACAATTTCAGTTTGTACAATTTCTTGTAGAAATTTTGTCATAAAAACGCCTCAATGATTTTGTTGCGCTTACGCAAGATTGGGCGTCTCGTTCTGACGTGTTGTTGCGTATACGCAACAACAGGCATATTTGACACGTAATTATTATAAAAATCATTTTTATACAGTCAATTAATCACTTATGAACTAGCTGCATTGGTACAAATTGTTGTTTCGATAGAAATATATCGTTAAAATAGAGATCTGACCAGATGACTTGCATGGCGCAACCAACTTATGCTAGACCACGATTACGATTCTTGCCATGGTCAATATTATATCAAACGTTTTCTTTTTCAGCTGTAACTTTAGCGCTTTTTTTAGGTTGAGGCTGATTGAGACTTTATAGATTATGTTTTGTATGTAATATATTTATTTTGTTTGTGCATTTACATTATTCGGTTGTTCATAAAATTTATATAAAAGTCAAAAATATGTTGCAGTATAATTGGTATTGAGAATCGAAGCTCAAATAAAAACCTATGATTTCTTCAAATTTGTACCCAAAAAAAATAAAAAAACAACTTGTTTATATTTTAGAAAAGTCAGGTTGAATGAAGTTTTGGAAGAAATTGAAAAGTATTGCGATTCGAATGAAGCAAGCAATGAAAACAAAGAGCAAATGAACGTGATAGTCAGCACAAAACAAATTGCTGTTTACATTTCTCCACCTGACAATGGAGGTATAACAGACAAGGATTCTGGTGATAAAAATACAGTCACGTTAGCCAATCTTCCTGAAAATCAAATAACAGCCGCAGCGGAGATAAAAGACTCTGCGCCTACTTTGCAAACTTCACACGATCGGGGCTTTCAAAGTCAAACAGCAAAAAGCCGTAAAACACGTCACTGGAAAAAGAAGAGAAAGACTTTAGCAAAGACTGGTATTTCTACTGAGCACGCTACTTACAAACCAACTTCAGCAGACCTTCCTCGATCGCCAGCTGAAACATTTGAGCTGTTTGTAGATGAAGAAGTTGTTCGGCACTAAACTGCACAAACAATCAGCTATGCGGCGCAGAGTGGAAATCATCAGTTTTCGATGTCTTGCGACAAAATCAGAACCTTTATCGGAATTCTGATCCTATCAGGTTATTGCAGTGTATCAAGGCAAAAACTTTATTGGTCTAACGAACCTGATACACACAATATATTGGTAGTACATTCCATGCGCCGCAATCGCTTTGATGAGATAACGAAATATTTTCACGCAGCTGACAACTCCAGTCTTTATCAAGAAGACAAATTTGCAAAAATTCGACCTTTCTTGGACATTGTCAACGAAAAGTTTTTGATTTTTAGATCAGCCTTTGGCCCTGAATGTATCCATTGATGAGTCAATGGTACCATATTATGGAAGGCATCCTGTAAAACAGTTTATACGCGGCAAGCCAATAAGATGGGGCTACAAAGCTTGGGTTGCTGCTACACGCTTGGGCTATGTCTTTTCTTTGGACTTTTATCAAGGAAAGTATCGTGGCAACAAAGAAAGTAAATACAGAAGTTGCTTTGGCCTTGGTGGAGAAGTTGTTTTGGATTTGGTTGACATACTGGAAAGCAAATATGAAGACAGAAAGTTTTTTTTGTATTTTGACAACTTCTTTACCTCTCTAAAGTTGCTGGATAAACTTCAAGCTCGAGGACATGGCTCTACAGGAACTATTCGCAGCAATCGAGTAGAGAAATGTACTATTTCAAACACAAAAACATTTAGCAAGCATAGAAGAGGCAGCGAGGAGCATTTTCTTGATGAAGATGGACAAATTATTTTGGTGCGATGGTGCGACAATGATGTAGTGAGCATCGCCTCCAACCAGCACGGTCTTCAGCCCACTAAAAGGGTTGAGCGTTATTGTGCTTCCGAAAAAAAAAGATCAATGTGCAGATCCCCAACTTGATTAGCAAGTATAATCAAAATATGGGAGGCGTGGATCGTGTGGACGAAAACATTGAACACCATCGAATCAGTGTTCGGGGAAAAAATGGTATTTTCCCATTTTATCATACCTTTTCAATGTTTGCGCGAACAATGCCTGGCTGTTTGCGCGTCAAGGAGAGTATGATGACGACCTGCTAACATTCATTCGTTCAACTGCGCAAGATTGGTTGAAACAGTATGGGAATCCTCCCAAAAATGATAAAAGGCGTCACACGTTTGCCAGTGTGATTGGTGTGGAGAAGCGATTTGACAACGTCGGCCACTTTATAGCGGAGTCAAATCCTAAAATCAGAAAGCGCTGCAAAATGTGTCAAAGCAATTCCATATATTTTTGTGTAAAATGTGATGTTTATTTGCACCCGAAATGCTTTTTGGAGTATCACTCAAAAAATGAACAAATTACTTTTTGCTGACTGTTATTAGTGTAACAATGTAAACTCGATTAATCGCGAAGTTTTTGACAGGACGGCGGCAAACAAGACGTGTAAAAAGATTGCTGACACTGCTAGTTGATATATCGCATTCCCAATGTTGCTCTTACGCAACATCGATGCGTTGCGGTGTGCCCAGTGTTGCATATACGCAACACCACATTTAGGCTTATAACTTGAATAAAAACAAAAAAGATTGATTTCTGACACCAGATTTGTTCTAGGAAAAATAAAACTCAAATAATATATAAATTTCGCAAGGATTTGAAAAAATTAATTTTTCTGGGAACAAATGGGTTAATAACAAAATTGCAAAGGAAACAGAAAAAAGGAATAAGACAATTTTTACATTTTGTGAATCAAAACTTTTATGTCAGTGGTTTTCCACCGAAAAATTTTAAACTATATTGGTCATTTGCATTTTCGGTCTACCATACAAGAATAGCTTTGATTGAATTTATTGTTTTAATCTGTTTATTTATATTCGAATTTACAATTTATGTGAATAATAAATGATGATAAAATAATGAAAATTTTAATAGTAACCATTACCTTTTTGCTTGCTTTTTGAAGAGCTGCATTCAGTGTTTCCATAAAAAGTAATTCTAAAACAATAACAATCAAACTTAGTTTTTAAATCAATTTTATATATAATGCTCTTTTTTTGAAAAGCCTGATACATTTTGACCCCGAAAAAAGCATAAAGCTATGATTTTGCATCCATTTTCTTTTAAATTTAACTAAAGACTGGAGTTTTTAATAAAAATTAGCTAGCGGTATTGCAGAGATGGCGAACCTATTATTTACTGGAGGCTATATTTTATAACTTTGAAGAAAGAAGGCTGCATAAGTTAAAATTTCTAAAAAAATTTGGTAATCACTTTGAATCGGATTCGGTTTTTTTGATTTTTGTCGCCAATAACAAGTGATTTCTAAAGCAAAGACTTCACTTAAAATTTTTTCCGAATTTCTTTGAGTTTCGTCTCTAGATTTTAATGTTGTCAAAGATAGGCTTTCTTTTACCATCAGTAGTCATTCTCACATAATTCTTTCGTCATGGAGGTTGCAGGTTCCTCACCTCTAGTATATAGGTTTCATTAGCAATAAGCCGTCAATTGCCGACAGAACGTTTGATTCTCAAGGGGAAAAGAGATAAATTTTTTACAAACGCTTCGACCCCCACACTTTGGGTGCTTGAAGATTGCAGTTTTTTCAGATTAAGCGATTAAACGATTAAACGACTAAACAATCCCGTTAAACTTATTTTCATAAAGCTAAAAGCGAATTTGTAGAGAAAAGTGATATGACAGAGAAAGGGGAATTCCTCTTTCTAAAAATTTTCAACTGTTTCTCAGATCCGAAAAAAAGCGAGCGTATCGACAATCCATTCTCGCCCGTTCCAACCAAATAAAAAGCTTTTGGTCTTTTTTAAAACCACGATCAAGCGACAAACGAAAAGTAGATTCTAACTTTTTGCGCATCTTCTCTCAACAAGGTTTGAATCAGCAATATATGTTTTACATTTAAATTTTTACTTCCCTCACTGAGGTGTGCGCTATTTTTAGTTGAAGCCGCGACCAATATAGCATAGATAAATGTTTACCGACTTAGAATTTAGCGAACTTAATGCATTATCTCATTTAAATGAAACGAAAATTTGTCTCATTACACAAGTTTGCTTTAAAAACATTTACAGTATATCAAAATTATAATTGATAATGCATGAAATTATTTTTCTAAATGCTTGTTAACGTTTTTATACTGATTAATTATTATGCGAATGAATGCTCTTCTAGTAGTATTTATAATCGTGAATCACTGGATCACTAAATACAAAATAAACTAAAATTTTTATTGCACTGTTGGCAAACAAAATACGATCATACTTTTCAAAACTGATGTAAATTTTGTTTCTTTAACTATTTAACCGCAATTTATTCATAAAAACTTCTGTAATAGGCCAAAACTGTTAAGAGAAAAGAAGTCAAATGTTTAACAAAAATATTTTTTTAGGGCAAAAAAATTGCCCCAATTATAAGAGATGCCATTTGTCTTTATCTTATGTAGGAGTAGAGTTTATTAAGGAATGTAAAATATGTGAGTTACTTATGAACGCTTTGATATGTGATTTAATTAATGATTTTTTAAAATTTTACGGCATTTATTTGTAAGCAATTTTTTTTCCTTGACACTGTTTCTTTGGGTCATTTAAAAAAGTGCGTTTCGCGCGCCCAACAATTCATACGTATATGTTCTTCACGACGCAGTTTTTTCTTCGTCGTTTTTTTAACCAAACTTAATTTACATATTATGGCAAGCAGAAAGAAAAACAAACATTAGTAATTGAAATCGTAAATTACCTGTCTTGTTATGTTAATCGGTATAATGAAAAACATTAACTCGTATCAAAGGCCGATGTATAGTCCATTGTATAAATACTAGCTTTTAGTAGAATTTCTTTTTTAACAATATAGATTTATATTTCTGTAAATATTTAATTATGGTATGTCTGTTTAATTTCAACAATTCTAATTCTAATCAAGTTAAATTTGACGAAAGGAACGATAGTGAAAAATAGTTTGAAATAGAAAGTGTTCACTAAGAAATTGCTTGGGTATAAATGTCATCATACATTACAATACCTGATGAGAAAACTTTACATATAGTTGCTATGCTGAGCAAAAGGAATGATTATGTGCATATACCAACAAGAAAGCCTATCCCTGCTATAAAACTATGTAGGCTCTGAAAATTACGCCATAATTAAGATAAGTTGTTGTAGGTTGGATTAATAAAAAAAGTCCCCAACGAGGGTGCGAAGAGTTATTGTGGAGAGTCCATGAGCTTTGTATGCACAAAATAAAAGCAATAGGTTATGGTAAACAATAAAAACCGCTGTATGGTCGCATTTACAAAAAATGACTAATCTGCGCAACGCAAGAAACCAAGATGCATCTTACAGGGTTACACGAAATCAAAATCATATGAATGTACATCGAACATGTTTATTTACTTCAAAAAGGTATTAAAGTTCTCCTTTAATCGCATTAAATGCGACATTTTACCATTGTTTGCTTTTGAGTAGCTTGTTTATTCGTGGAAAAATTTCTGAAAAAAGCACAACTTATGCCATTCTACAATTCAAGACAGTTTCTTTCCGTAGTTTTGATTAGAAGCCTAGTTGAAAAGCCGGACTGGGTATTGTTTGACTGTATTTGCTGAGTATGGTTTGACAGTAATAAAACAATTATTTTTTTGTTTATTTTCCTAAATCACTTTTTGTATTTCAATTTTTACATGGATTTCGTTAGTATGTAAGTGCTTGTGAGCTGCAGGTGTTGCATAACGGTACAGCATTTGAGGCAATATTATGAAAAGTGACCTTCTCATTTATTACTCGTTGTTATAAGTCTAATAATAAATTGATTTCTTTTCTAATAATCTCTGTACGTTTTATTAATTCATCATACCATAAACATTATACCTCATTAGTTTTTAAATGATAGATATTTTGTAACTGTTGCTCTTTTATCAATCTTTTGTAATTTTTTGTGTATGTTTTAGTCGGTAGCGTGGTCGAGTTATTAGAGCGCTGGGGTATTGATTGAAATGGCCTTGGTTTAAAACCTTCTCGCGCCATTTTATTGTGTTCTTGGAAAAGAACTTTACGGCACTTTCCCCTGTTTAATGGTCTTGGCAAGCAGTTCTAAATTACAGTGTAATCTTTATTAAATTTCAAGCTCTCAGCAATATCTTGGCATCTCCTGAAGCAGGTCGGAGTAATTGCTTACCCTATGTATTAGCGCCCCTGTCGCTTTCTTGCAAATCGGGAAGACGAATATAGAGATAAATATGTTTTCATTCTGTATGGTTTTAAATGTTTTGTTTTGAGTTTTTTTTTTGTGTCATGAGCCTGAGATAAATAAATGAATGAAAGATAAACAAAATTTGCAATTTTTATAATGCTCTTTTTTTCTTTTAAGTGTGATGAGTTCTTTTAAATAGATATTAAAGAAATAAAAATTCTTATTAGAACAAAATTTGTAAGCTGTCATGGTATTATCATAAAGGGCTTTCATGAGGTTTGTAGAGGGGAGGCTGGCGAGGCCGCTCCGTTCGTTCCATACTAAGCTATCACTGACTTTGATTCCAAATTTTTGACTCACACAAAAATATTGTTTTCTTCCTTTTTTTTTTTTTTTTTTTTGTAGAAACTTCAGGTTAAATGGTAATACAAGTATTTTTTAGCTACTTGTTAGAACTTTAAAGCAAGGATCAAGAATTTTTTTTTTAAATTAGAGGAATGGAACAAAAAATATTTAAAAAAAATATTACCATTCGATAATTCAAAAATTGAAGATTATTTCCAATATAAATATTTTCAGAAAATAGTATAGAAATTATGGTTGAAACATCAATTAGAAAATTTGTAACGTCATTTTTCTGTCAATTTTTTTAGTTCTTTTTCCATTTGGCGTAATTTACTCAGTTGTCACACTTCATATTCACAATTGTAATTTTAACCTCATAACTCTGCAATTAATTTCCAGTCTTTGCAGTAATTTTAAGATTTTAATTATGGCGTAATCTTTTTTATTGCTACGTGGTAAATGCGTGATCGGTGTACCCCGTACTTAATGTATTTTGTCTGCAAGTTATTTTCATAAGTGTATCACAAAAGACTCATTTTACTGTTTTAAATATTAGAGGATTGAATTGTAGTTTTAAGGTATTGTGACGTTTCGTTAGATATCTACGCAATGTTTTTTAGAACGCACTAGAAACGATTGACTGGAACCTTCTATTAACAGCTGACTTGAAATTTTGATTTATACAACTTGTTTACTATCATGTCTTCCAATTATAATGTAATGTCATAGACTGCTTTTTCCGATTGCTAAACGTAATATAATAATTAATTTAAGAAATCTGGCCCAACAAGTACCTTTGATTGTTGTCTCGTAGCGTTGGTTTTTTCTTCGTTTGTGGAAGATGGACGGGAGCTGGAAGATTCACTGAATGGCCGGACACGTTTTCATTATCCAGGTTGCTAGGTTATTTTCAACTGCTGAGAGAGTACGGGCTCCATTTGAAAGGTGATAAATGAGGCAAGATATTATTACATTCTCAGCTTGTCTGCTCCTTTGCGCCACACTCACAAGCCACTGGAGAAGTCATACCCCATTTGTGCATTTTTGAGCGGAATGGACCAACGCCTGAAGGCGATTAAACTTGACCCATGCAGATCTGGAAAAGCTAAACGTCTTTGGCGTTGCGCTAACATCCTTAATAAATGTCTAGAGGCACTTTCTCGCCATTTCATGCTCCATCTATAATGCGCCTATTGTTATACACTGGTGCCTCACTGGGAAGGGACGTTCAGCAGTTCCATTGCAGCAAGCACAAATGGGAGTTTTGATTTAAGTTGCCGAAGCTGTTCACAAAGTAAAGACAGAAGCCTTTCATGGAGGTGCTCCGGCTCCTGAGCGCGGCAAGCTAGAGACAGTACGGGTTTTTGGCGGTGAAGCTTAGTTGGTTGGATGCCTGCTAAGATGAAAAAGTGGTCTGTTGCTGTGGGACGCAGGTACCGGTCATTATCCGCAAGACATTGTTAATGGGCTTGTCAATAAGACGAGTATGGGCTCTGCGACGCCAAACAGCGTCGGCTGATTTAAATAAATAATGTCGTAATTTCATTTATTCGATTGAAGTCAATTGAAATTGTTTAAAAATTACTTTGTGTTACTGTTGCCTGTGTGACTGAGTTTAAGTTTTTTAAGGGTCAGTGGTTATGCCTTGTAAGTCAATTCTATAGTGCAATAAAATCATTTTATCCATTATGAAGGACAAACTATTAAGTTTAATATTAAACTTGGGGTTCTTGTTGTCGTCATCATCGTCGTCGATTGAAAGAGCACCCACTCCAGGTCAGGTACAAACAGAACTGGGACCGAGAATTTATTGTTTTAATACCCCAGGATGCTGTACCTCCTGGATCAGATGCTGGCAGTGATGTTGTTAAGCCAGGATTGAGTTTCTTTATTCAAAATTGTCAAATCTCGTGCTCCATGTGGTGCCCGATATATGGGGCACTCCATTAGAACGTAGTATGCATTTTGTTCAGTAGCGCCGCACTTGCAATTTGGTAAAGAGGCGAAACCACATTTATGCATGGACAAATAGAATCGCCCAACACCAGTTCTCAGGCAAATTGAGCTTAATCTAAGTTGCTTAAGGCAAGCTCATTTCATCTTATAGTTAGTCAGTACTAAGTTGTTAAATGATTATTTGCTGTGTTTACCGTTGGGAATTGCTTTGAAGTTTGGTGAAGCTTAAAAGTCAAGTTTTACAAGAATTAATTAAGTTTTTGTGATATTTTTCTATCTGTTGAGAGAAGTTTCTTGCAAATCCATTTGTAGGCTTACTTAACCAAAACCAAATTGTTTTACAAACTTCAGTCTTGCAGCCAACTATTTCTAGAGCGGGCATAAATAAATATAAACACAGTTTTACTGCAGCGGTGTTATTTGTGTTACCTAGTTTAACTGGTCCTTTCAGATTACCGAGTAAAGTTGTGGCACTAGTTTACAGACTTTTGATTTAAAATTTTTGTCAAAATCCAAAAGACCTTAAAAATGTTTTGTAAAATTCTCCTGGGAGATCCGATGAGAAATTTTTTGTTTCAAAATCGACATTTCATGCACTCTGTAGGAGCTGCTGTTTAATTGTTTTAAATTGAAAAACATTTACCTTTTGATTTGGTCAAATTTTTTTGACTTTTGTTGGAGTATGTTTGAATTTTCATCCAAATGTTTTTTGTGATGTCTTCTTCATAAAAGTAAAAACAAAGAAGCAGGCTTAGGCTTATTAATATCAAGCCACCAAATATATTTCGAATTGTAGCCATCAGCAAAGCTAAAGGGACATTTAGTTATAATGTAAAAGTTTAAACTCTTTTTTAGTCAACAGCAGGTTCTGCCGTAGAATGCATCTTAAAAAAATATTCAATTTTAAATTTAGTACAAAACTGTCAAACTAAAATCTTTTTCCAAGCTGGAGGTTTGTAGACCCCTAAGGTTTTATAGTTCTAGGGTATTCACAGAATTTTTGTGTAAAACAACAATTTTCTACATTACACTTAATCCAAAAGCATTCCTAACATCGTAAAAACTTTTCAATGGCACGTCTCAATCTTGCCCTTGATAAATAAAACTTTTTCTCAAAGTCAACTAAAGATTCAAAAAAACCTTCAAATGAAGTTTGGGTTGTCTGCCAGCAGCAAAATGTTCATTTTATACAAGTGTGATCAAATTGACTCCATCACGATTCTTATTTTGGACTTATCACGATTCTTATTTTTGTATTTTTTTAAAACTTTTGTTTATTTAAAACATAATAAGTTGAATAATTAATTATTCTAGTAATAATGAAACTTTTAAAAGAATAAAAAATGTAAACTATACTGGTACAAGTTGCTGCTGCATCAAGTAAACAGTTTTTTACAATGTTGATTAAAATGTTGATATTGTTTAATTCATATCCAATAATTAGTGTTTTCATTGTACAATAAAAAAACAGCAAGGAAAGACAAGATAACGGTACCCTATAATAATAGTCCTGCATCCAACGGATTTCATTTATGCGTCTCATATAAATATCCCTTTACAAAATCCACCAAACCACTTGCACATAAACAAAAATATTAACACAAACCTCAAAACACCTACTAATAAACACATTGTTATAGTAATTGCTAAGCACAGCTGATGCAGATAATGTCCCAGTGTTTAGGACATACATATTTGCCACATTTACAACAAAGAGATTGACATTTTTGGTCCTTCTTTCGGTCCAACAAAGTACATCGGTCCCCTTATTTAATAAAGCACCATTTCCAGCAAGAATAACATTCTTTTTTTTGGTTGCAGAAATTGGTGCCACAGGTTGTGCTTTTTTTGTAATTCCATGCAGTTCTTTTCCAAAAGTGATTAAAAACTTTTTTCTTTTCTCATGCAGATTTTGCCATTTTTACGACTTATTCCTTGCTAAATGACAAAGGCATGATTGACATCAATCATGTAATAGAATAAGACTAATGAACATCTTCGAGTCATACGTTTGGTGAAGTATGATCTCACCATCCTGTCTAAGGTGTCAACACGATCTTTTTCTTTGTTGTAGAACAGAATAATGCTTGGTTTCTGATCCGAAATGCTTTCAATTTCTGGCTGACTATGCATTTTTGAAAGCATATTGACTGAACAGTTTTTTCGGGACAGTACGATGCAATCATTGTATTTTGTTGAAAGCCGAAAACTGTGCTCTTCACATTCCGTCCTTTGACCACTAAAAATTCTGTAGCAATCTCCAGCTTGTTCTTCCTCATTGTTTCTACCAGTGTGAGCTTCTTTTGAAAAAATTTTTGTTAAAACGATAGATATGTGAAGAAATTATCACAAGTGATACTTTGGGAAACTTTCAATATCTTCTAAAAAATCAAGAACAACTCTTGTGCCTTGATTAATTTTTTGAGCCAATTCAACATCTTTACCAGTTTACACTTGCAGTCTTAATGTGTAAGAGCAAGTGGAGTCGCACACTGTCCAGATTTTTATTCCGTATTTACCTGACTTTGAAGGAATGCCTCGCTTGAAAGGGCACCGTTATTTGAAGCATATCAACCGTTTGTCTACTGTCATGCTCGGTCCACATGTGTAGGAATCATGCAAGTAAGAATTCCAAGTTTCAAACACCTCTCTGATTGGTTACAGCTTGTTAGGGGACCGATGTTGCTGTGTTGGCTGTCTATTGTCAAATCGGAGAACGCGTAAAATTTGTTGATATCTTCTCTATTCATAGTGCAATTAAAATGAGCCGGCCATCAAGTGTACTCCATAGCTGTGTAACGTTTCATTAATGCCAATTAAAATAATTACACCAAACAAACTTTGAATTCTTTATCATCCATGGGTTTTCATGAGCTACCATATACTGCGGCTCCTTCGTGATTAATCTACTGACATATGGTTTTACATAGAGAAGACCTTAAATATAAAGTGAAAGTATCATTATTTCTGAGCACTGAGATATTCCAAACCTTGTCGGTCCTGGATTTTGTTGAATGACATTATACACAGCAGCTCTACCAGCAATATTTGCAAAATATTTTGTTTGCCACGTTTCGATTATAAACGAAGTAGTTTGCAGAACCAGAGGAACATAGTTAATCATCCATTTCTTCTTCAAAAGATGAATAACATGGAGATAATTCATCCTTGTCTTTTTTGTCATCAATCGGAGTTGTTCATTTCTTCTTCTTTGTTGTCGTCACTTGCCAGATAACCAAAAACTGCATCTTCAGAGAAATATCTTGATATATTGCTTCTTTGCATCTAAGTTTTTTGAATTTGTGTTTGGATTTATCTTCGTTTTATTATTATTTGTCATAAAAAAAATTTAATTTTTTAGTTGTAGTACGTAAGCAATGCAATAATAAGATTTTTTATTTATTTCCATGTTTCATTGGATCAGTTAATCGTAAAACTGATTGAGGTCAATTTGACCTCAAATCTAAATGATGTTGCTTTTTTTATAGCTTATGATAAAGACGTTTAACATTGAAAATTCTTTAGGTCAACAAGCCCTTTTATATAAAATAAAACTTATAAAGCTTCATAGCACTGCTTTTAACGGTTCAGCAACAGCAACTTTTCAAAAATGTAATTGGGGTCAAATTGGCCCCACGGTAGACAAAGGGTTAAATCCTATTTGAATGTTGAAAAAGTTGTAAAATTTTTCATTTTATGTATAAAAGTAAATTATACACAAACTCTATTTGATCACCTTTGTTTTCACTTCACCTTCAAATAAAATTTTAGACTTTCAAATAAAATTTAACGGTCGTGTGAAAAATTCAGTATTGGATCCACAGAGTATCACAAAATTGACCTAAGGGCCCACATGTTCTAACAAGCTTAATAACCTTGTTTTAAATCAAATTAGTATTTCTAATGAATAAAACTAATCTTTAAATAAAAAACTAGAACCAGGAACCCCCATTTTTGTCAAAAAGCTTCATTATCGTGTAGCAGGCTACAAAAAATTGTTGCATCAGACAAAATGCATATTTAGTTTAAAAATAGGCTTTTCTATATAAAAATATTAAATTTTTAATTTTGCTTTGTATTTCAGACAGGTTTGCCATAGAACTTTAGCTTTCAAATTTAACGCTTCACTTGCTGGCTTCTTTTGGCCATTTTTATGAATCAAAATTTTATTTTGTAAATTAATTTTTTTCTAAAAATATCTAAGTTTGTGAGCAAAGTGTTGGAAATTTTATTGTTTTCTATATCTTAAAGTATTTTTACTTTAAATTTCGGACAAAAATAGAGATTTGGGACACTGATTAAAAATGATGAGTCTTCACCTTAAATTTAAGACAAAATTAGAAAAAAGTTGCTTTACTTTTTTTGACATTCCGTTTAGTCTTTTTTAAAAACTTTATCTGACACGGCTGATTTTAGACGTTTAGCAGCAGTTAGCTGACAAGAACAGATACGAGACCAGAAAAATAGGCAAATACCAGCAATCAGCCCTAAAAACACATTTAAATTGCTACTTTTAGTACATTGCTATATTAAGTCATAAGAAGCTTAGCAAGATTTCAAACCAAAAGCTTCAAAAAAAAGGTATCTACCTACTTTTAGGAATATCCGATCAAAATATCAACTACAAAATATCAACAACCAAAATATCAACTGACCAAAATATCAACTGTTGATATCCAGCAATCTCTATATGCCTCTGTGGCACTCTTCGACGGAGCGGAACCTTCGAGACTTAATTTTGGTTGTTGACATTTTGATCAGTTGATATTTTGGTTAATAGATATTTTGGTCGTTGATATTTCGTTGTTAATATTTTGACACTAAGCCCTTTTAGAAATTTAGGTTTTAGGAAGATACACAAAGCCACAAGACGTTTTAAAGAGAATGTATATTTTTAAAGGACAGAAAAAAATCAGGTCGTTTATGAATTTCTAGCAACAAGGATAGCCATTTTATAAGAAAGGTAGTTAGTCATTCTTTCATGAAGTCCGCTAAAAAATGCAGGCTGGAATGGCAGAAAGACATATTAAAATTAGTGAAAAGAAAATGGGGTAGACTATCTGTGGATTTTGGCTTCCAAGTAGCTCATAACATTTCCAACTAAAGAAATAAAAAGAATTGTTTGAAGTTTACAAAAAGACATCTTGACGGGAGCAAAGATTTCTAAAAAATACTTCTTTTTAAAGATAAAACGTCGATAAAGCAATTCTGTTTGGAAATATCGAGTTCGAAAACCATCTAGAATAAGCAAATATAAGCAAAATTTTACTCTCCAACAGTGAAGTACCCTCCTAGTCAAATAATTTGGACAATATCAGCCAAGAATACCGCTAACTTTTATTTTTTGCTTTTGAAAAAACCATGAATTTCGCCAAATAAGTGGAGTTACATACGAAGCGTGTACCATACATGGAAATATATAATTGGAAAATTTATACATGCAGATCCAGCTTCTTACCACAAAAGCAAAGCTTCGCAGCAATATCTGGTCCACAAGAGTTTAATTGCCAAAGTTCTGCGAATGGGATTTTGGCGCCTAGGCTTCGGGGCTCAATTTTCATTATTTACACAAGCCAGAGAAGTATTTTTAAATTGAAAGAGGAGAAGACTGTTTCCCTAACCCAAAACAACGTTATTTCTTGGTTCAAAAATCTGCCCAACAAAAGCAAATCCAAGTTTATAAAGCTTGATGTAGTGGAATTTTAGCTTTAAATAACGGAAAACCTGCTGTGCAATGCAATAAACTTTGCCAAAAGTTACACACAGATAAACAAAGAAACCATAATGTCATCATGCAGTGCAGAAAATTAATATTGTTTCTTGACAAACGTAAATGGATTAAAAAATAAGTATTGATATTTTGCAAAACAGATCCGCATTCCATTGGTTTACGCCGAGATGACGGGTTAATTGCAGTAAACATTGCATCAGGACCCACAACAGAAAAAAATTTTTTTAAAGAAAACAGCCTTAAAATTATTATTGACGCAAACCTCATTCAAATGGATTTCCTGGGTATTACACTAAATTTACAAGCGCAAAAATTTTGGCCATACAGAAAGCCTAGAGACACCCCCTTATACATAAACTTCTAATCAAAAAATGAAACTCCTGCAACCGTAAAGAATTCAAACATGCCACACCAACCTACATAAAAGCATTAATTTCTAGTGGATATAAAGAAAAGCTACAATTTTACATTCAAAAGCTAAACTCTAAAAAACCCATTAGAAAAAGAATACTATCTGGTTTAATCCACCATATAACAAATCATTATTACAAATTTTGGCAAAAAGTTTTTTCAACTTATTTCCCACAGCATCACCGACTCCCTGCACTATTTAACAAAAACAACGTGAAACTCAGCTACTGCTGTATGCCTAGCATTCAATAAATTATCAATTAAATATCAAAACAGAAAAAATTCTCAACGATAACCAAAAACCCGACCCCAAATTATACAATTGTAGATCAAATAGGAACTACCCTTTGAATGGTAAATGCTGCACCAATTTCATAGTCCATAAAGCTTCGTTAAAGTCAAACCAAAACCAAGATATTAAAACTTACTATGGTAGTTGTGAAGCAAGTTTCAAAGTACGCTTTAACTACCACAGCAATTTATTTCAAGATAACCGGATAAGAAACGTCACTGAACTATCGAAAGCTGTCAAAATCATTAAAGATGTTGGGGAAACTCCCCAAATAACATGAAACATAATTAATAAATACACCTGTTGGAGAATCATCTATATAATTCATACCTTTTTTTTTAAATTAAATTACAGAAGCCACGTAAGGAATTTTATTGAAACCTCAACAGTCTGTTTCGCCTTTTCGGCTTATCAGGAGGTGATTCTTATTCAAATAGAAAAATTCACGGCGAAGCAGACTGTTGAGGTTTCAATAAAATTCCTTACGTGGCTTCTGTACTTTAACTTAACTTAATTTAATGCTCTGAGTTTTCATTGAGCTCTATACTGACAATCTTGCCGCTTTTACTATTATAATTTATATCTTCTATAGGAATCAAACTCGGTTTTATCCCGGCCTTTGACTTAGTTTATAATAGTCCACGCTTTTACATTTTTGTTTGATACATTTGTTTTTTGGTAAAATAAGTGATTTTTCCTTTGGTTATCGCTTTGGATTTTTGATTTCGTGTTATTGACTTCAGTTGTGGTTTTGGCTGCCGGAAAGAGCCATCACTATTTTAATTTCCCAGCTGTATTGTATGCCAACTGTGCCTGAGTGTATTATTTCTTTAATCTTTGGATTTATGTTTAAAGTTAATTTGAAATAAAGGTTTTAGTTTTGCTATTGATGGTATTTTTGGAAGTGCAGTTGGGGAGCTCCTCCGGGCCACGTTGCGGTCAACTTGGCAGATTGCAACATAAGAATTAAAATATTGCAATATAAGAATTAAAGTGATAGATATGATTTGCTACGATCTGTGTGCACGTGGATATCTTTGGGACCTTTCTGCAAGTGTTCGGAATTAACTGAGTTAGCAGTCGCCACGAGTTTTGTATTGCTTCTTGAGGTGCAGCCGCTGGAATTCACAACTGCCTTTTTTGTCTTGTTCGAAAGTCAGCGACTTTTTTTTTCCGTTTCTTTGATTTTCCACTGGTGCCCTGTCGGCTTGCTTCCAGCTCTTTGTCGTTAAAGAAGGATTGTTTTTGAAGCTTCTGTTAGTGATCTTTTTCTTTGAGTTCGAAAGTCACCGACTTTGTCCTCCTGCTGATCCGCGCATCAAGAACCCGTCGACCTACTACGGCTGTTCTTCGTCGAGTCTGGCTCAATAGTCATCGACCTCGTCTCCGTCGTGACCTTGATCTTTACAAAAGATATCAACTTTGTCTTCTTACCGTTCATTCCTATCGAGTGAGAAATTTTATTGGAGGTTAGAATATATCATTTTTTGTATCATTTAAATTTTTTTATACACTTTATTGCTGTTGCTGTTGTAATAATTTTTTGCACTTATTATGGCCTCCACATCGCCTAAGCCTATTTATAAATGGGATCGGTGTAATGTTGAGGTTGGTTTTGATAAAATGCAAACTACGCAAATGTTAAGTGCCACTACTTCTTTTGGCCCTCTTGTTAAGGAGTCTTTGACAGGCCTAGTACCCCGTAAATTATTAACTACTAAACGTTTGCTTTTGCTCGACATGAAGGCTTTGTCCTTTAGTTTGAAGAAATGTAAATCGAAAAAAGCGTTCCGTGAAATAGCGCCTAAGTTTGATGAGATTAGTGGTTTTTACAATAATTTTCGTATGGTACTTGATGAAGTCTTTGACATTGAATTTGCAGCAGAACTGGGTGATCTTGTTGCTGATCTTTTTGAGAAATATTTCAATTTGCATGAGTTTTTAAACAGCGCTATTTTTATTGTTTAGAAGATAGCTGCGACCAGATGGCTGAAGTAAAGATTACTGACAGTGTTTCGCAAGTATCGACAGGCACTAGCAGTTCTACCTCTAAAGCGAATAGTGCGGCTCGTTTGATTCAGGTAGAATGTAAACGGTCTGCTCTTCGTGCTGTTTGAGAGTTGGAATTAGCTAAAGCTAAGGCTAAAGCCCAAGAAATGGAAGCTGAAGCTGAGGCTAAGGTGCGGGCGGCTAAAGCCAGGAAGCTGCAATTAAAGCTGAGGCTGAGGCTCGTTTTAGCATTGAGGAAGCAAAATTGAAAGCTGAATTCAAATTACTGGAGTTATCTGAACGTAGTTCATCTGTGGCAAGTAAATCCACTTTAAGAAGAGTTCGTTCGATAAAAGATTCGAATAAAGGTTCCGGGATTGGCGCTGTCCCTCGCATTTTCTTCTCCGTGAATCAAAATAGTCAAGAGTTTTATGACGGTGGAGTTACAGAATTGGGATCAACTGAGGCCAAAAACGTCCGTTTGAAAAAGCCCGACCACGAGAGACAGAGTCAATGCGTTTCGACAACTCGTCAAGACATTCTAAAGCAAATACCTCTACTTGTGCTGAAGAAATTTTTAAGACCTATCTTGACCGACAAGGTAGAAATATGTTAATTTATCATCACAAATTGGTTATGATGGAAGTAACATTGCTTTTGTTTTTTTATGAAGGTCAAGTCCGTAGACTGATGAGTGAAAGTCCATGCAGCGAAAGACACCTGGATATTTTCAGAGTTGCATGCGTTGGTCAACCGCGAGAATTAGTGAATTTGTTTCGTGCCCCTAAGAAAAATTTGTCAACATCAGAACGGGTCGAGAAAGCCATTTCAAGGTTACCCGAAAGATATGTTGTTTTAGCAGGTCTTCTTACAGAGCCCGAAATAGTTAGAATACGCACTGGATTTAAAGTAGTTCACACAGTTGCTTCATTAAAAGCCTTTAATGAAGATTTGAATACTTTGAAACTGTTTTCTGATCCTCATAATGAGGTAGAAAAATTATTTGGTCAGTTGCTATTAGATGTTGCTAATCGTTTTCCTGGAAAACTTAAAAGGCGTTATCTTGATTACCTTAAACAAGTTGGCCTTGACTTAAATCGACCTGGGTTCAACTCTTTACGTAAGTTTATTGTGAATGAGTTGAGTATTATGACGTCCGAGTACGTGAAAACCTTTTTTAAATCAAATGAGAAGGAAAAGTTGAGAGACCCTGCACCTGGATCATTGCGTGTTAGACAAGTCGGCGTAGAGATTGTGGAACAGAGCAATAGTGATGAACGTCCAGAAAACAAAAGGAAATAGCTCAAAAAAGTAGAGCAAAGGGAATGTTAATCGCCACCTAATTGTTTTTTGTGCGTAAATAAGAAACTGAAACATTTTCTTGGAGGTTGTTCAAAGAGTAAAAAGTTAAGTATTGCCGATAAAAGAAAGAAAATTGTAGAAGCTGGATGATGTCTTAATTACCTTTCTGTAGGACATTTTGTTTGTGACTGTAAGCTTCACTTTAAATGTCATAAATGTGGACCTAAATACAAAAATAAGCATTCAGGCGCTTTGCACGAATTTTACAGTAGATCAACTTCGGTTAACCTTAGGACCTTAGGGAACCCATGGAACACTAGGGCCGCCAAGACAGTGAGTATCAAAAAATTTAATGAGGAAGAAAAATAGAAACTGGTAATTTAAAACATTTAAAAAGACTTGAAATTCCACCATACCTGAAATGAATTTTCTGAACATTTTAATCGGACAACCTCATAAATTTTTTACTCACCGTTTTGGAAAAAAGAGAAGGCGCACGCTCAGAATAACCAAATTCGGTCCTGACTAGACTCGGTCCGATTGCAAGTGGTGGGTCTTTAAATGTCAAATCAGATTTGCATCACAACTTCAAAATTAATAAGGTCAAAGAAATTTATGATTTCAGTTGTGAGCAATTAAAACAAGAAGTCTCGTTTTTGAAAGATTGTTTGCTCAATTTTGAGATAGAAGATAAGTTAATTCAACTGTCAAAAAATAATGAAATCACACGTATGTTGGTAGAGCCAAAAATTAAAATTGTCGATAATCGTTATGAAATTCCGGTTCCTATGAAAAAGGATGTAATTGCTGTTCTGCCTTATAATTTTAACTACGCTTTGGAACGCACCGCTTCGTTACACCGTGAAGCGTTAAAAAATTCTTAAAAATGAAACGTACCCTAATTGAAACCTTCAATGAATTAATTTCCGTCGGTTGGTTGTCAGCTGTTGATAGTGCGTTGAAAAAGAATTCTTGTTGGTACTTACCTTTCTTTCTAACAAAACAAAAAAAACTTAGAGTTGTGTTTGATGGTGCCGCTTCGTATAAAGGATTTATGTAAAATGATGCTGCCTACCCTGGAATTAATTTATTAAATGGATTAGCGAAAGTTTTGATACGCTTTTAATTAGGAAAGTATGCTTGTATAGCTGATCTGAGTAAACGCTTTTTTCAATTTTCTATGCCTGAGGACCAGCGAGAACTATTTCGCTTAATTTGGTATGAAGATAATGAAATTGATCGCGGTGTAATCAAAACATTTCACTTCACTAGACACGTTTGGAGAATTAATTCTAGCTCTTACAATGTTTTTCTGGCCATTGATCGTCTTGTGAACGAAAATTTGTTGCTTTTGTCAGATTTTCTCGATGATCTTGAGGAAGTTTTTCAAGAATTTATGTTGCTTTTTGCGAGTTGTGGCTTTAAACTACGTACATAAATGGGTAGCTAATAATAATCTATCCAAGTCTGTTTTGTCCTTTGTGCCGTCTTGCGATTTGAATACCAATCTAAAAGAAATTGATCTTTATTCTCAATTATTGCCCGATTCCAAGGCTTTGGGATTACTTTGGGATGTGGAAAGTGATAGGTTGAGAGTGTGTTCATGTGGAAAATTGATTGAAGTGTTAACTAGACGTCAAGTGCTAAGTGTGCTTGCCAGTCAATTTGATCCTTTAGGTATACTTGCTCCGTGCCTTTTGGGAGGTAAACTTATTCTTCAAAGGGCAGTTACTTCAAAATTACCATGGGATGATAAGCTTCCGATGATATAATTTCTGTCTGGAAAACATGGGCTAAGAGTATGGAAAAAATCGTTGATTGCTCTTCTATTCCACGTTATTGTTTCTGAAATAAAGAAGTTAATAAAAACACTTGCAGCCAGGTCAAGTATCAGCTTTATGGCTTTTGCGATGCTTTAAATTATGCTTTTTTTTGTGTGGTGTATTTGAGACGGGTAGTTGGAGATCGTTCTGGTGTAGGGTCCCCAATGGGGAAGTCTAAAATTGTTTTAAAAAATCAAGTTAATTGGATAATTTCTCGCAATGAGTTAGAAGCTGCTAAGTTGTGTGCAGAGTTAATGAAGGATGTATCAGATTTGTTGAATTACCTTGGTTGTAATCTATATTTTTGGATAGATTCTCAAGTAGTTTTAAAATGGATAGTCAATCCTGCACTCCGCTTGGTGCGTTTTGTGAAACGCCGCTTAGAAAAAATTCATTGAGCCGGATTTGTTGATAATTGGAATTACGTGTGTTTGTCTTTTAATCCTGCCCATGTTGCCACTAGAGATAATTCTTTAAAAAGGTTTGTAAGTCATACTATCTGGATTAAGGGCCCAAGTTTTTTGTGTGAAGGAAGCGAAAAAGTGCGTTGTCCCGTTCCAGTGACTGCTCGTAAATTACTGCTAAATTTGGAACCTCCAGCCAGTAATGATACTATCCAGAGAGCTCTTAATCTTTATACCTTAAGTAAGAGAGCGGCTTATCTTGTCGCTTTTAAATAATTTATTACAGCGAATGCAAGAAAAGCTGCCTTTTGTAGACCCAAGTAAGATGTTAAGTATTTAGATGATTCTCTTCTTGATGAGATGAAACATGTTTAGTCGAATTACTTCGGTACTGCTGTGGATTGTTTGAAGAATAACTCCCCTGATGAGTTTGATAGATTTCTGAAACGTATGAGCGAGAAAGCAGTCGACGTTAATGATTTGCGTAGGATTTCTAAGTTGAAAACACTGCGCCCTTTACGACTGTGTATAGATGCAGGATCAATTTTACGCATTGAAGGTAGACTAGAGAACGCTAAATTACCTTTGGATGCTAAACATCTAATAATTTTGCCTAGTCGACATGCGTTGACTAGATTGATTGTACTTTACGAACACTTTAAGGCTGCCCATGCAGGACCTTCCTACACACTTATGAAGACCAGACAACGCTTTTGAATTATACACGGAATCTTCAGCGTAAAACATTTTCTAGCAAGTTGTAACGTATGTAGACGTTATAAAGTCACTTCCGTTGGACAATTAATGGCTGATCTACCTGGGTGTAGAGTTACCGCCACTAATAATCTCTTGAAGTTCTGTGGGGTTGATTATTTAGGAATCCTTTACTTTTTGCCAAAATCGGAGCGACCGCAAGGCTTGGGGACTGCTTTTTGCATGTACAGTATATGCACAAGATGTATCCATATGGAGCTTGTTACCAGTCTCAACTTAAATAACTTTTTGCTTGCCTTTTCGCGTTTTGTGAATATGCGAGGAGCAGTGGACACAGTGTATTCCGATAATGGATCAATCTTTCATGCTGCAGCCAGCGTCCTTCCTTCACTGTTAAGTTTTACTGAATTTCATAATTCACTCCGTAAGGGTAAAATTTCGTGGGTGAGCATTCCGTCGTACGTGCCGAGCCAAGGGTGAGCCTGGGAAAGCATGGTGAAGTGTTTAAAACTGCGTTGACTAGGGTCATGAACGAGATCCGTCGGAAACCATCCCTGATTGAATTGCAAACGTTCATCTCTGATGCTGCTCGGATTGTTAACGACCAAACTTTAACTACTGTCAGTGATAAGTCGAATGACCTTGCTCCTTTGTGTCCATCACCTTTTTTAGGGCAGCAACTCCCTGCATATACGCCTGTAGGCACTTTTCACGGTCGAGGTGACCTCCGACGGGACAATTTGTATAACGCCACCATTGCGCAAAGGTTTTGGGAGAGTTGATCTAAAGGGTATCTTCCGACCTTGCAAAAACGTGGGAAGTGGAAGATTTCCAAGGAAAACTTTTCACCAGGTCAACTTGTCCTAGTCGTGGATTCGGATGATTTATTGCAAGGCGGGTCTTTAGGTCGTATTCACTGCGTTCATCCGCAAATTCGGCTTGGGAAAAATATGTGCGTAGGGCGACTGTGGCGGTGCTGATGCGTGACGGCCCAGGCGATGTGGAACATGTTCTTTAGAGAGGTTTCCAAAATTGTGCCTTTTTAATATTGTATGTGTTTCCCAGTTTGCGATTTGTTGTGCTTTATAATTTCTCTGTGCCATTATATTGTATTTTTGTTCTTGTTGTTTATTTGAATTATATGCCTACGCTTAGTAATTTATCGTAATGGGTTTAAAGACTTAGTAATATTGTTGCCTTTGATTCTCCAGCCGTTTTTGTTTTTTGTGTGTTTGAAACTTCATCTATGTTCTGGTTTCAAAGGGGCCGCTATGTTGGAGAATCATCTATATAATTCATATCTTCTATAGGAATCAAACTCGGTTTTATCCCGGCCTTTGACTTAGTTTATAATAGTCCACGCTTTTACATTTTTGTTTGATACATTTGGTTTTTTGGTAAAATAAGTGATTTTTCCTTTGGTTATCGCCTTGGACTTTTGATTTCGTGTTATTGACTTCAGTTGTGGTTTTGGCTGCCGGAAAGAGCCATCACTATTTTAATTTCCCAGCTGTATTGTATGCCAACTGTGCCTGAGTGTATTATTCCTTTAATCTTTGGATTTATGTTTAAAGTTAATTTGAAATAAAGGTTTTAGTTTTGCTATTGTTGGTATTTTCGGCAGTACAGTTTGGGAGCTCCTCCGGGCCACGTTGCGGTCAACTTGGCAGATTGCAACAACACTCCGTATCAGTGTGGCTCTATTATTTGCAGCTTCGCTTATCGGAAAAGCTAGAATTCATCGAAGCAAAACCGAACGGTTTACGTAATAAACGCTCGGAATTAATCTCAGAGTGTCGTCACCGCAGTAAATTTAAACTTAATAATTTCAATGCTTCCTAATTATTCATATTCATGTAATTAACAGTATTGCTACAGCAAGCTGACCATCGCCTAGTGCGCTGTAAACTCAAGATGCACTTTAAACCTAAGCCGAGGAAGGGAGGGCCCCCCAAGAAAAAGTTCAACCTCGGCAAGCTACAGTCAGCTGAATTGAAAGCTAACTTTAAGCAGACTTACAGGCCAAGCTTGGAAACAGCTGGTGCCCAGAAGATCCCTCTCCCAAAACACTCTGGGACTAACTGAAAACCACCATCCTGCAGACATCTGAAGAAGTTCTTTGGTTTACCACCAAAAGAAATAAAGACTAGTTTGACAAAAACAACGAAGAGATTCAGAAATTGTTGGCGGAGAAGAGTTCAGCCCACCAGGCCCACCTGGCTTACCCGTCCTGTCCTGTGAAAAAGGCAGCTTTTTGCCACATCTGCAGCAACCTCCAGCTCAAGCTTCGAGTGATGCAAAACGAATGGTGGACCAACCTTGCAGTTAGAACTCAGCAGCACGCAGATGCTGGTGATTTCATAGTCTTTTATGATGCTCTCAAGGCAGTGTATGGCCCGACACACCAGGCACGGAGTTCTTTGCGCAGTGCGGACGGACGGGCACTTCTCAAAGACAAGACATTTATCCTGAGCCGTTGGTCTGAGCACTTTCAGGAACTCTTCAGTGCTGACCGAGTTGTCCAGGACTCAGCGCTTCTCCGCATCCCTCAGCTACCAGTCAAAGTGAAACTGGACGAACTGCCCTCTATGCAAGAACTTGTTAAAGCCATAGAGCAGATGAAGAAGGCAGCAGAAGTTGACGGAATTCCACCTGAGTTATGGAAAAGTGGAGGCCCAGCATTGCACAACAAGCTCTACGAACTCCTTGTCTGTTGCTGGGAGCGGGGCAAACTACCGAGAAACCTTTGTGATGCAGTCATTTTTACATTATACAAGAACAAAGGGAAAAAGTCCGACTGTTTCAACTACCGGGGGATTACTCTGCTCTCTATCGCAGGAAAAATCTTTGCTCGAGTGCTCCTGAATAGGCTAGTACCTATGATTGCTGAAGACCACCTCCCAGAAACCCAGTGTGGCTTTAGAGCAAACCGGGCAACCATAGACATGGTCTTCGTCCTCAAGCAGCTCCAAGAGAAGTGTCGAGAGTAGAACAAAGGACTGTATATAACATTTGTTGATCTAACCAAGGCGTTTGACACGGTGAGCAGGAAGGGTCTTTGGCTAATCATGGAGCGCCTCGGCTGTCCCCCAAAGTTCCTCAGTATGGTCATCCAGCTGCATGAAGATTAGCACGGCCAAGTTAAGTTAAACAGCGACCTCTCTGAACCCTTCCCAATTGCCAACGGCGTGAAACAGTGTTGCGTCCTGGCACCGACTCTGTTCAGCATCTTCTTCAGTATGATGCTCAAGCAGGCCATGGAAGGCCTTGATGGTGACAATGCTGTCTACATCGGCTATCGTCTCGACGGCGGCCTGTTCAACCTCAGAAGACTGCAGGCCCACACAAAGACTCTTGAGCGGATGTTTCGAGACTTTCTCTTTGCCGACGGCGCTGCCCTTGTTGCCCATACCGAAAGTGCCCTGCAGCGCCTGACATCCTGCTTCGCAAAAGCTGCCCAACTATTTGGACTCGAGGTCAGCTTAAAAAAGACGGAAGTCCTCTACCAGCCTGCACCCCGGGAAGAGTACTGCCTTCCTCACATCACCATTGGCGAGACTGTGTCGAAGACCGTTTACCAGTTTACCTACCTGGGATGTACAATCACATCAGACGCCAAGATCGACAGGGAAGTGGACAACAGACTGTGTCAAACAGCGCTTTTGGCAGATTGTCCAAAAGAGTATGGAAAAACAAGAATCTGAAGAAGGGCACCAAGATCATCGTGTACAGAGCCATCGTACTTATCACCCTACTGTACGGCTCTGAGTCGTGGGTAACGTACCGTCGCCACCTGCGACTCCTGGAGCGTTTCCATCAGCGCTGTCTCCGCATTATTCTCAACATTCACTGGAGCGACTACGTCTCAAATGTTGAGGTCCTTGAACAGGCGCAGATCACCAGCATCGAGGCCATACTGCTGAAGTCACAGTTACGTTGGGCAGGGCACGTCTCCAAAACGGACCATCATCGACTACCCAAGATAGCACTGTATGGCGAACTTTCTACTGGCCACCGTAACAGAGGGGCACCAAAGAAGCGATACAAGGACTCCCTGAAGAAGTCCCTTGGTGCCTGCCACATTGATCATCGCCAGTGATATACTCTGGCTGCTGACCGCATCACCTGGCGCCATATTATCCACCAGGCTGTCTCTCCCTTCGAGGATTCCCGCAAAAACAACCTGAGAGAGAAACGTTGCAGAAGGAAAAACCGCGAAGCCTCAGCAGCAACCGTACCCGGTGTGACCTTTGACTGTGGCCGCTGTGGCCGCACTTGCCTATCTCGAGCGTACCTGCAGTCGACGTGGACAACCATCATGAAATCTTCGTTCGCAAAGCCAAGCCACACACACAGCAAGCTTTGAGTAAGCTTCGAATCGCTTTTTTGATTCTTTTCTTATTTAGTAAACCTTCAGTTCGCGTTAATTGTTTCTTTCGTTTCCGCGTCGCATTCTTTGTCATAATTACCTTCAAGCAACGTTTTTTATTTTTACTTATAGTGGATCGTTTTTGTACAACTACTGTATTATTATCGATAGAGAAAAGTTGGTTTTGTGAATGAATATTTGTAGAAGACTGTTACGAAGTATACTGTTTCGAATTCATTTGTTATAGCTGCAGAAGTATATTTAAAGAAAAACAATTTAAAATCCCATCGTTCTGAAACGCATCGCATCGCACGCATAGCATCGTTCTGAATCGCTTCACTTTGAATTGCATAATTTGTTCACGTCGCAATTTTACATGTATAATACGTTTCGTATTATATTTAATAAATTAACTTCCTTTTAATTTGGTGCGCATTTTAAACGGGTTAAATTGGCTATACCAAAGAAAATTTTAATTTGTTTTTGAAAGAAGTGAAAGACAAGACAACAAGAAAGAAAATGTCTGCTACAGGAAAGACTTTTGAAGATCTTAAGAAGCGTCTTGAGGAACGATATGCTGAATTTGATTGTTTAGTAGCTGATAATGAAGACGTATTTTTGATTAAAGCAAACATGTCGACAGATAACAGTGTTTGTGCCGAGATGGAACTTTTAGCTTTAGAAACGCTTTAAAACAGCATCACGCCTATAGGTCTGCCCTTGAAAAGCAAGTTTCTGTCTATCTTTCAGGTAAGATATCAGAAAAGGAGGTTTCCGACATTGTCTTCGCTCCACGTACACTGAGATCTCGCACGTAAGCAGGAAAGAGAAGTAGTAAGAGTCGCTCTCAATTAAGCAGTGTATTGTAGGCAAAATTTGTAGCTGAAGAACTTGCCAAGCTGAAATTAGAACATTTAGAGCAGAAACAACGCCTTGAAAGAGAGATGCAAGAAGAGATGAACAGGCAACAAGAAGAAATAAACAAGCAAATAGAAGTAATGAAAGAAGAAATGGAAGAAGAAAACTGAAGAAAAAAGGTTTAGTTTAGAGTTTTTGCAAGCACGTCAAGGGTTGGAGGAAGTATCTCTCGAGCGTCAAGTTGTAGAAGAAGTGGAACGCAGAGGTTATTTATTGACAGAGGAGAAAAATGCGCAATTTCATGAGCCGCAAGTGAAGTGGGATTTGCGTAATTCTCATTTTCCAACCTTTGTGAATCAGGCTCGATTAGAAAGACCAGATCACAAGACAGTTCCAAAATATATGCCATCAACATCAAATCAAACCAGAAGCTAGCTTAAATTAGCGCAACCAGTCTCTATCTTTACTCCGTTATGTACAAAAGTCGGTTCAATTGAAATGAATCTTCCTGAAATCGAGATTTTAAAGTTTACTGGAGACCCAATCAACTATATTCAATTAATTTAAACCTTTGAAGCAAATGTAGAAAGTCTAAATAAAGATTCTAATAATGTTTGTTACTGTTGATTCAACACAGTGAAGTCAAGCCGAAAAAACTAATAGAGTTCTGTTTGAGGCTAGACCCACAAGGAATTAATTTGCATGCAAAGTCAATTTTAAGGATAACTTTGGTAGATAGAATCAGATAGAAAGAGCATTTATTGAAAAGCTGCACAGCGATACTAAGATCGACACTAATAATGAGATTGGTTTAGCTAACTTAGCTCGCGATCTTGAAGAATGTGAACTGACCTTCAGGGAATCAAAACTTCATTCTGACATTAATAATTTTGATGCTATTGGTAAAGTTATAAATCGATTACCGTACCCCTTGCAGAATCGTTGGGTTCGTATAGCTGCGAAAATTGAGAAAACAGGAGAAAAACCGACAATTGTTGATTTGGTGAAATTCGTTAAAGATGAAGTAGAAACTGTGAAGTCGTTTTACGCAAGATTTGTTGCTCAAAAGCCAAAAGGCTTCAGGAGATTTGCTACTCATGCCACCGGTGTAGAAGAGAAATTAACTAAAAACTAAAAGATGTTATTTGTGTTTCAGAAATCATTATTTACGGGATTGCTTCGAATTTCGTCGGAAACCAGACCAGAGGATTGCATTCATACTACAAAACAAATTATGTGACTGTTTTAAACAGGGACACATTGCTCGGTTTTGCCGAAAAGATGGTTTGTGTTCGGTGGAAGAATGTCAACGGAAACATTATCATTTATTGTACCGAGACTGGAAGCCTCCGCATGCAGAAAAAGATCAATCACACGTTAGTACAGGGTGTCCCAAAAAAAATGTAACACTTTTGTTTTGGTCTGTGCTTATTATTCTTTACTCTAACATTTTCATCTTTTCAGGTGTGACTAGCTAAGTATAGGAGATTTGTTTGACACCAATATTTTAATATTTTGGCCAAGATGGTGTACACATATGAGCAAAGGACAAAAATTGTGGAGTGGTACATTGAAACTAAGTCCTATGTGAAGACTCAAAGACGGTTTGCAGCTCATTTTGAAACAAGAGCGAAACCAAGTTGCCGTATGATTCAATACCAAGTGGAAAAATTTAGAGAACATGGGACTGTACAGAATCTGAATAAAACAAGATCAGGCAGACAAAGAACTGGCAGGTCGGCAAGCAATGTCAACGCAGTCAGAAACTCTGTGGTTCAAAGTCCCAAAAAGTCAATTCGCAGACGTTCTCAGGAGCTTACAGTAACAAGAAACTCTATCCATAGAATCTTGCGAATGGATCTGAATCTGTATCCTTATCAGGTACAGATAACACACAAATTGACAGATTTTGACATGGAAAGAAGAATGGAAATGGGTGAATGGTTTAATGAGATGATGGAAGGAGATCAAGAATGGATAAAGGATGTGTGGTTCAGTGACGAGGCACATTTCCACCTTAATGGCATTGTCAGTAAACACAACTATCGCTTCTGGGGAATAAAAATGCCTGCTGATTTCATTACCCAAAAACCTCTTCACAGTTCGAAGGTCACTGCATGGTGTGCTTTAAGCTACAGAGGAATTATTGGACCATTTTGGTTCGAAGATGAGGATGAGAATGCAGTAACCATCAATCAAGAGAATTACAGAAGAGTTGTTCAGACGTTCTGTACCAACCTTTGTCGGAAAAGAAACATTACCTTCAGTACACAGTGGTTTCAACAAGATGGGGCTACTCCACACACTGCCAAGGAAACTCTTGAATTTCTTCGGCAAAAATTTGAAAACCGTTTAATTTCATTCAAGACGGCACACCTTTGGGCTCCTCACTCACCTGATCTTAACCCTTTGGACTTTTTTTTGTGGGGCTATGCCAAAGAAAATGTTTACAAAAATAATCCCCAAACTGTTCAGGAACTAAAGGCTGAGATCACTCAGTTCATAAGGAGAATTCCAAACGACATGTGCCAACGGGTCGTTGAAAACTTTGCTGTCAGGCTAAATGCCTGCATGAATCGAAATGGAGGACACATCGAACATTTCATTCACTGCAGAGATCAGTGCTGAAGGCAAAAATAACTAAATTGAACTTCAAAGTAGGAATTATGACTTCATTTTTTCAGGAAAAAATTTCCCTAATGTACTCTATCTATTGGCAAAAGCACTATTAATTTCAATCTAAAATAAAAAATTAATTGCAATGTAAAAGTGTTACATTTTTTTTGGGACGCCCTACATCTAATCCAAGTACAGTTGGTATGACGTCAAGAATTTTAAAGGAATAAATTTTGAATCAAGTATATTTATATGCTGTTCCTGTACGTGTTTATTCTAAAGTATCTAGTGTTGATACGTTGGCATTTTTGGATCAAGTTCTACGACCACTTTGTGTGATGTACGTTTGCTTGAGAGCCTTGGAATTAGTGGAGAAAAGACGAGCTATGCCATTACAATAGTAAACCAGACTTCTGAACAACATGATGGGCGAAAGGCTAAGTTATTAATATCGGCAGTTACAAGTAATAAAACTATTGAACTAAAAAATGTCTACTGTGTTGATAAGTTACTAATTCTACCTAATCCTAAATTAACTGAAGATGATTTGACTCAAAGGCTGCATCTGCAAGAATTGAAACTGCCAGCTGTAAAAGCTCAAAAAGTACAACTTTTTATTGGTGTTGACAATCCAGTGTTTTGGACTCTTGACGAACGCCATGGAAGAAAAGGAGATCCGTTTGCTGTTAGAACAATATTGAGTTGGTCGTTATTAGGCGTTACTATTGGTAAGTCCAACCACAACCTCAAAGTAAATTTTGTCAGAAAAACCAATGAGCTGTTACAAAAACAAGTCGAATGTCTGTGAAAGCAGGATAACTTGCCTACTTTGTCTTGCCTAGGCGTCGGTATGTCAAAAAATGATCGATACGCAATAAAAATATTGGAAGAATTGCAGCAATACAAAGACGATCATTATCAAGTTGGATTGTTGTGGCTTCCAGGGGCACCAAATTTAAAAAGCAATTATCAACAAGCTTTACAAAGACTTCAAAATTTAAAACAACGAATGCAGAAGGATGTAAATGTTTCGTAATATGTACATTACTGCAATGGAAAATTATATTGCAAAGGGATATGCAAGACCACTCACCAATCAAAGAAAGTGTCGCGATGTTGAAAACTGTTGGTATTTGCCACATCATGCAGTTTTTCATCCACGCAAACCAAACAAGATAAGAGCCGTTTTTAATTGCGCAGCTTGTCAACACGGAACTTCATTAAACGAACAATTATTACCCAGACCAGACTTACTAAATAGCTTAATAGGAGTCCTCTTTTGTTTTAGAAAAGGAAGAATTGCACTTGTTGTTTTAGAAAAGCCTCAGCAGCAACCGTACCCGGTGTGACCTTTGACTGTGGCCGCTGTGGCCGCACTTGCCTATCTCGAGCGTACCTGCAGTCGACGTGGACAACCATCATGAAATCTTCGTTTGCAAAGCCAAGCCACACACACAGCAAGCTTTGCATAAGTTTCGAACCGCTTTTTTTCATTTTTGATTCTTTTCTTATTTAGTAAACCTTCAGTTCGCGTTAATTGTTTCTTTCGTTTCCGCGTCGCATTCTTTGTCATAATTACCTTCAAGCAACGTTTTTTATTTTTACTTATAGTGGATCGTTTTTGTACAACTATTATTATCGATAGAGAAAAGTTGGTTTTGTGAATGAATATTTGTAGAAGACTGTTACGGAGTATACTGTTTCGAATTCATTTGTTATAGCTGCAGAAGTATATTTAAAGAAAAACAATTTAAAATCCCATCGTTCTGAACCGCATCGCATCGCACGCATAGCATCGTTCTGAATAGCTTCACTTTGAATTGCATAATTTGTTCACGTCGCAATTTTATAATACGTTTCGTATTATATTTAATAAATTAACTTCCTTTTAATTTGGTGCACATTTTAAACGGATCAAATTGGCTATAACAAGTATTTTTATTATTATGAAATTGCTATCAAACATTCACCTGCATGCCTGACTATCTGTTTTTTCTATAAATTTTCTTTTATTTTCTTTTGTCTCATCAGTCACTTGCTACTCGTCGATTCTTTGCTCATTAGTCACTCGCTCTGTTAGCTAATGATCCACAAACTTTTCTACTCTTTAACCTTTTCGGCAGCTTGGTTAAAAGTTTATTTATGCGCAGTATTTTAGCATGTTGTCTTTTAATATTGTAACAAAAGTAATTATTTGATAATCAATCAATAATTTTAATAAAACAATCTATAAAAACCAAATTTCTTGTAGCGTTATTTTTTAAGAATTGAGTTTTCATCTGAGGTGTATCATTTGTTTTATTTTAACTTTTAATTTTTGTTTATTTTATTTTTTCAACTTAACTTGTATTTTTTTTTAGATGTTGTGTCCCCTGACGAGCCTTACAGGCGAAACAGTCTGTTGGAACTGTTTTAGTAAAATGTTTTTTTAAATATTAGGGTTTTGCTTAATAGGGATAATCGCTCTGACTATTGAAGTCATTGAGCGCACTTCTGAAGAGCACAAACAATTTACAGTTGTGTTTCTATAAATATTAATAAATGCACTAAGACAGAATTAAACATTTAAAGTCCACGACAGCCTGTTTCGCCAAAACCGGTTTATCAGGTGAAATCTTATTCTGCTTATCAGGTGAAATGGCAAAGCTTTGAAAGAGAAGTATCTGAGTTAAACTTTGAAAATCGCTGATCTACCAGCATCTTCTAATAATTTTTTTAAAAATGAAGAACGATTTTTGTTATATTTGTGTGTGTGTGTGTGTATATATATATTATAAATGCTAAAACAGAATTAAACATTTAAAGTCCACGACAGCCAAAACCGACTCATCAGATGAAATCTTATTCAAACAGAATGTAGACAAAATACATGCTGCTCTGGCTTTTTAGTTATTGAGCTCTGTGCCGGCGAAGTAAGGCAAACAGATGTATGCAACACGTAAATCTGCAAAAGTTACTCGATAAAATTTGAAGTTACTAGAACGGACAAGATATCTTAGATTAGTTATATATTATTTAATTTTAGCAATCGTAATTTTAGTAATAGCTTTTAGCAATCGGAGAAAGCATTTCATGACGTCAAAACAAAATCTTGTGGTAAGCTAGTAAACAGGTTATGTGACTTATCAAGTAGAATTAGCTTAAGAATAATAGATACTATCAATCTTTTCTTAAACCCTCTGGGCAAACTAAGGTCATCGCTGCCGCGAAGACGTTGCAATGGCTCAAAATTTAGTCAGTCAACGTATTTGGAATAAAACAGCAAAACAACTCTTTAAAATAACTTCTAACAACAGCTTGCAGACAAAATAAATTAAGTAGGGTTGGTGTATTGATTAGAGAAATCATTCTGTAACAATGGAAAAGTTGAAATTACAATCAAAAGCTTAAAAATTACTGTAACAGACTGAAAATCAACTTTTAAGCTATGAAGATAAGATTCGAATTATGAATGAGTGTGACACTTTGCACTAAGCCAACTTTGCATTAAAAAAACTGAGCCAAAATAGGTCACTCTGTTTAGTAAAATAGATTTTTTGAACTACTGACGTTGGCAACCCAATATTGTAAGCACCGTTCTAAAAAAAGTCTTTCGTACTTGCCTTGCTTGCCCTACATACTTGCCTTGCATAATTGCCTCGCTTAGTGTTCACTTTTATCTGGACATAAATGCGTGGAATAAAAGGCTTTTTGACCCCATCACTGGATTGGATAGTTTTTTACCATTGATCACCAATAAAACCTTTTGCTTTTTTCTTTGCCAAACAAAAAAAAAAGTAAAAAAATACAATGCTTCCTCGATTATCCGGTTAGTTGGATCGTTAATTGCAAAATATAAAAGAATAAGCAAAAAAATCGGTTAAGTGAATTCTTATAGTTAAAGCAACAAAAGTATACAGCATCATATATATTTTACAATAGTTTAGATTTATACTGTACAAAAAAATGAATCAATTTTGGATTGTTTTCGACTAGATTCACGTTTTCTCAGTAGATTTTGAAATAATTTTGAAATAATGTACTGTGGTATGCACTACTGTTGTGACGTACCAAAATACATTGTACAAAATATAGCGGCCGGATAAATAACCTGCAGATAATTGAGGAAGCATTGTAATGAGCTTTAAATTTATGATGGTTTTTTTACTTCTAAAGGGCCTTTTTACTTACACATTGTATTTATTTTTTCTCAAAATAAAAAAACATATTGTTGTTGGTGTTGGTTGGGAAATTTTTAGAAAGCAAAATATTTTCTATTCCTACGAAAACAAAACTTTTTTTATTTTTTAGCTCAATATTATTAAGTTTAATTCTTTAAATTTTTTGTTACTCTAAGGCAGGCGTGAGAAAGCTAAGACCAGCATGCGGTTGAGAAAAGCATATCAATTCCTTTACAATAAAACCTTCCAATAAACCAATGCTCCGCAACCAATGTGTCCCGTTTTATATACACTATATTTATTTTTTTAATCAACAAACTACGAAATAGAGAATTTGGCTGGAAAATAGGGAATTTAGAGACAGTTACAAAATGAGAGTCTTTTTCAGCCATCACTCTTCTTTTTTGTTGAAAAACAGTAGATTTAGAGACAGTTTTAATGTGATTACCTTTTTTTAATGATCACCAGTTTTTTGGACTAAAATGTGTCGCATTATGTCATAACTTTAGAAATACAACATGATAACTTTAGAACCTCGGGAAACTGCTATAATATTCGGGTAAAGCTGTATTAATTTTTTCACAAATACAATAATCACACGAATACAATCAGGTTCCCATCTCTGCTCTAAGATATCTACTTTTCAAAGACCTTAAATTTTTGTGCGAATAAAATAACAAATTTTATCATGCCATATTTCTTCTGAATAGATTCCTAAAACCTGTTCTTGATCATAATTATCTTTTTCTTCATCGTTGTTCAGTAAAACCTCTGCTTTTGTCCTAACCTTTGACTAAACGAAAGTAAGTAGAGCTGCGCCCAAAAAACAATTTTCATATTAGTTGCCTTCGGCGATTTTTTTTTTTAATGAAATTTTGGCAGTTTCTAGTATTCTATAAAGAAACGTTAAGTTTTTTAACTATAGTTTGATTGCTTTAAGAATGAAAAAGAAAACATTTGATTAAAATCACATTGTCCAAACACAAAAAATTTAATTTCTACGTACTGTAGATACGATAAACTTGAAGACAAAACAAATAGCCTAATTACAAATATTTTTTTTCCATTTTCCTTCTTCTTATGAAACAGAAGTGAGACAACTTGTGAATACCTTGAGCAAAAGATCTTGAAAAAATATCTGTGTAAGTACAATAATTTCTAGTCCTTGTTTTGGGTTACAATAATTCAGCTCATGTTTTGCATATGTCAATGAATGATTTTTGAAAATTGATAAAAATATAGGTATATCACTTTAATTTAATTAGTTTTTGATATAAATACGGTTATAAAATTTTTGTTGTAAAAAGTCATATCACGTAAAAAATAGCTGCTTGTTTTTTGTAACATAAAAACGTAAAAATACAAGTTATTACTTTTTCTTTGAAAGTTTTACAATTTTGAATGTGCGGGTTTAACCACATTTTCACCCGCCCATGTACGGCGATGGACGATTTTTTCATGATTCAATGTTCAAACGCATTGCTCGGAATAATAAGTTGTCCAGAATCAAAGACCATTTTTAATGCCTTTTTTTTGTGTAAAGCTGGACATTACATAACTTTAAAGTACAGTCCCAATTTTATAAATCTAAAAGCAATATTGGTGGTCTTGGCAAGCAGTTCTAAATTAAAGTAATATTAAAATCTTTGTTTATGATCTTCTGGTAAAATTAAAGTCTAAACTGCCGTTAATTCTTGATTAAAAGATAAAAACAATAATAAAAACTCAACGTTTCGGTATACTATAAACTCAGTAAACCTTTATTAGGAGATTAAAGAAACATAAACATCAATTGTAATGAGGTGAAAAAAACAAAAAAACAAAAGTACATTTGTAATCCAAAACGACATCTAACGGATCTAAAATTTTTAATTATGATAAGCAGTTGGAGAGAAACAATTGGTTTTGTCATTAAAAACATAATTATTTGAGTGAGTAAAAAAGGACTCCAAAAATTTTCTTCTTGTATAATCTGTTTTTTTTGCCAAAATTTTTGACTTATTCCAATTCATGTGATGTTTTTGTGAATATACATGTTTCACGAGAACAGATTTGCTGTTCACATCTTGCTACATTTTTTGAATTTATATCACGCATGTGTTCTTTACATCTTGTACGAAATGCCCTACCAGTTTCACCTATGTATAGTAAATGCCATCACAATGTAACTACGGAATTTCATAAATTACTCCTGGCTGTTGCTTTGGTTCAATTGGATCTTTTAAGTTCGGTAAAATTTGCTTAATTGTTTCAAGAGGTTTTGTATATAATTTGATATTTTGTTTTGTAACTGTACGGTTTAAAATTTCAGGTATATATTGTAAATAATGTAGGGTTACTATTCTTTGTAGTTTTGGCTTTTTTCTTGTTTCCAATTTTGCTAAATTTAAATCGATTAAATGTTTTTTACTAGCCAATTTGGGTAATTGTTGTCTTCCAACGCACTTCGCAACATTTCTTTTCCTTTAAAATCTTTCAAATCCGTAATTAGTTTAGCTGCTCTGGTTAATAAACTTATAATAATACCTTGTTTTTATTAATGTAAATGGCAAGATTTGTAATTCAAATGATGATTGCTGTGGGTTTCTTTTCTATATATTTTAGTTGCCAATATTCTACCTTTCTTCTTCATGACCAGTATATCTAGAAATGGTAATGTATCTTCTTTCTCATTTTTGATGATCAATTCGATGCTTGCTTCAATGCTATTTTCGTGAGCGAAAAAATTTTGTACCACATCTGATTTTATTACGACTTCTTTGAAAAGAAAATATTTTTAGCGATGTGTGTTTAGAGCGATTATTTGAACAATTTTTTAAGCAAGAAAAGGCAAGACAACATAAGCCTACGCAAGGAGAGATTTCAGAGGTCAAACCTCCTTGAACAAAGTGGATCAGAGATATGCACTTACACGTAAATAACATATTAGCGACAAATTGACTACAATAGTATAGTATAAGCTTTTATCATTTTCGCGTTTGTTCTTTTTAAATTTTATTGGTAATTTTATTAAAGATCGTTTTTAATATCACCCCGACTGCGTCAAAGCTTGCTAATTTGAGTAAAACTTTCAAAACCGATTAATATTTTAACGTAAAGTCAGATCTTCTATGCTTCATTTTTGATGTCTATTGGCATCTATTGTTTTATCCAATGGTTTCGCGTGAGATGCGAGCCTTAATACATTTCTATGAAAGGCGAAACAAGTGCTAAGCATCTAAGAAGGATCTTTAAATGAAACTCGATTATACGTACTCTGAAAAGCACAAAAATAAAATTAAAAATATGCGCAAATGTAACAAAAATGCTTGTTCATATTTATAAAAATTATTTTAATATGCGGGTAGATCAGTGGTTCTCAAAGTCGTATACTTTGTTTCAGGCTTTGCTACTCCGTGGTGTTTTTACCTGCAAGCTTCTAAAACTTCTGTCAGATAAGGACATGATTAGAATGATTATGGAGCTTGTCCGAAACAGAAGTTTTACTCTTACTACTTGACAGCGAGGGAAACAAGCTCCTCCGCAAAAATAAATGACGCTCCTCGGGGATTAATATTGGCTTCTTTTCTTCTTATTAATATCTATACGTGTAATCTGCCTCAGGTACAATCTTTAGGAAATTTGCTTTTGCAGCCGATCTAGCATTGTTGCACTCTTTTTGAGACTGAAAGGACTCGGATGTCAAAACATGACTACACTTTCTGCGTATCTCCATTCCTAAAAGTTGAAACTCAGTCTTTTAAAAGGCAGTTCCCAAACCGAGATTGTTAGCAACCTTTTTTAAAATTTTTATTGACAATTATTTCAGGGTTGGTGTGTGGCGGTTAGCGTTTTGGACTTGGGAACCGAAGGTCCGGGATTCCAAACTAAATTAGGAAGTATCATTGGTATTCGTCAGAAAGGGCATCCCGGCCAGAAAATAAAGTGCTCATGCCAAATCAATATGTGGATCAAAAATGATAGCGGTCTGCTGTAGTCAGTCTTTAATTTTGAAAAATCCGAAAGAGAAAGAAGATTGTCTGAGAGTTAAACTTAAGACTCTAAAATTACAACAAGACAATTTCCGCATATTTCTTCCAATAGAATCGTCGCCTCAACACCGAGGTTTTAAATATACTGTGGATGAAAAAATTTAGATTAACGATTCCCAAAATTGCGTCTCTTGAATTTTTTCAGGATCGCTTGCTTTTTAAGTAAAAAGTTTTCTAAAACAATGTTTTTTGTAAGCTATATCTATTCTGAAAAAGTACAAAAGGTCTTAAGACAAGTTTAAATTACTTTTATTGAAATACCTATTCTTTAGTTTTTTAGATCTTAGGTCTTTATTAGTTTTTTGATTGATGTTGAGATCAAGGTTGGATGAAGCTTATTGGTCAAATGTAAAATTATTGCAATAAAGATAAAACAAATAAAAAAGAATGATAAAGTAAGTCGATTATTTTAATAGAGGTTTAAAAAAAACGCTAGTAGTACATGTATATGAAAGGAATTTTGTCGTTCGATCACCGAAATGTCACTTACGTTGTATATGACGTCAGGATCAAAAACCTTTCTTAAGCGTTTGTGCGTACTTTCAAGTCTGATCCACTTGTACACGAGATCGAAATAATTTATGTTAACCCGAATTACGCGCAGGCGTGTTGTTCGAACAGTCGAGAAATAGCTGTCTCTTTGCAAAAGTCGGCTCCTTGCCCAAAAGAAGATACAGCGGATAATGAATTTGACTGTCTTATAACCCCGACAAATAAAGAAGAATCATCTAATGATATCGAAAGAGATAAAGCGTCTAACCACGATTCTGACTCGTCTATTGCATAGGACAAAATTGTGTTATAAACAGGACTGGGGAGCCACTGTAGAAAAGCACTAGCTCCGGCTCCAGCTCCGGAGCTATCAAGTACTCATTCACTAGCTCCGGCTCCAGCTCCGGAGCTATCAAGCACTTATCCACTAGCTCCGGCTCCGGCTCCCCAGCTCCGGCTCCGGCTCTCCAACTCTTTAATAAACAAGTAGTTTATCATTTAATGTTTAAATCTTTTTTGCGATAAATTATTCTATTCGAACAAGAATTACGACTTCTGATCTTTACAATTATATTAATCAAATCTGAAAGCGAGTACCAAAAAATATAACTAAATGAAAATTAATTGTGGCGTTATCTAAACATTAAAAAGGTTAAATCGTAACTATTATGAATTGCAAACTCCACACTGACAAATAGCTAAACTTTATCTTTTTAGTGGAAAACTTTAGAAGCACATGTGCGCGAAACAAAAAACTCCCAAGAGATTTAACGCACGAGGAAGTAAGCGAGAACGTTTGTGATGAAACATTAAGGCAATAAAAAAGATTGAGTCAGCCAAATCTTCATTCTACAATTTTAAGAGATAAATTTACGACGTGACAATCATGCGAAAATTGAACCAAATAAAAAATTTAAGTTATCCAATTCTCACGGCTACATTATGTTTTAGTCATATTAAATTTTCATATTTATTTACTCTTAATCATTGAATGTTTAAATTAGTGATACGATGATGTCAATTTTTTTTTCTTGGCTCCGATGCCGATTTCAACAATATTTCTCGATTCCAATTCTTTATCAGAATTCACCTTGTTTTTTGTATGAGGCTAACAATTTTTTTAAAAGCATCTAGTTTAATTAGTTGCATAATTCATGTACAGTGCCTCTTCCTTAATTGTTTTAAATTGTTGACCATTAGCCATTGTAAATTAAAGATTATATGTATATTAAAAAGTGAATCAATCGTCCTCGCAGAGTGCAAAGAATAAGAGCAATATTTTAATACAAAATTTGTTTAATCACTGTTTTGAAAAAACCACAAACATCAGTTGCTTCTTTATTTGAATAGAATCTTGATCCTTATTCAATTAGAAAGATTCTATTTAAAAAAGAATTTTTAAATATATTATACAAAATTATTTAACTACTTTTTAAAAAACCAAAACAGTCTGTTTCATTCTATTGAATCTTCCAGCATTTATATTAAGATGACCTGAGTCCCCTTCTCTTACCTTAATATGAAAAAAAAACCTGATTTTATTGGATGAAATAGACTGTTGAGATTTTTTAAAATAAAGTTTAAATAAATTTTGTACAAAATTGCTCAGATTTTTTCTTTGAGCACTTTGCAATGAAGATCGATTCACTCTTGCTCTCTCTCTCTCTCTCTCTCTACATACTGTATATATATGTTGTAATATTATATGAAACTTAAGTAATATACATAAATTAGAAAAAAATTAATCGACGTGTTTTTGTAGAGCGCTTAATGAAAGTCGGAACAAATACAATGATTTTTCATTTATTAAAAAACAACCCGACAGCCTGTTTCATCTATTTCTTAATTTCTTAATCAGATAAAATAGGCTGTAGAGATGTTTTTGTTTAATAAATGAAAAGAAAGATATCTATGTAACACAAAATTTATTTTTATAATGTTTAAAAATCCATAACAATCAATTTCATTCTATGAAGCTGATTCTATGAACCATTACTGGAGCCGGAGCTAATAAAATTTTTGTGGCTCCGGCTCCGGCTCCGGCTCCCCAGCCTTGGTTATAAAACAACAGAAATAATAAAAGTCCTGGTTTTCCTAATTTTATTGCCTCGAAGTTCGCCTAGAATTAATGAAAGCGTTCCTCAATCTGTTATAGTGTAGACCAGGAGTAATGTTTAGTTTTTGGGGGTGAATAAGCTCTGTATCTTATTAATCAATGTATCTGTGTGAGATGTCAAATTTATAAAAATACGATAGTAACTGTCGTGTAATCGAATTCGCATTGTGCGCACGTGCACTTCGTATTTATTACGTCATCTGTTTCTGTAATTAGTCTTGTGCTTACGGCTGCCTTGGCAGTTACGCGCGTAGTTAAATTCCTGTGTTTTCAGTTGTTGCTAGTCGAGTATGAGTTGTGAGGCGATCGCGATTGCAGGAGAGAGAGGGACTTGAAGTAGAGATATAACTAGAAGTAGACATGAAGTGCTACGAAAAATCGAAGTAATGTTTTAAGGTAAAGACAAACAAATGTTGTTTGTGACGTCGATGAATTTACAACTGTTAGTAGGAAATTGTAAGAGAAAAATTAATCACAAGATCACTGAAAACGGCGAAACAAATAACTGCACCAAAAATATTGCAACCTATTCTGTTTGAAAGTGGCAATGTAGAACCATTAGTATCTTATAGCCTGATTGCTATAAATTTTGCTTTAAACAAACCAATTGGGAAATTTAAGAGCTGTAAACCTCGTAGAAATGGTAAGCTACTAGGCAAGTGTGAATATGTAAATCAAATTAATGCTTTACTTCAACTTAAGGAATTAACTGATTAGTCTGGAAAAAGCATTCCGATTGTGCTTCATAATAGACTCAGTCCGAAAATAAGTGTATAATACGCAACGTACCATTAAAACTTACTGAAAAAGATATTCTTGATTATTTGTCGCCCGTTAACATAGGCGTACCTGACCAAAACATTTTGGAGGAGCGAAACAATTTTTCCCGAATTTATGCGACGATTGCCCGAATCATGGTTTCACAGGATTCCGCAAAAAAACTCAATACAATATTTTGGGTAATATTAAAAACAGAAATAGACCATCAGTAAATGAGCAATCAGCATTTTGGAAACAACATGTTTTTAATATGACAATGAAAGCTTCATTTACATTTACAGCATTGATGTTTCATTGCTGCCTTTTGGTCATGCTCTTCTATTGATAACACTGTACTACCAGCTTTTTTGAGCAACTGCTGAACAGTTAAGTTCTACTTGCATTTAATCTAGTATCAAAACTTTTAGAAGTAGTTTATTTTGGAGAAACAAAATGTATAATAAGATTATATATACTATCAGATCATAAAAATTATTTTGAAAATAATTTCTATTCTCGAACAATCTGTTTACTTATTTAGTTCATCAAAAGGCAATCGAAAATATTATTCATACAGTATAAGTTATTTTAATAAATCAGTTTAAAATTGTCTCAATATAATGCACTTTTTTAGTAAGCACCAATCAGAAAAACATGTAAAAAACTTGTGTAAATGATGATAGATTTATATAAAATACAAAATTGTCAAAAATTTAGAAATCTCAAGATGCTGAGATTTCCTGATTAGTGATAGTTTATTTGTATACAGAATTTATGACATTTCTAAAATATATCACAAAGTAAGTCCACTGTACAATGTGAGCAAAAATACATATCAGAAAGTGACCACGTAATGCAACAAAACTAAGGCAATTGCAAGAAGAAAAGAATGTGAAAACAACCAACCAACAGCACATACCACCATCTAACCACTTAACTTAAACTATTCAAGTTCATAATAACTACACAAATAATCAATGTCTTGATGCTTTGCCATGACCGCTAATGATTATGTTTTTTTATGTGGAAAATAATTAATTTTTAATTAAATTTAACATAAATTTTATTTTCTTAACAAATAGTCTGGAAAAAAAAGCCGTTAGCAAAGTTTCTTTGCAATGTACAACTTAGTTTTCTTGTTGAAAATGTAAATTTTATCCAACACAACATTACATCAGTTTGCTAGTAATAATAGAGACTGAATTATTATGCATCATTTTTCTCAACAGGTTAAAACATAATTTTTGCAATGCACTGTTTTAACAGTTGACTGTTATATATAATTTTAAGAATTTGTTATTCTTTCGCTTGCTATATGAATTACAAAATATACATAGGTCCACGTATTCAAAAAGTTATTAACAATTATTGTATAACAATAACTAGCTTTTAAACTTATAAATAATAGTAGCTAGGAAGATTTTTCTATTAAAATTGAAAAGCTGAAATTTCTCAACAGATGTAATCAACTGTGCAATATGTTGGAAGCAAGCTAAAGAAACTGACCCGTATGTCCTCTTTTTTTAAAAAAATGTTAAGTCGAAACGTCCTCCTTTTTAAATTAATGTGAAAATTATTTTTGTTATCAATAAATTTTATAATATCAATAAATTTTTACATAAAAATGAAAAAATTAGACGCAGTACCAAAGTGAAGACCTTTTCCAGTAATCATTAGTTTTTTGACAGAAAAATAGAGAATTCAAACATAAATGTGAAGACTTTTTTTCAATCTTCACTAGTTTTTTTACATTCAAACTTCAGCTATATCGCGATGAGGCTTTTCAAATAAGCACAATTTGCTCTTGAGTATTTTTATTCATTTTACTTTTTTTGATATTTATCATATACTGTCAAGTTGTGTGTCCTGAAATATTGTTAAAATAAAGACGTTGAAAATACGATCAACATCGATATAAGAACAAAACTAATAGAAAAACCAGTTAATCTGATGCTCAATAAATAAAGTTCAGTATTTAAGTTAAAGTTTGACTTTTTGGTAAGCAATTGGTGGCCATTTAGAAAAGATGCAACCAATCTATGCAGCATGACACCATCAAATAACCACGTTCGTTAAAACTTGTAGCTTAATTTGTTAAGAATGATTTAATCAGTGTTGGGATTCAAAATTTTAAAAACAGGTTTTCTTTTGTACAGAACTTACAAGCAACAGGTTCCCTTATTATACAGAAATATAGAGATACATGGTTTACTTTAATTAATATCGGGTTTGTTGAACGTGCTGAAATTCCAAGAACTAGTTTACGGGATCCCGTTCAAACCACCTGAATCCCATCATTTGTTATAGTGTACCATGTACTGTATTTAATATAAAACAGCAAATCCTTCATTTGCTAGATATTTATTGCAACCCTTCAAATTTATTTTTGTGCTGAAAAAAAATACAAACATTTGTAAGTTCTAAAACTGCTAGCTCACAACATGGCAATGAGACTTTTTTATAAACGCCAAGAACATCAAGGAGAAATATTGTATTATAATTTTTTATTTATTTTGACTACATTTTCTTTAATGACGAAGAATGACTTTTTGTAGGGGAGGTAACTAAGGAAGCCACATGCAATGATAAAGTTCATCATTCTGTTTTTGTTTTTTTTTTCTGCTGTTTTAAAACATTATGCTGACTATTAATTTATGATTCAAGTTAATTCAAGAATAATAAACATAACATTGCTTATTGAAATTATTAAAATTAGACATTAAAGGCCTGATTTTTGACTTTATAAAAGCATTAATTTCAAATCGAACTTTTCAGGTACGAATTTCTGCTTTTTATACAGAAATTAAAGGCCTGAAAAATGGAATCCCGCAGGGAAGTATTTTGAGTCCCATAATTTTTGCAATGATGATTAACGATTGACCTAATTGTATACGGTGAATAGACTGCCCAGTTGCTTTTTATGCAGATGATTTTTGTTTGTTTCAGATTGGAACAATTATAATAGAAATACAAAAATTTACTGTACTGTATAACAAAAAACTTAACTCAAATCTATAACTGATCAAAAACTTGAGGGCTTAAAATATCCTCAACAAAGTCTGTTGCTATGTTATTTACCAAACAAAAAAAACTGCTCCAATTGCGACTTGGAATTAAATATCAAGAGGTATCTTTTAAAACAGAATATAAATATCTAAAAGTTGTTTTTCAAAAAAACCGCAATTATAATAAACACGTCAAATTTATTACAGAAAAACGTGTTAAACAAATGAATATTTTACAATTTTTAAAGGTACAACTTGGGGTGCTTCTAAACACCCGATCGTCGTCGTCGTTTGAAGGGTTTCCACTTCAGGTCAGACACAAACAGGACTGGGGCCGAGGGTTTATTCTTTTACTACCCCAGACTGCTGCACTGCCTGAATCAGATGCTGGCAGTGGTGTTATTAAGCCAGCATCGAGTTTCGTCATCCAAAACCGTCAGACCTCGTGCTCCATGTAGTGCCCGATGTAAGGGGCACGCTGTTATAACATGGTCTGCGGTTTGCTCAGAGGCGCCACACTTGCAATTCGGTGAAGGAGAAAGACCCCATTTGTGCATGGAAGAATGGAATCGCCCAACACCAGTCCGCAGGCGGTTGAGTTTAACCCAAGCTGCTCAGGGTAATCCAATTCCAACAGACCTGGCACCAGTCCCAGACACAAAAGCACAGAGCCTGGAAGTATTTTCACAATACTCGGTTTTCCATTTGTGATTTGTCCATTCAGAAGCGCAGATGCCAAGTCCAACAAGGTTGTCCAAAAGATTCCTCGCAGCTGGCACAAACGGCGTCTGGATCTTAGTCTCACTTGGCGAATACTGTATCTGAGGACCCACTTAAAAGACCATACAAGATATGATCGGGGTCCAGAGATCCACGGTGAGCCAAGAAGAATGTCGCTCCCAGTCGGCGAAGCTCAGCTGGCTGGATGCCTGAGAGTACAGTTAGATGGTCCGTTGGAGTGGGACGCAGGCATCCAGTAACTATGCTCAAAGCGTTGTTCAAGACATTGTCGATGAGGCGAGTGTGAGCTGGTGGCCATTTTGAACAAAATTTTTACTTTTATCATATTTTAATTCAGTTTGTATAAATATTTACTTTATTACATAAATTACAATTACGAATATTCGTTTTCATTTATGATTGTAAAACGGCGGGAAGATCGCGATCACCCTGTATTAAAAAGTATAAACTCAATAAATATTTGCTTTAAGCTAAAATCAGCTTTAAATTTGAGTTGTACTCAAATCATCTTTAAATTTAGTTAGGTTGGAGCAAAGAGCATCTCTTGCATAGAGTATCGAGAACAGTGAAGAAGTACATGTTCAACATCTTCAAGTAAGCAGCATTTAGAACATAACCCGACGAATGTACATTTATTCTGTGCAGATGTTTATTAAGTCAGCAGTGATTTTTTCGTAAACGAAAAATAAATGGTGTAGTTGAAGTAGTTTAAGTTGAAATAGAAGGGAACAAAGATTTATAACCACCACCAGTAGGTGACGACTTGTAAAAATTGTTCCATAAATTATTAACATAACCTTCAACTATAACTTTGATTTTTATTTACAAAATCCTCAGAATAGCACATTTTGTTGATATAGACCAACTGCATTATGCCACTGCGATAGTCGGTACGTTGGTCGCACGTCTCAACGGCTAGAAGAGCGAATTAAACAACACGTTCCTAAATCCATCACCAATCCTCGTACCTCGGCCAACCGCCAAAGTCTTTCCCGCTCTTGCAAGAACAACATTCGCCCACAACAATTTCACGAATCCGCCATTGGTCAACATCTTCTTGATAACACCCAATGTGCCCTCCATTACAGCAACGAAAAATTTTCTATTCTCGCTCGAGGTCGCTCTTCCTTTCACCTTTCTGCTCTTGAAGCAACTTTCATTAAATCTCTCAATCCCCTTCTGTGTAAGCAAAAAGAATTCGTATACTCTTTGAAAATTTCTTAATCTTTTCTCTCATTGGTTGACTCTTTCAGCCAATGAGAACTCTACTTTCTTCCTTTATAAATTAGTTCGGTTTCAATTCTGCTTCATTCTGACGATTTCTCCTGAAGAGTGTCAGATGAAAAGCTTTGGGAAGAAAAATCTTTTACTTCAAGCAATCTTCAAATTCTGTACCACCAAATGTTTATTCAAACATTTTTTACGTTCAATCATCATCTGTTTCTTTTTTATTTATATTCATTTGAAGAAGTTGAACGAACGAAATTTTAAAGAGCTGAGTACTATTTAGCTGAGATTTTTTGTTAAGAATAATTTGTTAAACTAATCAAGCAAATAATGCAATTCCTGTGATGTCATTTAAGAAAAAATGACTCAGGTTATGCATTCATATTAAGATGACCTGACTCCCCTTCTCTTACCTTAATAGGAAGAAAAAAAATTGATTTTATTGGATGAAATAGACTGTTGAGATTTTTTAAAATAGAGTTTAAATAAATTTTGTACGAAATTGCTCAGATCTTTTCTTTGAGCACTTTGCAAAGATCGATTCACTCTTGCTCTCTCTCTCTCTCTCTTTCTCTGTCTCACTCTCTCTCTCTCTCTCTCTCTCTCTCTCTCTCTCTCTCTCTCTACATACTGTATATATATTGTAATATTATATGAAACTTAAGTAATATATATAAATTAGGAAAAAATTAATCGACGTGTTTTTGTAGAGCGCTTAATGAAAGTCGGAACAAATACAATGATTTTTCATTTATTAAAAAACAACCCGACAGCCTGTTTCATCTATTTCTTAATTTCTTAATCAGATAAAATAGGCTGTAGAGATGTTTTTGCTTAATAAATGAAAAAAAAGATATCTATATAACACAAAATTTATTGTTATATTAATGTTTAAAAATCCATAACAGTCAATTTCATTCTATGAAGTTGATCCTATGAACCATTACTGGAGCCGGAGCTAATAAAATTTTTGTGGCTCCGGCTCCGGCTCTGGCTCCGCAGAAATATTTAAAAAGGCTCCGGCTCCAGCTCCGGCTCCTGCAAAATTGGCTGGCTCCATGGCTCCGCGCTCCGGCTCCGGCTCCGGCTCCGGCTCCCCAGCCCTGACTGGATGTCGAGAAATGAGTATGTAAAAACCTTAATACTTTGTAATAGTCTTGGATCATTAAATCTTTATCTGCTTTAGGCTTTATCTGCATTATCTTACCAAAAAAAAATTACTTAAAAAGAAAAATTTAAAGATTTTAAAACTTTTTAGTAAATTGTGGACTACAGATATCAGTGATGTGGATACTCTCACATGCTGGAATTGAAAGCAACGAGAAAGTCGATCAACTACTGTAGCTAAATTGGAGACTTGTTCAATTCATACAAAATAATTTCTAGGTTTATATCAACAAAATGTGCTATTCTGAGGATTTTGTAAATAAAAATCAAAGTTATAGTTGAAGGTTATGTTAATAATTTATGGAACAATTTTTACAAGTCGTCACCTACTGGTGGTGGTTATAAATCTTTGTTCCCTTCTATTTCAACTTAAACTACTTCAACTACACCATTTATTTTTCGTTTACGAAAAAATCACTGCTGACTTAATAAACATCTGCACAGAATAAATGTACATTCGTCGGGTTATGTTCTAAATGCTGCTTACTTGAAGATGTTGAACATGTACTTCTTCACTGTTCTCGATACTCTATGCAAGAGATGCTCTTTGCTCCAACCTAACTAAATTTAAAGATGATTTGAGTACAACTCAAATTTAAAGCTGATTTTAGCTTAAAGCAAATATTTATTGAGTTTATACTTTTTAATACAGGGTGATCGCGATCTTCCCGCCGTTTTACAATCATAAATGAAAACGAATATTCGTAATTGTAATTTATGTAATAAAGTAAATATTTATACAAACTGAATTAAAATATGATAAAAGTAAAAATTTTGTTCAAAATGGTTACCATTTAGTTCCACACACAACTCGCATCGACGTAAGAATGAACTGTACGAGTTCTGAATCATTCTTTTTGGATTATTGTTTAGTAAGTATTCAAGTCTCTGTTTTAAGCTTGATGGCGTGGATGGCCTTGGTAACTTGTAGAGCTCATTTCTAACGTATTCCCACAGTCAGAAGTTGCAAGCAGACAGATCTGGACTTCGAGGTATCTTCATCAACGCCATTGCAATGAAATGCATCATTTCAACATATTCGACACCTGATTAACTTTATCAAAATTTTAAATTTTTGTAACATGTTATACATAGATATCTAAGAGACAGTGAACCGTGAAATAAATTTATATCTCTGGTTTAAAGCTTTTGTATCAACAACAAAGCAATGGTGGTGTCATACAATTAGAAAAATAGTGATGAAGGCTAAGAGTTTTCGCATTCACATACAAAAACGGCGGGAAGATCGCGATCACCCTGTATATTTAAGTCGTATTTATTGTACTTTACCCATTCAACAAAAATTCCTATAAGACAAGAATTTTGTGTAGCATGCTATGTCTGTCACACTTTATTCACAAACCTATAGTTAATTTCCTGTCTTTTCAGTAGTTTTAAATTTAGTATGACGTAATATATTCATGACCAAGTAATAATTGCGTAGTAGATAAACCTTACTTAATTTAATTTCTTAAATTTATTTTTAAGCTGTTTTGTAATTGTTTTAATTGCTGATTTTACCAACAGTAATCTTAAGCATGGGTCAAGCAGATTAAGAACACATAACCGTTAGCTTTTAGGATCTTCTTTTTCTCTCTCGATTTTCAAAAATTACAAATAGAATTTTTTCATTTATCACAAAAACTTCTGATTACTTAATCCGTCGCCATCGCAATTCCCTCGTTGGTTGTTTTCAGTAAATGCAAACCATGACAAATAGTAATCTCTATTTTAATCATTAATTGGGAAAGTCGTTCACATTCGCGTATGTTCTATCATAATTTCAAGTAAAATTTTTGGCAATCCAAAAAAACAGTTGAACTAGGAAACCCGAATACCAGCGCTGAAGTAAAACTGTGTCTATTTTTTTTATTTATTCCGGCTCAAGAAATAGTTTGCCGCGAGACTGAAGTTCTCAACACAGGTGGTTCAGGCTAAGTTTGAATTGATTCTTTAGAAAATTTCACTCTGCACACAGACAAAAACCACTTTCTCTAACTATAAAAGATATATTTACAAATTCAACAATACTTAATCGATTCACAAAAACTTGCTCCCGAACTTTGTCAAGCTTCAAACAATTCCAGAGCTACAACTTCGAATAATCACTTCAACAACTTTGAGCTAGCAAGCTATAAGAAGAAATTAGCGCCCCAATGGCTAATTGATATTAATATTAATAGCTTGTTTTTACACAAAACAATTCTATTTCTCTATAAAATTAATCTCGAATCACAGTGGCGCAAAACAATTCTGACACTTGTCAATTAACTCAACTGAATCTTAGTCAAAAGTGGCTCAAACAGCTTAAATAAAATGAAAACAAAGTGTCCGTTTATATAACATCACGTCACGTGACGCTAGATTATGATATAACATATCCGAATGTGAACGCTTTCCCAATTAAGGATTAAAATAGAGATTATTAATGGTCGTAGTTTGCCTTTACTGAAAACAGCCTATGACAGTACTGCGATGTTACGGGATTAAATAATTAGAAGTCTTCGTGTTTACTGAAAAAATTCCATTAGTAATTTTCGAACAATCGAGAGAGAAAAAGAAGATTTTAGCACTGGGTTCCGTTTAGTTCAAACTTTTTAGTTCAAACCGGTTCAAACCTTTTCAGTGTTTGGACCCTTTTCGTGATTTGGCTGAAATTTGGGAACACTTTAATAAAACCAGTTAATATTGTTACTTATATATCGTCCCTACTGGGAAATAAAACAAAATTTCAAATATTATTATAGAACATACAAAATACCTCATGCAAAAGTTTAACAATCTACCCTGCAATAAATAATAACAGTTTGAGCAGAGTATATCGTGCAATGAATAAGATGAAAGAAAATGTTGCAAGAACAGCATTGCTACGTCATTTTAGTTTCAAACTAAGATTTGAGATAAATAATACATCTTAGGTTTGCTGGGTGTCCTCAATCTGCAAGTTGAGCGAAAGTTAACGGGATTAGCTTTATATTCTACATTATATAAACTGATAGGTATACTTGGGAAAAGCCAAATATGCAAAACAAACTGCAGTGCTTGTGTGTTAATTAATGTTTTGTGGAATCGTAATTTAGCATGTAGAGCCTCAATCTAAAAGATCGTAATAGCTGATTAGAATCGTCCCAATTACATCACTAAAGATTATAACACTGAAAGTAGCTCTTATTACAATAGCTCAAATAAACTGTAGAAAGTAGCTAACATTGCTTCTGTTAATTTGCAATGTTAATTGAATTTGACAGATTGAACAAGGTTTTCAATATATTGAATTCAAATTGAATTACCTTTGCGCTGGCATCGTGTCGAGACGTAAATCGCGGAAGTGGAAAACGACAGCTTTCGTGTTGTTGTCAGCAACCTGCGTGTGTAATCGGTTTTAAGAAATGAGAGGTTACATTGCAGTTCTTAGAAAAATAATTGAAGATATCTTTAGCTAATGATCGCAATATTGCAAATTGTTCAACAATACCCAATCAATTTCAATAGCATTCCTACTCAGTTGGCTAAGATTTAGTATTAGCAATTCACTTTTTTAAATTTTTCTCATATTTTTCTCTTCTTTTTCAAACAAACGAGTAATGTCTTCTTCAATCGATTTGACAAAATTAGTTTTACTAGAATCACCATACTATTCAATATCTTAAAATAAAGTAGTTAGTTATGCGATATTTTACAAATCAAATTGCCTCTCCGTTTATTAAACCGATCTTCATCCATCTACTGTATATAAATATAGATCAATAAAACACTTACTTTATTTTTATCAAACACAACATCGCACCATCCACAACCCCTTCCTTTAAAAAGCATTGGCCTTGTCATTCGAAACATTAAAACCCAAACAAGTATTGTTAATTTCTAAAGTAGCACGGTTGATCTTGAATGTGCAATACAGATATTGAAAAGTATTTAACGTTTTCTATAATCAAACTGTAACTAAGTCAACATATGTGGTCAGGTCTAGCAACAAGTAAGCATTGACAGGCATGTTTTGTTCTCATTAGGAGTTATCAGGATGGAACAGATTGTTCTTGATACTTCATTTAGTTAAGTAAAATATTTTACCAACATACAAAACTTCCTATTTTGCAATATTTAGTTAGTATTGGACCTAAGTATCCATTGGAGGTTTGGCACTAAGATTTATGTTTTGCTAGCATTTCTTCTTTAATTATGTTGTTCGTAAAGTTTAAAAAAAACTTACAAGACGCATAAATACATGGTCCGAATGAACAACCACTATAACCGACCACTTACAAACTCTTTCAGACATCCAGGCGTCTGAGCTTCGCCGACTGAGAGCAAGAATATTCTCAGCTAATCGCGGCATTCTGTACCCTGACCAAATACTTCATAGTCTATTAAATAGGTTTTTAAACATCTTCCAGAAAGTACTGAGACCTAGAGGTCTGTTGTGTCAGCTAAGCGGAAACAAATTAATTAGAACTGACTGTCAGACATAATAAATTAAATATTTTTTGATCACAAATCTTATGTTTTGAAGTTGTTTGTTTTAATGCAATAAATTAAACGATTATTAGCAATTTGAATAAAAGTTCTACGCCAATAGCCTGATATTCCATGCTAGAACTCTTTTGTAATAATTGGTAATTTGAGTAGAACTTCTACGCCACTTGCCAGATATTCCATGCTAGAACTCTTTGGTAATAATTATTCTCAGTTAATCTTTTTGTTTGAACTCACCAGCTTAAAAGTTTAAAGTAACTGTGTTTGTCAATTTTTAATTACCATTGCCACAATTTGATTTCTTCTGCGTCTTACGTATATTTTGCACTTTGTTACGTTACTATTAATTATAATATTACGTTTAATGCTGTTAAAGTAAATTTTATGTTTAGTTGCATTTTCATTCCTATTTTGTTACATGTACGTATTAAAAAATTATGATATTAGGTAAATAATATTAAAAAGTCAATTGAAACACTTTTTTTTAATTGCTTAATTACGTAGCATTAACGCTTTCCTTAATTGCAATAAAAATTTTGAAACAAACTTTGAAATTTTAACTTAATTGAATTTAGCGCATTTCAAAATAAATCTTGTTAATTATGAATGTCTGGTGGATGTTTTAAAGCTAGTTTCTTTTGTGTCACTTTTCGATAGTTTAAATATGCCGAGATCGAATATTTATTGAAAGAGAAATCAGTTCTTTTATGCAGAAAATTAAATTTAAATCCATTCTATCATGGCAATATGTTTTTTAAAACAACAAATTCTACTTATTTCTCATTTTTAGCAATAAAAAAAAACAAAAAATCAAACTTAAATTTTTGGTAAATAAACCTGATTGCAGTGCGCAATTTACACACCAATGCGTATCAGTAGCAACATTGAAGAATCAATTTAGTTACAAATGCAACTTAATTCTTTAATTTTTTTGGTTAACTTTATTGTTTAATCAGTCCTCAAAACAATACTTTTAATGTTGGTATCGCTAAAGCATCTGTTTTAATTCAAAATTAAATAAAATTATAACATAATATCATCATCATTTCGTCTGCATTGGTTCAGCATGGAATGCTGGCGCCTCTGCTTGATATTCGAGCCCAGCATCCCTAAGTTTTATTCATATCTCTGAATCAGCGGGCGGCAACACCTTGTACTTATTGCACACGAGGTGGTTTTCCATCGCACGCCGAGAAGTTTGACCCTCTCGTGATGTGTTGATATTTTAAAATTTGACAACACTGTATTTGTGAAAATTATTCCGGCCAAGTCGCCAGTTTTCGTATTTGTGAAATGATAACTTATGGAAGCCGGGACTTGGTTCAGTTATCTATCAAAGTTTGCTCAACTTCTAAGCACAATCATGGAGAAAGTGTTTTTGCAATGAAAACTAACGGTGCACCTGCTATAGTTGGCTAACACTGTTTTGTTAATCTTGTTGACAAAACAATTAGGCATGCTGTGATGAAGTTCTGCTGAATTTTTATCAAGAAATCTTTGTGAAAAGATTTCAAATTCAGCATTCAATTACATAATCTCAATTGTAACCCAATTAGTAAACTTTTCTGTCGTACGCTCTGCTACAACGCACCAAAAGTTTTGGTTTTTGCTTCAAGAGATGCAGAGTATATAATATGACGGGCCACTATACTGACAACCATGCAGACGGTTAAGTCGAAATAAAGCTTGTTGAGCTTTGTCGAATGTCCATCTAATTTAAGAATCTTTTTGAGAGAGAAAGGCGAGGTCTATCCTGAACTGGAGAATTGAAAGTGACCTGCAAAATTAATGTTTTTACTGCCATGACTTCGCACCTCAACGAGCTTACAGTTCTTCTTCAAAATCCAGAACAATCAGTAATAAATCTTTATGAGGCATAGAAAGATTTTCTATTCAAACTTAATGTATAACCGTAGGACGTACAAATTTTTAATTTCTGTTACTTCAAGCACGTGAAGAGTTTTTCATTAAATCGCCAAGTTAATACCGTTGAAATTAACTAATATATGCGTTATCTAACGTCTCAATTCTGCAAAAAGTTATAAGATATTTAGTGTTTTGGCCCAATATTCTCTTTTCTAATCAAACTAGACCGCTTCAAAGACTGTAATTAGATTTGTCTTTGAATGGATCGTATCGGTGACTTCCAATGCAGATAATAGATTTCGAGGCATCTTTATAATGGGTAAATAAATTCGTCAATTTACGAAAATTATTGGAAACGAATGAAGACAAATAGTAGACGTCATTTTAGATTGTTAGGAATCATTACATAATCCAATATCTAAATGTAGTCGAAACATCATAGAGTTGAGCAAAGAGAAACAAGGACAATGATTTCAATAAATTTGTTTTTATAACTGAATTTGATATCAATAAATATCTAAATTATGGTTGGGTTGATTTACTAATTTGCCTGTTTCCCGTTTACTATGCTTAGAAAAATGACAGTTTAAAACCCTTGCTCACGAAGCGTAATATACATAATTTGTAACATAGAATAATTTCTAAAATAGTTTGGCACGCAAAACTAAACAAAATTTGAAAACTGGCACATTGCGTTGAAAAGGTTGCCAGTTCCTGCTCCAAATAAATACTAAAAAGCAAATAAAAAATTAAACCGGAAACCACTATGAAAGCATCTCCGAAAGCAAGTCGAGTAATTGTTTGATCGAAGGTTATTGGCGAATCAGGAAGATGAATAAAGATGATAATAATAATAATAATTATGAAATAAAAATAAAATAAGTTTGTGGTTACAAGATTTTTATAAATAAGAAAATATATGAACTGTTGAATGTACAGTTAAAGAATTAGGGAAGACTCTAATCATTGTCGAAATATGATTTCAGGTAGTCAAAAGTGGTCTTAAAAAAAACTTAGCGAACACAAAACTTCACTATTACCATTTCAAAATATTTAGTTCTTCAACAGGTTAAATGTAACACATTTCAATTTTTTTGAAGTTAAAGCAAGTTAAACGTGCCAAATTAGGTTTAGAAAAGTTTAGCTAGAAGTTTTAACGATGGCTGCTAATTCTAAATAGCGGCTCCATTTCTCTTTTTGGTTATGAAATTATACGCTTCACTGGCGGCGGCCTGGCCATTCGCTTTATTGTCGATTTCGATTTATTCAGTTTGAAATCGCTGTCGTAGCAGATGGTTGTGTCGCCACCAGCTCTCGTAAACTGGAAGTGAATCTATAATATTATAAAAAATTGGACTAAACGATTTAAATCGTTATGAAATATCAGGTTGTGGCCGTCAAACAATCAGTATGCAAGCGTGAGCACTAAGGTCTGTTCAGTGTGTACGAGGTGTATCCGTAAAATAATGAGACTGTTGTTATAAAAACTTTATTAAAAAATATTGAAATATACCAAAGTCAAATTCCTTCAAAGTAATTCCCTTCCACTTGAAAACACTTGTGCATTTGCCTTTTCCACAATTCAAAACATTCTTGGAAAGCATTTTCTGGGATCTTTTTGAGCTCTGTCGTCGCAGCCATTTTGATGGAATCGATGTCAGAAAAATGGGTTCCTTTCAGAACAGACTTGATCTCAGGAAAGAGAAAAAAGTCACACGGGGACAGATCGGGGGAATATGGAGGTGTTCCAAAGTTGCAATGTTTCTTTCTGCGAGAAACTGACAAATACTCAGGGCTGTGTGAGCAGGAGCGTTATCGTGATGGAGCATCCATGCGTGGGCTACCCAAAGGCTCCGCCTCTTGTCATGCACTGATCTTACGAGGCGCCGAAGAATCTCTTTATAGACGGTTTGGTTCACTGTATGGCCTTGGGGTAGGAATTCAAAATGAACGATGCCCTGAATATTGAAAAACACAATTAGCATCACTTTTACTTTCGACATTGGGAAGAGCCATTGGGTAGCCCACGCATGAATGCTCCATAACGATAACGCTCCTGCTCACACAGCCCTAAGTATTCGTCAATTTCTCCCAATTTGACTTTGGTATATTTTAATATTTTTCAATAAAGTTTTTATAACAACTGTCTCATTATTTTTCGGACACACCTTGTATTACCGGATTGCGGGCGCATTTAATCAAGGTTAATACAGTAGATTGCAGTGGGTTGTCGTAAGTTAGACGCCCACTGGTGTAGAGTCGCACTAAGGTTTGCTGTGGCTTCTACAATGACTATTGTGCTTTTGGTGCTGATTTTTGTAATACCTAATTTGCTAACAAAAATCTTATTAAAGAATTTATCTGTTTTGAAAAAACTTTCTGTAAAATTTAAAAATACGATCCAACCTACTTTTTAATGTATTACGGTGAATTTTTTTTTGAAACTTTGTGTAATTAAACGTTTTACAGTTTCAGAAATATCCGCAGCCAGCCAAAATAAATAACCAAAGTACATAGCAAAAAATCCAGCACCAATATTTTTTCATGACTAAATTTAATGACTTGTTCAAAAATTTTTATCGTTAAAGTTATGGCAAGTTTGTGAAGTTTTAAAAACTTTAAAAATTGTACCGATAAAACATGTCAAATATCATCAAAATCTTTCATTTGTTTCGTATTGCGCTAATTTGCTCAAGATTTAAAAAAATCATCCTGCTGATGACGTTCACTAATATTTAAATTTTATGAGGAGAATTTAGTTGCTTTTTTTCTATCCATTTAATTTTAAAATTTATTATTTTACGGTCGAAAACCTATTAGAATCATTTCTAAAAGTGATAAAATGCAAAACACTGCAGCGCATTGCTCTGAACTACATAAAAAAGTCTATTAATAGAAATTGTAAACTATGTGGCCCAGACGGTAGCTGCTTTCTCACAGCCTGGGCCGTGAGTAATTCTGTTGATTGGTGTTAAAAATGACAGACTGAAACCAAACCTACCAAAATGGAAGGGTATCCACCCATTCCGATGTTCAGGGTCTGCTAATCGGCAAACGTCCTTTTCAGGACGGGGCAATACCAGGATAAAACTGCGCTTTTCAGGGCACATTGCCAACAAGTTCCAAAGACTCACTATTCTTCAGCTGAACATCGAAGGCCTCACAGAAAGCAATATGAATGCTCTTCATCACCTCGCTATGCAGTCTGAGGGATTCGTCATCCTACTACAGGAGACTCACTGCACTGATGCAGAAAAGTTGGTATTTTCAAACTACCAAATGGCTGGGTCTTCTTTAAGCAGGAAGCATGGCCTGCGGACTGGATTCGTCCATGCACAAATGGGGTCTCGCTTCTTCACCAAATTGCGAGTGTGGCGCCTCTGAGCAAACCGCAGACCATGTTTTAACAGCATGCCTTATACATCGGACACCACATGGAGCACGAGAATTGACGGTTTTGGATGACGAAACTCGATGCTGCCTTAATAACACCACTGCCAGCATCTCGTCGTCATCGTTACTGCCAGCATCTGATTCTGATTCAGGCAGTGCAGCAGTCTGGGGTAGTAAAAGGATAAGCCCTCGGCACAAGTCCTGTTTGTGTCTGACCTGAAGTTGATACCCTTTAAACGACGACGACGACGATGGCCTTGCCACGTTTGTCCACGAGCGAATGAGATACACGCTTTTGGACCAACCTCTACTGACATCAAAGATCTAGTGGCTGTGTGTACGTGGACGGCTATAAAATAGTCAACGTCTACAAACTACCGCCAACGCGATTGCAACCCCTAGATCTTCCAGTGTTTCCTCACCCCTGTCTTTACGCTGGCAATTTTAACTGTCGTCTTGCTGACTGGGGTTAAGATGACAACAGTCCGGACGGTGAGTGCTTGGCTGGCTGGGCAAGTATTAATTATCTTGCCCTCCTATATAATGCCAAGGACGCTGCCAGTATTTATTCCTGCCGCTGGAACACTGGCACCAATCCAGATCTAGATTTCGCTAGCGTAGCTCCAAACAGTCGCTTACCCGATAGACATGTCCTTGAAAAGTTCCACAGGTCAAAACATCGACCTTCGCTTATTACACCACCACGGTTTGCTATGGCAGTGCCAAGCATGCCTGTTAAGCGATGGAACTTCCGCAAGGCCAAATGGATTCACTAAATTGCTTTGACATTGTCAGAATGGTCAGAATGATTATGGAGCTTGTCCGAAATCAAAGTTTCACCCTTATCACCGATAACAGCAAGCAAAGCAGGCTACGCCGTCTTAAAAACGGCGTTCCTCAGGGATCGGTCTTGGCTCTCCTACTTAACATCTATACGTGCGATCTTTATTCTATGATTTCCAGAAAGTTTGCTTATGCTGATGACTTAGCATTGTTGCACTCTTCTGGAAACTGAAAGGACTTGGAGGGGACTTTAAGCCAAGACATGTCTACACTTTCAGCGTATCTCCAGACTTGGAGGTTGAAGCTCTGTCACACTAAGACGGTGACGACAGCCTTTCACTTAAATAACCGAGAGGCCAAATTGAGCTAAAAGTATGCAACAACGGTAGACTTTTACCGTTCTGTCCAACCCCTACTTATCTTGGGGTAAAACTGGACAGATCGCTCACGTTTCGTTACCATCTAGTGGTATTACGCAAAACACTATCCTCGCGCTTCAGACTGTTGAGGCGATTCGTGGGCTCGGGATGGGGTGCTGGTGCTAAAACACTACGCATAGCCACCTTATCTCTAGTCTACTCAACATCTGAGTACTGTGCGCCATTTTGGTGTCGCAGTGCTCGCACTCGCCTCATTGACAGTCTCTTGAACGACGCCTTGCGCATAGTTACTGGATGCCTGCGTCCCACTCCAACGGACCACCTACCTATACTCTCAGACATCCAGCCAGCTGAGCTTCGCAGAATGGAAGCAACATTCTTCTTGGCTCACCGTGGATCTTTGGACCGGATCATATCTTGTATGGTCTTTTAAGTGAGTCCTCAGATACTTGCCAAGTGAGACTAAGATCCAGACGCCCGTTTGTATCAGTGCGCGAAATCTTTTGGACAACCTTGCCATATTTGGCATCTACGCTTCTGAATGGACAAATCACAAATGGAAAACGAATTATTGTGAAAATGCTTCCAGGCTCTGTGCTTTTGTGCCCGGGACCGATGCCAGGCCTGTTGGGATGGGCTTACCCCGAGCAGCTTGGGTTAAGCTCAACCGCCTGCGGACTGGTGTTGGGCGATTCCATTCGTCCATGCACAAATGGGGTCTTGCTCCTTCACCGAATTGCAAGTGTGGCGCCTCTGAGCAAACCGCAGACCATGTACTAACAGCTTGCCCTATACATCGGGCACTACATGGAGCACGAGGTCTGACGGTTTTGGATGACGAAACTTGATTCTGGCTTAATAACACCACTGCCAGCATCTGATTCAAGCAGTGCAACAGTCTGGGGTAGTAAAAGGATAAGCCCTCGGCCCCAGTCCTGTTTGTGTCTGACCTGGAGTGGATACCCTTCAAACGACGATGACGACGTAAACTATGTATGTCATTAGCACTAAATTTAAAACAAACTACTTTTACAATTGTACTCTAAGATCATTTTAATCAATTCCAAATATATCTTTTTCTGTCCCAATAAATATATTTACAAACAAATTTAAATAAACCTTTTTTCAGCAACTTATTGGCATGACATCTGTTGCTATGCCACTAATTTTATAATCCCAACTCAAACTCAAATTATCGAAATAAGATATCCACTTTATGACTAGGCGTTAAAATAAACTAAATAAAGTGAAAGCTTGTTGGGCAGAGCAACTATTTATATCTAGAGATGGCTGAAAAAAGACTTAGTGTTAACTGAAAAACAAATATTCTTTTTCGCCTTTTTTTCTTTATTCTTTTTTGAATTGTTTCTATAAAAACAAAAAAGCTGATATAGTAGACTAAGTTATAATATTCTCTCTCTCTATAGAAAAATTTTAAACTGCCAAAATTAGATTAAAACAGTGTTTTATTTATCACTGTTACAGCGTTTTAATGTTTTCTGATTAAAAAACTACAAAAGGACTTTTGTATTAATTTCATACCTGTTTTTAATTTTGTAAATCAATTTTTGATTTTTGATTCTCTAATTATGAAAAGCTTTTCGCTAGCCATAGTGCAAGCGCTTGCAAAAGACTTTTGATGAACCAAACACAGAATACCGGAAATAATAGCCTAAAATTGCTTTAAACAATTTTTTATCGACCAAAACCGCGCTTTTCAAACTTTTATTATGTAATTGGTTCTTGCCGCGGCAACTCGTTAAACAATGAAAACACTTCGGTGTTATTTATAAAGCTTCACATAAACAGTTTCTTTCTAATACAGAAATCTCACAAATTTTAACCAATAAAAAACATGTTACAAAAAACAATTAACCATAAATTTTAGCTTATTTTACGTGCAACAAACATGCAGCGTTTTAGACGTCAACAAAAATAGAGAGTTTACTAAAATAAATAAGAATTACTAGTTTACTATTTTATTTAAAAAATTAGTTTTCTAAACTGCAACGCAAAAACTTTACAGTGTTATTTATAATTCCAACGACAATGTTAAAAAATTGAGAGCAGAAAAATTAGCACAAAATAGCTTATGCTAAATTTTAAATAGGTATTTGCAAAGCTGATTTCGAAACAATTGAACAATGAAAAAAATATCAATCTACCAAAGCAAAAAAACAGCAACGATATTAATTAAAGTCATGCAAAAACACGGATAAAAGAAAAAAGTTGCACAACCAGCTGTTTTAAAGTAAGATCAAGGCACGTAATTAAAACGAAACTATTTAACGCGACCCACATGGGGCTTCAGACGCAAGAATCTTCTAGTTTGGAAGAATATATCTTTTCCAATAAAAATTTGCTAAATTTATGGAAAGTTAAAAAATCAGTATCTTTCTGGTCTAACTTATAGTTTAACTATCCAGACTGGGGGGTTAGGGCCTGAATTTGAGCAAACGCAAACCGGACAAAAATTTTTTTTATTAATCAAATCAATTTTTGGAAGAAGAAAACCGACTTTTGCCGCGAGCGAACCTAGCGATTGCCCACGGTCGGAAAATGTATAGGGACCAAAGGCCTAAACTTTATTGTAATATCATCAATAACTTGAAAAAGATGTCAGCAAAGAAGCTTTGCGTTACAAATCTTAATATTGGGTTGTAGAGTCCTGATATTGGCTCTTGCTTGGATATCTTAATGCTCTCTATAGTTGAAAAAAACAGAGTAAAGACAAAACACCTTTTCACTTAAAATTATCGGCCAAAAGTTCAATACTAATAAAGAATTCTTCAGCTCAAATTGAAGGTTAAATTTTTTTGACTTGCGGCAATGTCATAAAAAACTAATATTGTCCATAGGAATGTCATTCCTATGGAATTCCCATTACAAAGAAGCTACCTTAGTTTTTATACTTTTTACCTTTTAAGAGCTTTTTGCTCTCCTTTTTTTATATACTTGTATCTATTATTAATTTTGTGGTGGGACACCGGATAAATAAATAAATACATATAGTCTTTTATTTTATTTTAACCCATACACAACCCCGTGGGATGGGATGGGATGAAATGGGACAAGCATAAATTCCTATGGGGTGGGATGAGATGGAACAGAAAAATATATCCCAAGGACAAGCCTGTAAAAAGCTTAATTGCAATTCGGTGATCATTTTTAAACAATTTTCAAACAACAGTTTGAATATGATTGAAATTTGCTGTTTAAAACTGCACTTTATCGGTTCATTAAAGTTTTAGGTTAAATAAAAATAGCAAGGTACTAGACTATAATCAAGAGAAATTAATTCAAATCAAATTATTTTGAACAAAATTTTAGAGGTGTTTGCTAATTCAGAAAAACTTTTAGTATTATTACGTATTAAAATCTATAACTAAATTCAAACAAGGTTGTTTTACATTGGTAGCATTTAAATCAAAAGAGCTTTTTCATTCAATTTAAAGCTTGCATAAAAAAAACTATCCTTTGATCTCTAAAATTCAAAAAATTTGGGGCGAATCCTGTTCGGTCTACTAAAACAAATTATTGCCGCAGGCGTTGACGTAAATAAAAGTTGTCATCGGCAACTCACAACACGGAAACAAAAAATGTATTTTGAGGGTGTTTGAGGGTAGTGCTGATTTCGAAAATAAAATATTTTTTGTATCATATCTGGTTTTTAATCGGTACCAATTTTTAACAAGTTACGATGTAATAGAGCAAAATATAATTGAAAAAGTAGTCATCAGCTTGGTAAATACTTGGAACTGATCGAGTTATATCACGTCTAAACTGGTTTTCATGTTATCATTGTCAAACCGTAACTGAACATTTAAACTGGATGTCACACTTCATTACTAATAATTTTAATCATAACGATGTAGTCTATTCCCTTAAAAATAATTCGTAGTTTTATCGTAAAAATATTATCGCATGGCCAGTGTAGCACAACTCTCGTACTATGCGATGTAATGTCTACAGTTCGCTAGATGTATTTCTTGCCTTTTTCTTTGTATTGACGTAATATGTTTTTGATCCACGTCACTGTACTAGAATCTTTACGTATATACTACTTGATTCGAGCATAGCGTATTCTCTGGGGAGTTATAGAATTGTCTGGCGTTTACGAGCAAATTTGCGTCACGTTATCTTTTTTCTATATAAAGCCGATGCGTAGCGAATTATTATGATTAGATGTGATTTGGAGACGACTCGAGTGGAAGTAATTGGTTGGGCGCGGAAGGCCCGTTAGTTTTTGTATTGGTCGTCGAGCGTTGAATTTATTTTGTACCAGTGGCTGGGAGTTGTATTCTACAGAGGTAGAATTATTTGTGTTGATTAAATCAAGTTATAGTGTTGATTTTGCTTTGCAGTGTGGCAAAGCGTGGAATAGAAGTTTCGTCGGTCGTGAATTTTTGTAATACATTTGTTCTTATTAAAGACAGTGGTCTCAGTTCGTAATTTACAGTTGAAGAGTGCAGACGTGTTTTGCAAAGCTCTGAAAGAAACAGCTAATTTTAATTACGTCATGTCAAAAGAAAAATCAAAATCTTCTACATCGGTTTTAGCTGCAGACGAAAAGTTTTTAAACAGCTGCGCAAATAGAACAGCCGAAATATTTAAAAAGCAATTAGCTACAATTTGTGAAGAAATTAAGCAAGATTTTAAATCCATTTTCGAAGCGGAAATAGCTGTACTGAAAACAGAAATTTCAGAGTTGAAAAAAAGTCAAACTTTTATTTCAACTCAATATGATGAAATCTTGGAAATAAATCGAAATCAAAGTGATGAGTTGAAAATTTTAATGAACAGTTATGAAGATTTGAAATTTAACCATAACAAACTGAAGGCAATAAATGAAAAGCAAAATGAAGATATGAAAATACTGAGGGAAAAAGCAGACGTTTTAGACAAGAAAACCAATGATGAAGCCGTCAAGCTAGATGGGATTGATCAATATAGCCGCAGACAAAACCTTGAATTTCAAGGCATTCCTTTAACTGAAAACGAAGATGCTATTGAGTTAGTTACAAAAATCAGCAATTTGGTTGGTGTAGACGTAAAGAAATCGGACATATCAACAGCGCACAGACTTCCGCCGAAGCGACACGCGAAGGTTGCAGATCCGCCTGCTATTATTGCACGGTTCATTAATAGGAACTTGCGCAACGAGATTTATGGCAAACGCATTGCTGCAAAGCATCTAAAAGAAACGGATTATCCTATTTCTGGTATGAAGAAATTGTTCATTAACGAAAACCTTACGCAAGAGAGAAAAAGATTGCTGTGGCTGACTAAGCAAACAGCAAAAAATTTGAACTACACATACATCTGGACAATGAATGGCAAAATTTATGTTCGAAAAAATGAAGATTCTTCGTCGTTCATTATTCATAATGAAAATGATTTAAGTAAGTTGTGACGTAATGTCTGTTACTTTTTATATGAGATAACCTACGAAAAAGCGTATTCGATGGTAATGACCCACAACAAAATTACCCATGGGGTAATCCAGACAAACCTTTGTGTCTAACTTTCAATGAAATTGATGATTTAACGAAACACTTTAAATCAAATTGCAATGGGTTGATTGGCTTAACCATTTGTCACCTAAACATGATAAGTTTAGTCAAAAATATTGAAAAACTAGAAGATTTTTTAGATAATTTTGCTCCAAAACCTGACATTATTTGTATAAGTGAAACCAGAACTAATGCCAGTAACGTCGAACTTGTCTCCTTACCCGGGTATAATTTTTTTTGTAATCATTCCAATACCAAAGCAGGTGGTGCTGGTGTTTACGTTGTCGAATCATTAAAAAGCTGCGAACTTCATACATTGAATTTAAAAATTGATGGTTGTGAGGACGTGTGGACGGAGGTCACTATCAGTGATAAGAATAAAATAGTTGTTGGGTCTGTCTACAGACATCCTAAATCAAATTTGAAACTATTTTTTAGCAAATTTCAAAACAATATTATTAGTTTAAAAACTTACAACAAGTTTGTGGTGCTTGGAGATTTCAACATTGACTACAATTGCCATGACACATCAATTGACGTTAAACTCTACGTAAATGGCATCTCTAGTCTTGGTTGTGAGCAATTGGTTACATGCCCTACCAGAGTGTCCTTTTCTAGAAAATCGATTCTACGAGTAGATCACATTTATATAGATTGTTCTATGTTTAATGAAATATTCACAACCGCAGTTATTGAATGCGATATATCTGATCATTATCCAATTTTCGTCGGACTAAATCTTCCATTAAAAAGAAAAAACACTAGGAGGCCCTTGATAAGGAAAATATTACCCGAAAAAATTGAAAATTTTCTTAACGAACTGGACTCAACTCTAAAAAAAAACGTCCCAACGAACATTTCTGATCTGACCACTTGCATGACAAAAGTAACGAATAATCTTTTTCCTAAAACTCGCCAATCTAGAAATCAATACAAGTCCGCTAAAAAACCGTGGATAACCAAAGGTATCCTAACTTCGATAAAGCAACAAAATAGGCTTTATAAGAAATTTAAAAAATCTTTGGATGTAAAAGATTTTAAACGTTATAAGTCTTTTCGAAATAAACTGACTCATGTAAAAGAGTCCAGTAAAGCAATCTATTTTCAAAAATTGGTTAAAAATAGTAGAGATTCCTCTACAACATGGAAAGTGGTCAACAAAATAATTCGTAAAAACTCGCCAAAATCTAACTCTTTACCGACTCAAATAAGTGTTAAAGGAAATATGATAAGTAAACCGAGTGAAATTTGTCGTGAATTAAACAAATACTTCTGCAGCATTGGCCATGATATGGCAAATAGCATTGTCGGTGGGGCAAATCAATCGCTTACTGATACTTTCTCTGGACATAGAGTTCAAAATTCCATCTTTTTAAACCCTACTGACGAATACGAAGTTATAAGCATTATAAACAAATTTAAGCCAAACAAGGCATCAGGAATTGATGATACGAGTATTCCTACAAAATTGATCAAAGCAGCCAAGCATATTTTAAGTCCTTATCTAACCATTATCTTCAATTTGGGTTTAGAAAAAGGGCATTATTACGATGAACTTAAAATTGCCCGCGTTACTCCTTTGTTCAAAGGAGGTATAAAAAGCGAAGTAAAAAACTATCGCCCGATATCTATCCTAACTGCATTTAATAAAGTTTTTGAAACAATAATAAAAAAGCGACTTGTAAATTTTTGGAATAGATTTGAGGTCTTTTCGCCAACTCAATTCGGTTTTCGGGAAAACTACTCCACAACTTTAGCTATAACACATCTACGAGAATATATATTAACAGAATTAGACAACAACATGAATATTTGCGCTTTATTTATTGATTTGGCAAAAGCGTTTGACACAGTAAATCACGAAATTCTTTTGTATAAGCTCACTCAATACGGTATTCGAGGTTTTGCTAATGATTTGATTAGGTCTTATCTTACTAATCGTAAACAACTTGTTTGCGGTGACGGTTTCTCATCCTCCTATTTAGATATCAATATAGGAGTCCCTCAAGGGAGTGTTTTGGGACCTTTACTGTTTTTGATTTACATAAATGATATATCTTTATGTTCAAATCTAAAAGCAACCTTATATGCGGATGACAGTGTTTTCACACTATCTCACAAAAATGCAGATACTTTGCAAACCAAATTAAATGCAGAATTACCGAAACTTAATCATTGGCTTAAACTCAACCGACTATCGCTAAATTTAAGGAAAACCAAATATCTATATTTTAGTAAAAGTAATAAGAATATCGCTATTCAAATAGACGGCTCTGATATATTGCAGACAAAATGTATTAAATATCTTGGAGTTCATTTGGATGATAAACTTAAATGGCACAAGCATGTTGAACACGTGGAAGCAAAGCTCTCAGCCGCCACCGGTGCCTTTTCAAAACTCTGCAAATATCTTCCCAGTAACACACTTACAACAGTTTATTACAGCTTAGTTTACTCACATTTACAATATGCAATTATATGCTGGGGAAACACCTCAAAAACGGTACTAAATAGACTACAGATTAAACAAAATCGTATTATTAAAATTTTAAGTAAAAAATTTGGTAAAAAAGTTCGGTTACAACCTCTTTTTCAAAAATTAAACTTTTTGAGGCTTAATAAAATTTTTAAATTCGAAATAGCTAAATTTATGGTTAAATTTCACTCTAACAAGTTGCCCCAATTTTGTGATGAATACCTAAAAAGTTTTGTAAAGGTCTCCTCCGTCCACACCCATTACACTAGAAGTTCTTTTTCAAATGAGTATTATGTACCTAGAACCTTTTATCACAAAACTGATCAATCCCTTAGAGTTATTGGAGCTAAAATCTGGAACGATCTACCTAAATGTTTAAGAAATAAATTAATAACAACTTCCATTAACCACTCAAGTAAATTGCTCAAACAACATTTTCTTGGTACTCATTTTAATCAATGACTCGCTTAGCCTGATCTGTTTTTTTTTTATTTATTTTTTTTTTTTTTATCAAATCCTTCCTAAGAAATATTTTATTTCAAATTTGATTGTGTTGTGTAAACATTTTTGTATTTGGTAACAGTTACTTAATATTAAAATAAACTTTTCATTCTTGTTACTTTTTTCTTCTTAAATCGTCAAAAATAAAACTTTTATTGCACATCCTCGTTGTGTGTTTTTGTTGCTATTATAACATTTGGTTGAATGGTCTATTTACATTGTGTTACAATCACCTGATTTTCTAGTCTCTTTTTCAAATTCTTGTTACTTTTATATATTCTTCATTTTTTGGTTCTCCATCAGTGCTGTTATAATTATTATTTTTTGTTTTTTTCCTAGTTGTTATATATGTTTATTTTCCTTGCTTGCATTTAAAAAAAAAAAAAAAACTTCTAATTTATTTAATTTTTTTTTTCTGATGTGTCATTATACGTTTATTTTAATGTGTAATTGTTTTGTTTTTGTTGCTTATAGTACTAATTTCTTTTACTATGAGGTGAAGCAGACTCGGCGACCGAGTGGCCATCAGGCTACTAATAATGGTCTTTCGCTTCACCTCGTCGCTTTTTTTTTATGTTAGTGTATTTTCATTCCGTTGATTAATTGCCAATTTTGGACGCGATAAAAAATAAATACTACTACTACTACTACTACTGTTTGTTGTGAAGAAGAGTCTTCAACAAAACGAATCCGAGCTTTCGTTAAACCAACTGTATAAACCGTCAGTCTCATAGCAAGACTACTTCTTGAGCCGGAATAAAATAAAATTTGGACACAGCTTTGTTTCAGCGCAGGTATTCGGGTTACCTAGCTCAACTGGTCCTTTGGGATTCCCGAACAAAGTCTGTGACACTGGAGCAAATGCAAAATAAAAATGAAGATTGAACTTTGTGCATAAAATTGCCGATAATATCCTCTAGAAAAGCTTTCAATGTAGAATTAAAGCCTAAGACATATAAATAAATATCTAGTTTAACATCAATCAATAAGTTAGTAAACTTTCTTTATTTTCAATTCCGTAATGTCAATTTTTTAATGAAAAAAAACCCGAGATTTGTTGGAATGACCAAACATCAAAATTTACGATGCCAGTTCTTTTGATCTTTCATTATAAGTATTATCAACATAAATATTATGTAATATTTGAAACAATTAAAAAAAAGAACTGCATTTCAGTGATTCGATAAAATATTCAAATTCATTGCTATTCATTTGAAATATTGTCCATAAGCTGAATAATGATTGTTGTGATCGTTTAAGTAATCGACTAGTTTCTGGGAAATTTTAAAATCTTCTGTATGAAGAAGGGATGTAGGAGGCACAATTGCTTCATAGTCGAAATTCGTTTCCCTTTGAACTACAAGTACAGAGCCAATTTCATAAGAATTAGAACGAAAAACCTTTTACTAATTTTATGAAACGTTTTTCTATGATGTAGCCTTTAAATGAAATGTTTTTTCATGTGAATTTACCCTTCCGTTTCTCTGGAAACATTTTCCTTTTTAATTCAGTTTTAAACCAGCTTAAATAACCTTTTCAATATACTTTATTCAAGTTTGTTAAAACCTGATTTTGCCACAATTTGAAGTAATTCAAACTTTGTTTTTTTTAGATAATTTCATCCAAGTTAAAGTTAACAATTTGCAGTTTTTTTCAAGAATTATGAATACAGTTATAAGAAAACGAAATGTCAGAATCTTTCCTAAAAAGTTATTAATGGTTTTTAAAATAAAAATAAACATTTAACCAAAAGCCAAGAGCCAATGCAGTTGAAAACATTTTATTTAGACGCTGACGTTTTGAGAGTTAACTTTTCTCATTGTAAAAAGTTTTTTGTTGATTCAAAACTGCAAATAGCTTTTAAAACCAGGTGCTTCATTTAAAACTCTTTTGTTTTAAATGAGTAGCCTTTAAAAAGCCTGCTTTAAAAACTTCAGCATTTTCGTTTAGCTATCTTAAGAAGGTTTTGCTAGAATTAACTGAAGAACTGAATTCGTCTATTTTTTTGATGGATAAAACGATAAATCGTTTTCGGGAATTGTTAGTTCATACTGGACTAGTTACTCATTACATAAAAAAACATTTCATTATATAAAAAACTTACCCATTACCATACCTCTTTACACTCCACCAGTTCCCATACCCCACACATCTTCACCTCCATAGCTTTTATCCAAGCTCTACGCTAAGCGTATTTTCTCTGATTGAAAACAGTTAAATTTACAATTGACAACATTAAAAAATGCGTTTGCCGCACTTGGATACAAACCCAAAACTGTAAAGAACCAAATAACTAAGGCCATGTCTATTCCCTGAGAAGCCCTTCTCAAATATCAAACTAAATAAGAATCTAATTGCATACCCCTAGTCCTCACTTACCACCCCTATTTTAGACCTATCAACAAAATCGCCATAACTTTGCAACCTTTACTAAACAAATACCCCCATCTTAACCAAATCTTCTCTGCTCCACGACTTATATCATATCTTTAACCTCCTAGCCTCAAACTTTTACTTACTGCTACCTCCTTACCTAACGAAAGTTTCATCACGGGCATCTTTCCCTGCAAATCTCCTAAATGCCATCTCTGCCCCAACATAAATACTAATCCTACAATAACTGATCCCAACGAAGTCCCTATAAAAATCTCTGGAAATTTTAGCTGTAATTCATCTAATGCCATATATGCAATTTCATGTAATCTCTGCCCATAAAGCAATCTATATTGGAGAAACAAGCAACTCAATCAGACGACGGTTAAATGACACAGGAACGACATCAAACACAACAGAAACAAACCGGTAGCCAAACATTTTAATAAACCTGACCACACGTTGGAAAATTTCAGATTAGCTGTGATGAAAAAAGTTAAAGGTCAAACTAAACAGCAACGGGAAGTAGAAGAACAAAAAATTATTTTCAAATTCGATTGCGTTAACCAAGGTTTAAATAGAGATTATTTGTTCGTATCTAATTACATGTAATATTTATTTTTGTAAACGTGAGGGTTATTTATGTTTTTTATTTTTTTCTCCATTTTGCATCGTTCTATATTTGCATGGTATTTTTTCGCATTTGTTTTTTGTTTGAATTGCTGTAATTTACCCTAATGCCATAATCTCTCAAACTCTATCTTTTCTATCCGATATTTTTAAATTTCATTACGTCACACATGTCTCTTTATTAAGTTTAATGCCGTTGGTGTAAATTTTGTTTTGATTGCATTTTTATTTCATTGCGCCTGACAAAATAAGCAGTAATCCACGAAAGTTTGTGCCCTAATAAAACTAGTCAACTTTAGTGCACAATTTTTTGTTTCTCTCATTAAATTTAATTACGACTTTGTTAAATATAAAAACACAGAACTTTAATCAATGTTTAAGGATGGTTTTTGATTTTTTATTAAAAATGTTTTGTGTATGTATTATGTAATAATTCTTTATGAATTAATTTATACATACTGCAGATTTTAAATTTTTTCTCAAGTAATGTTAAAACTAAGTTTTGTTTGTATACGTTTATATAGTTGCCTCATTTTGAGTATTATCGTGTGTTAGTTTGTTTCTTAAAAACAGTAGTTTCAATATTGTTTTCAGTTTTTGTAATATTAACATCTAAGAAAGAAAAATTATTGTTTTCTTTTGATTTTTTAGAAAACATTATATTTTTATGAATTGAATTAAATAAATTAAAAATAAGATTAATTTCAATTTAATTATCGAAAGCCAAAAATAGATCATCTACGTATCAATAAATGGTAAAAGAAATATATGTTTTTTTTTTAACCTCATCAATAAGCTAGTTCATAAAGATGTGCGCCAGAGCTGGAGCCAAAGGAGAGCCCAAAGTTACACCATCTATTTGTTTGTATAATTTTTTGTTAAATCAATTGGACCAGTCAAGTGTGGAGCTTATTCAGATACCCACAATAACAAATAAGGTAAGATTCTCTGAACATCACTGTTCAGCAAAGTGAGGGATTAAAGTTTAAACTTTTATTGGAGAAATATTATTAGGTAAAGAAATCAAAGTAGTGCAAAGATTTCATTTGTATTTTGTACCTCAGCTTCTCGCAAAAACGTAGAGCCATTTATTAAAATGGGTTCTCAACCTTTAAAGATTGTATTTGAAAAAAAGTAATTTAGATTTATTCACTTTAAGCGTTATTTATATTGGCAAACTTTAAGTAACTCGATTGCTTTGATGTTTTGCAAATTTTAAAGTAAATATTTAAGTAAAACTAAATACCAAAAAAATTGTTAACATCTGTAAATTTGCTATTTTTAGTTATGATTTAAAAGCGATTACCGAAAAAAGAAGATAACATGAGTTTAACAAGAAAGTTTTAAAAAACTATAAGTTTTAATTGATTTTTAGTAGTTTCAAATAATTTCTTTCGTTTAAATAATCATTTTCATTTAGAACATTTTTGTTTTATAGATCCGAAAATACAGTGCTTGATTTCAACTTATTTAACAATTTTTTAAATACTTCAAGAAAAGCTGTCAGTTCAAATAAAATATTAAAGCCTAAGGTAAATAAACAAAATACCTAATTTAGCATCAATCAATAAGTTGGTAAACATTCTCGATTTTCAGTTCCGTAAAACCAATTTCTTAACGAAGGAACAACGCGAGATTTGTTGGGATAACCAAACATCGGAATATGGGATTCATGTTCTTCTGATCTTTTATTATAAATATTATCAACATTAATACCATGTAATATTCGACACAACTGGCAAAATGAATGTTTTCTTTTGAAATTTGGTAAATCTTTGTCTTGCATCGATCTCCATTTGAAATATTCTTTATAAGCCGATTCATTTTTGTCGAGATAATTCAAGTAATCGGCTAATACTTTAGGAGTTTTAAAATCTTCTACGAATATAAAAGACCCAGGAGGTACAACTGCTTCGTAATCGGATTTTGTTGCTCCGTATACAACAGGTACAGCACCCATATTTAAAGAATTTACAAAAAGTTTTTCAGTAATGTAGTCTTTGCAATGAAATGCATTTTCAAACGCCATATAGAATTTATATTTACGAATTTCATCTAAGTTAGCCCACGCGATTTTTGGAAAACATCTCCCTTTTCGATCCAGTTTTAAACCAGCCTGAATCAGTTTTTCAACATATTTCATTCGCGTTTGTGCAAACCTGGTGCTGCCGCAATTTGACACAATCCAGATTGCAAGTTTCGTTTTCTTTGATATTATTTCATCCACGGTTAAGTTGGCACGTTGTGCCCGATTCCAAGAATGATGTACATTTCCATAGGGAACCCAAATGTCAGAATCTCTCCTGAAAAGTTACAAATAGTTTTTAGGATTAAAATAAACTCATTTGCAACACTTTGTCGTTGAGTAATTCTCAAAAAAATTTTTTTTATAATAAAAAAAAAAGCTTAATAGAATTAAAATTTTCATCACCGTCAATCCTGACAAATCAGCCAATTTTTCAAATATCATATTGATCATAGTTACAAAAATGATATAGCTAGCAGTTTTGCGAACTTGTTATATTTTTAATCGGGTCAAGTTCAAACTAGCAAAAATTTGTCAGGCAGGATTCTAGTTCAGATTTTTTCAATTTTCAAATTTTTGTGTTCAAGTTTGAGTTCCCGCTCGACAATTTTTAATCTGATTCCCATTCATGTTCAAAAAAATTGTTCAAAAATTCTGTCTTCTTCGATTTTATAATATATTTATAAATAAACATTCCACGAAAAAATCTAAAATAAAAAAATCCAAAAAATTTCAACATTAAAATTTGCAATACTTCTCATTCTCATCAATGACACCTTTTCTGCTAACAACCCTCCAAAATTGTTGTTTTCTTCAAAATTGCACAATTAATGAACTCAAATAGGATTCTATATTTTTTAAAGTTAAAGTCCATGATTGAGTTTGAGTATAATGATTGAAGCTGGCAGTATATCAAACAAATCTTGATGAGAAACTATTTTGTTTGGGAAGCATAAGAAATATTAACTTGGAAACTAAGTTCCTGTGTTTTTTTTAAATCTATTGTGTTAGATAAGGTCTTCATCTGCGTGAGACAATGTTTTGTGTATGGTGGGGCTGGGAGGAGATTATCAATTATAAATTGCTTGAAAGAAATTAAAAGGTCAACGCAAAACCTTATATTCAACACATAGAACGACTCGAAATGCCTATTCAAGAAAAAATACCTAATCAGCTGTGTGGCGTTTTTTTGATGCTTGACACTTTTGATGCGTTTTTTTAATGCACGTATTTATTTATTTTATCTCTTTATTTATCCTCCTGACTTGCAGGAAAGACAGGAGGCGCTAATACATAGGGTAAGCAATTACCCCAACCTGCTTCCGGAGATACCAAGATATTGCTGTCCGCTTTTAATTTGATAGAGATAGAGTATTACTTTAATTTAGAACTGCTTGCCAAGACCACCAAGCAAAGGAAAGTGTCGTAAAGTGTCTTTTCTTAGGACACAACAGAATGGCGCGAGTGAATTTTGTACCGAAACTATGTTGGTCATAAGTATGACACTTTAACCACTCGACCACGCTGCCAACAAATATATGCCCTCATATCGCCAATATGATTAAAGAAGCTATTTAAACGCATGGCTAGGAAATGCTGCCGCACCCGCCGTACTCAGAAAATTTGGCATCGACGGATTTCCACCTCTTTTTATCTTTTTCAAATGCTTTACGAGGAGTTTCACTCAATACTGATGCAGACCGAAAGCTTGGTCGGATGACTTTTTTGGGTCAAAACCAATTGATTTCTACCAAAGAAGTATGGACAATCATGTTGAATCTTGGAAAGAAGTCGTAAGCAACAAGGGAGAATATATCATTGATTGAATAATTGTTAGTTTTTTATTAAACCTTTAAAAATTTAAATTAAATAAAAAAGAGGGAGCTTAATTGCCAACCCAATAGTAAGATTTTTAAACGATGTATTGTGAAAGCGTTAAAAGCAGCCGCTAGCTGTAGTGCGTATCATGACAATCGTGGAGCAACTCCATTTGTTGGGAGTTGTTATACTGTATTTTTAGATATCAAAAGCAAAACAAAACAAGACTTAAGAAAGCTATGCGATTTACATAAAACCAATATTTATTTGTTTCTGTTTTTTTTTATTTTATTACGGTTTTGTATAAACTAGTTTATTCTTATTTGAGTATAAAAATAATATTCCTATTTAAAAGCAGATGTTTGATGGTCTTTTTTATCGCTTCTAAACAAGTTTACTTAAAGATAAAATTATAACACTAAGGTTGTGCAAACAATTTGATCCCCGACTAATTCGAAAAAGCTAAATTAAAATTTTTATATACCTATTAACTGCTCTAGAATCAGCGTTTTCCCTAAGCAATTTCAATTGGTCGATACGGTCCAACAGTAACAATTTAAATTATTATTCAAGCAAGAATGATAATCAAGACATATTCGTTTTACCCTACTAACTAAACATGGTACAATATATTGTTTTTAAGCTTAGCACAGTAACCTTCAACTAAGTTTTTTTTAAATATAAACTAGTTTTTGTAATCTTTAAGTATTATTTATCGGTTTCTAAAATTGCAGGCAATAAATGTTTCAAAAAATTTAAAAAAAAACTCAAGCGTTCAATGATAAGCTTACCAAAGTGATTGAAGAGTGCCGAGTTAGTAGATAATTATAACTAGAGCCTGCCGGCGAAGAGTTTTTATAAGAAAAACAACAACAACCAAAAGATTTAATGAAATATAACGTAGCTCTTCGCCTAATTAGCATTTGTTCGCCTTGCAGGTGCTGTTTACACAAACAACATTCAATTGTTTGTGCAAAATCAAATTGAAATTTTTATGTTTTGTTTGGTTTTAATGATCACCAAATGAATAACCAAACATGGTAAAAATATACTTTTTAAAAACTTTTACATGCATGTTGCGATGTTTTTTGTACAAATAATAAAATTTAGATAAAATAAAAAAGCTAGCATTACATTGTATGGTAATCGACATATCAGCAACGAAGTCATAAACAAATAGCCTAGTATTGTAACCTTACCGATATGTCATAGTCAAGTTAAAATAGTCATCGTACTTTGCAAAGTTTATTTGCCTAAATTCCCACAAAGCAACAGGAGATTCCGCTGAGTGCCAAACAAAAAGTTGATCTTTAGATCTAAAAAGAACGATTTTACGAATAAAAATACATTAGTTTAAAAAATGTGTTCTATTTTTAGTTTGATTTTGCTTTAAGCTATATCTCTGCTTATGAATATGTTGGTCTTGCTTGGTACGATTGTGATATAGAGAAAAAAATATATTTCCTTCCTAAATTACACAACGTTTTAATACGTCATCAAAAAAATGGCATTATAACAATACATTTTTTTAAATTGTTATGATAAATAAACGTTTAATTGATGAGCACTCATTTTACACGCAGTTTTCTTAAGGCCCGTTTCCACTACGAGCGTGGAAAAGAGCATTCTTTCTCTCTTTTATTGATCTTCGATTGAAGCGAGCGGTTAAAATTGAAGCGAGCGCAAAAAAAAAGCAATAAAACAAACAAAGAATGCTTTTTTCCACGCTCGTAGTGGAAACGGGCCTTTAGTTTTAAAAAAAAATTTTAGCGTAAAGAAGGGTATAACGTTACATGGGGTAAAATGTTAAATTGAGTTTATGATGTAACAATGCATTGTATCCCGCAAACTAGCAAATTAGATTACACGCACTTGTTAAAACATACCCGACAATCCTGAAAAGTTAAAAAGAAATAAAAGTTTCCCAAAAACATTATTGAAATTTTTTCACGTATTAATCACTTATTAATTGCAGAAATAATATAGAATAGCTATGTAAAAGGAATGGATAAAAAAATTTTTTTAATTATATCCAAAACTCTGCAAGTTTTGTTTATTTTGGAACTCTAGAAATCCTATTTGCTTTGGGATGATCATATGTCATATTTTTATTTTCTAGTTATTGAATTAGGCTATGCAGAAAAAAGGACATAATACTTTTTTAATATTATCTTATGCATTCCACAAATTGCAACGGTTCGTTTGTGTAATTGTTTCATCCTTTAAAGTTTTGTTCAAAAACAGATCTCGTGCTTGGCGCAAAAAAAAGCTCAAAAAAATTAACGTCAATATATAACGAACCGATTCTATAATCAAGAAAATACTTCCATAAGCCGTGCGCTTAAAACCTACGTTATAATGGATACCTGTATCGACTCAGGTTGAATCAATTTTTGTTTGTTTTTTATCCTCAGGATCAACCTTTATACTAGAGATAGAGGCGAGACACTGAACTTCGAGGTCGAATAAGACGAGACACTGGAGTAGCGAAATCAAGACGAGATGAGACGAGACTATGGAGTCCAAGACCAAGACGGGACACGAGACTTTACATAAGTTGCTTTAGTTTAATACAGGGTTGTGGAATCAAAGTCCGACTTTGGAGTAGCATGTTTTGGAGTGGAGTCGGAACCGAACTAGTTTTTGAAATATGCTGAATCAGGAGTCGCTTTTTTAGATGTGCTGGAGTCGGTATCGGATTCATATTTTTCTCTGGCCACTCCGATTTTAATTTTTGATAAATTGCTGGAAGCTATAGTAATATTATCATCTGAATAATTTAAAAACAAGCAAAGGAAAAGACGGCAAGAACTTGGGCAGATTACCTTTTAAACTTTAATTCAAAGTGCAAACTAAAAGCAATTGTGGATTTTTATTGACAACCAGATGTGGCTTTTTATATGCAAAATTTAAATTAATTGTGGAGTTGGAGAAATTTTTTTTGACTCCTCCTCCAGCTATTTAAAATTTTACGATTCCGACTTTCACTCTAAAACTTTTTGTTGTATCTTTGCACGAATACACAGGTTTATTAAAAAAACAATAATTAAAATTCACAAAAGTACTTAGCCAAAAACAACCGTATTTAAATAGAATGCTTTTAGTTCGTTTGCTGTAGTAGCTTGATGACTTTGAACTAACTGCTAAACCAAAATAAAGGCGCATATTTAAATTGTAACAATTATGCTTGGAGATGCGCGCGTCCAATAATTGTTCGAGCAGAAGGCGCTGATTAAGATTAGAGCGTTTAAGAAAACACTACGTCATCTATTGCATAATATCACAACACCTCCCCAAATAAACTACGACAAAAAATATATATACATATTAGCAATAATATTTTTTTGGAGGTCTCTTGGTTCTCGCTGATCGTCGTAGATTGTGTCGCCCGTACTCGTCTCCGGTTGGTAGTCTCGGATTGTTGCGTTGGTTCATCGAAGAAGAACTAGATGCGTGGTCATCAGTCCCGGCTGGAAGTGTTTCTGTAGACAAAACGCTCGTTGGGATTTCACAGGGATCATCATCTTGATCCGAACCGTATCGAGGTCGAAGTTGATCAAGATGTCTTCTCCAAGTTGGTCCTCGAGGAATGACTCGTACATTGACGCTTCGTGTACCATGGACTTTCGTAACTATCGCAGGCACCCATCGTGGGTCACGATCTCTTCTAGGGCCGAAGTACAGTGCGTAACAAGGGTCTCCTAGTGAGTAATGATGTTCGACTTTCGAAACCACTTCCGAGTCTTCAGCATTTGAATGCTTGCTCGCTTGTCTTGACTGTCTTCCCTGCAAGAGATGCGGAATGGATGGAACCAAAGTGTCAATTTTGGTGCGTATTCTTCTTCCATTCAACAATTCGCTTGGTGACAGTCCCGATGCAAAAGGAATTCTTCTATATTGCATTAGAAATTCTTGCAAAGCTTCCTTTGGAGGTAACGAGGATTTTCTCAATGCCTGTTTGAACGATTGTATCAAACGCTCGGCAGCACCGTTTGTTGCTGGATGATAAGGTGCTCCGGTGAGATGTACAATGCCTCGTTGTTTGCACCAAGCTTGGAACTCTTGAGACATGAATGTTGTGGCATTATCGGTCACCAACGTGTGGGGATATCCGAAATGAGTAAATTCTTGTTCAAGTATAGCAGTAGTACTTTTCGAAGACGTTGAGGTTGTTGGATGAATGCAAGGATATTTTGAATAAGCGTCTACAAGGACTAACCAGTTTCTTCCCAGAAAGTTGATCGCATGGTCCAAGTGGAGTCTTGACCATGGTTTTTCTGGCATCATCCACGGATGGATTGAAGGTTTATCCGGCTTATTTTGAAATTGGCCACAGGAAGTGCATTTGCGACATAAATCCTCAATGTCAAAGTCAATTCTAGGCCAATAGACAGTTGACCTGGCAAGTTGTTTCATCCGTTGCATGCCGAAATGTCCAAGGTGTAATAATTTAAGAATATGATTACGTAGGGTTGAAGGAATTATTACCCGTAAGCCGTAAAAAACACAACCATTCTCTGTTGACAACGAATTTTCCAACTTTTTGAAGTCTTTAAGCTCTTCCGAAAATGCATGCGGCCATCCTTCCTTCACAAATCGCATTAGTTGGGAAAGAATTGGATCCTTGGCAGTCTCTCTGACCACAAGCAATGGATTGTCAGGATTGATTTGACGACTGATTGTTCGAACCAAACAAACGCTATCGACATCATCTTCCATCTCCTCCCCATCAAAACTTGTGTCATTTGAAAATGGCAAGCGACTAAGAGCATCGGCATTGCCATGGTCCTTGCTTCTACGGTATTCCACCGTGTAGTCATATTGATGGACTAGTAATGCCCATCGTGCAAGTCGATTCGCGGCCATTGCAGGAGTACCTTTATCAGGGGCAAAAAAGGTCACTAAAGGTTTGTGATCGGTAACCACAATGAACTTACGACCGTAGAGAAACTGATGAAATTTCTTCAAAGCGTACACTAAGGATAGTGCTTCTTTCTGTATTTGGCTGTAGCGTCTTTGTGTTGCCGATAGAATTTTAGAAATATTGAGAATCGGACGCTCGCTTCCGTCTGCAAAGCGATGAAATAATACCGCTCCAATTCCGCATTCTGAGGCGTCACAAGATAAACCCAACGGAAGAGATGGGTCATAGTGAGCAAGTACAGTCTCTGTGCATAGTAACCGTTTGATCTTTTTGAAAGATGTCGCTTCTTCTTCACCCCACTTCCACTGTTGTCCTTTGCGTGTAAGCTTGTACAACGGCTCGGTGATTTCCGAAAAATATGGAGGTAAGAATTTAGAATAAAACTGCACAGATGCTAAAAAAGATTTTAACGTAGAAATGTTCTTGGGTGTAGGCATTTCTAGTATGGCATCAACTTTGGACCCTTTTGCAATTCCTCGACTTGATAAAGTGTGACCCAGGTAATCAATTGATACTTGGGCGAAAACACATTTCTCACGGTTGCAGCGAAGACCTTTTTCTTCTAGTCTTTTGAACAAAGCTCGCAGGTTCATCAAATGATCTTTTGCGTTGTCACCACTTACCAAAATATCATCGAAATACACGGCAACTCCTCGCAAATTTTGCGTTAACTGTTCCATGATTTCTTGGAAATACCCTGGTGCAGATTTAATTCCGAAAGGAAGTCTTTTCTGAAGTAAAACCCCTTTGTGAGTGCTGAGAGCCAGCTTCTTCTGGCTGTCAAGAGAAAGACAGATTTGATTATATGCATTAGCTAGATCAATCTTACTAAAGCAGTAACCACGTCCTAGCTTGCGCATTAGATCTTCTGGGAGAGGGATTGGTTGACGATGGTCTTCCAGTTGCGAGTTTACAGTCACCGAATAATCTCCACAAACTCGGATGCTTGCTTTTGCTTGACCTGGCAAAGGAGACTTTCGAATAGGAACCACGGGGGTGCCGTACGAGTTAAAATCTGTAAGCTCCCATACACCTCTCTTAATTCCTGCTTCGTATGCTTCGTTTAAATCTTGTAGGATTGAGAACGGAACAGGTCTTGGCTTCTTGAAAATAGGTTTAGCTTCAGGTTTAAACCGTATGTCCAGTGAAAGATTCAAATAAAGTAGGAAACTCTCCACATAATTGAATACATGCCGCATCTAAAGAGTTTTCTGGACCAGTTGTAGTGACGTGCTCTATCGTTGCAGTAGATTCAGCACAACTTAGGTTTTCTCTGAAGTGATCAGTTAAGTTGGTGAGTTTCAACTTCATCATCGCCAGACGACCTAGTAAATTTAAATTGGGTACCTTAGTGACAATTACAGGAAAGGTCACGTCAGGTAATTTTCCATCAATACTTGCAGTTGATTGGAATTGTCCCACGACGGGTAGCGGGCTACCTTCAGCAACTTGATATTGAATTGTTACAGGTTGTAGAGTGGGTTTACCCAGCGTTTGCCACGTCGCTTCACAGCAAAATGTGTCACTGGCTCCGCTATCAATTTCAAACTTAATTCTGTGGTCATTAAGTCTAATAGTTTGATAGATGGGTGAAACAGAACATTGGACTTTGTGCACCAATTTCACAAGCTTATTATTTCTTAGTCGAGACATGCATACAGATTGCAGATGACCTGTTTTCTTGCAGAAGCTGCAAATAGCTTTAATGTGGGGACAAGCTTTGCTAAAATGTCCAGAATTTCCACACCTGAAGCAGGCGGTTTTCTTTTCTTGCGTTTTGGAAGTTTTGGACTTTGCGTGATAAACTTTCTGCACCGACGTAGAAGGTTGACCGTGTACGGTTTCCTTTGCTACCTTGGCTGCTTCTTCCACTTCTTGAGCCACTCTGATGGCGTTGCTAAACTTCAGTTCATCGTCCTTGAGCTTGAAGAGTGTCTTCAAAACTGCTTCGTTGTCTACTGAACAGATGAATTTAGTTCGCAAGGCTTCATCTAAAGGATCTTTAATGGATTGAAAATCACATGTAGCTGCATCTTGTCGTATTCTGCTTGCCAGTTCAGGAATAGTTTCGCCAGGTTTGCGTTTCACGTCAGACCAGAACTTGAAACGTTCTCTGACAACAAATCGTTTTGGGTCAAACTGCTCTGCCATAAACGTCTGAATATCATTCATGGTTAGCTCATGTATGCTTTTGACAGGTTGTTGCTGTGCCGCTAAGTTGCTAAGCATTTTGTAAACGGAGTTAGATTGGTTGGTAAGAAAAATTTGTGCTTGCTTGTTGTCGGGAATAGAGTTAGCAGTGACGAATGTTCGGAACCTTGCCAAATAATCAGTCCATAACTCAGATGTGGAATCGAATGGTTGAAAACTTGCCATCGGTGTTGGAACATTTTCTCGCGGGTTGTTCAAGCTGCTTTGTAGAATTTTTAGCTGCTCTTGAAGCATTGTCATTTGCTCTTTGTGCTGCTTGTTCTGCTCGCAATGTTCGTCGCGTAAAACTGACATTTGCTCTTGGTGTTGCTTGTTCTGCTCGCGATGCTCGTCGCGTAAAACTGCCCTTTGCTCTTGGTGTTGCTTATTTAACAACAAAATCAGTTCAGAAATTTCGCTCATTTTGACAATTCAAGCTTTAATGCAAAGTCAACAAATTTTCTTTTTTCTTTTTTCTTGACGCAGTTGAGTTCCTTGAATCCTCGTCGCCACTTTTGCCTGTTGTATCTTTGCACGAATACACAGGTTTATTAAAAAAACAATAATTAAAATTCACAAAAGTACTTAGCCAAAAACAACCGTATTTAAATAGAATGCTTTTAGTTTGTTTGCTGTAGTAGCTTGATGACTTTGAACTAACTGCTAAACCAAAATAAAGGCGCATATTTAAATTGTAACAATTATGCTTGGAGATGCGCGCGTCCAATAATTGTTCGAGCAGAAGGCGCTGATTAAGATTAGAGCGTTTAAGAAAACACTACGTCATCTATTGCATAATATCACAACACTTTTGAAGAAACGACTCCAAATCCATGCTAAAACGTGCAAATCTAGCGACTCCAGCGACTCCAATTTCACAGTCTTGGATGTCTAATTTAGCGTAAATCGGAGTCTCCAAAAGCAATTAGGACTCCGACTCCCAACTATACAAAATCTAAAAATTCAACTCCTACTCGCGAATCCGACTTCATTAAATCTAAAAAGTTACTCCGACCAGGGGTGGGGTGATTAAATGACAAATGTAATCGATTACAATTACAATTACTTTGTCGTTCTGCAATTGCGATTACAATTAATCAAAATTTGAAAGTAATCGGTTACGATTACAATTACTTACCCATTCTGCAATTACAACAACGATTACTCAAAATGATTATGAGTTTTTCGATTGCTACAGCATAAATTCTGAAACGCATTGGTAGAATGATCTTTACATTAATCAGTATCACGATTAGCATTTAGAATGTTTTTTTGTTACATTCATTAACATAAGTTTTGAAATCGTTTATCTCAGTTGTTCTCAACCTGGTCAAGTCGGATTCAGAAAACTTTGAATTGGTGGAGTCAAAATATAATTTTTCCGATTCAAAAACCGTGCTTTAACCCAGTGTTCTTCAAACTTTTTTAATCGAGATCTATTTTCCACGGCCAAATTTTTTCGCGACCCCTAAAAAAAGGTCTTCACCTAGAATCGATCTTTGATTCCACTATTTTCCCCCCAAATTCAAGGTGTTCTCTAAAAAAAAAAAAAAGGTCTTCACTTAGAATCGATCTCTGATTCCGCTATTTTTCCCCAAAATCAAGGTGTTCTCTAAAAAAAAAAAAAAAGGTCTTCGCTTCGAATTAATCTTGTATTTCGCTACTTTTCTTCCAAAATCATCGTAATCTCTAAAAATCCAAAATTTAAAATCTCGCGACCCCCAGTTTGAAGAGCCCTGCTTTAACCAATAATAACAAAAAAAATCCTTAAGAACGTTTTTGAAATCGAAAATCTTCAACATAAGTCACGAAAAAGTCTCCCAAATTAAAACATTGACCTTCGCCTATAAAGCTTACATTATCAATTTTGCTTTTCCAATGCCAGGCATGCCAGTTAAACGATGAAATTTTTGCAGTGTCAAGTCGAATTATTACATTGCTTTAACGAACAAATTTAAAAAGACTTTGTTGCCACTGAATTTACCTGATGTTGTAGTGCCTCAAAACGAAGCAAGACTCGAGTTTGGTGGCTACAGCTTTATTGACCAGACTTGACAGAAATTGACAGATTGGTGGTTTCGATCAGAGCATGGACTTTCACGCTATTTTTTAGTCTCTTTGCATACTATTAGCTTTTACAACTAACCCTAATTTTATGCCGACTATCTTACATTGTTGCACTTTTTTCAAAACTGGAAGAATTAGAAGAGAACTTTAAATCAAGACATAATTAACCATTTAAAAAAACACGTAAAAAGTGGAGAGTCTATTGTGCAATTATAAGTAAGATGGATATAGACCAAACCCTTGAAGCACAATGCAGTAGACCCAAGTCCATAAGGTCGAGTTTTGAAATTTATTGTAGGAGCTAAGATCTTTAAGTAAAAATACTCTCAAAAATAACAAAGCTATCCATTAAATTTTATCTTAAAATTTTTGGTAGCGGAGTTTTGAGAAGAGGATTAGTTCGGTCGAAAAAATCTTGGTTACTTCAGCTTTTTCGTTATTTGTATGTCTGATTTTTTAAAATTTGTTCTGTGCCTTTACTTTTGATAAATACACTGTTATTGAAAAAAAATCTTTTCTATATGATAATAATTTTGTCAATTAAAAAGCGTTTGCAACAACTTACCCCACAAGGAGAGCAAAAAGTTAACAACCTTTAGCTTGAATTAACTTTATAAAACAGAGAAATAAACAATTTTCTAAAAAGAGCAAATAGCAACAACAATGTAAAACTGTGAGAAAATTTCGATAAGTTTTGAGAAAGATCTATGCAGTACATTAGGCGAGAGAAAAAATAAAAAAAAGCTCTTTTTACACGCAAATTACCCTACTAAACTGCAACCAACTACTTTACATAATTTATTTATAATTACCTTTGTTTTGGTAATGTTTTATAATTTATTTGATTGAAGTAAAAAATAACAGCTCTGGTTTGATTGCTTTTCAGCTGAAAAGAAATAAATTTAAATAAAGTTAGCTGAAATAAAAAGGTTTAACTAAAAAGAAATCGAAAGAATTTTTTTCAAGTCAATTTAAACCTGTATCGACCTTTCCATAGCAGTTATCGCCAAATTAAATTGCTAAAAAGCAATACTTGAAAATTATTTAACGGAGCCTGAAACACTTAACCGCGGGAGAGCAGTCAAAGCGAAGGTGCAGCAGATGAAAACCTTGATCAAATCGAGCAGTGCCGCTTGTTGGTCGGATAGCTTACGGTCAAATATTGCTAAAATAGAATACATGCTAAAACATGCTAAAACGCGGTTTTTGGTCTGAAACTTACTTTGACACTCAGCTTTTTTCTGACAGTTTTACTTACTGGTAAACAAACTTAACTTTTATTGGCTGGTAGGATATAGCAACTTGTTCTATCTTCGACGCGTGCATATTTGTCAATTTAAGGAAGTTGTTTCGAAGGACGTTTGAAAGTGAGCAGTGTGATTGAGAAATAAGCGTCATAATTGTTTAGCCAGGTAATTTTAATCTGGTAGAGCACGCCCCGCTAGTGAACCTCAAATTTATTTCTGGTGGGTCACAGATCTTCTTAAAATAAAGTCAATAGGAGAGATTTAAATAATAGTCAAGTAAAGTTACCAAGGTCAAAAAATTTAGCCTTATTAGAATGCAGATGATACGCCAGCAAAAATAAAAAAATAAATTAATGAAAATTGTTTAATTTTTTATAAATTTAATAAAAAAATTTGCAATACATGCAATAAAAACAATTTTTTTGGAACATCACTTGAGGGACCATCGGTATGTTTTCTATTTCACAGGACTGCAATTAAAAAAAGGTTGAAAATTACTGGTCTAATCTCAAACATAAGCAAATAGTTTTACAGTATGAATAAAAAAAATTTAATAGAAATTCTCGCTATATAGCTTTTTTACTTTGAAACAAACGTGTTATTTATAGCTGAAATTGTTGACAAAAACATACAAAAATTATGAAATTAACTAAAAACCATTAACATTAGTTTTTGCAGTTTAAAACAAAATTAAACCAACAAATGATCAGTAAAGACTTACACTAAAATACTTATATTTTGTTTTGAAAGCGTTTCTTCCGTAAATAGCCAAATTTATTTAAGCATATATGCGAAATGATTTGAATAAGTAGCAGCATTTTTTTAGCGATTTTTGCATCTCAAAGTTAGGCAATTTTCAAGTAAGGTGAAATAACTTTTTTTAATTTTGTAAAATTATTTTTTAAAACGCTCATAGATTTAGTTGCATTCATTAGATGATGTTGGACAAGTTTATACGGCCAATCCATAAATGCATTTACCATTATGAATATAAAATCGATTAACTATCTTACTTTGTTTTTGTCGTATGTGAATTCGCAAAAACCGCAAGTGTTTTTAGAAACGTGAGGTTGACGCTTGTAACCAAAGGCTGGTTCCCAAAATAGTACAGTGAAACGCTAAAAATAAAATGGAATTTAACAAATTTACATCCGATGAAAAAATAAAAATGAGTGAATGTTTTTGACAATTAAAAGTCTTGCATTTTTTCTGCAAAAAGACGATAGCTTTATGTTTATTTATTACTCGATGGGGATTTTACCAATAAGTCAATAGAAAAAACTGCACCATTGCAATATAGATGTGATGAAAATAAATTAATATCTCAAGAGTCTCATTACTTAAGCATTACAGTATTCTTCGTCAGTCCGATAAAATTAAATAGAGTGTAACTTGAAATTAGCAAAAATTAAGCACAAAGATATTTTTTGTTGAACTGTTTGTAAAAGTAAGCTTAAATCTTACTACGCACGAAATAGTAGCTCTGCATATCGCAGAGTTGTACTAAAGACCGAAAAAGCATTTGGGTAGTTTTTAAAACTGTACATAGCAATGATTTTTTAGTTCACAACAAAACCTTGAACTAAAAACGTTCCATTGCATATTTTCTCATTTATCTAGTTTGTTTTTATTGAATTTATTGTTAACATCAGCAAATTCGGAATTAAAAGCACTTATTAAACAAAGCGAAACAACAAATTTGCAGACCGAAAGAGTAAGATCAAAAAAGTCTCCCGTCGGCAAAGAAACCTATCAAAAGAAATCTTGCCCCTGTCAAAAAAACTGTTTTAGATGCATATGGCCATACAAAAAAAATTTAAATCAGAAAAAAATAAAAGATTGCGGAAATTCTTTGATTATTTTAAATTGTAAATCATTTTAAATGATTGAAACTGTTGATAGCAAATGGTAATACAATGAATGGAAGTATTAATAACAACCATTACCTCTTTGCTTGCTTTTAGTAGAGCTGCATTCAGCGCTTCCGCATTAAATACTTCTAAAATAATAATAAAGTTTTACTTGAGATAAACATTATGTTTGACGCCTTTCTGGAAAGCTTGAGATATTATACCCTAAGATAGCGTGACAAAAGGTTAAAAGGTTTAGCAAATTTACAAAAATTTTTGCCAAACTCACTGTCAATTTATTGTACTCTGATTTTTGCTTTAGAATTGATATTTCTATTGGTGGCAAGCGTTTAAGGCTTTTAATACAGAAATACTGACCTTTAGATTTGCCTAAATTTTTTTGATTTTTGTATGAATATTTTCGGCTTTTTTTTGGTTTGATTGAAGTTTTTATCCAAAGTTCTTTTATCAAAGTGTCTTCATACAAAATAACGTAAAGAAGTAGGTTTAAAATAATTAATATTAAACAAACAAAGAAATTTTGGGTTGAAGGCATCGAAAAAACTGCAGTGATATATATTTTGAATTAACAACTTTAAGTTTTTCTTCCTAATTATCAATTTATTCTATTTTCATACTGACCTATAAAAAATATTTGTTTAAAACAAAATAAGAAAAAATAAAACAAAAATTTTTTTTATACATCAGCAGAATATGTTTGTCAAATTTTTAATGGTAGATTAACAAAAATTTTCGACAAATTCTTTGACGTAACTCGCTGAACCAGTAATATTGAACTCATTTACGATAAAAATAAAAATGTTTAGCCTTTAAAAAGATCAATGCAGTATGTTTTACATGATTGTAATAATGGCGTTACAAAAATACTTTTAGACAATTTTCTAACAGACCAGTTAACGCTAAAGATTAGGGCATTTGGTTCAGGAGTATTAAATCTTTTGTTAGATTTCTTGTCTGCCCAATCTGACCAGAAGGATAACTACGATCACGTTGTTTATCCAAGGCCCACTAAATGGGTTTAGTTCGGGGCAATGTATAGAAAAAAACTGCACTAAACAGATTACGTTGTCAACAAATCTTGTAGGCCTACTATTACCCAGCGAGCAATTAAAAATATCAGTGCAAACCCGATGCACACTCTTTATCATCTTGCTCAGCAGCAAGAGTCTCAAACCGGGGACCTTTGAGAACATTTTTGCGGCCCGTGACGCATAGTTGCTAAACTGCTACCAAAAGAGGACTTTATAATTTTACCAAGTTTTTTTTAATTATATTTTTTTGAAAAAAACTAAATTTTAATAACTAACATTTTATTTTATAGAATATAGTTTGTTTCAGGGAGAAAAATTGCTTGTTAAGGAAGAGATATTTTTTAAAAATGACAAGATTTGTATTATTTCAGCACGATCGATGATATTACTCATTTTTTATTTATGATAAAAAAATATTTAATTGTTATAAAAATTTAAAACGTACGCCGGTACTGCACAACAATGCAAGGAGATAGATATAAGGTGTATTCAGCAATATTAGGAAAAAAAGTAGTGTAACTGATGTTATAATTACTGAAATAAAGAAGTGTAACGTTATTAATAATAAACTGTCCACCGAAGACGCTGTAAAAGCGAGTTTTATTATCGTGAAGTTATAGCCAAATCAAGATAGCCTTTTACAAAAGGTTTATTCATAAAAAAACGTGTTTTAAAGACAAGCGACATTTTATAACCTAATCAAAAGAGACCATTTGAAGACATAAGCTTTTTTTCTAATACAATTGCATGCAAAATTACAGATATAGATGCTAGCGAGGAGAAATATTGCCCAATTAAATTCATTTTCTATTTGAGACTTGCTTTGACTACGAGCGTGATATTGAGAATTTTTTGTTTTTTTAATGATTTTTTTGCTTCGCCTCGCGCTTAAGCGCCGAAAGAAGTAAAAAAAGCATAATAAAACAAACAAAGAATATTCCATTTCACTATCGTAGTAGAAACGAGTTCTTATTTTTGTTAAAGTGTTCTAAGTAAGTTTTTTGTTTCATGGTGAATTGCGGCTCACGGTTGATATACATGGTTTTGCTTGTACCTCAGACAAATTTAATTTTGAAACTTCAACAGTTTTAGGAAATTGACTTTCTACTGCTAAAGACCCACTGCATTACTGCAATCAGGGGAACCGAAAGCGGGGGGGCAGGGGGGCAGATTGTGCCTTTTGAAATTTGTCTTACAGAAATATTTTTAGATCTGCTCTACATTTAACCTATGTAATCTCGATCACCATCAAATGCAACGATGTTTCTAAAATTAAAGACATCCGTAAGTCATGGTACAATAATGAAAGTCGCGAAAATCGTAAGTTTTAGGTAGTGATGGATTTTGGGTGAGGCGAATGAGGCAGATGTTTGTTTAGAGTGAAAGAACGATTTTGAGTGAAGACCTTTGATTTTGGGACGAATTAGAAAAATCAGAGATCGACTACAAGTGAAGACCTTTTTTTTTTTTTAGAGAACACTATGATTTTCGGGCGAAAACAGGAAAATTGGAGATCGACTACAAGTGAAGATCTTTTTTTTTTTAGAGAATACGCTAATTTGATTGCGACATGGTTGCTATAAACGACTTTTGTTGGAGTGCCTTTTTAACAAAAAGTGCCCTTTTTTGAAATTTGCCCCCCCGGGAAAAAAAACTCCGGCGCCCCTGACTGCAATACAGCAAATATTGACACTTTCTCGTTTTGAACCAGGTTTTTATCTCAGCAGTAAGCATGTTTTGGCTACCTTTGTCTATAAGAGATTAAATACCTTTTTTTCAATTTTCACCGAAATTGGAGATTGATAGGGTGTACTTGAACTTGATTTTTATCAAACAGTAACGTTTGCAAATCCCCACCAACTTCATATTTCCCAATGTTTTCTCAACTCTGTTTATATAAAAGTATCAAAAAATATATACCATAAACATGTTGTTGTTGGATGTACAAATTTTTTAAAAAATTAAATTATGTTCTACCGATACAAAAAACCTATTTAAACTTGGAAATAACATACTTTTTTATTTTTTAGCTCATTATAGCCTATAAATGTTTATTAGTTATTGATTTTGTTGCTAGTTTTAAACTTATCTACTTCTCTTATATTCTTTTATCTTTAATTTTGTTTCTATTAAACGTCAAATCTTATTATATCAGATTTCTTTTAAAAATCTTTGATAATCTCTGTTTTTAATTACAATTACTTTTACTTTATTTTTATTCAGCAAACATTGCTTTTACCTCAACCTAAAATTTAACAAAACGATAGAACAACAGAGTCGGCGTGCAAAAAGAATTTTTATATTCGTCGCCTTCAGCTATTCTTTCCAACGACGAAATTCTGTTCGTTTCTCATTGTTTTATGACAAAGCATTCAGTTCTGGTTTGGTTACTTTAAGCACAAAAAGAATGCAGTTGATTGAAATCACGTCGAAAACAAAAAAAACTCAAAAGTTTTATTTAGTTAAGCGACAAATAAATTTGAAAAAAAACAAACTGGTTTAATACAATTATTTGCTTTTTATTGTTTTTTTTTAATTTAAAACCGTGGTAAACAACCTTTAAATGTTGTGAGTAAAAATTTGAAAAAAGAGCCTTGGCTTAATATAATAATTTCATGCTCTTATATTTGTATAAGTATTGCAGTTTTGAATTTATAATTTTTTAATCATTGATAAAAATACTCATATAAATGAATAAAAAAGTATTTGGTGTGTTATGCAAATGCATAAAGCTTTTAAAATTTTTTGTATTGGAAAATTATTATCTTCAAGTATTTAAAAAAATATCTTAAGGAGTTATGATACACATATCACTGTTCCTTAAAAAGGTAAAGAAAGGGCAAAGTACGAAAATAGGAATTTTAAACAATTTTTTTTCAAAAATTAATTAGAGTTTATACTCGTATTTTTCCTTTGCAAATATCTTAGTAATGTACCACTATAAATTCTATTTGCCTTCAATATTGAATCTATTCAGGAAGTCCACCAAAAAGTTTTTCAAACATTGCTAAATGCAACTTTGCCGCCTGGAAATCATTTAAATGCAGATTTTAATTATCGCAATATTTAAATATTTGTTACCTCACAGAAATCATTTTTTATTCTAGAATATGTTTTCTCAATTTTAAAAAGTCACACAAATTTTTCTGATAACTCAGGCTCTAGTTATTAAAAATTAGGAAACAGGAAAAAGCAAAAAATCAATTCCAGTCTTCAAATTAACTAGTGATTTTGAGTTATTTTTGTGTGCTTTACTATTAGACATGTCAAATGCTTTTGACATTATTAATCAGGTCTGATGTCAAATGCTTTTGACAAATCTGAAAATATACCAATTATACCTTGATTTTCTTCAAAAGTTTGAGTAGTATTTTTAACAAGTAATGAAGTGGCATGGCTCGTTGAGTGATATTTGCGGAAACCAAATTGGTATTCATCAAAAAAATTGTGCTGATTTAGAAAAGTGAAAACTTGCCTATATATTAATTTTTCCAAAATTTTAACATGACTGGATAACGACTAATGGCTTGTAGTTCTTTACCTCATGTGCAGAGCCTTTTTTAAATACATGTATTACTTTTGCTACTTTAAATTTATCTATTTCTTCAGCATTTATTAGTGAAAGGTTAAAAACATGAGACAAAGCAGACAGTATGCTTTCTGGAGTTGATTTTAGAACTTTTGTAGGATTTCATCAATTTCACATCTATTTTTTGGTTTTAGACCCGATAAAATATTTTTTAATTGCTGTAGACTTATAGGGTTAATATACAGTGAATTAGATGTTGTTGAAGGAAGATACTTTTTGCGATTATAGGAAATTATAAGTAATCTTTTGACTTGTTCAAATTCGAGCTTTTGTGAACTTGATTCAAGTTTTGATAAATTTAGACTAGAAAAGAATCAATTATAGTGAAATTGAACACAAATTTAGCTTGAGCATTTTAGCAAAAAATTCGAATTTTTCTTGGTTTTAAAAGTTGTTAGATTTAAACTGTAAATGTCATCATGCTCACAATGTATCACAATTTATATCTTTAAAACTCTGCCACCACTTCACTAGAGAGATTAAAGCCAAACTTATATCGCTCTCAAATAATACGAATTAAAACAACAAATTTGTTAATAATACTTAAGTGACAACGTCGTAATTGTAATTTGATTTGCGGTGAAATATAAGTAGACTAGATTTAGTTTTCTAATTGTTTCTGTTGTGCATGAAGCATTTGCTGCTATAGCAAAAAAATGTAATCTTTTTATGACATGTGTCTGTATTCTCTTTATTGTTTTATCTCAATATATTTGCTGCAATTTTTTTAAATGGTTAATAGTGTTTTACATTTATATTTACTTACAAGGAATAGTTTTATTAATAAAAAAATTGAATTCAAGTTTTTTTTCTGAGCATATTTTCAGCTGTCGAATTGTTGCTTCTAAATATTATTCAATATTAGAAAAATTTATAAGAATTCAAATACTGTTAAGAATAATCCACATTAAGCAGCTTTTATGCAATGTTTAAAAATTGAATAGAATTTGTACACATTCTTTTAAATTTAAAGAATCTGTTCATATTACCAACATTTCTCTTAAACGTGCTTAAAACTCTATATTTTTCAGAGTTGCACAGGTCAATTGACATATGTAAAATACGCTAAAATAAAACTACATATGGCATTTAAAAAAAGGGACCCTCTATAACCCTAAAAATGGGGACCTGTGGCAACTGCATCATTCGTCTCACCCAATATCCACCACAGCAAATAAGGTATTTGATGGCGACCGCAAGGTACTTGGTCCCAGTTCAAACTCTAACCCTCATCATAGGGAAAAAACTATTTTTTCTACTTTTTCTGCTTAGTGATCTGTAAAACCAGCTTTAAATTACAATCATATCATTACATAAATAAGCAAGGAAAACCCCTAATCTGGTCTTGTAAGTCAGGAGGATAGATGGTGGAAATAATGATGAAAACGATATTCTCCATACATTATTTTTAAAGCATGGACGCATGAAATAAAAGAAGGCTAAAGACTAAGAGTTGTTCTGGCCTCGTTATTATAATAAACGTTGCTTTAAAATAGAATATTAGTTTCTCTAAACTAGGAGTTCTCAATCATTTTTAACCCTTAAACCCTTTTACTTTAAAAAAATATTTCCTGGATCCTAATACAAAACTGTGTGAGAATTTTTGCAGAAACCATCATAAAGATTTTTTCGAGGGGGCTTCACCTGAATTCGAGAAACAATTTTTAGTTTCCAGCGTATTGAATACAAATTTTAATTCAAATTTAAATGTAGACCAAAAAAATAAAACAAATCGTGACTTCAACCCCACCAGCACTTCGGGAAACTGTTTTACAAGTCAATCTATGCTTTTTTATGGTCATATTTAAATTTCAATAGAATATATAATAATTCAATACGCTAACTATTAGAAAGCTGTTTTCCAATTCCGGTGCAGACCAAAAAAAGAGGTCATTCCATAGATTTGTAAACCAGTTCTGTGCACAAATACTAGTTAAGTTGAAGTGATGAATGACTTTTTTTGTAATTGTTTGGTAGTCAACATGTCAAACTTACTGAAGAAACAAATTTTGTTTCTGTTCTGTTTTTAAACTGAATTTGCGGTCCGAAATTTAGTTTTCAGGGAGGTTTACTAAAAATCTTTGTTAACTGTGTTGGCCGGGGACCATCAAACTAATACAACAAACCTCGATTTAATATGTTTTTTTGGTGGACCCTCTAAAATTTTTTGAGGAAGTCGGTTAAAATTTTTTGCTCTAAACAATGTACTAAATAAAGAGCTGATTGGATGCATAAAGTAGAATTGCTAGTTGATTACTTCCCACTATGTGGGCCCTGCGAGGGCTGCCCGTACGGGAACCGTGCCGAATTGGCCGCGGGCGCTGTAGTGGCCCCACATGGGCTAACCGCACGGGTTTAATCTGGCTTTCAATTTTAAGCCGTAATCAAAAATTAAAACATGGTAATAAGCTAACATTTTTAATTATTTTTAAAAAGGAATTTTTTGCATAAATAGTTTGAACCACATGAAACTCGTGCGCCCGCGGCCAAATCGGTACGGGTACCGTACGGGCAGCCCTTGCAGGGCCCGCATGGGCCCTGCATAGCATTGTTGGTTGGGTCTTAGCGACATACTTATCTATTACCGTGACATGGCCGATGTATTTTTTTACAAACATAAAAATAATCAAAAACTTTCAACTCAACACCAATATTTTGACATCTTTAAAATTAGGTCAGTTGCCTTAGCTCTAGCACTTCCGACGTTTCCCAGCCAACAATGCAATGCAGGGCCCGCAAAGGGCCTGTACGGAAAACTAAGAGGGCAGGCCGTGTAGGACCAGTACCGATTTGGCCGCGGGTCCTGCAGTGGCCCCACATGGGTTTAACCGCACGGGTTTTGTGGCGGCTTAATGCCGATATCCTGCACGACGTTTTTTGGTGGTTTAATGCAGATTTCCTGCACAATTTTCATGATGGCTTGATACCAATTTTCTGCACTAGTTTCGTGGTGGTTTAAGACCGGCTGTCTGTACGGTTTTCACGGTGGTTTAATCCCGATTTCCTGCACAGTTTTCATGGTGGATTAATGCCGATTTCTTACATGGATTTCATGGTGGCTTAAATTTGATTTCCTGCACGGTTTTCATGGTGGTTTAATGCCAACTTCCTGCACGGGCTTCATGGTGAATTAATGCCAATTTTTAGTAAAGTTTTCATGGTGGCTTAATGCCGATTTTCTGCATGGTTTTTATGATGGTTTGATACCGATTTCCTGTAAGGGTCTTCACTGTGGCTTTATGCAACTTCCTGCGCGGATTTTATGATGATTTTAAATAATCTTGCTGGGAAAGTTACAATATTTTACACAATGTTAAAGACAAGACTAAAAATTCATAAACTAATTTATACCATGCTTTGTTTAATGGATTACCTATTCTTTATTAAAACTAGTTCATTTTAATAATCCAATTTTTTGATACTTTTTATTTCAAAAATTTTTGACAAATTAAAACTCACTTTTTATTTTTAAATTTAAACATACAAAAATTATGTCATAATATCAACAGTCTGAATTTGCTTTTGATCTTTTTATTCTTTTGCCGTCGCGATCACGGCTGCCACGAAGCCACTTTGCAGCGCATTTTCAATTTCGTTCCTTTTAGCATTTTTCGAAATAGGATGTTTTTTTACAGCTTTTAAAAAAAATAACAATAATCTAAATTGGAATTAATTGTTTTAAAATTTTTAATATTGGACTTTTAAATTTTTTGTTATACAAAAGTGCATCAAAGGTTAAATTATTAAAAGGTTAGAACAAAATATCATCATTCTATTGCATTTTTCCAATCCCCGGTTTGACATAGTATTGTGACAACAGCTGTCCCTATTTCACTATAGGGTGCGTCCTTGTGCACAGGGTGTGCTAAAGTTTCTAAAAAAAAGGAAAGTAAGTTCAAACAGCATTATTAAAAAAATGCATAAAAGATTGCCAAAAATTGTTAACAATTTTTGGCAATCTTTACGTAAATGGTTAGCTAAAAGACGCATTTTAACACTTTTTTTATTGTGCTTAAGATGACAGATAATTTTATCATTCCATTGAAACAAAAATGTTAAGCTTTTAAATTTAGATAATTTATGATGTAACAGAATAAAATATTGGCGATATATATTGATAAGCATACGTTAAATTCAGTTCGTTGAGGTTGGCTCAAGCTTGTATACAGCGTGTAAGCATTATCTGTCTATACAAAAAACAGCGGAAAGATCGCGATCACGCTGTGCATAAATGAGAACCTGCCAATATTTTGAGACAACTGTAGTTTTAATGTTAAAAACTCACTTTCTAACGAATTTACGCACTTTAAATGTGATTTTATTTCTGCCGTAACTAAAGATTTTCTTAGAGCTGACGCTTGAGTTAAAGATTGTCTTATGCAACTTGAATTTGGCGAAATTAGGACAAAGTTGATAAATTAGATAAAATCTCAAAACTTTATGTCTGCTTTCCTTTTATCTATTTTGCAAACTAGCCTCTCTGACTTTTTTAAAAACTACTTTAACCTCTGTTCTATAATGGCTCTGTGCGAGTCTCAGAGCATAAAATTTGGAACGCTTAACTAATTTTAAAATAATAGCCAATATACTTTGAAACATGGTTTTATTTAGAACGTTTTGGAATTATAACTCATTCTATTATCAACTGCGTAAAACTAAATAATTAATTGTAAATTTAATAATTTAAATTTAGATAATTTATGACGTAACAGAATAAAATATATATATTGGCAATATTTTTTGATTAAAAGACAAAGCTTCGCGTTATCAAAGCTTATTTAGTAGTCAGACAAATTACGTAACATAAATGAAAAGGGATCTCGTGCTTCGTATCACAAGTATACAAAATTATTTGGTTTAACACTGATCTAAATGCCTTATTGGTGAAGGCACCTAATCAATGAAACATAATATTCACAATTTAAATTCAACATTGTAATAATATACGACAAGCGTCTGTTTCGATCTTGTTTGATCTCATCAGGTATATATAATTACTAGGGCAAGTTTTTGCAACTTTTGCAACTTTTTTTTACAGCTTCCAACAGCTTCCTAAATACTCAGACCTTACGTAGTACAATGTTTTAAGCTGTTTTTAGGAATTTTAGATTGCAACTTTTTGCAACTTTTTCTTTTTTACACGCAACTTTTTAGTGCAACTTTTATCAAGTATGGCGCAGAATGTAAGTGTGATTTGAAACACATTCTATAAAACCATTTCAGTACAGTTCTATTCTCTTTGATTTGCATAACAAAGAGCTATGTGATGGATTACCTGCGTCTCAATGTTATCTATGATGCAACAGTTGGCTTACAAGCTAAAAGTTCTACAACCCTAGCCAAGTACGACAGTGCCTGAACTCAATTAGAAGTCGAAATATGACTTGGCTTTTGGCAAAGCCCGCACAAACGGAAATAGGTTGTGTCTAGTATTTTGAGGTCAAGTTTTGTTGAGATAGCTTAGTTAGTTAAACTGTGTGCTTATAAAAATGCATTAGTTATTTTGCAAGTAAGAAACGATAGCCTTGATATGATTAATATGATAATCTATGGAATAGAGCAGTCAGTAAAATCGACCTTAAGCTACCAGTATCTTTAAGTAAAGTTGCTCTGCGAGTTGTTGGTAATATACAGAGAATAAGTTTTGATATTTAGATATAATAAATATTGTTTAAAAGAACTAGTGTTGTATCAATATCATGTAAAAGAATGTGTAAAAATTTATACAAGAATCCAAAAATAAAGCGCAATGGTCACTTTCCAAGGTGTAAGCCTATGAAGTACACTACCCTATGGAATTCATGGCCACTGTTCGTAGAGAACTGTTCTGTACACTATGCTCTACAATTGTGTCGCATGACAGAAAATTTTCAGTAGACAAACATTGTCAGAGTACAAAGCATCACAAAGCCTGTTATCAACACTGCAGCAACGACAGCAGCCGTTAAGCATACCAACAGCTAGTTTCGACTGAAATGATTATGTTGGAAAAGTGACAGCTGCTTTCCTTTCAGCAGATATTCCCCTGTACAAACTTAACAATTCTGACCTGCAGGTCCTTTTTAAATATGTTGGTCAAAAAGCTCCATCCGAGTCAGCATGCCAAAAACAAATTGATAATATGGGGAAATGTGAAGTTAATCAAATTTGCAATATTCTCTCAGATAAGGTCATTTTCATGGTCATTGATGAAGCTAATATTTCAGGGTCCGAATATGTAAACACCCTAGTTGGAGTCGTGGAACAGCCAGAAACAACTTACCTGTTGCATTGCAAGATTCTTGATGCTTCACCAAATCAACAAACTGTTATACATGCCGTAAATGATGCAGTTCGCACCCTTCAAACAGAAAGATTCAATTCAAACAGAAAGATCATTGCAAGATTCTTGATGCTTCACCAAATCAACAAACTGTTATACATGCCGTAAATGATGCAGTTCGCACCCTTCAAACAGAAAGATTCAATTTTGTTTTATTGCTCACAGATGCTGCCAGGTGCATGACAGCAGCAGGTCGTGTGGTTAAACAAACATATCCGAGGCTCTTAAACATTACCAGCGTGGATTATGGTTTGCATAATGCAGCTGAACGAATCCATGCTAATAAGGATGTTGACCAGCTAATTGCTGCAGTAAAAGCTTTAATGGTGAAAAATAAAGATTGAAGAGCAAAGTTTTCAACAATCAACAGTCCCCCACAGCCCGTAGTCACCAGATGGGGAAGTTGGTTGAAGCCAGCAAAATACTATTCCAAAAACTTTCCGCAAATTTGTGAGATTGTTAATGCTTTCGAAAGTACAGGGCAGATAGTGGTGAAAGCGAAGGAAGCAGTCGCGGCTAAAAGCCTTCCTAGAAGCCTAAGAGAAATTGATCAATGTTATACTAACTTTGTTGATGAAATACAAAGAGCAGAGAGTATAAAATGTTGCTCAAGCCTATGAAAGAGGTTTCGCATTTAATTTTGGCAGCAATCCAGCTGAAATAAAATTGTATTTGGCTCACTGATTCGAACTGAATAGTGACCTGAAAGCAATTGTAGAAATGACCCGGCCAAACATCAATCCAGAACTGTATGCCAAATTGTTAAATTGCCAAGCAACTTTATGCACTGTGGAGCGAAGTTCTAGCATGCTAGGCAAACTGTTGGCAAAAGATCGGCACTTCTCCCCAAATAATGTTTGCAAATATTTAGCATTATACCTAAATAAATCGCTTGAATAAATCATTGTCTTTAAAAATGCTTGTGCATAAATGCAACTTTTTGCAACTTTCGTTAAAAATAAATGCAATTTTTTCAATTTTTTAGTGCAACAAAAACTTGCCCTAATAATTATGATTATAGTAGAAAATTCGCTGTAAATTTGAAACTGATAACATGTCAAAATAATTCATTGCAGTAAAATTTGATAAAAAGTCAAAGAAATCGACGAGAATATCAATGAACTATGAGAATTCCAATGCAACTCTTTTGAAAATTTGGAATTCTAACTATTAAGATTAAAAGGCAAATTAATAAGAAGAATTTCGGACGCCAGCGAAATAGCAGAATAACAGAATGACGTTGTCTATGTAACCTAGATCGAAATATTAACAAAATTGTTCTAAGAAGTAGGAAGTTATTTGAAAAGATTGCTGAAAATTGAAATTAGAAGTTGATAACACGTCGAATTCATTGAAGCTGATAACACGTCAAATCCATTGAAGAAATTTAAAGCTGATAAAACGTCGAATCCATTCATTATGGCAAAGATCTGATTTGAAGCAGTAAAATTTGAATCCGTGTTAAACCAAATAATTTTGTATAGGCAATATTTTATAATATAATATATATATTGGCAATATTTTATTCCGTTACGTTATAATTTATCTAAATTTAAATTTTCAAATATTTACCAATAACCGTTTAGCACGCTATAAGAAAAAAACGCGGTAAAACAGTGCTGGATTTAAATCCCCACAACTTTTCAACTGATAAAAAAAGTTCTGATCTCGCACAAACAATCGAGATTTCAGAGGTGAGCATTATAGCAGATGCTGCAGAGTCGTTTCTTTTGTTTTCATGCGATTTTAGGTGCCACGGCAGTGTTGCTATACATTTTATAAATAAAACTATCGCTGCTTGTTACTTTTCTAAAATTAAGCTTAAAATCAAACTGTTTTGTAATTTTTCATTGAAATAATAGGTTATAATTGTCAACCAAAAAGCAATTAATTTTCGCTTTTAAATTTAATATTCCAAAAAACCTGGTGCCATCAAAAAGTACTTCAACCAAATAACAATAGCAAAATATAACTTTTGTTTGATCTACATTAACGCAATTCGCACGCTACATAATCTTTTACAGATTTTTCAATCCTGCTTTTTGTTTTAATAAATTTAGCGCCACTCTCTGATGGCTTGTTGCTGGGACGGAGTGAAACAGCTTTGAACTGTTTATAGCTTAAGCATTAGTAAAACCAACTTTAGAGAAAGTAACTCATGCAAAGCACTTTGTCTTTCTGTTAATTTAATTCACTAGTTTTTAACGTTTGCAAGCATTCCAAACCCTCACCATAATTTTCAAGTTTTTTATTAACTCTATTCTTTATAATATCAAAAAATATACTCGGATGACCCACTAGATATCTGCATAACTCCTGCATAGCAAGTCTGCATGGGACCCACACAGATCCAGCACGTAATTTCTACTTGTAAACTTTTAAAAATATATTAAAACTTTATCTGATAAACTGCAAAGGACCTGCACAGTTCTGGCGCGGGCTTTGCGCTCGCATTGGTGTTTTCAAAAACCTTATTCAGACAACACGACAAGCTGCATGGGACCCGCACGGAACCTGCACAGGTTTCCTACTTTAATTGCCCGCATAACTACTGCATAAAAAACTGCACAGGACCCTCACAGTTCCTGCGCATGTTTTCTACGGGCAAACTTCAAATAATATTTTAAAATTTAGTCTGATAAACTGTAAAAGACCTGCACAGTTCGGGCGTAGCGGCTTTGCACTCGAAATGGTGTTTTCAGAAACCTTAAATCTGCATAAAAACCTGCGCAGGACCAACATAAAGTTTTAATTATTTATTGTTGCATTCTTGAAAATATCAAAAATATATTTTATAAATCGCACAGGACCCACGCACAGTTTCTGCACATGATTTCTATTTGCAAATTTCAAATAATATTTTAAAAGTTTATCTGATAAACTGTGAAGGACTTGAACAGGGCCAACAAGTCTTTGTTGTATTGCTTTAGATTCTTGAAAATATCAAAAAATATGTTTAATAAACTGCATGGGATCCGCACAGAACCTGTGCGGTTATCCTACTCGGATTGCCCACCTGAGACCCGCATAACACCTGTATACCAAACTGTACAGAACCTCTACAGTTCCTGCACATGATTTCTACTTAATCGCAAGTCATCTCGACTTGTCTCTCAAGAAGTATCTGACCTTTGGAGGGCCACAACACCAGACGCAGTAAATATCTCTGACAATTTTTTACAGAGAGAATTTGCTGCTGCCCTCCAACATTTAAAATCAGGTAAAGCTCCGGGTCCTGATTCCATCTGCCCCGAGCTTATACTCCATGCTTGAGCTGTTTTGAAGTCCTGGTTACGTGACTTCTTTGTTCTTTTGTTCCATTTTGCGCCGACTCAAAATTTCCAAGATCTGGAGAAGAGCGCTTGTGGTCGCGATCCCAAAACCAGCAAAGCCCGTGGGGGACCCAAAGAGTTATCGACCGATATCTCTGCTCTGTGTCATCTACAAGATCCTCGAGAGGTTTATCTACGCCCGCGTTGAGCCATTAATCATCCACTGCTCCCTAAAGAGCAGGCTGGGTTCCGACGCGGGAAGTCAACCGTAGATCAAGTTGTTCTGCTAACCCAGAACATCGAGGATTCTTTTGAGGCTAAAAAGAAGGCCGGTGCCGTATTTTTCAATCTGACAGCTGCTTATGACACTGTCTGGCACCGTGGCCTTACCTGCAAGCTGCTGAGACTACTTCCGATAAGCACATGGTCAGAATGATTATGGAGCTTGTCCGAAATCAAAGATTCACCCTTACCACCGGTGACAGCAAGCAAAGCAGGCTACGCCGTCTTAAAAACGGCGTTCCTCAGGGATCGGTCTTGGCTCCCTTCCTATTTAACATCTATACGTACGATCTTCCTTCCATGATTTTCAGAAACTTTGCTTATGCTGATGACTTAGCATTGTTGCATTCTTCTTGAAACTGGAAGGACTTGGAGGGAACTTTAAGCCAAGACATGTCTACACTTTCAACGTATTTCTAGACTTGGAGGTTAAAGCTCAGTCACACTAAGACGGTGACGGCAGCCTTTCACTTAAATAACCGAGAGGCCAAACGTGAGCTAAAAGTCTACAACAACGGTAGACTTTTACCGTTCTGTCCAACTTCTACTTATCTTGGGGTAAAACTGGACAGATCGCTCTCGTTTCGTCACCATTTAGTGACATTGCGCAAAAAACTATTTTCGCGCGTCACACTGCTGAGGCAACTTGTAGGCTCGGGATGGGGTGCTGCTGCTAAAACACTACGCATAGCCACCTTATCTCTAGTTTACTCAACAGCTGAGTACTGTGCGCCAGTCTGGTGTCGCAGTGCTCACACTCACCTCATTGACAGTGTCTTAAATGACGCCTTGCGCATAGTTACTGGATGCCTGCGTCCCACTCCAACGGACCACCTACCTGTACTCTCAGGCATCCAGCCAGCTAAGCTTTGCCGAATGGGAGCGACACTCTCCTTGGCTTACCGTGGATCTCTGGACCCCGATCATATCTTGTATGGTCTGTTAAGTGGGTCCTCAGATACTGGCCAAGGGAGACTAAGATCTACACGCCCGTTTGTGTTAGTTGCGCGGAATCTTTTGGACAACCTTGCCAGTCTTGGAATCCGCGCTTCTGAATAGGTAAATCACAAATGGAACGCAGAGTACTGTGAAAATGCTTCCAGGCTCCATGCTTTTGTGCCCCGGACCGGTGCCAGGTCTGTTGGGATGGGCTTACCCCGAGCAGTTTGGGTTAAGCTCAACCGCCTGCGGACTGGTGTTGGGCGATTCCATTCGTCCATGCACAAATGGGGTCTTGCTCCTTCACCGAATTGCGAGTGTGGCGCCTCTGAGCAAACCGCAGACCATGTACTAACAGCTTGCCCTATACATTGGGCACCATATGGAGCACGAGGTCTGACGGTTTTGGATGACGAAACTCGATACTGGCTTAATAACACCACTGCCAGCATCTGATCCAGGCAGTGCAGCAGTCTGGGTTAGTAAAAGGATAAACCCTCGGCCCCAGTCCTGCTTGTGTCTGACCTGGAGTGGATGCCCTTCAAACGATGACGACGACGACGACAATTTCTACTTGCAAATTTTAAATAATATTTTAAAAGTTTATTTCATAAACTGTGAAGGACCTGCACAGGGCCAACAAGTCTTTGTTGAATTGCTTTGGATTCTTGAAAGTATCAAAAAATATGCTTAATAAACTGCATGGGATTCCCTTAGGAATTGTACAGTTATCCTACTCGGATTGCCCGCATTGCCCACATTTACTCTCAAGGGTTCTGCACGGGCATGTTGGCTGGGCTACTACGAGTTAGGTGGATAATTTAAGATGATGAACAAAGGAATAAAACCAACTTATCCAAACATTTTTATACGTTGAAACGTAGCGAGTTTACGGGAATCATGTCTCCAATAGAGGATATTGCCATAATACAGGACTCGAAGTTTTGTAAAATAGATATCTTACAAAACTTTGATTTTAACTTGATGCAGATTGCAAATAAATTCAACATGTCTTAAACCCTTTCTTCTTTTCCTTTAAAAAAAACTCTTGTTTTAGCACTTGTAAACACTTGCGATTTTCATTATCACAAAAAAAATTTAAACATCAAATCAAAATTCAATCAAGTTCAAATTCGAGCTTAACAAAAAATTTACAAATTTAAGTTTAATAATTTTCAATGAAATTCAGATTCAGAGCAATATCTTATTTTTATAATCAGCTTTGGAAGTGTATAAAATGCAAACAGTAAAGTTTAAAAATATATTTTGCAATCTTATTAACATAAATTAGTGAATGCATGCTATAAAAATTGAAAACTTGATTAGGCGTAGGCCTTCATGATAACTATGTGTCGACCTTTAGTTTTGAATCGGCCGTTTTTGGTTGTCTTGTTTGATTGATAATTATTTTATAGCGTTTTTCTTCCATAATTAATTTCCGTGTCTTGCCTTAAAATTTATATTTTGACCTTTATTTTTATAAGATGGGTCAAGTAGGGACAGATGCAATAATAAGACACAGGATCAAACTCTTAAAAAAATTGTGCTTAGAAAGACAGAAAAGCAAGAAAGAAAATACACGATAAGTATTAGCGGCCAGGCTTTTAAATAAAGCAAACACAAAAAAACGATAATAAACAATTTAAATACGCTGCAACTACATTGCATTTGCTTAAAAGTACACTAATTTCTTGCTTTTTTACAAAATAATTCTTTATTAAAGCAACAAACTATTGGTTCTCAATCATCAAAAAATCTATAAAAACCTACCCTAGAAGTTATATAAAAATGTAAAACACAAGATTAATTTTGGCACGCAGTATAAAAAAAATTAAGAGAAAGTTTGAAACGCTGAATTATCGCTTAAATACAAATTGTTCTTCGAATTCCTCTTGCACGAAGCTTCCAAAGAATCCAGCACGGTTGGTTGATTGCACCCCATAAAATCTCGTCGAATGTGAGAACTATTTGCAATCAGTGCTGTGAGCATGAGAATGTATTACTGCACATCTTGACAAAGTTAATTCGTTTTGAATAGTAAGTGAATAAAACACCGGAAAGTAAATTGATATACCCATATATCTAATAGTTTGTTTGATAAAGTTATCTATATTTGAAATTTTAATTAATTCATTTACAACAAACATAATAATAATAATCAGAAAACTTAAATTATAGCTTCCGTGGTGTCGTTTATCACCATTGTTGTAAAGATGATTAATTTTTGGAAATTGATTAGTTAAATTAAGATATGGCTAAATTGTGTAATCTTATTTTTCTGTACCGTCATCTAGTGTTCAAGAGCCCCGCTTTAATGGTGTTCTTTATAAACACCGCGGCGGTTCAAAACTTACTCGCTTCATTTTGCTATTGCGACCTTTAGAAAGACATTTTGCGGCACTTTCCACAACTAGGTGGCCCAAGCAGCTGTAAATTTCAGTAATGTCTTGAAATAAAAACTGTATAACAAGACTACAAAATTTTGACCGAACAGCAATATTTTAGCATCTCCGGAAGCAGGTCAGGGAAATTGCTTGATGATTTTCCTAATACAATGCCTCCCACTTTTTTCTGTGAGTCGGGAGAATAAATACGTAGAGATAAAAAACAAAAGATATAATGCTATTTCTGCTTTTCTAATTTTGCCTTTGCTGTTAACAGAATGACCGAGCGTTGGACCACTTGTATAATAAAAAGTTCATTTGAAAAGACCAGGAAAGCTCTTAATGCATGTCACACTTGATTTATAATAATTTTAATCATGACAATGTAACTTATTCCCGTTATAAATTCGAAGTTTTATTATAAAATAATAATTGCGTCGCCTTGAAGCGCTGCTCTCGTATTATGTGATATAACGTCCGATTCGCTCTCTATTGCTCGATACATGTATCTTTTTTTCTCTTTTCGGTGACAAAATGACGTAATATGTTTTGTCCAAGCTTTGCTATCTCGAAGGTAGTAGAATATTCTGGATCATTCGAGCGTATCGCTCTCTCCAGGAAGTTCTAGTTAAATCCCGCATATACTAAAATTTTCGTCGGCACGTGACTTTTATCTATATAAAGGCGATGCGTAACGAGATGATATAGACGGCGTAGCGAATGATACGGCGAGAGAGACGCCTAAAGCGAAAAAGTGTTGCCTTGAGAGAAGTTAGAATTTGGGGAGAGTGTTGAATTTATTTTGCGCCAGTGTTTTGGAGTTGTGTTCTACAGAGGTAGAATTATTTGTGTTGATTGAATCAAGCTATTCAAGTTATAGCGGAATAGAATTTCGTCGGTCATGATTTTTGTAATACATTCGTTCTTATTAGAGACAGTGGTTTCTGTTTGTTGTGAAGAAGAGTCTTCAACGAAAACAATCCGAGCTTTCGTTAAACCAACTGTACAAAAGCTTCAGGCTCATAGCAAGACTACTTCTTGAGTCGGAATAAAACAAAATTTGAACATAGCTTTATTTCAGCGCAGGTATTCGCGTTACCTAGCTCAACTGGTCCTTTGGGATTCTCGAACAAAGTCTGTGACAATGCGCGTTTTCTTCCCTTGTGTGTGTTTTGCATATCAGTGGGCTTGCTTTAAAAGACTACAACGCAAACTAAGTTGTCCTTTAGGCAAAACCAGCATTCAAGATTTAACTACCCATTCTTCAATGTAAGTAACCAGTGTGCGAAACAGATGTAAACGGTCAGTGATGATTTACTGCAAGTGCAACAAGTGCAAACCATGTCCTAATAGCGTCCCCCATAAATCCGGCACCACTTGGAGCACGAGGTCTAACGGTTTTGGATGACAAAACTAGATGCTGCCTCAACAGCATCACTGCCAGCATCTGATCCGGGAAGGAATAGTAAAAGATTAATTTCTTAGCCCCAGTTCTGTTTGTGTCAGACCGGAATGAATGCATTTTCAAATGGCGCAACGACGAGTGATAATTTTGAACACAGATGCAGCAAAATCAATCCCATTCTAAAGTTTTACTTAAAATCATTTCTCCAAAAAATAACTACAGTAGAACTTAAAACAAAAAAACGCAGCTGCCGTTAAAAGACGTAATAGCGAAATCTAATCGTCATTTAAGAGTAATCTAACGGCATTCTAGCTAGCTAAAATTTTAACAAAAAATTGAACCACACTCAGGGGCCTAAAGCGGGGGAAAGGAGAATCCATATAACTTCATCACCCACTGAATCCAACAATTTTTCTAAAATTACAAAGACAACTGTGAATCACAACACAGTAATGAAAGTCAAGATAAAAGTTTCAATGTATGCAATATACTAGAGTCATTGATATCTCAAGTGACCTAACCCTCTTACAATGCCCTCTTCTACATGAATCAGTAAAATAAAGTAAATATATCTTAGCCGAAACTTTTAAAAATATAATTTTTCTATTAATAGTCAATTATTGATTCATTAACTGATGGCAAACAACTAGATACAACCATTATAACAAGCGTTCTAAAGAAGAATAAAACATCAAAAAATTTCTAAATGCTTACAAAGAGCAAAAATTTCTAGTAATAATTATAAAAATTTTGCTTTAGAAGCAAAGAAATTGCGGCCTTAATCTAAATGTGATTTTAAGAAGCGGCACAAGCTGTCTGACATAAACTACTCAATATTCATCTATAGCCGATATAGACAAAGTCAACCGTAAATCAAGTTATTCTGCTGGCCCTAAACATCGCGGATTCTTTTGAGGCTAAAAAGAAGGCTGGTGCCAATATTTGTCAATCTGAGAGCGGCTTGTGACACTCTCTGGCACCGTGGCCTTACCTGCAAGCTTCTGAGGCTTCTACCGATTAAGCACGTGGTCAAAAAGGTTATAGAGATTGTCAGAAACCGAAGTTTTACCCTTATTACCTGTGACACCTAGCAAAGCAGGTTACATTGTCTGAAAAACGGGATCGGTATTGGCTCCCCTCCTATTTAATATCTATACGTAGGCTACAATTTGCCTTCCATGATTTCCAGAAATTTTATTTATACTGATGATTTAGAATTATTAAACTTTTTTGGAAACTGGAAGGACCTGGAGAAGACTTTAAGCCAAGACATGTCTACACTTTCAGCGTATCTCCAGACTTTGGGGTTGAAGCTCAGTCACGCTAAGACGGTGGCGGCAGCCTTTCACTTAAATAATCGAGAGGCCAAACGTGAACTAAAAGTCTGCAGCAATGATGGACTTTTACCGTTCTGTCCAACTTCTAATTATCTTGAGGTAAAACTGGACAGATCGCTCACGTTTCGTCACCATCTATTGGCACTGCGCATAAAACTATACTCGCGCGTTACGCTGCTGAGACGACTTGTAAGGTCAGAGTGGGGTGCTGATGCTAAAACACTACGCATAGCTGCCTTATCTCTGGTCTACTCAACAGCTGAGTACTGCGCATCAATCTGGTGTCGCAGCGCTCACACTCGCCTCATAGACAGGGTCTTGATTGAGGGCTTGCATGCCTGTGTCCAACAAAATACTTACCCATACTTTCAGGCATCCAACCAGCTGAGCTTTGCCGATTAGGAGCAATAATCTTCTTGACTTACCGTAGATTTTTGGACCCTGATCCTATCTTGTATGGTCTTTTAGGTGGGTCCTCAGATACTCGCCAAGTGAGACTAAGATTTATACGCCCATTTGTGCCAGCTGTACGGAATCTTTTAAACAACCTTGCCGTCTTGGCATCCGCGCTTCTGAGTGGACAAACCATAAATGGAACGCGGAGTATTGTGAGAATACATCCAGGCTCTGTGTTTTTATACCTCGAACCAGTGCCGGGGCTGTTGGGATGAACTTGCCCAAAACAGCTTGGGTTGAGCTCAACCGTCTGCGGGCTGGTGTTGGACGATTCCATTAATCCATGCACAGATGGGGTCTTGCTCCTTCATCGAATTGCGAGTGCAGCGTCTCTGAACAAACCGCAGACCACGTTCTAATAGCGTTCCCCATACATCGGGCACCACATGGAGCACGAAGTCTGACGGTTTTGGATGGCAAAACTCGATATTGACTTAACAACACCACTGCCAGCATCTGATCCCGGCTGTACAGCAGCCTGGGGTAGTAAAAGGGTAAACCCTCGGCCCCAATCCTGTTTATGTCTGACTTGGAGTGAATGCCCTTCCAAACGACAACGACGACGCCGACATTAAAATCTGAAAATAAAAACACTAAGACCAAACGCGTGACAATTTTAACCTATAAGACAAGGGTGGGCCGAAAAAAAATACAATACTTTACCCTCACTCTTGGTTGGCTTTAGGCAAGAAAACAAATGTTTGCAAATAAAAGGTAGTGGCTCCACTTGTGTGCTCTGCCACTTGCATAACTAGAAAAATTGTTAGTTCTACGAAAATATGACTGAATCGCCTCTCTCAAAATAACGTGTATGCAATAATAAGGCTAAATTGCCCCTTTTAAATTTATTGTTTAATTTGTCTGAATGAAATCATTGTTTCTTAATTTAAGCTACTTTGCATTACTAAATGCTTTTGAAAATTAATCATGTTATGCCAAAAATCAAAATTTATGCTGCTGCAAAGGTGCTTTCTTTGGCTGCCCTCTCATTAACAGACAATTTTTTAAAATATGTATTACATCAATTTACAAGCAGTGTGTAGCAGCCTATGTGACGTAAAGACAACTCATTGAGACGCAGCTCACAGATAACCCACTGTAAAAAACGTTTAAGAAACATTTCTAGGTATCTGATTGCACTTCTCTTGTATTCAATATGAACGTTTGTTCCATCACTTTTATTAAGACTAAGTTTGTCTTCAAATTTAGTTTCATGAATTACCTGCCATAGGCCATGTGCAATGTAATTTCTTAGTCAATATTGTAATAGAGAATAATCGATTATACATATAAACCACTTTTGTGAAATTCTTAATGACTTTTATTATCAACTGTGATATATGCTAGTTTAGGAAAACTAGTTTCCTCTACGTTTGAGCTAACACGACACAGAAAACTAGTTATCTCAAAATCAGCCTATATCAAAGATGTAAATTTTAAATTACTGTTGGGATATTTGAGTATTTAAGCTCACTTTATGTTCTATATCCTGAACTTTTCTGTTGACAAACAGTTGGTGAGTATTCGTCTTATTTTCAAATTTTAAGTTGTCTCATTTTTTAATGGTAAATTATTCAGCTTTTAGGATAACCACTGCCCTTGCCGTTTTGACTTTATTGTTGTTGCAAGCAATTCTTTGGAACATAGACTGCAATGAATATCGTTCAGTGAGGTTCAGGAAAAGCTTAGGCAGAAATGAGATTGCTGTAATACAAATTATCCAATCTCCTACTATTTTTTGACATCACAATAAATTCTTGTTATCTTCAATCAGATGTTAATCACCAGTTCATGATTTGAATTAAAATTGTCTCTGACCTATTTATTTATCTACAAATCAAACAGCTAAGAATTGTTTATAAAACTGATACTTTGGAAACGTAAGACATATTTTATTAGAATAACATATACGCCGTTTATTTAACTCATTAAACAGGTTGCATAGCCCTAAAATTTTTCAATTGTGTGTATGATATTTGTGTAAACGTCAATTAATAACAGTGATGACTGCAAGAACAAGAAATGCCACTGATAAAATTTTTGGAAAAGAACGGTTTGCTCCTATACAAAAATTTTCTCTTGGAAAACTGCCAACCTTGAAAGAAACTATTGACAGATGCTTGACTTTTAAAGACTATAAAACAGATGGAATCATAAGAGCTGTATCAGAAGAATTACTCAATTTATGGATCACATATAATGCCCAACCTATTTCAGTTAACAGTATTAATAAACGATTAAAAACTATGGTTGTGGAATTCAACAGACTTGTCCGATATGACAAGAGAAGAAGAGGTAAAAAGTACAAAAAAGATGTAGATATTTTTTCAAAAAAGCAAACACTCTTTTTGATATTTATCAACATGATTCAAAGCATTTTTCTAATACAGAAAAGAAGCACATGCTCGAAATGGCTGAACCAGACTTTCAATTTTATGAGGACCAGAAAATAACTAGGGTCCAGTACTGTACATTAAAGTAGATACCATCTTCATCTTCAAATCTAAAATTTAAAAATCGTGTTATTCATCCTCAAAAGATGGAAAATAAAATTGTTTCCGATGCATTGTTAATGGAAGTTGCTGATTTTACAGACAGTGAGATGGAAAATTGTGCTGAGTCCAACAGCGACATTTATATTGTTCCATCTGAAGATCTTTTGAAAATCAAAAAAGTTTGCGAGCCCTAGCTGAGGCTTGTGACAGATACCACATAAGCGATAGAGCTGGTGCTGCTATTGCATCTGCGGTCTTGGTTGATTTCGGTATGATTACCCCAGGTGAAACACAAAGTGTTATTGATGAGAACAAACTGAGAAGAGAAAGGGCCAAATTAAGAAATAAAACCAAGAAAAACAAAAAGCTATTTTTTGAGAAAGTAGATGGTATTGGTTTTGATGGTCGACTGGATGTAACATTGGCTGTTGATAAAATCAATGAAAATCACTTCACTTTTAAAATATTAGAAGACAAACTGGATCTAATAAAATTGATGGCACCAACGTTAATATTGGATACAACAGAGGTGCAATCAGATGCCTAAAAATGTTTCTTAAACGTGCTTTACAGTGGGTAATCTGTGAGCTGCATCTCAATGAGTTTCTTATACGTCACATATTTATGATTTTTGATGGAAGTACAAAAAGTCCATTAATTTACAAACCGTTGCAGATGACTTTTCCAAAGCAAGCAAAACACTAACAAAAACTATTTTGGGTTACAGTTACATTAATTATGCAGCGTTTAATAATGAGATAATACCTTAATCTAAAGGGTCATTCATGCTCATGTGATTACGATTTTTTTTGTACGCATTTGTTAAAATAGTTTTTAAAGTTTTTTATTGTTCTATCTCTTTAACATTTTCGTATTCTTGATAGCTTAAATGTTTCAGTCAGCGTTGTGTTGTTGGTAACTAAAGCCTATTTACTGATTAGCATTAGGAAAATATTTACTGATATTTCGAAGCAAAATGCATTTGATCTGTATCAATCTGCCTTTGAATGCCCTGCATGGACTTGCAATTGTTGAATGTTTTTGAAACAATTTTAGGTGTTTTAAAAAATTTCAATTGCAGGTATGTTAGCTAGTTTTAAGTTTAACAACCAGTTAACAGATTTGTGTTTTTTTAGTGTGTAAGCTAATCGAGAAAAACCTGTGTAAAATTGACTATAATTGGGGCTATTGTAGTAACTAGTCATGGCAGAGTCAACTGAAAGGCTTTTACAAGATGCAACACACTTTTAAGATTAAAGTTTTCAGCTCTGAGTTTATTAAAAAGGGTTAATATTGGCCGAAAAATTGATCGCGAAGTAAAATAACAGATTAGCAAAATAAAACTTTTTCGAGACATGATCTGTCTGCGCAAACTAAAATTCATCAGTTAACCGAAATTTGAAATTGCAGCAGGGTTGCCAAAATTTGCTTTTGTTGGGAGTGCCTTTTTTTAATTCTGCCCCGCCTGGCAAAAAATGTCGGCGCTCTTAAGCTCACCTGCTGCTAAATAAAACATAAAAGCAATGTTAAAATCTTATTTCATCTTGAAGAAAACGTCATAACTTGGTAAAACTTTATTGCCGTCCAAACACATTATTGACTGCAACACAACAGCGATGACAAAATGATTAACTCATAAACAAGTAAAACATAAAAGCATGCCAAAAGAAGGAAACAAGTTGACGGGAGGGTCAAAATTTTTTCCCAGAACAAAGCAACTTTTCCAGGTTGAAAGTTGAATTGAGACTAAATTGATTTCGCTTGCCATTAAAACGCATTTCTTCCCACTTGAATACGATGCGTACAATTAACTGCTTCAACTTGCGGTTCCGTTTTTATACTTTGCAGTTTGCGATTTATTCCATTGACGCTAATTAGTTTTAATTTCATAAGTTGGCAAACATTTTCGATTTTCATTTCCGTAAAACCAGTTTCTTAATGAAGGAACGACGCGAGATTTATTGGGATAACCAAACATCGGAATATATGATCCCAGTTCCTCTGATCTTTCGTTATAAATATTATCAACATTAATGCCATGTAATACTCGACACAATTGACAATAACCAGATTGTTTTTTGAAATATGGAAGATTTTCAACTTTCATCGATCTCCATTTGAAATATTCTTTATAAGCTGAATCGTTTTTGTCGAGATAATTCAAGTAATTGACTAAGTCCCTGGGAGTTTCAAAATCTTCTACGAATATAAAAGACCCAAGAGGTACAAGTGCTTTGTAATCAGATTTTGTTGCTTTGTATTTTTGTTGCTTTGCTTTGTATACGACAGGTACAGCGCCCTTATTAAAAGAATTTTCAAAAACCTTTTCCGTGATGTAGTCTTTGCAATGAAATGCATTTTCAAATGCCATATAGAACTTATATTTACGAATTTCATCCCCGTCAATCACTTCGTTCTTTGGAAAACATTTTCCCCTCCGATCCAGTTTTAAACCAGCCTGAATCAGTTTTTCAACATATTTCATTCGCGTTTGTGCAAACCTGGTGCTGCCACAATTTGATGCAATCCAGATTGCTAGTTGCGTTTTTTTTGATATCATTTCATCCGAACCTATTTTGGCGCGTCGGGCCGAATTCCAATACCTATAGATTGTGTTATAAGACATCCAAATGTCAGAATCTCTCCTGAAAAGTTATCAATCATTTTTAATATAATTGTTAAGTGAGGGGCAATATTTTATATATGAGTAATTTTCGGGACAGTACCGTCAGGGAGGTAAGTGAGGCAGTGCCTCACCTATGAAAATCAAATAAAGCAGAAATAAATATTGAAGTCATAGTTTTTTGCAAAATAGTTGAAAAAATTAATAAAATTTATAGCGTACTTGTAATAGTATAATGAGTTTTGCTTTTCGACTCTAATTTTAGACGGTTTAATTGTAGTATTTTCAGCACTTTAATCATTTTGTTAAGCGTTCTTTTTAACAAAATTGCTAGTACACTTTAGTGAGGCAGCTTCGAGATTTGTCTCCCTTCAGATAAAGGAAACAAAAGTTAAACAATCGCGCTTTTTTTTTTTTTGGTAAAAATATCTGTTGAAATGAGAGAGATTTGAGGCATGCCGTTTACACCATGCTATGGTGTTGTATCACGATCTTTATAGTGTTCGGATAATCGGCGTTCTAATGTATACCTTACCTTCACTTGTAAAAACTGATTGCGAAATTTTTTACTTCCAGTGTGAATACAATTGAAACTAATAAACCAATTGCCATTGTGAATGACAGTAACCATTTTAACTTTGTTTTGAAAATGTAGAATGTCCGCCTGTATCTTTAGAAGACCGTCTGGGACAAAGGTTTTAAGTTAATTTAAGCCAGTAATTCTCAACAAAAGGCACGCCTCTCTTGAAGGGAGTTTTAAAAATTCAGTGGGTCCGTTTCAATTACACATTTTTAACAATGTATACAATTTTCCAACTTCAAAAATATTATTTGTTTCCAATTAAATGTGCATGAAAATTTAAGTCTCGTCTTTCCATTGCAAAAAATACTTTTTGACCTCTTTCCACGATTTTGATTTTTTTATATTACGGCGCTTTTTTTTAATTCAACGAATAAAATTTGTTAGTAGACTTCAAAAAACGTTTAAATCTTTAGGAGGTCATAGGTCAACGCACAATTAAAAGTTTTTTGGCGATCTCCTAAAGATGTCTTTAGGTTGTACCTGTTGCGCTTGTCCCAAAAAAGTAAGTATTCTGCCTAAAAGTTTAAGGACTTAAGTTTCTTCGCCCCCTGAATTCAATCATGAAATCTTTAGCAAGGATGTGAAGTCGAGAGCTCTCATTCAAAATCACATTTCTTGAGACTTTTAACGATTTAAACGGATTTGTCTAAATAAACAGATTTTGCAATTCTAATGTTGAAAGAAACTGAAAATTTTGTAAGTTTTTCATTCATTTTTTTTCGTCGGCACCGTGGTCGAGTGGTTAGAGCACCGTGATTGTGATCAACATGGTCTCGATTCGAAACCTACTCGAGCCATTTTGTTGTGTCCTTGGGAAAGACACGTTATAGCACTTTCCCTTTTTAATAGTCTTGGCAAAGCAGTTTTAAAGTTTAGTCATTTCTTTGTATAAAACTAAAAAACCAAAATATCAAATTTCATCGGGACAATAATATCCTGGCATCTTTGGAAGCAGGTCGCGGTAATGGCATGCTTTATGTATAGCGTCTCCGATTCTTTCGTGTGAGTTACTAGGATAAATATATAGATAAAATAAAAAAACTGTTTTTTTAATTCAAAAGAGTTAGCTAAATGTAAAAGAATTCCTCAAATAACTTTTTTTTAGTAGAGCATTTTTTGTTTGTATTAAATAAAATTAGTACTAACATTACTTTAAAAAATTATTTCCTCACCAACCACGTGCTTCACGGCACGTCACTGGTAATTTTCAAAAAAAAATTTGAAAGAGCTATTGTAATTTATTGAGGGGCGACTCAGGGGCTTTATCGCTACTCGACTAGTGCTTGATATTGATGCCACAAGTTGCAAATTCACCACACAGTAGATACTTAAGGGCTGTTTAGAATACGCGTGGAAATTATGCCTTCTTTTTGGAAATTTATTTCGGTGACGAAAGGTGCAAATTAGGTTACCAAAGGAACAGCCCTATCCCTTAACGTACGCTACATGTATCTATAAGCGGCATACACAGTTTTACATAAAATAAGACAAAAAATAATAATTAACCATCCGTATGGTGCATATATTTAAACAAAATCATTATGTGTGAACGATTATTATTTATTTATATTATAAAACATTACTGTAGGCTAAAGATAGTGACTAAAATTTTGTAATAAATTAAAATATACGGTGACTAAAACTATAAACTCTTAATCACTTGCACACCTCATCATAAAACAAGTTCTATTTCTCTATATTTATGTTCAGACTCTGTGCCTGCGATTACCCAACCACTAATGATTGTTGCGTCACAATAGTCACAATGAAAAACAATTTGTCTCATCTTAGCTTCCGCTATTTCTTTACAGCCCGAGTTAAACATATAAGTTAAGCAAGAAAGTATGTGGTTCAACAGTCTAGACGCGCTTGTAAATTTCTTTTTTTCTCTTTTTTTGTCCTAATCTATGGCTATTTCTCTAAAGTATGAGTTGAACATAAAAGTTAAGCAAAGAAACGTCTGCTTTGACAGTTTGCACAGTCTTGTAAATTTCTTTTTTTCTTTTTCTTTGTCCTAATCTATGGCTATTTTTCTGAAGTACGAGTTGAGCATTAAGGTTAAGGAAAGAAATGTCTGCTTCGACCGTCTACGCCTGCTTGTGAACAGTCTTGCACTATGGTTATTTCTTTGTGGCCCGAGTTAACATAAAAGCCAAGCAAAAAGAACGACTGCTACTGCATACTTTTTCTAGATCTTACTTCATACAATGTCAGATTTCTAATCAATGCTGACTTTAAAGAATTAAAATTAAACAATACTAGCTTTTATTTTGTGACTCAGTCTGAGTCCGAGTAGCCCGAGTTCCTGAGTCGCTACTAAGTTTATTATATCATAGCACTTCTACAAAAACCAGGGTTATCGTAATGTTCAAGGGAGTTTTTGTTAAATGTCGGATGTGGCGCAAGCGAAACGTCAGCATAACATTTTCATTGCTACAAATCAAAATGTAACGCCAGCAGCAGTGATATCAGTCCATGGTGAGTTATATTTTGGCCTACATTTAATAATCTTGCTGGTGGTTTATCTATTTCGACTGTAATATTTTCTAAAAAGAATCTTGTCACCATAATTTGATGACGGGAGACTTGAATTAAGTGTGTCACATTTGCGCTTGCTTTTATTTACTGTATTTCAGTGTTACATTCCAACTGACTAAACATTATTAATATTGCTCTGTCATTAAAGTGCCAGTCTTCTTAAATGTTTTGTTCGACATTTCCTTAAAAAATCTTTCTTTGAATATTATATAAGGAATAAAAAAGGTCTTCACTTCAAATTGAAGACCAAAATTGGGTTTAGTTTTGAAAAAATACATTGATAAAACACGTGACCGGACAGTTTATCCGACGTCAGTTAATCAAATGTCATTTTACTGAAACGACAGATGATTATTTTATCAAAACTGTATAATAAAAATATGAGGGACCACTGCGACTGGTCAATTTTGGTATAGATTCGGCTTAGGATGAAGGTTTTCAACCTATAGGCCGTGACGCTGTTTTCAGTGGACCACAGAGCATAAATCAAAATGAAATCAATATGTCTGCGTGGTCCAACTATAGGCCCGCGGGCCGCATGCGGCTCGCTGAACAATTTTACACAATTCAAGCTTTGTCGATCATGAGCAGCGGCAACCTTGTATAACAAGGCATAGCGAGCTTACGGGACAGAGTCTAGGGTTGAGACCGATTCCAAGTGAAGACGTTTTTTTTAGAGATCACCTGATTTTTGCGACCGGAATTAAATTTTATTGACCGAAGTGGGTTGTTAAGTTACCTAGATTTGAAAAGTAGGCCACGATACGAAAAAAGTTGAAAACCACTGGCTTAGGATTAGAGTAAGGATTAAACTTCACCATAAAAAGTAGAGTTGGAATTAGGTTAAGGGGTTAGGTCTGTGTTAGCTGGGTAAAAATTAAAATCAGGTTTCACAACTTTACTTGGTAATCCTTAGGAACCAATTGAACCATAAACATTGCTTCAAAACAAAATACTGCATCTTCAATTTTTTTAATTCTTTATTATAATTTCTTCATAGTTAACAGTGTTTGTTGTAAATACCTTGGACTCTAATTTGACAACAAGCTAAATTTTAAACAAGATTTACAACTAGTTAAATCTAAAATAGCCAAATAGGAGAAATTTTATATAAATTGCGACATACTTCCCCTCCTCAGCTCTTCTTATTTACTCCACTTTAGTCCACGCTCACTTAATATGCGGCCTTGTCATCTGGATAAGTACTTTCCCAACATAACTCCAAAAATTTCAACGTCTCCAAAATAAAGCTCTTCGCATAATCTCAAACTGCAGCCCTAAAACATCAGCAACACTACATTTTTACCGATACAAAATCTTAAAAATTCAAGATTTGTACTATTTTGAAATTGTTAAAGTTATGCACCAATGCTCCACCAAAAACCTTCAAATCTGTTTTATATCCTTCTTTACCCAAACCAGTTCAATTCATAATTGCTCTACGAGACCCAACATTCGAAATAATTTATACCTACATCACTTCTTATCTTCTCGCTGTCAAAGATCAGTTAAATTTGAAGAAACAAAAATCTGGAATTCTATCTCTCCTCACAATCGAAACCAATCATTTAATATGTTTAAAATTAATATTAAAAAGCAGTTAAAAAATTCTTATATAAGAATCAGAAAGTTATCTCGCTTTAGAACGCCATCCCCTTAATAATCTTTGAAGTTAAATAATTCCGTTACCGTCTCTGGGTGACTACTTGACTAGAAGACCTTTATCGGTCACTTCGCAGTCTCATGACAAGATCATGTTTTCATTGTTGTCTGTGTTTTACTATTTTGATATATTTTTTGTGTCTATTTTGTATGTGTATTTATAGTGCTCTATAGTAAGTAATAATTTCCGACAAATAAACTAATTTTGTCTATATGTCTGTAATTCTCAATCGTTTTTAGATTGCAGCACATTTTAGGACTTTTTTGAAACTTACGGCAGACTTGGTGTAAATTCCTTGATTTTTGTCCCTAAAAAGTAGCGCTTTCTAAAAATAAATGGTCTTCACTTTAAATCAGTGTCAGATTTCCTACTTTTTGTCTCTAAAAAGAGGTAATTTCCTAAAAAAAGGTCTTCACTTCGAATCGGTCTCCGAATTCCTAAATTTTGTCTCAAAGCACTGTTATAAAATAACATAATAATGAAGATAAATTGTTTGGTGGGCCGGATAAATAAGTAAAAAAGGCCGTAAATGACTCGCCGGCCACGGTTTGGTAAACCCTGATCTATAGAAGGTCGTTTATGACGTCTCTGTTAATGCCATAAAGCAAGTCAGTGATCAAACAAATGGCGGCAACTTTAAGTACAAAATTTTGATTCATCTTAGCCTAAACAAATTTTATTTTTACGGCTTCAGTTTCGGTTCAGGTTTAAAGAATAAAAACGGTTAATGCCAGTTTACCGATCCGGTTCGGGTTCGGTTCGACGCCCGTTATAATACTTTTGCTTGTTTTTGATAATAACAAAGTAAACATTAAAACAGAGTTAAAGTATATATATTTTTTTCCTAAAAACATACGTATATGTAAATGTGCGTTAATAACAGCAGACAGTGTCATTGTTTCGGCCTATAGAGTCTCTTTGGTGCTGCGTTGACCAGTACTTGTTTAAAGCTATATAAATAGTTTAAATAACAGCTAACCTTTGCAATACCTAAACTTGAGTCAGTCAAGGCTATATTGTACGTTTTTCTCATAGTGAGTTGGCATATCCGCTTTCATTTCACTGAAGATCCGGCTTGTCAGCGTCAGCAGCGTGTAATTTAATCTTGAATATACCAAGTATCAAGATTACAAAGGGTAAATTTTGTTTAGGCTATTTATAGACCATAAACAGATACTGGTCAACACAGCACTGACGGGGCTCGATGGGCCAAAACAGTAACATTGTCCACTGTTATCGACGTTTTCATGCCTTGTAACCTTATCATGCCTTGATCATGCCTTGCAACCTTATCATGCCTTGATCATGCCTTGCAACCTTATCATGCCTTGATCATGCCTTGCAACCTTATCATGCCTTGATCATGCCTTGTAACCTTATCATGCCTTGATCATGCCTTGTAACCTTATCATGCCTTGATCATGCCTTGTAACCTTATCATGCCTTGATCATGCCTTGTAACCTTAAATTTGATTTGTTCTTAAAAAGAATTATATTAAATCATATAAAATTGCCAGCATTAGATTTGTATCAAAATTAACATAGCCGCAATGAAGAGGTAAAAAAATTGTTTTTTAGTCTTACCGATATGTTATAGTCAAGTTAAAGTAGTCATCATATCCTGCAAAGTCTATTTTCCTGAGCTCCCACAAAGAAACAGGGGATTCCCCTGTGACCCAAACAAAAAGTTGATCTTTAGATCTAGAAAAAACTATTTTACAAATGGAAATACAGTGTTATATAAATTGGTTATGTTTTAGTTTGATTTTTTTAAATTTCATCTCTGTTTATGAGTGTATTGGTCTTGCTTGGTGCAATTGTGATATGGAGAAAAAACTCTGTCCCTAATTTATAAAAAATTTAAATATGTCATAAAAAAATTGGCTTTATAACAGTACAGAATAAAGAGTATCATTGAATTATTGTTTATGATAAATAAACGTTTTGGTCGTTCAGAAATTAATAATTATGCAGTTTTCCGAGTTTTAACAAAAATAGATAGACCTAGTAAACAGTAACTAATTCCTTATATGATTTGTTTTTACTGACCTTTGTTTTGGCAATGTCGTATAATTTATTACATTGAAGTCAAAAACAACAGCTCTGGTCTCATTGCTTTTAAGCTGCAGAAATATAAATTTAAATAAAGTAAGCTGATAATAAAGGATTTTAAGAAATAGAAATCAAAAGAAATTTTTCTTTTCAAGTTAATTGAAAGCGTATTAACGCTTACAGCACATTTATCGCTATATACAGTAGAAGTTCCCTTAAAACAAATGAAATATCCCACCTACGCCCACAACGTTGGTCAGCGGCATTCCATTGTAAGCGAGGGTGCCAAAGATGAAAACCCGATAAGATTGATCAATGCTGTTTGCTGGTCGAATCGGTTACGGTCAAAATTTTTGCGATCAAGAAAACGTTCAAAACTACTTTTTCAAGGTTTTAAATTTGATTTGACACTTTTTTTAAAGTTCAACGAGCTCGTTAACAAAAACAATTTTTTATTAATCGGTGTGGGCAATACCACAAAAATCCCGACTGTTTTTCTCTTTAAAACGTGGTTATCCGCCAGTTCTATTACGTTTCCTGGATCAAGAGGGCGACTAGAATGAGCGCTGTGTTCGAGGAAAAACGTAATATCAATAGTTTAACCAGGCAGCTTTAAAGTGGCAGGACATGGCTAATAAAGGACTATCGTTTATTTTTGATAGGTTAGAGACCTTCAAAAAATAAAATCATTAGAAGATCCAAAATGGTTATCAAACATATTATTATGATTAGATAAAGAAACAAATACCGAGAAAATGTGCCCTTATTCGAATGCAGATGATACATATAAAAAAAAATAATAATAATAAATTAACAATAAAATGTTAAATATTTTATAAGTTCAATGAGATATTTCAAATACAAAAATAAAACTTATTTTTCAAGTACATCATTTGAGCGATCATCAGTTTTTTTTATTTCATTCGGCAACCACCAAAAAAAGGTTGAAAATTACTGCCGTCAATAAATAAACAAATACTTTACACACTATAAATAGAGTGGAATTAACAATTGGTATTTTTATTTAGAAATAATCCTATTATTTGCAGCTGAAACTGTTGACGAAAATATGAAAAAAACATGGAAAGCAAGTAAAAACCATTGTAATTAGTTTTTGCTGTTTAGAACACGGTTAAACCAAAGAGTGATCAGTAAGACTTACACTAAAATACTTATATTACGTTTTGAAAGCGTTTTTTGAGTCATTCTTTTTATATAAATAGCCAAATCTATCTAAGCATATTGGCGAAATGATTTGAAAAAGTAGCAATTTTTGCATCTCAAAGTAATGTGCTTTTTAAATAAGGTGAAATAACTTTTTTAAATATTTTGTAAAATTATTTTTTCAAAACGCTTATAGATTTGGTTGCATCATTTTGGTAAATAATTGTACAAGTCTATCTATACTATAGCCAATCAATAAATGCATTTAGCATTATGAATATAAAATCGATTAACTCTCTTACTTTGGTTTTGTCGTATGTGAATTCGCAAAAACCGCAAGTGTTTTTAGAAACGTGTGGTTGACGCTTGTAACCAAAGGCTGGTTCCCAAAATAGTACAGTGTAACGCTAAAAATAAAATGGAGTTTAACAAGTTTATATCCAGAAAAAAAATGAGTGAATATTTTTAATAATTAGAAGTCTTGCAATTTCTAGACAAAAAAGGCTATAATTTTGTGTTTTTCAATAATGACACATGGGGATTTAATCAATGAGTCAATAAAATAGACCACACCACTGCAACATAGATGTGATGAAAATAAAGTAGTATCTCAAGAACATCATTATCCAAGCATTACAATATTTTGCGTTAGTCCGTTAAAATTAAATAAAGTTGCAACTTGAAATCAGCGAAAATTAAGCAAAAAGATAATTTTTGATAAATTCTTCATAAAAAGATGTTCATATCTTAATAACTACGAATCAGTAACTCTGTCTATCTCAAAATTGCAATAAATAAAGTACAAGCGTCAATGCTATTTTTACTTTTTTAGGCTCAAAACTGTATACCATGGATTCTTTACCACACAACCTTAAACTGGCAGTGCACCTTTGCATTTTTTCTCAATTAGCAAGAATAATTTTTTTTAGTGAATGTTTGGTTAAAATCAGCAAATTTAAAATAGAATGCGCTCAATGGACAAATTAGTAATTTATTTAGTTTAATTTCTCGCTGAAATCACATACAGTGTAAATATTTATCGCCTTCACAGTTTATACTTGTAAGTTTGAATTACAGTATTCTGTTGTGTAACCAAAATTAAAATTAGCTTCACGGTCCAGTTACCATTAGAAGTATGAGAACTAATCCCCAGCAAATTATGAGACGATGTTTATGGCGGTGAGCAGTGGCGCAATGGTGAATTACTGGGCTCATGATCACGCGATTGTCGGTTCTCTGCTTACTAGAAGTGGTCATGTTGCTGAGATTTACGAATCATGTTTATGTTGCGTTGATACTAGCTGCACTGCAATGTCATTAAAAAGCGCTTTTGATCGAATTCACTTGGCAGAAGGGAGCTATATAAATGTTGGATTTATTACATTGATTTATACGATAATGAAAATTGTTGATAACAAATTTTTAAAAAATAATTCAACCTTTCGATAGCAAATGATAATACAATGATGAAAAGTGTTGATAATATCTATTACCTCTTTGCTCGCTTTTAATAGAGCTGCTTTCAGCATTTCTTCATTAAATAGTTCTAAAACAATAACAACAAAATTTTGCTTTAAAATTTTGTTTTGACGTCCATTTAGATAGCATTACATATTATATCCAAAAAATATCTCAACAATAAAAAGTTTTAAAAATAATTTGCAAAAGTTTTTGCGGAAACACAGCGAAATTGCACTCTGATTTGGCTGTAGAATTGACGTTTTATGCGCTATATGGCAGGTGTTTTAAGGATTTTAATTGAAAAATACAAACCTTTAGATTTGCTTATTTTTTTTTTAATTTTGCTTGGATTAATTTGAATTTTTCTCAAAAGTTCTTCCATTAAATCTTCTTCATACAAAAAGAAATAAAAAAGCGCGTTTAAAATCAGTAACATAAAACAAACAAAGAATTTTCGGGTTAAACCCATTAAAAAAACTACTTGACATGTATTTTCAATCAACAACTCTAAATTTTTTTCCTGGTTCTAATTTTGAATTATTCTATAAGAAACATTTAATGTTAAAGAGAGTAAAAGTAGAGCATACGTTTTTCATAAAGATTCTTAACAAAGATTTTTTAAAAAGATTTAAACTTTAAACAAATCAATTATTTGTGTTTTAACAGTGATTGTGATGATGAAATCACAAAATACTTATGAAAATTATCATATCTCTTGTTATTTTAAGTTTACTCAAGCAATTAATGTAATGATTAGGGAATCTATCACTGCCGTAGCAAATCTTTGGTTAGATTTTCAAACTTGCCTAATTTTACCAAAAGTGTAGTTTCCCGTTTCGATGTTCAAGCAGGGCCTGCTAATTGGCAAACGCTTTTTTTAGGACTGGACAGTGAATATATAAAAAGAATTATTTTTAGCCAAGCACATTGTCAATAACTTCTTTATGCCACCATTTTTCTGCGGACAATCGAAGGCGGTCTCATTGTAAGCAAAAAAACGTTCTTCATCATTTTGCTCAACAGTTTAATGTATTCATCATTATTCAAGAGGAGACCTACTGCAGTGCTGCAGTAAAGCCAATCCTTTCAAGTTTTGAACTAAATGGCTTTCCCTATGCGGAAATCATGGCCGTTTCAGATTTTTTCCATAAACGACTTAAATGTGAATATACCACCTGCATCGGAGATTCAGTGATTGTGCGTGGACATTGATAGTTACAAAATAATGTATAAACTTCTCATTAAATTTGGGAGCTTTGGAGTTTTTAACGCTTTGTTTTCCTGTTTTTACTACAGCGACTTTAACCAGCCTGTCACACTTCATAATAATTTTAATCATAACGATATAGTTTATTCCCGTTAAAAGTAATTCGTAGTTTTATTATAAGAGAATAATTGCGTCTCTTGTAGCGCTGCTTTTGTACCGTGTGATATAACGTTTGATTCGCTTTCTATTGCGTTATATGTATCTTTTTTCTCTTTCGCTCAACAGTATGACGTAATATGTTTTTCAAGCTTTACTACAGGTCGCATATTGTAGAATGTTCTGACGCATTTTAGCGTAGCGATCTCTCTAGGAAATTCGGGCTAAATCTAGAATTTACGAGCAAGTTTGCGTCACGTGATCTTGTTTTCTATATAAAGCCGATGCGTAGCGAGACATTATTATTAGGTGATTTGAGACGACTCGAGAGACGGCTCGAGTGAAAATGATTTTGTTTGGGCAGGTGGCCCGTTAGATTTTGTATCGGTTGGCGATTGTTGAATTTATTTTGTGCCAGTGGTTGGAAGTTGTGTTCTACAGAGGTAGAATTATTTGTGTTGATTGAATCAAGTTATAGCGTTGAGTTTGCTTTGCAGTTTGGCAAAGCGTGGAATAGAAGTTTCGTCGGTCGTGATTTTTGTAATACATTTGTATTTATTAGAGACAGTGGTCTCTGTTTGTTGTGAAGAAGAGTCTTCAACGAAACCAATCCGAGCTTTCGTTAAACCAACTGTACAAAAACTTCAGGCTCATAGCAAGACTACTTCTTGAGCCGGAATAAAATAAAATTTAGACACAGCTTTGTTTCAGCGCAGGTATTCGCGTTACCTAGCTCAACTGGTCCTTTGGGATGCCCGAACAAAGTCTGTGACACAGCCGTTTGTGAATGTTGTTGTGCATACTCGCTTCACTTACAGGCGTATTTTAAAAAATTTCCTCGGGTTACAATATCAACCTTCGCTCATCACACGACCAAAGTTTACTACGTCGGTGCCAAGCATCTCTCCCGAGCAATGATATTCTCAAAAAGTTAAGTAAAGTCATCACATCGTTTTCAATAACGAACTGATAAAATTTTGTTGCTACTTAATTTACTTGATGTGGACGCGGTGTATCTCCAATAGTGTGCTTTCAATACTGATGTGGATCCCACTCCAATAGTTTGCTACCTTAGTATGGTGGAGGGGTTTACATTTTCCATGATCCTAAGAGCAATGCCGTCTTGATGTTTCAACTCCTCTCTGGGCTACTCATGGCGATAAGGTCGAAGATGAAAAACAGACTAAAAGCAATCTTACAAATGTACCAAAATGAATAGTCCGAATGACAATATTCATACTGCATCGGGTGTCGCGCTGAATCAAAAAATCTGCGTTCAGGCTTTAGGCAGAGGGGCCTGATCAAAAAGTAAGCTATATTTTTCCCCACCAGCTGATCGTTACTAAAAATTTATCAATACAATCGCTTCACGTTTGAAGAGGAAAATGAGGACAGTGCACAGTATCTGTATTCGAGTTGGTCCCAAGCATCGGATCTTTGCGTGGGCAACTGGAACGTCATTTCACTGAGTGGAAAAGAACAGAAACTGATTTGAGAAGCAGAGCAGTATCATCTTGATATTGTTGGAGTTTCCTCTACCAAATGTCGTGGCTCTGATACAATTGTGTTGAATGAAGAATGGAGGCTTTTCTACTCAAGTGTAGATGTATCATGTCTACTCGGGCAGGGGTAGGCATTTTTGTAAGCCCTCGCTTGGCTCACTGTGTCACTGATTGGATCCCATTTGAACAAAGGGTTTGTCTCATACAGCTTAGGCTACAGCAGCGGTCACTGTGAATTTCGCAAGTGTACGCACCAAACGCTAAAATACAGTACCAGCCTTTCGTAGATGAAGTAAGTATTTTTTTCAGAAAGTAACATCTTCAGAATTAATTATCCTACTGGGTGATTTCAATGCTCACATGGGTACTGACAACAAGACATGAAGGGTGTTATCGGAAGACAAGGAGACTCCGATATTTACTAAAACGAAAAGTGTTTGCTACAGTTTTGTGCCACAAACGGATTGTGCATAATGAATTATTATTTTTGGCACAAGAAGATTCAGAAGTACACTTGGTAAAGAGATTCGGTGAGACAGCCTTCTATCATTTATTTCTGTATTGTCTCAGAGGACTTGTTTTCTTCTGTGGTTGATGTTTGTATTAAAAGAGGAGCTGAACTGTCTACCGACCATTACCTAATTGTCTGCATTCAAAAACGCCTGAACCATCTAAGAACAAAGAAACGATTTAGAGCACAATGAGCATACAGAATAAAGTGGGATTTACTAGCTGACAAAAATGTGAGACACACTTTTGTAAGCAAATTGTTTCCCTATTCAGAGAACTCCTTGACTATACTGAAGACGTTGAGACTGAGTGGGATTTATTTAAATCAGTAGTCATTACATCTGCAGCTGCTAGTTGTGGTTCCAAACGTGTGGGAGGTCGAATGTGTAGTGAGAAAAGAACTGCTTGGTGAAAACAAGAAGTTAAAAAAGCTATCCGTGCAAAGAAAACTGCATTTAGGGCTTGGTTAACAAACAAGTCATCTCAGCAACTTTGATTGCTGTGCGCAGTACTGCTAGAATATGACGTGAAAGATCAGCAATTAGCTGCTATCAAATTGTTATGCAAACAGTCAGAAGTCTGTGTTGGCATGAAAACAAATCTTTTTAGTGTGGGCGTTAGACTACGACAGAACTGTGTTCTTTTTCCTCTTCTTTTCATCATATACATGGACAAGATAGACAGAGACAGTTCCTCCAGTTGTAAGTTCACATTTGAGGAGTGTACTGTTTGGTGTCTGCTGTTTGCAGATGATCTTGCATTGTTAAGCTCAAACTAAAGTGATCTCCAATATGCACTTAATCGGTTTTCTGATGCATGCTTGGATGCTGGAATGAAAATTAATCTGGCTAAAATTGAGATTATGTGTTGTCAAGGCACCCTGTCCAATGTTTTTTTCAAAAAAACGGAGTAACTCTCCAGCAGACAAAAAATTTAAGTATCTTGAAGTCACATTCTCGAGCGATGGTAAACAGGACAACGAACTGGACACACGTATTGGAAAAGCAAGTGCAGTAATTCGCCAGCTTTATCGATCAGTTGCATTGAAACGAGAGCTGTGTACAAAAGCAAAGCTATCTGTTTTCAGATCAGTTTTTGTTCTATCCTCATCTAAAGTTATGAGTGTTGCGTAATGACCGAAAGAGTGAAATCCAGAGTACAGGCGGCCAAAATGGCTTTTTGGCGAAAACTCAGAGGTTTATTCTTACTTGACAAGGTTAAAAGCACTGACATTCGTCAATCTCTCAACATCAAACGCTACTACTCCGCATAGAACAATAGCAACTGCGTTGGTATGGCCAAGTGACACGAATGTTTCATTAGCAAATAGCAAAGCAACTACTAGATGCTCTTCCGAGTGGCAAAAAGCCTAGAGGGCGACCCAGAATTAGCTGACGGAATTATGTTAAAGACCCGGCCTGGTCGTATCTTGGAATTCCGCAAGCAAAATTGCCGTTAGTTGCAGGAGATTGGGATGCTTGAAAATCCCAAGTCGAGCAGTTGCCCCCGCAACCCCGAAAGTACAAGCGGGCAAAGGAAAATACACTAAACTGATTCGATATTTTCTCTGAAAATTTTGGTGATAATAATGATGATGTACGCGGTGTTGAGATTCAGAGTGAAAAATTCTCTATTCAAAGTTCCAGTAGTCCCTGGACGGACACAATTTAAAAAATAGTTGCAACAGCCATGCTTGCCAGGTTTGACAGAAAAAGGAGAAGTTAATTGTTCGAAGCAGTTTTAAGCTTTAACTTTTCACAATTCAGTCAAACCACATGAAGTGCATATCATACAACTTATTTAACAATCATTTTTCTGATAAATAAGAGCTTCGAGTTGCTCTTTTAAATATCGAACCTAACGTACAGCAATTGTGTTCATCAAAACAAGCACAAATATCGCATTAAAATAAATTATTCAGTGAACTTTGTATTTTGATTGCCTTTATTGTTGAAATTTGCTAAAGGTGTGCCGCTGAATTTGGAAAAAATTTTTAGTGTGTCGTGAATGAAAAAAGGTTGAGGAGCACTGCTCTTGTTGACACGATTACGTCATCGCTGCCACTGAAAATCACAATGGCTGAATACTTCAGTAATTCTACGCACTTGAATAAAACAGACTCTTTGTAATCACTTATAAGAACAACTTGCAGACAAAATAACTTAAGTGTGGTGGTGCACCGATTACACAATTACTACGCAACAATGAAAAAGATTAATTTATAACGAAAAGCTTAAAAATTACTGTAAATGACTGAAAATCAACTATAGATTATAAAGTTTAAAATAAAATTATGAATGAAGTGTGATATGGTGTACAATAAAACTTTAGATTTAGATTCATCAACACGTTTTAGGAATATACCACTTTTTTGAAGTGTACAGGGATATACAGTCGTCAGCGACCCATCTTTAGGTCGCGACCCAGAGATTGAAAAGTACTGCAGTATACAGAAGTAATTTATATGAAGGTTTTGATGTAAAAAATGTACCAGCTGTATAAATACTTTTGAAAGACGACATTATTGTACAAATTATTTACGAAAAACAGTAAGCACAAAAATAAGATGCGATTGCCTATAGGAGATGTGGAGATCACGTCAGAAGCGTTTTGAAAACGACTAAGATTTTTATAGATTCGTAAGTATGCCTTAAACTGAAACCGCAATTTTCATGAAAATGGTGATCACACAAATATTTATATGCGCAAAGTATTTTTCAGTAAGTCGGTCAATATGGCAAAACAACTCCTTAACAACACAGAAACAACATTACACTATCTATAAGGAATAGTAAGGGTGTTAAAACAGCTCTGAAAAATCTGTTCCCTTTGCGGAACTGCAAGACAAAATGTGCTTTACCATCAGAAGCAAAAAGAAAAAAAAAACTTTTTTAAAAGTTTTTTTTCAAAGACCTCCGGTCACGTTTGTAGTGCTACCTGCAATGATGAACTGGTAAAACGTCATTGCAAAAACATATTATCCTACAATATCTAAAATATACAGTATTTTGGAGAGTACGTTCTGCAGCGGTGTTTAAGCAACTTGGAAAAACAAATATCAAACTTATTTCAGTGAATACGAGTAATGAATAGGGCAATAGAAATGATATAGCATGAATAATTTAAGTTTGGTCAAATTTATGCAATGGTGCGGACGATAAGTTTATGATTTTAAAAGATTTCAGAATAATTATTATGATTTTTATACCATTTATTTCCAATACTACAGCATTAATTACGTAAAAATAATAGTAGAACATACTAAAATATTACTACCAAGACATGCAAAAAAATAAATATTTAATATCCTCTCTATAACATAAATTAAATATTTTAACAGTGATAAACATTCAAGCTGCTACAGTGCACAGTAGAGAAGATAGTTGAAAGTGACAACAAACTAAAAAATAACACTTTTGCTCGAGACGAAAAAGTCAGAATTACCGGAGAGCGCGACAACTGGCTAGATTACGAGCCAAGTTGAAAAAAATAGTAAAAAGTGAAAAGTTCTCAAAGTAAAACTAGTTGGAAGGATAATTTGAAAGTAACATTCAGTCTTCACAAAATTTACATTTTCTCAACCTTTTATCCGGTGGCAAATGTCAGGCTTAAAGTTTATTTTTTAAATTTTGGCAACCCGATTTTAAAAATTACAACTCACCGAATTTGTTTTGTGCATCTGTTTTAAAAAGACCAATATTGCAATGTTTTGGTTCATGAACTTCAAGTGCAACCTTAATTAAACCAACTTTGCTTCCAAAGTGTCAGAAGCCGACTACATCACTATAAGCTCTGATTTAATTAATGAATTGAACTACTAAAGTCGGTGACGATATATTGGGTCGCGTTTTAGCAGAAAAACTTTTTTAGTCTGTACTTTACTTTTACGACAAAAATTTGAACAAGCCCAATTTTTGGATTAGGGTGGTTTGTGACTACAAATAAATAATAAAAGTTTTTCAGTATTGTAATTTTTAAATAAAAATAAAATAAAGTAAAAAAATAACAATTTTTAATTTACTTTATTACTTTTATTTCCTTTAAAAAGCTTTTAACTCGTTCATTTATTCTTAAAAAAATAAAACAACATATACATGTTGTTGTTGGATGCAAGATTTTTGGAAAAATAAAATGTATTCTACCGCTAGAAAAAATGTTAACGAATAAAGCATTTTTTCATCTTTAATATTTTTATTTGTTATAGATTTTTTTGTACTTATATCAGGTTATCTACTTCCGTTCCTCTCTTTTCAATTAATTTAAAATTTTTGTTATATCACATTCTTCTGAAAATATTTTACTGTATATGCTTTGCTATGATGAAATCTATTTTTAACTTTAACCCATTAATGTCGAAAATTATTTAAATGCAATATCGAGCGTAATTTCCAATAGTATGGCTTATTTAAAGAGTTTACATGATTTAAGCTTTTCAGAATTTTATTTTTTTCAAAAATATTCAAAATCTTGGCCGGGAATATATGTGCTATCGGGCACTGTGATAACAATACAGTAAACATAAGTTCTTTTTATACCTTTTTTTTGCAATGAAAGTAAATAGCCCTCACTTTTTTTAAATAAATCTAAATAAATTTTTTACTCTTTTCTGTGAAAACTTTCCATACATTCAGGGTGAAGACAGAGCTTGTAAATATAAAAAGTGCGGCCATTACACTGCTTGCACCTGCCTCACTTCTGATTTCCTCCCGAAGTTCTGTGCTACTTTCCGTTACATTAAACAATATCTTGTTCTGTGAAAGATGGATATTTTGAACCAGTAGCTTTTATTCAGTGCCATAGGCAGGGTTGTAAATTCGGAGAAATTATTTTGACTCCAAATCCGACTCCAATTTCCGATTCAGACCTTAGCATGTTTAAAAAAAGATTCAGATTTTTGATTTTACCCCAAATGTTCAACTTTGGCGACTCTGACTAAAAAACCGTGGAGACCTAGCTTAGCGTAAAATAGAATTTTCAAAAATAAAAACAACTCCGAATTACACTCCGACTCCAGCACATCAAAAAAATAACTCCGTCGCGCGACTCCGAAACTCCCAAGTTTTAAAAAGCGATTCCAACTCCTCCCTAAAACATGCAACTCCAAATCTGACACCAAAACCCTGGCCATAGGTCTTCAAAATAGAAACAACTAGTCTCTACAAAAAAATCAAGAAACTGGGCCTATGAATCCCGCGACTTTTGTATAGTGTCCAAGTGCATTTAGACTCCATGCAAAAAAAGGCTATACTAACATTTTTTTGGATCTTATTATCACTTGATGATCAAAGCAATCAACGCCACCGATATTTTTGTTATACAGTTGGTGTTTATGAAATTCAGAACCTCAATATAAATGTTTTTTTATTGAAACTGTTCCGTCTCTATACTTTTGCATTGGCTCAGATCTCAATTTGTTTGATGCCACGCTGACTGATTTGTTATCCTTACACTTTACAACTGATACACGGGCTGTAAATGCTTTTTCCATGAACTGTTTATATCCTTATTCATAAGTGTTTTTGGCTGCATTGGAGCATTTTCTAAGCGATCTTCTTTTTTGTTGATGTACATGCAATAGCTTTCTCGGAGAGTTTCTTCAGGAGACAATCAGATTCAAACTAATTGTCACAAACAACATGTTGCCTTGCTTTTGCTCAATTTTATTCACCGTTTCAAGAATAACATTTGGACCTCGTACGGAACCATAATTAGAAATATTTGTATGAGAGCAACAATATGGTACAACACAAGCTGTATTATACCACCACGGCCGAATGGAAATATTTGTTCTCACCATGCAGTTGTTTTGCTGCTACTCGACTTACATGCAAGAAATTGAGTGCTGTGAAGTTACTAGTACAAAGTCATACATAGGCTACAGAATGATGTTAATGCAACAGAATTCATATGCTCAACAAAATAGTAACGTACAGTAGCTTTTTTTTCATCAGGTACAGTAGAACCATCTTGAAAAAAAATGTCACAGTACTAACTATAACGGTCTATTACAAGTGACTAACTGCACAAATTCTTTCTAAACTTTTCATATAAAAGTAGCAAACATGAATCTTATCATTTATTTCGTTTAAAATCAAAACTGTTGCAATTTTATACTAAAAGGGAATTTCTTTTTATGGGTAAATATGCTTCCAATCGGCATTAATGGGTTAATCACAATTATATTATTTTATCTTTGTTTAGAAAATCATTGCATTTGACCTAACCTTTAATTTAGCAAAGTAAAGCTGCCGCGTAAAAATGATTTTCATTTTTGTTGCCTTTGGCTATGTTTTCGCAAAGATAAAATTCTTGCAGTTTCATTTTGTTCTATGACGTTCATTAAGTTCTTTGGTAACTTTTAAAGATGAAAAAATGCATTTGATTGAATCACGTTGTCAACAAAGAAAAACTTAAAAATTCTACTTAATTATAAGGCCTAACGAATAAATTTTGAACTCAAATGAATTACCCTTGATTCGATTACTTCTTTTTCATTTTATTTGAAATTGTAAGAAAAAAATTCGGAATGTTATTAGAAAAAAATTTTGAAAAGTCGTCCTAGTTTAATAATTTTATGTACTAATATTTTCTTCATTATTGCATTTTATAAGTGTTCTTGGTTGACGGATGAAGTAAGGAGAGAGCCACCATGGACGATGCTGTTTGCTGATAATATTGTGATTTGCGAAGAAACCAGGGAAGAAGTGGAGCAGAGACTAGAATTCTGGAGGTATGCATCGGAAAGAAAAGGGATGAAAGTAAGTAGGTCGAAGACCAAATATCTGTGCATAAATGGAGGAAATGACGACAAAACAGTGAAGATGGAGGATACAAAAGTGCCAGGAGTAAAGGAATTTAAGTATTTGGGGTCAATGGTGCAAGAAAGTGGTAGTTGTGAGAGGGAGGTAAAGAAGAGAGTGCAGGCAGAATGGAACGTATGGAAAAGAGTATCGGGAGTAATCTGCGACAGGAGGTTACAAGCTAGAGTAAAAGAAAAAATGTACAGTTCAGTGGTGAGACCAGCAATAGTGTATGGACTTGATACGGTGGCAGTCAGAAAGAAACAACTGAAAGAGATGAAAGTTGCAGAGATGAAAATGTTGAGGTTTGCTATGGGAGTGACAAGAAAAGACCATATTAGAAACGAGTAAATCAGGAGTACAGTCAAGGTAGAATGGTTAGGAATGAAGATGAGGGAGGGCAGGCTGACGTGGTATGGACATGTCATGAGGAGAGACAAAGAGTAGGTAGGAAGAAAGATGATGGAAGTGGAAGTACTGGGAAAGAGGAAAAGAGGAAGACCAAAGAGAAAATTTTTAGATGTTGTGAAAGAAGATATGGGGGAAATTGGTTTGAAGGAGACGGACCTTGAAGATAAAAAGGTTTGGAAAATGATGATACGCTGTGGCTATCCTTGACTAAAGGAAAAGGCCAAAAAGAGAAGAAGAAGAATATTTTCTTCATTATTGAATTTTTCAGTACATAATTTTTTGAACAATGATAAAAATATCACTAGAACGTAAATTTTAAGAGTATTAGGTATATATTACAATGCATAAAACTTTTAATTTTATTATTTAAAAAAATTATAGTTATTTTGCTTATGCTGAAAATTTCGACAGCATTTGAGTAAGTAAAAGTTAACTAATGATGACGAACGCTGGTCTGGTTTTAGGGTCTGGGTTCCAAACCCATATGCTTCAATCTATTGCGTCTTTGATAAAAAACACTATACGCACTTTTTTGTATGGCGATATCAAAAAAGAGATCTAAATATTAGTCATACTTTGAAAAAAAAATAGCACTCAACTCAATTCAACGAAACAGCACTTTGCATCTCCGAAAGCCAGTCGAAGTAATCGCTTGATAGTTCTTTCTAATAATACTTCCGAGGTTTTCCTGCGAGTCTGGAGAATAAATAGAAATGATAATTATAGAAAAACGAACTAAAAAAGCCACATTTTTAAAAAAAGCGAAAAGAAGATAAAAAAGAAAAATCATGTAATTCTTTAGCTAAAAATTAGAGCTCATTATATGTAGCTTGACTTAACAACATAGCCGTAACGGCAGAAAAATTTTGGGACGGCCATACAGTTTTGCTCAAATTTTATTAACGTTTGCCCAAATCACTATCTTATAGCTTTGCAAAAGTTGAGATAAAATGCAAGACGTTTTCGTTCAAAAATTCTATTGAAAACTAAAAAAATCTCGTTACTTTGAAACTCTCTCTAATTTCTCAATTTTTGACCCAAAAAAACTTTTGATGACTAAAACAAGGTCTTTACCTCAAATCTTAATCATACTTCTTGATTTGAAAACTTTGTCCTGCACAAGTAGTTCGTTATTGGTTCCCAACAAAATTCGCTTTGCTGCATCCCAATAACTCCTTGTCGCTGCCCGATAAATTCCAGTTTGTCCCAAATATTTGAGATTAGTGTGTTAGTAATTGCCTCCCTATATCCCCAGCTCGTATAGCTGTGCTTAGCAAAGTTATCTGATTATTAATTCATGGATTCTATTTGCTTTGGATTTGGAGTCTTTTCAACAAGTGGATCAAAAAGATTTTAAAAAATTCGAGATTTCATTTTGCTGTATGAAATTTTTTAGAATTTACATATACGTAAATCTGCATTTATGTTTGATAACGCCCAAAAGTTCCAAAAGGCCCAGATGTTAGGTGCTTTCTCGCATCCTGGGCCGTGAGTAAGTCAGTTCATTGGTGTTAAAAATGATGGACCGAACCTACCAAAACGAAAGGGTATTCACCCATTCCGCTGTTCAGTGTGGGTCTGCTAATCGGCAAACGTCCTTTTCAGGACGGGGCAATGACAGGATAAAACTGCCCTTTTCAGGGCACATTGCCAACAAGTTCCGAAGACCCACTATTCTTCAGCTAAACATCGAAGGCCTCACTGCAAGCAAGATGAACGCTCTTCATCACCTCGCTATGCAGTCTGAGGCACTCGTCATGCTCTGCAGGAAACCCACTGCACTGATGCAGAGAAGTTGGTACTACCAAACTTCCAACTAGCTGGGTCTTCTTTAAGCAGGAAGCATGGCCTTGCCACGTTTGTCCACGAGCGACTGAGATACACGCTTTTGGACCAATCTCCACCGACATCGGAGATCGAGTGGCTGTGTGTGGACGTTGATGGCTATAAAATAGTCAACGTCTACAAACCACCGCCAACGCGATTGCGAACCCTGGATCTCCCAGTGTTTCCTCACCCCTGTCTTTACGCTGGCGATTTTAACTGTCGTCATGCTGACTGGGGTTACGATGACAACAGTCCGGACGGTGAGTGCTTGGTTTGCTGGGCAAGTATTAATTGTCTTGCCCTGCTATATAATGCCAAGAACGCTGCCAGTTTTTATACCGGCCGCTGGAACACTGGCACCAATCCAGATCTAGCTTTCGCTAGCGTAGGTCCAAACAGTCGCTTACCGGATAGACGTGTCCTTGACAAGTTCCCCAGGTCACAACATCGACCTTCGCTTATTACACCACCAAGGTTTGCTATGGCAGTGCCAAGCATGCCTGTTAAGCGATGGAACTTCCTCAAGGCCAAATGGAGTCACTACATTGCTTTGACGAATAAATTCGCAAAGACTTTGTTGCCGCCTGATTCACTTGATGTGGATGTGGCTTACCAGGACTTCTGTAACACCATTAAGAAAGCAGCCACAAAAACTATCCCAAGCGGGTATCAAAATAACTATATTCTGTGTTGGGATGCAGAGTGTGAATCCCTCTATAAAACCTTTCTGCAGTCTCCTCAGGGAGACGACTTAAGTTTGGCTGCTACAGCTCTGAAAGCCTTTTGCCAAGCTTGACAGAAAGCGGAGGGATCGATGGTCCGAAGCAGTTCGGAGCATTGACTTCTCACACTCTAGTCGAAAAGCGTGGAGTATTTTGAAAAACCTTACTAATAGGTCATGTAATTCTCCTCGTCACTGTCCCGTTTCAGCCGATGCTATTGCATCTCAACTGGTTAGAAATGGGAAATACGAGGCTGTTGATCGCAAGGCATCTCGACGTGTCTCTCAAGAAGTGTTTGACCTTAAAGAGCCACAACACCAGACGCAGTAAATATCTCTGACAAACGGAGAGAATTTCCTGTTGCCTTCCAACATTTAAAACCAGGTAAAGCTCCGAGACCTGATTCCATCTGCCCGGAGCTTATACTCCATGCTTTAGCTGCTTTGAAGTCCTGGTTACGTGACTTCCTTTCTTCCTGTTTGCGCCAACTCAAAATTTTCAAGATCTGGAGAAGAGCGCTTGTGGTCGCGATTCCAAAACCAGGAAAGCCCGTGGGGGACCCAAAAAGTTATCAACCGATATCTCTGCTCTGTGTCATCTACAAGATCCTAGAGAGGCTTATCTAAGCCCGTGTTGAACCATTAATGATTCCACTGTTCCCTAAAGAGCAGGCTGGGTTCCGACGCAAGAAGTCAACCGTAGATCAAGTTGTTCTGCTAACCCAGAACATCGAGGATTCTTCCGAGGCTAAAAAAAATATCGGTGCCATATTTTTCGATCTGACAGCTGCTTATGACACTGTCTGGCACCGTGGCCTTACCTGCAAGCTGCTGAGACTACTTCCGGATAAGCACATGGTCAGAATGATCATGGAGCTTGTCCGAAATCAAAGTTTGACCCTTACCACCGATGACAGCAAGCAAAGCAGGCTACACCGTCTTAAAAACGGCGTTCCTCAGGGATCGGTCTTGACTCCCCTCCTATTTAACATCTATACGTACGATCTTCCTTCCATAATTTCCAGAAAGTTTGCTTATGCTGATGATTTAGCATTGTTGCACTCTTCTGGAAACTGGAAGGACTTGGAGGGGACCTTAAGCCAAGACATGTCTACACTTTCAGCATATCTTTAGACTTGGAGGTTGAAGTTTAGTTACACTAAGACGGTGACGACAGCCTTTCACTTAAATAACCGAGAGACCAAACGTGAGCTACAATAACGGTAGACTTTTACCGTTCTGTCCAACCCCTACTTACCTTGGGGTAAAACTGGACAGATCGCTCACGTTTTGTCACCATTTAGTGGCATTGCGCAAAAAACTATCTTCGCGCGTCACACTGCTGAGGCGACTTGTGGGCTCGGGATGGGGTGCTGGTGCTAAAACACTTCGCATAGCCATCTTATCTCTAGTCTACTTAACAGCTGAGTACTGAACGCCAGTCTGGTGTCGCAGTGCTCACAATCGCCTCATCGACAGTGTTTTGAATGACGCCTTGCGCATAGTTACTGGATGCCTACGTCCCACTCCAACGGACCACCTACCTGTACTCTCAGGCATCCAGCCAGCTAAGCTTCGCCAAATGGAAGCGACACTCTCCTTGGCTTACCGTGGATCTTTGGACGCTGATCATATCTTGTATGGTCTTTTAAGTGGATCCTCAGATACTTGCCAAGTGAGACTAAGACCCAGACGCCCGTTTGTGCCAGCTGCGCGGAATCTCTTGGTCAACCTTGCCAGTCTTTGCATCTGTGCTTCTGAATGGACAAATCACAAATGGAAAACGGAGTACTGTGAAGGTGCTTCCAGGCTCCGTGCTTTTGTGCCCGAGACCAGTGCCAGGCTTGTTGGGATGGGCTTACCCCGAGCAGCTTGGGTTAAGCTCAACCGTCTGCGGACTGGTGTTGGGCGATTCCATTTGTCCATGCACAAATGGGGTCTTGCTCCTTGTTGCGAGTGTGGCGCCTCTGAGCAAACCGCAAACCATATACTAACAGCGTGCCCTATACATCGGGCACCACATGGAGCACGAGGTCCGACGGTTTTTGGATGACAAAACTCGATGCTGGCTTACAGTGTTTTTCAATCTACTTTAGTTCTCTACCGATCAATTTTAATCATGTGTCGATCAATTTTAGTCACTACCGATCAAATTTAGTTCTGTGTCGACCAATTTTAGTCATGTGCCGATCAAATTTAATCTTGTGTCGATCAATTTTAATCGTGTACCGACCAAAAATTGTTATGTCGACAAACTTTATGTTTATTGGTAAATACATGTAAACAATTTTGAGATATAATTTGTATTATAAGTTTTTTGTTAATTAAAGTTTTACAACTTCTGCATTTTAAAAAACAAATACTGTAAGAATATCATAATTTTCTAGAATACCTCAAAGAATTTATAGGGTTTTTTAATCTAATTCGTTGTTTTTGCAATCAAATTCGTTTTTTTGCAATCAATTTCGTTTTGCAAAAACTTTTATATATATACAGTATTTTTGTATAGGGTCTCCCGATAGGGTCTATATACATATATAAATAATATGGGGTCTCTGTATTAGGTCTCCACAATCTATAGTCTCTATAATTACGTTTCTATAATGTAGTCTCCATACTGTACATATAGATGGGTATATATATCTATCGGAAATCCTATATGGGGACGCAATATTATGGGAACTATATTATGGAGACCATATTATGGAGACCTAATACTGTATCTATTATAGAGACTAAATTATGTAGACCTAATTTTGGAGACCTAATATTATCGAAACTATATTACTGTATAGAAACCTAATTATGGAGACTATATGCATCGTGGAGACCTAATTATGGAGACCTAATATTGTGGTGACCTAATACAGAGACCCTATATTACAGTATATATCTATATATTTGATAATATAGGGTCTCTGTATTAGGTTTACATAATTTAGTCTCTATAATAGATATATTATTACGGCCCCAGTCCTGTTTGTGTCTGACCTGGATTGGATATCCTTCAAACGATGGCGACGACGACGACGTCCGAAAAGTCAAAAAAATCCCAAGTTTAAAACATTAAATATATGTTTGGCAATTGTAGGGTCGAGTGAGCGGTTGCAATGTTTGACGGCGACCGCGATCCACTCGGTCTCAGTTTAACTCGAACTTTCATCATTCTGTTGTGTCTTGGAAGAAGACCCCCTTGAATTTTTCTTTCGTCTACTTGGCGATCTGTAGAAACAGTCAAATTTTTACATAAAAAAAGAAACGAAGAATGCCCCTAGTAGTTTATGTTGGGTCATTTCTTACACGTTGTGGCGGATCTGTGGTGGATCTGTTGTGGATCTTGAGGTAGATTTTGAGGTTGATCTGAGTTGAATCTGGCGGGAGATCCTCACCCTGGCTCTAACCCTAATCCTAGCTCTAACTGTAACCCTAACCCTATCTCTCACTAAAACCACGAGTTTGATTCCCAGGCAGAGCAACGAAGTTGTGATTACCTGCGAGTTCCTTTCTTATCTAGAGCGACGCAGTCGCGTTTAAACATAACTTATGCTGAGCAACGAAATTCCGCGTTCGATTCTTACCCATAGCGACGCAGTCACGTTTAAACATAACTTATGCTGAGCAACAAAGTTGTGGGTTTGATTTTTGTGCTGATATACGTCAGTAATCTTGTCAAAGTTGTTGTTGTTCTAAACTTTCAGCTGTCTTTCTATTGCAAGGACACGTCAGTAATTTTTCGGCTCCCAGTAACGAGGTTTGATCAGCTCTCCTCCTAAACTTTCAGCTGTCTTTCTATTGCAAGGACACGTCAGCAATTAAAAACCTAGAGAACAGTTACAAAACATGATGCAATCCAAACATCATATGAAGTGGTGTATATAAGCCAGCGTGATTTGGTTTTATCATTAAAATATATCCCAAGATTCTGTCTCTCGAAAGTTAGAAGCTGAAATGTTTCGCTGCTTAAACTAAAAAAAACCGCATTTGTGTGACAAAGAGGATTGTATGCGAACCTTTCCTATAGCTCTTGGTATGATCGGGAAAGTCCAACACCGCATGAGCTGATTGACGCTGGATTTTATTGTATGAGTTCTGGTGACCGTGTCAGTTGTTTCTATTGTGGAGGACAACTATTTCACTGGAAACTGCCTGGCAATCCGTGATACGAGCATGCAAAGTGGTTTTCTTTGTGCGAATTTGTTCGAAAAACACAAGGTGTGAAATATGTAAAAATAGTATGCCAGAAACACCCAGGTTTACATCGACCAAATATAGAAAATCTAATTCGATCCGCTGCAACAAATCAGCTACGTATCATGTTGACTAATCAAATGCAAAGCACGATTGCAGTCGAGCAAAGAAGACAAAGATTAGAAGCAATGATGTTGCTTGACCTCACGTGAAATATGCAAAAAGCATAGGCATTGAAAACACCAAGATCCGTTATGCTCTTTTGCAACAAATGAAAAAAATAATTGCAACTTCTCCAATTCTCAAGAACTATTCAACCTTGTTTTAAGCATAATAAAAGGAGACAAATGCATGAAATGTAAGACCAAGAGAAAAAATGCGGTTTGCATGCCTTGTGGACACATTATATTTTGCTGTACTTGTATATACAAGACATCTATTATTGTTGGTTGTGCACTCAAAGCTTGTCCAAAACAATTTGCGTCAAACATTGGTAATTGCAAAAGAGCTTAAGACTGGCTTTACACGATCAAGTTTCTTGCGCAAGTTTCTTGTGGCAAATATTGCGCGAGCTTTTACACGGCGAGCTTTTTTTCTGTCTGAGCTTCTTGCAGAAAAAAATGTCTGCGGTTTTCGCGCAAGAAACTTGCTGATGTATTTACACTATTTTCATCCAATAATATTTCAGCAACATTACGCACGTATTGCATTGATTTCGTCACGATATGTTTAGATCAGGGGTGGCGAACCTGCGGCCCGCGTGTGGTTGGGAAGAAGTTTTTTTGCTTTATTGACAACCAGGATATTTGGTAATAAGCCCTCCAGAAAAAAATTTTAATGTCGAATGAAAATCAAACAAGCTAGTGAATTTTGCGTGAAGTAAAAGAGTTTTCTTGCAAAGCTTTTTATCTGACACTCTTCAGTGTAAATCGTCACAATGAAGCAAAATTGAAACCGAACTGAGTTATAAAAGGGAAATTAGAGTTTTCATTGGCTGAAAGAAGTTAGGCAATGAGAGAAAAGATTAAAAAATTTTCAAAGAGTAGACGAATTCTTTTTGCTTACACAGAAGGGGTTTGAGAGATTTAATGAAAATTGCTTCAAGATCAGAAAGGTGAAAAGAAGAGCGACCTCGAGCGAGAATAGAAAATTTTTCGTTGTTGTAGTGAAGAGCGCGTTGGGCGCTGTCAAGAAGATGTTGACCAATGGCGGATTCGTAAAATTGTTGTGGGCGTGTGTTGGCCTTGCAAGAGCGGGAAAGACTTTGGCGGTTGGGCGAGGCAGGAGGATTGACAATGGATCTAGGAACGTGTTGTATAATTCGCTCTTCTAGCCGTTGAGACGTGCGACTAACGTACCGGCTATCGCAGTGGCACACAAACTGGTAAATAACATTGCTGTGATGATGGGAAGGTAACACGTCTTTCTTAATCGCTGGTAAAAGCTGTCGGGTGTTAAAAATAACACGTGTTTCGACGGAGAAAAAACAGTGTTTCACAGCAGACATAATCTGCTTTTCGAACTTCATCGAGACATTTCCAATCCATGCGATGTGTAGGTAGAGAGGAAACTTCGGTTCACACAGTAGAAAATTGCCCTCTCTACCGTACCGCGCAAGATCATTGAGCAAGATTGCTGGCAATATTGCGCAATAAAAATCTTGCCACGTGTAAAAGCGCTTTTCAAGAAAAAAACGTGCCTTGCTGCAATATTGCTTGGAATAGAGCGAGGTTTTATTTTCCAGCAAGATTTCAGCAAGTTTTTGGTTGAAAATGCCATCGTGGTCAATAACAGACGTATGTGCAACTCCTGCAACAGGGTGTTATAGGCACCCAATCCATTCCTGCGGCCAAGTCAAGGTCGTATCCAGCATTTCCGCTTTTTACGTTGCTTATTTGAAGCAGCCACCACCCTTAATGCTGTTGCCTGTCGTTTTCTTGCTAGAAGCATTTTGAATATTTTAACATTGAATACTGATAAACAAGCAAGCCTTACGTGTGCTTTACCACTTGATGCTTAGAATTAAAATAAAACGAAGAGTGGGTTTGTTTAAACCAGTGGTGAGAACCTGATTGCAATCGCGGGTTGAATCCCCAAATTCAAAAATTAGGTGTGCACTGTAAGTTTAGGGTATTTGTAGGGGTGGAAATTAACAACCTTATGGATGGAAATTTTATAAAGCATGGTTTTTACCACATTTTGCCTGTTAGTTTTTATAAAAAGGTAGTAATTTCCATGCAGCATTCCAAGCAAATGTGATTCTATACTTAAGATGCTTGTTTCCATCACTTCTGTTGGGATGAACAAGCAAACATCCTTGAGGGTGAAAATAAACATGCTTAATTTTTTTTCAACGACAGACCACGTTTCTTCATCCGATTTGTCATGTCAAGAGTTTTTTTATCTTCAATTGCATTTTTTTTAAAAGTCGTAGATTTTTTTCATAATCTTTTTTTTCAAAGTCGATAGTAGACCAATCAGATCGTAGAAGTAGATTTTTTTCAAAGTCGATAGCAGACCAAAAAACTATATTTGCATGACGAACGAAATAGAGAAGAGTTGTTCTGTCGATTCACTAGCTTGTTTGATTTTCATTCGACATTAAAATTTTTTTCTGGAGGGCTTATTACCTTTTTATTATATATACTTTGGTTGTCAATAAAGCAAAAAAACTTCTTCCCAACTACATGCGGGCCGCAGGTTCGCCACCCCTGATCTAAACATATCGTGACGAAATCAATGCAATACGTGCGTAATGTTGCTGAAGTATTGTTGGATGAACATCGTGTAAATACATCAGCAAGTTTCTTGCGCGAAAACCGCAGACATTTTTTTCTGCAAGAAGCTCAGACAGAAAAAAAGCTCGCGCAATATTTGCCACAAGAAACTTGCGCAAGAAACTTGATCGTGTAAAGCCAACCTTAGTAGGAAAGCACAAGATGTAAAATATCCAAACGAAAAACCATGAACGCGTTTCTAAAACGTCAACTGTCGATAAGGCTTGCTTGCACGAAAATTTAAAATTGTTATATTGCTTATACTTTCAAAAACTCTTAAAGTCTGCAATTATGAACTTACCGTTTCGTATTTTGAAACTTTTAAATGAAAAATTTACATTATTTTAAATTCTTCAAACAAAGAAAATTGACAGAATCTTACAAAATTGTGGTTTATTCGAGATTTTTTGCTGTTCTTTGAACGCTTTTCAATGCGTATCTGCATAGCAGCAACCGAACGTCAGCTGCAGGTTTTTGTAGAAAAGCAACATGGATTTAATTTTTTTAATTTTAAACCGAGTCTTTAAAGTTTTTTGCGAATGTTGTAATTTTTCAAACGTCGAAGCTTGGGAGTATGAATTGCTTAAAGTATAAACGGTGTTGCTAAACAGGGACAAAAACGTTTAAACATTATTTTGCATGGCTTGAGATTTCTTAGTTTGCATTTCACTCAATTTTTCTTTCAAAAAGGGATATAATAGATTAGTCGCTTGAAAACAATGCATTTCTTTTTAACCCATATCCTCCTGAATCAAAGTTTTTTGTTCATTTCTCTTATATAGCTTTGGAATGATTTAACTTGAAGGAAAAAAACGCTCTTTTTGTGAGAAACCTTTTTTTTCGTGAGATATGATTGATTTCACTGTCGTCAGTTTAAACTGACGCCAGCAGCAGGAGGGTGCATGCAAAACAAAACGCAAGAGTGCTTTTCTTTAATTTTTTTTTAAACCAAACCAATTTTTGATAACAAGCAAGCCTACAAACAAATAACACCGTTAATAAACAAAAAAATTTAGTTCACAATCTTTCGTTCACATGTCGAACTACATAACATTGTCTATTGGAAATGGTATTCTTTAAAACAATCAGGCTGTAGATAAACATTTCAAACTTTGCAGGAGTACCGGGAGGTTCTGAGCATTCTGGTTTGGCACATCTTCTTGCGTCCCCTTAACAATCCAGTGATTGGTAGCACTGAAACATACATGTTCACACTGCTCTGACCTTGATTTAGGAAATAGAACCTGTGACACATCTTTACTGTATTACAAGTGTCTTTACTTACGGACGGAATTGAACACAGCATCGCGACGGCTTTGCCTGTACCCACACCTTAGGTAGCCAAACTTAATTTGTTTCCATGAATACGATATAATTGTTTAGCTCCGTGCTTCCCAAAGTATGGTACCATGAATTTGTCAACGCTTAGATGTTGATCGGGTTTGCAGTAAGCCACACACTGCTTGTTTACCGCATCAAACTTGTCTAAACAGGTCTAACTTTGGCAAATCTGTCAGTTTTGTCCAAGCTTTTATTATCAGCAAGATAAAAAAAGTGCTTGATTTCTTCAAACTCATTTTTGATCATCCGCGCCGTGACCATTCGGTCTTGGTTGTCCTCCCTCCTCTTCCAATACATTTCTTGTCGTGGCAATTGATTAAAACCGCTCAGCACAAGTATGGCAATAAATTATTTCAACTTTTTTATGGTTATCATGAACAAGCGATTGCTTTTGTATCGAGCATAATTATTTCATTCCAAACATATTCTTTCCATCTCTTCAGTCGTCAAGAACTTTTCAAATATTTCATGTGGCAAGATATGCTTTTTAAAGGAAGGGTGTGTCAAGTTCCAGTTATTAAGAACTCTGTGCACATCCATTTTACCCTTCTTCGATTTCAGTTTTGAAACAAGAGGTTTCATCATCTTTCTCTAAAAAACATATTATGAAGTTGAATACCAACATGAAATACAAAATTATACAATTTAAAAACATTTGGCGTTGTGTACCAAGTTCACATGATGCAAGCATTGCAGCAAGATTACATAAAACAGTTGAATGAAGATACTGTATATCATAGTATAGCAAAAGCTATAGGTTCATTGTTAAAATATGTATATATGCTACTTTTTTGTTGCTGGCGTAACGCTACTGGTTTGTTCTGGCAGGGAAACATTTTTTGATTGAAAGTCATCAGCAGTTAACTTAGTATTCTAGAAACAAGAGAAAATATAGAACTTTACCTGACCGCTTGCTAAAGCTTGCGATTCATCAGTAATTAGTTTTGTGCCTCCTGTTCCTTGCAAATCCTATTCAGCATCTGATGGAAGTTGCCTTCCGCAAAGGTTGTCCGAAATACAATTAACATCATTTCCATCATCTTCGTCGGTGTCTATACCATCATTCTTTGGGAGGAAAATGATAACATTTGCGATAGACACAGATTCACCAGCAACAAAGCTGTACTTAGACTCCAAAGTTTCAAGTACTTCTAATGCTTCAAAAACGTTCATCTTTTTGTTTTCGTACAACAGGTTAGCCACAGCGGCCTAATAGATAAAGCCTAGGAATGCTAGGATTAGCAGTTGTAAATATTATTTTTGTTGTTTATAAAAAACAACTCAAGCTACATAATACTTTCGGTCAATTGCTTCGTTTAATTTATAGTGATTTTCAGTGTCAATAAACAGACACAGGTAAACAATTAAAATGTAGGTTATTTAGTTCTAATTAACAACTTTAAAGTTAACACAATTCAACTGGATTTAAACTTGTTAGGCTGCCTGTTAAAACAATAATTCCAGTAAAGTTTATTCCAATAAAATAAAAAAAAACTTTGTGTATATTATTCTAACTCTTGGCAAGAGTTGCTCCCAGCGTGCTTTCTGTCTAGATAAGCAAAAACAAGAAACTTGGCTTATCAACTAGTGATCAACTAGTCCTGTATTAGTTCTCAATTACCAATTAACTTACGAAGTATTTGCAAATACTCGAAAACCACAACAATTCTGTAACATTACAATGAAACGATACAATTTTATCAGGTTTTCGCATTCGATAAAAGAAATCGTGTTTAACGTTTGAGTGTATCCTTCTGCTCCTAGCGTCAGTTTAAACTGACGGAAGTAAATGAATCGCAAAACTTTTGCAAGCCTGTTTTTGATTCTTTTTTCGCTTATTACCACTTCAATAATATATGTTTTAGCTATCTTTAGTAATTTTTCAATTTATTTTCAATTCACAACCGTTTGATAGCAGTTACTTCTTTTTGCAATACCAAAAATGCTTTTTTTTAATTAGGCTGTTGGAAATATCGCGATAGCTTTTTATTTATAATTTAAAATGGTCAGACAATTAGTTTGATTTCTCATTGTCAATCGAATCTAAAAACTGGAGTCCTACAAGTATCAATGTGCTTAAAATCCTTCTTTTTGCGCCCTCAGTTTAAACTGACGCTAGGAGGATATGGGTTAATATCGGTTAATCTGTTTTTAACTACTCTTTGCCATATAAAGTAACGGCGTTTTTTATTCCAAGATTATTTTTAAAAACTACCTTCAGAAAAGTAACGAATCAAAGTTATTTAGGCTTGTCTTATAAAAGCTATTGCGTCTGTTACAATTTTTTTAAACCGCCTGACCTGTTGATACAAAAAACTTGCATTTTATATGTTGCAGAATGATTGACGCAAATTCTTCAAGTTTTTCTAAACTTAAAACGGTTTGATTGCGGCTTTTTTCAAGTAAAAATTTTGTTAAAAGTCAAGAAGTCACTCTTTAACAAAACATAAAACTTTTATAATTTTTGTGACTTTGAAAACAAGAAAAAAGTGGTTACAACTTTTAATAAAAGAACTGTTTGCTAAGAAAATCTTTTAATCATTTTAAAACCTATTTTGCGAAGTTGAATTATGTCTAGGATTGCATTGGTTTAATACGCGATTTTACATCTAATTTTGCGTTTCGCTGCAAAAGAAAAACAGTAAGCATTACAAATATTGCAAAGATTTCTTGAAGTCGAAACCTTCTTGATCGAAAAATAACAAAAATTCAGTCAATTTGCAAAACAATATCGCTTTTCCAACAACAACGTTTTTTAGCTTGTGACCTATTGAATTAATTTTGTGATAAAAATCAGCATCGTAAATTTTATAATAGAACATTATAACTCAAAAATCGGGAAAAACAATACGTTTTTCAAACAATTTTCAACATCTAGTTTATATCAGGCAAATTTCTCGGCATCATGTTTGATGAAAAAATACATGGTGTCACTCACTTTCTTTTCAGCATATGCGTCAGTAAACAAGAGTCTTGTTTTAAAAAGCCATGCTTTGTTATTCTAAAACTACGATTTTGATTTTTAAAAAGTGCAAATTTATTAACGTAGAGGTGTGATTTTAACTGTACCGTACCTTTAACCAAAACAGTCGTTCTTATTAAATATGGTTTACAAGCTTTTCTCAAAATCAACAAAAAATTAACGTTTTAATCTATAGAGTGAAAAAAAGATCGCGTCTGCTCTTAAAAACCGTAGCTTTTCTTACAATTTTCTTTGTTAATGTTGTTTTCTAACAAACAAAAACCTAATTTATCATAAGAAAAGACACATTTTTGGTTATTAGATTTTATAGTTACATTAAACTTTAAACTTTAGAGCAGCAAAAGAAACTTTTAATCAAACTTTAGCAATCGCTGAGAAAAAAACCGTTTTGTCAGGAGAGATTGGTTTTGATTCATTAAAGAAACAACTCAACTCAACTTCATGTGAGAAGGAATGAGGATAATATGTTTTCCAAGCTTGCACAATTTCTATGCTCTATTATTTTTGTACTGTATTATGATTTGGTTAAATCTTGGTAATCTGGTGCAGCTATAATTAAAATAATGCCCTTCAGTCTATTGCATTTTAGACACGTAGCTATGTATTTTTTGCAATGCAATGCTTTCACCTAGCATTTTTTGATTTCTTTAGGTGTAATTTTAGTTGTGTTTTAAACAATTAAACATAGCATCGATCTTTGTAGGCCTGTTTTTACCCTCAAGGGTCCAAATATAGAGACCACCTTTTAAAACGCAAGAGCAAAATTATTTTTGTGTTTTTGGGAAAGACACGCACCATTTGGAAAAGACACGTGCATTCTGTTGTGTTCTTGGGAAAGACGCTTTACGGCACTTTCCCCTGCTTGGTGGTCTTAACAAGCAGTTCAAAATTAAAGTCATATCTCTATTAAATTACAAGCTGACAGCAATATCTTGGTATCTCCGGAAGCAGATTAGGGTAGTTACGTACCCTATGTATTAGTGCTTCCGTCGCTTTCCTGCAAGTCAGGACGATAAGTACAGAGATAAAATCAAAAAAAAAAGAAATGAAACCGAGCTACTCATTAAAGGTAGCAAGCTGATATTTCCATGCTAAACCAAAATACTAGATTTTACTTATGAGAGCTGTCAGCAACTGTACATCACAAATCCTAACATCGGACTTTAGAGGAAAGTAATTTTTGCTTTTGGATGAAGTAAGGAATTACCACGTGGTAGAGCAAAATGCGACAAAAAATTAATCTGTGACTTCAGCTAATCAAGTTATATCAGAAACGGATTTATTGAAACCGATTTCGAAACTATTTTTGTCAAATTGTTATTATACCAAAATGCAAGACAATGTACAAACCAAAATCAAAATTAAATTTAAATTAGAGCCAAATAAAGTAGAGGAACAGCTTGAAGCTTATTTAAAAATTGTTTAAACTTTATAAAAAAATTGTCTCCTCCGATACCAAATAATCAGGATACCAAATGAACGAAATATTTAACTTAACATCAATCAATACGTTGGTAAACATTCTCGATTTTCATTTCCGTAAAACCAATTTTTTAACGAAGAAACGACCCGAGATTTGTTGGGATACCCAAACATCGAAATATGGGGTCCGTTTCTGTTTAATCGTTCATTATAAATATTATCAACATTGATACCATGTAATACTCGACACAATTGACAAAAAGAATATTGTCTTTTGAAATTTGGGAAATCTTCAACTTTCATCAATCTCCATTTAAAATATTCTTTATAAGCTGAATCGTTTTTGTCAAGATAGTTCAAGTAATTGACTAATTCCATTGGAGTTTTGAAATCTTCTACGAATATAAAGGATCCAGGAGGTACAAGTGCTTCGTAATCAGATTTTGTTGCTCCGTATACGACAGGTACAGCACCCATTCTTAAAGAATTTACAAAAACCTTTTCTGTGATGTAGTCTTTGCAATGAAATGCATTTTCAAACGCCATATAGAACTTATATTTACGAATTTCATCTTTGTCAACCACCCCGTTCTTTGAAAAACATTTTCCCTTCCGATCCAGTTTTAAACCAGCCTGAATCAGTTTTTCAACATATTTCATTCGCGTTCGTGCAAACCTGGTGCTGCCGCAGTTTGACACAATCCAGATTGCTAGTTTTGTTTTCGTTGATATTATTTCATCCAAGCTGATGTTGACGCTTCGTGTCCACGACCAAGTATTATAAATAGCGCCATAAGGAATCCAAATGTCAGAATCTCTCCTAAAAAATTATCAATAGGTTTTAAAGTCATTTGCAATCCTTCTTAATTTGACAATTTTGGGAAAAAATTTTTAAAAAAGCTAGTTTATTAAAATTAAAACCAATAACTTTTTTGTCATCGTTACAACCTCTTCTAACGAATTGGTCAATTTTCAACCTTCAGATTAAACTTAGTATTTCACTACTGATATAGCTAAAGAGAAAATGATAAATTCAATATCCAACAATCCGCCTTTTCTAAATGCCATATGCTTCCAGACGTCAATAACTATTTTAATTCTTGGATAAATTCCCGAGTTTTTTAATTTTCCTTGAACTCATTTGTTAAAAATGATGATACCAATTTTAAATAGTCTCAACCCAACCCCTACGTATGTGCACAAATCAGTGTACTTGTGTTGCCGGTCCCAAACACGAATAAATGAGAAGGGTTTGCTTGGAAGAGATCCCGGGTAAAAACTAAAAATTGCAAACTTTGCAAACAAACAAATTATGCCGGAACGGTTAAGGGGCGGATTAACAACGACCTTTAATGGTGCTGCTATCCAACAGGGGCGTTAGTAGAAGTTCTGCTACTGTTGTAGAAAGACAAAAAAAAAGAGACAAACAGCCTAAAAATCGAAACAAAAAAAGCAGCGACATTGCTTGAGAGTTAAAAGTTTGTAGGTAGATATTGGCAAAAAAACAGAGGTATCTGCGTGATTGAGAGACGAATTGGAGACTTATTGTATGTACATGAGACTAAGTAAAAGAAATACTAGGCAATAAAGCATTTGCGTAAAAGTGATAAAGAGATTATGTCAGAGAATTGATAAATTTTGAAAATCCGCAGTAACCAAAAGAAGCTAAATTTAAAGCAGTTACTGGAAACTTGCAAGTGCAATGGGTCTTTGGCAGTAGGATCACCAGTGCCTCAAATTGTACAGGAAGACGATAAAGAACGTTCATCATGCTTACATTGAGCCTTTGATGTTTAGCTGGACAAAATGGTCCTTCGGAACTTGTTGGCAATGTGCCCTAAAAAAGGCACTTTCTACCAAGCATTACCCATCTTGAAAAAAGCGTTTGCGATTAGTAAGCTCTTTGTAACTTCGGAATAAATACATTCTCTTTTGTTTTCAAAGTTTTGATATCGTTCAGTTATGCAGAGTAACAAAAACAGATGTAGTCACGGCCCAGGCTTTCCAAAAGCAAGTGCCATATGGGCAGGTCGTGGTTATCGCTTGGTTGCCGTGAGTTTACACCTCCAATGACGTCTAGCAAGTCATTAGGATAAATAAAGATGGTGATGATCATGGTAACTGTTGTGACCAAATAAATTCATCATTTTTCTCGACCATATTTTCATCACTTTACTAATTTCAGGTCATTTAAATAAAGTTCATGTTTTTAATACAAAGTAAAATTGTGTCATTTTGTGATTAGGTAAAATGGAAACCTCATGCAAAATTCTCTCGCTTAGTTTGCATATTTACTATTATTATTTTTGAAAAGAACTAGTAAAATCTTTGAATCATAAACATTATATTTTGAACCATTATTTTGGGTGCTTTGTGTTTTTATTGTGGAACCAACGACCCGTTCAAATTTTAATTAAATTACGTAGATTAATTAGTTTGCTTAACTTACCTGTGCTGTATTCTACGTTAGGAAATCTTAAAAATTTTGGAAATTACGTAAAGGGAAGCTGTAAAGTCTATTTTCGGATATATCTTTTTAGATTGTCATTGGTTGCTTAATGGAGAAATTTAATCCAGTCAAATCTAAAAAATGTTTTGAAAATCCGAACGGACCGATAAAATTCGGAAGCTTTTGGTTAAAGCCAATCGAGTTAGCTTGTTAGAGTGAACTTTTAGTGAAACTTTTTAAAAACTTTCGAAAGCGAGAAAAGAATACATACTGCATTTTAAAAAAGCTTATTTTAAATTAAAGTACCTGTAAATAAGAGACATGAAAATCGCACTTTAGTCTTACCGATGTGTCATAGTCAAGTTAAAGTAGTCATCGTATCCTTCAAACTTCATTTGCCTGAGTTCCCGCAAAGCAACAGGGGATTCCATTGCGAACCAAACAAAAAGTTGATCTTTGGATCTAAAAAGAAAAATTTCACAAAAGTAAATTCGTTAATATCTAAAAAAAAATCGTGCAAAATATTTCTATTTAATAAAATAATGATATCTATAGCGTAGTTTATATTTTATCAAACAGTTTAGAAAATTGGAGAATATCTATTTTACAATGCACTTTCTTTTCGGACAAGGATAACCCTAGACAAGACGACCAAAAAGATTGAATAAAAATTCTAACTTTTTTAAGTTTTCTAAGTGTATTACGCCAGTGGGATATTTAAGTGTGTAACAATCTGACTTGCTACAAGAAGGACAAAAGTTAAATGGTGAACGATTTCCCTTGTACATTCAATAAAAAGACTTAACAAAACATCCTTAAATGAGCTCATACTGCTTACCCACTGACTGCATTTCGCAAAAATTTGAGACATAAACCATAAGCAGAAAGAACTGCGATACTTTTTATTAAAGTTACAAACAAGTTGTTAAAGGTTTTTAAACTTGTCATTTCGTGGTAGCAGAGAAACAAGCAGACATTGGAGGATGTGCACTGTGCAATCATAAAATATAGCGCTTTCTTTTACAATTCCAAGAACACATTTAGTTTTCAAAATGTTTAGAACAAACATAGACAAAAAACTGACTGTATTGGCGGCCTGCATCATCATTATCATTTTTAGGCAAAACATTGAATTATTTCAGTGTATTTCCCTTTGTCCACTTGTCCTTTTGGGTTTGCGGACACAGCAGCTCGAGTTGGGATCTTCAAGCATCCCAATCTCCTGCAATTAGCGGCAATTTCACTGGTGGAATTCCAAGACATGATCAGGCTGGGTCTTTAACATAATTTCGCCAGCGAGTTCTGGGTCGCTCTCTAGGCCTTTTGCCACTCGGAAGAGCATCTAGTAGTTGCTTTGCTGTTTGCTAATGGAACATTTGTATTACATGGCCATACCAGAGCAGTGGCGATTTGTTTATGCGGAGTAGCAGCGATTCAATGTTAAAAGATTGACGAATATCAGTGCTTTTAACCTTGTCAAGTAAGGATAAATTTCTAACTTTTCGCCAAAAATCCATTTTGGCCGCCTGTACTCGGGATTTCATTCTTATGGTCATTACCCAACACTCATGACCATAGGTGAGGATAGGAACAAAAACTGATTTGAAAACAGATAGCTTTGCTTTTGTACACAGCTCTCTTTACAGTGCAATTGATCGATAAATATGGCGCACATGCTTTTCCAATACATGTGTCCAGTTCGTTGTCCTGTCTACCATCGCTCAAGAATGTGACTCCAAGATACTTAAACTTTTTTGTCTGCTGGAAAGTTACTCCATTTTTTTCGGAAAGAACACTGAACAGGGTGCCTTGACAAACACATAATCTCAGTTTTAGCCAGATTAATTTTCATTCCAGCATCCAAGCATGCATCAGAATATCTATCAAGTGCATATTGGAGATTACTTTAATTTGAACTTAAAATTGCAAGGTCATCTGCAAACAGCAAACGTCAAACATTACACTTTCCAAATGTCACGCCATTGCTGGAGGAACTGTCTCTGTCTATCTTGTCCATGTATGTGATGAACAGAAGAGGAAAAAGAACACAGCTCTGTTGTAGTCCAACGCAACTAATATGTTTTGTTTTGATACCATTGACACGAACACAGACTTGTGATTGTTTGTACAACAATTTGATAGCAGCTAATAGCTGACCTCTCACGTAATATTCTAGCAGTACGGCCCACAGCTTGTCTCTTGGGACACAGTTATATTCTATTCAAAGTTTGCAAAGCATGTATACACCTCTTTGGCATATTTCCACGATTTCTCAAAAATTTGCTGATGAGTAAAGATCTGATTCATGGTGGATTTGCCAGGACAAATCCGCATTGTGCATCCTGAAATTGAAGTTCGACTATTTTACGGCATCTCTTTTTGAGGCACTTTGCATATACCGTTCCAGGAAAACTTAGTAAAAAATCCTTTCTTTATTTAGTGCATTTCTTCTCGTCTCTTTTTTGTAAATAAGTATTAACACAATGGTATGCCATTGCTTTGGTATTTCACCAGTTTTCCAAGCTACTTGGAACACACGAGTCAGCCAACAACCTCAAACTTGTTCTTGGCCTTTAACATTTCGAGTTGAATATCATCTTCACCAGTGGCCTTGCCAGCTTTCAAAGATTTGATTGCTGTGCTCACCTCTGCTTTGGTTAGATGAATTTTGTCACCAAATTGTTCCTCGGGTGTTTAAAAACGTTAGACTGTTACTGGATTTAAGAGCTCACAAAAGTATTCTCCGTAACAATTTAGGATGCCGTTTTGATGCTTCAGAAGCACACCATTAGTATCATCAATGAAGTTTGCAACTGGTGTTTGTTTGCCGCGCAAACAACGTATGGTTTTTCAAAATACTATGTTTACCGATCTGTAGTCTGTATCCTACTTTTGTCCAAATTCTTCTCATGACTTTTCTTTATATTTTTTGACAATAGTGGTGGCAGTCTTACGTGCTGTAGAGTATCAGCTATCGAAGCTTCTGAAATAACTTATTTGTTAACCAAGCTCTAAATTTAGTTTTCTTTGCACGGATAGCTTTTTTAACTTCTTGGTTTTACCAAGCAGTTCTTTTCTCACTACACATTTGACCTCCCACACGTTTGCAACCGCAACTAGAAGCTGCAGATGCAATGACTTCTGATTTAAATAAATCCCACTTAGTCTCAACGTCTTCAGTATAGTCAGGGATTTCTCTGAACAGGCAAACAACTTTGCTTGCAAAAGTGTGTCTCACATTTTTTTCGGCTAGTAACTCCCATTTTATTCTGTATGCCCTTCGTGTTCTGAATTGTTTCTTTGTTCTTGGATAGTTCAGGTCTTTTCAAATGCAAACTATTTGGTGATGGTCGTTAGACCGTTCAGTTCCTCTTTTAACACAAACATCAACCACTGAAGAAAACAAGTTCTCTGAGACAATACAGAAATAAATGATAGAACGCTGTCCCATCGCATCTCTGTACCAGGTGCTCTTGTAAGTCCTCTTGTGTAGAAAAAAGTAATTTATTATGCACAATCCGTTTGTGGCACAGAACTGTAGCAAACACTTTTCGTTTTTGTAAATGTCGGAGTCTCCTTGTCTTCCAATAATAGCCTTCCATGTCTTGTCGTCAGTACTCACATGTGCATTGAAATCACCCAGTAGGACAATTGATTTTGCAGATGTTACTTTCTGTAAACCAGCACCTACTTCATCTAAGAAAAGCTGGTACTGTGTTTTAGCGTTTGATGAGTACACCTACAAAATACACAGTAACTGCTCCTGTAGCCTAAGTTTAATGAGACAAACCCTTTCTTCAAGTGGGATCCAATCAGTGACACAGTGGGCCAAGCGAGGGCTTACAAAAATGCCTACCCCTGCCTGAGCAGACATGGTTACATCTACACCTGAGCAGAAAAGCTTCTATCCTTTATTCAACTCAACAGTATCAGAGACACAACAATTGGTAGAGAAAATTTTGAAAATATTAAGATGATACTATTTTTCTTCCCCAACCAGTTTATGTTCTTTTCCATTGAGTAAAGTGACGTTTCAGTTGCGCATGCAAAGATCTCAATACTTGGGACCAACTCGAAGACATAGATACTCGGGCCGCATTCCAAAATTGAAAATTAGATGTTGGCCACATAAAATTTTGAGAGCGATACAGCATTTTTAAATTTTATTGACGATTGTGTAAAGTTTGATTATTTCGCATTGCTAAAGTTATGACATAATGCGACACTTTTACGTCCCTAAAAACTCGCTATTACTTATCAAAACGTCATCATTTTGAAAACGCCCCTAAATCCACAGTTTGCAACAAAAAAACTATTGATGACTAAAAAGAAAAAAAGTCATCACTTGAAAGCGTCTCTCAATTCACAGTTTTTCTTGAAAAAATTTAGTGATAATTAAAAAGAAAAAAAAACGGGCGACACTTGTTGCGAATCATAGGTTTATTTTGAAGCTTTTTTGATACGATTTTTTCCCACCACAATCGGGCCATAGATTCCCCACCCCTGGTTTAAGTAATCGATTAAAATGTTTTCACTTTAAATCAATATTTTGAGCGTTGATATTCATTTGATTATTAATATTACACAGCAACAATTCTCAGCCAACTTTAAAAGTCTTATCTCACGAGCATTTGACGACCTCTGCAGAAATTCAAAAAGATAGCAATTACAATACTAGGAGAACTTTGCTTCCCCAAGTGAGAACAAAATACTTTCTTAATACACCAGGTTTAATGTCACTGACTTGAATTATAAAAAACATCTAACTCTTTTTATTAATATCAGCATTTCTAAATAAGAATAAACTTCAGGAAATTCACAACTTCCAACTACATGTAAGATTTATCCAAAATAATAGCTAAAACTTTTCGCTTCAAATCAAATTCCAAATGATGACCTTTCATATCTCTTTTGTCTAAATAACAATTTTCAAATCAGTGTTTCAGATCTATTCGGTCTGAATTGCAAATAGTTAAACACAAAACAGTACCATGCTTCTTAAAAAAAGAATAAAATATTAGAAAAATAGTAAATACATGCAACGAGCAAAAATATCTTAGAACAAATAAATAGCTTTTAAATTAAACACATAAAATTATAGCGCAAGCCTGATTTTTTAAAATTTTCTTTTGTTAATTATGGCTTTTCAACAAAGAAATGCCCTTTTAGAAAATTTTAATCCCAAAGCAAAAAAATTTTGACACCCTGTGTTAAATCATATTAAAGCAAGCACAAGTCTTCTTAAGACAAAATGAATAAAAATAAATACTTCTTATTTTTCTAAAGTGACGCTTTGAAAGCTGAAAGCGTTTTATTTTCTATCGGCAGCGTGGTCGATTATTAACGTGATTGTGATCGACATGTTTTCGGTTCAAAACTTACACGCGCCATTCAATTGTGCCCTTGAAAAAGACACTTTACGGCACTTTACCCTTCTTAGTGGTCTTGGCAAGTAGTTCTGAATTTCAGTCATACCTCTGTTAAATTTTAATCGGACAGCAATATCTTGGCATCTATTGAAGCAGGTCCACCCATGTATTAACGCCTCTGTCGCTTTTCGGCGAGTCAGGAGAATAGATACAGAGATAAAAATAAAGAATAAAATTTTGCAGTACAACTCTTCTTAGGAATGTTTTGGTGCTGCCTGGTGCCACTGTGATATAAACAAAATAGATATATATTCTCCTTGAATTATACAAATTTTTAAAAGACGTTTCAAAAGATTTGAATTGTAACAGTACCGTCGAAATGGTATTTTCAATTCTTTTTACATTTTACAATAAAAAAATGTTTTGCTAGTTAGCAATTAATAACCACGCAATTTTTTTAATTATGAAAAATATAAAAACCAATCAGTAACTAACTAGTGTATGTGCTTATTTCTTACCTTTGTTTTGGTAACGTATCATAATTAATTTCATTGTAGTGAAAAACAGCCGCTTTGGTGTCATTGTTTTTAAGCTGCAGAGAAATGAATTTAAATAAAGCAAGTTAAAACAAAATATGTTCAAAAAAATAAATTTTTTTTTATCTGAAGTTGATTAATAGCCATGTCAATGCTTCCAACATATTTATTTTTGTATAAAAATTGCATATTGAACATTTGAAGACTTTTAAAACACGACAGAAAACACTCAGCAACGGTTGAGTAATAAAAGCAAGGGTACGAGAGATGAAAACCTGGTCAGATCAACTAAAAATCTTTGCTGGTTGTTTGGCTTACAGCTGAGATTCCTGGCCGATCAAGAAACGGCCAAAAATCTCATTTTCACGGTCTTAAACTTATTAATGGTTGGTAATTTTTGACATAAGAACAAGTAAAATCACAACAAAATGCAAAAAATGAAAAAACACATTCCTCTTAATTAAACGTATGCCAAAAATACTTTTACTTTACTTTCTTCAAGTCAGAGTTTAACTTAATAAAACTCTTTTGACAAACAGTTATTTTTTACATCATGAATAAAATGTAAATTACAATAAGAGATTCTATAGCAGTCTTAAACTTTTTGCAACGGCCCCCTTTTTTTACACAAACAAAAGTTGTGCCACCTCTTCTTCATGCAAACAAAACTCGCGCCTTCCTTTAACGACAAATCAAAAATAATACCCAAGCCTTTTTGTCAAAATCTCTAATTTTGATATAAATTGAAGAAGTAGACTAAAAATTTTTGTCATTGCAGCAATCAATTCAGTTTCCACCCATTTGCTCGCCCTCTTCCCTCACCCAGTTTAAGAACCCCAGTTCTATAACAATGTATTAATTTTTTACTGCTTAAATTGTTTTAAAAACATATATATATAATGTCAGCAATTAAGCGTAATTGACAATAATTCACGCTAATTGAAGCATGGTTGAAGCAAAATGAGATTAACGTACTGTAGATCTGCAGTTTACAAAAATACTTAAACTTGATATTGAAAGCTTTTCTTGAGGCATTCGTCTAATATGAATGGTCAAACCTGATTGAGCTGAAATCTTGAGATTCAAATCAAATAGAAGTTATAAATATAGCATTTTTGGAATCACAAAGTTACGTGTTTCTTCAAGAACAATTAATTAACTCTTTCGTTTTTTTATAAAATCACTTTTCAAACGCTTCATTATATCTGATCACATTTTTTCGTTTATTGTTCAAGTCTATACCATAGGTCGCTGTTTGAGTGAACGGAACAATATAAATATGAGATCAAATAACTTTCTTACCTTGTCTTCGTCGTATGTGAATTCGCAAAAACCACAAATCGTTTTTGAAACAGACATTGGATGTGCTTTTTTAAAAGCTTTTTCCCAAAGTAGTACAGTGTATCGCTAAAAACAAAATTCTTTATAACAAATTTTAAACTCAAAGAAAAAGAAAATGATGTTTAAAGTCAATATATACCAGAAACAAAACAATAATTACAGTTTTTTAACAATGCAATGGATATTTGATCAAACAATCAATGGCAAAGCGCTTGTGCAATAAGAATGCAATCTAAATATAGTTTTCATTTTTATGCAATGTAAATCCCAGTTTATAATCATGTACTCGATCAAAGTTAATGACTCTTTTTCTTACACGAAGTCCTCCCTTTTGTAAGGCCATTACTGAACTCCATTGACGTATATGCCGTAAAATACCTTTTCCTAGCACACTACGGATATCACTCTGATAAACCAAACACCGAACGTCCAATTTCAGAACGATTTAAATTAAGTATAATTTCAAGACTCTTATTAACCAAGTATTTAATTCTCGGCGTGGGTCCGTTACGATTGGCCAGAGTTACATTTTGAATAAGCAAAAAATAAGCATACTGGTGTTTTCTGATAAATTGTTCATAAAATTAACCTTAAGTCTTGAAAGCACGAAATGATTAGTCCGTTAATAACAAAATTGCAAAGGAAACGGAGAAAAGGGTTATGACAATTTTTACATTTTGTGAATGAAAACTTTTATATCAGTGGTTTTCCACCGCAAAATTTTAAATTGCACTGGCTCTTTGCATTTTCAGTCTACCATACAAAATTAGCTTTGATTGAATTTATTCTTTTAATCTGTTTGTTCATATTCAAATACACAATTTATGTGAATAGTAAATGATAATAAAATAATAAAAATTTTAATAGTAACCATTACCTCTTGGCTTGCTTTTTGAAGAGCTGCATTCAGTGTTTCCATAAAAAGTGATTCTAAAACAATAACAATCAAACTTTGTTGTTAAAGTCAATTTTATATACAGTATAACGATCTTTTAAAAAGCCTGACATATTTTGACCCCAAATAAAGCATAAAGCTATGATTTTGCATCCATTTTCTTTTATATACAAATTTAGCTACTACATACTGGGGCTTTTAATAGAAAATTAGCTAGCGGTATTGCAGAGATGGCAAACCTATTATTTATTGGAGACTATATTTTATAATTTTAAGGAAAGAAGGCCACATAAGTTAAAATTTCTGAAAAAATTTGGTAATCATTTTGAATCGGACTCGGTGTTTTTGATTTTCGTCGCCAAAAACAAGTCGTCGTCGTCGTCGTCGTTTGAAGGGTATCCACTCCAGGCCAGACACAAGCAGGACTGGGGCCGAGGGTTTATTTTTTTACTACTCCAGACTGCTGCGCTGCCTAGATCAGATGCTGGCAGTGATGTCATTAAGCCAGCATCGAGTTTCGTCATTCAAAACCGTGAGACCTCGTGCTCCATGTGGTGCCCAATGTATAGGGCACGCTGTTAGTACATGGTCTGCGGTTTGCTCAGAGGCACCACACTCGCAATTCGGTGAAAGAGCGAGACCCCATTTGTGCATGGACGAATGGAATTGCCCAACATCAGTCCGCAGACGGTTGAGCTTAACCCAAGCTGCTCGAGGTAAGCCCATCCCAACAGACCTGGCACTGGTCTCGGGCACAAAAGCATGGAGCCTGGAAGCATTTTCACAGTACTCCGCGTTCCATTTGTGATTTGTCCATTCAGAGGCGCGGATGCCAAGTCTGGCAAGGTTGTCCAAAAAATTCCGCGCAGCTGGCACAAACGGGTGTCTGGACCTTAGTCTCACTTGGCCAGTATCTAAGGATCCATTTAAAAGACCATGCAAGATATGATCGGGGTCCAGAGATCCATGATGAGCCAAGGAGAGTGTTGTTCCCAGTCGGCAAAGCTTAGCTGGCTGGATGCCTGAGAGTATAGGTAGGTGGTCCGTTGGAGTGGGACGCAGGCATCCAGTAACTATGCGCAAGGCGTCATTCAAAACACTGTCAATGAGGCGAGTGTGAGCACTGCGACACCAGATGGCGCACAGTACTCAGCTGTTGAGTAGACTAGAGACAAGGTGGCTATGCGTAGTGATTTAGCACCAGCACCCCATCCCGAGCCCACGAGTCGCCTCAGCAGTGTGACACGAGTCGCCTCAGCAGTGATAGTTTTTTGCGCAATGCCACTAAATGGTGACAAAACGTGAGCGATCTGTCCAGTTTTACCCCAAGATAAGTAGGGGTTGGACAGAACGGTAAAAGTCTACCGTTGTTGTAGACCTTTAGCTCACGTTTGGCCTCTCGGTTATTTAAGTGAAAGGCTGCCGTCACCGTCTTAGTGTGACTGAGCTTCAACTTCCCAGTCTGGAGATACGCTGAAAGTGTGGACATGTCTTGGCTTAAGGTCCCCTCCAAGTCCTTCCAGTTTCCAGAAGAGTGCAACAATGCTAAATCATCAGCATAAGCAAACTTTCTGGAAATCATGGAAGGAAGATCGTACGTATAGATGTTAAATAGGAGGGGAGCCAAGACCGATCCCTGAGGAACGCCGTTTTTAAGACAGCGTAGCCTGCTTTGCTTGCTGTCACCGGTGGTAAGGGTGAAACTTCGATTTCGGACAAGCTCCATGATCATTCTGACCATGTGGTTATCCGGAAGTAGTTTCAGCAGCTTGCAGGTAAGGCCACGGTGCCAGACAGTGTCATAAGCAGCTGTCAGATCGATAAATACGGCACCGGCCTTCTTTTTAGCCTCAAAAGAATCCTCGATGTTCTGGGTTAGCAGAACAACTTGATCTACGGTTGACTTCCCGCGTCGGAACCCAGCCTGCTCTTTAGGGAGCAGTGGATCGATTAATGGTTCAACGCGGGCGTAGATAAGCCTCTCGAGGATCTTGTAGGGGACAGAAAGCCGAGATATCGGTCGATTACTCTTTGGGTCCCCCACGGGCTTTCCTGGTTTTGGGATCGCGACCACAAGCGCACTTCTCCAGATCTTGAAAATTTTGAGTTGGCGCAAACAGAAAGAAATAAAGTCACGTAACCAGGACTTCAAAGCAGCTCCGGCATGGAGTATAAGCTCGGGGCAGATGGAATCAGGTCTCGGAGCTTTACTTGGTTTTAAGTGTTGGAGGGTAGCAGAAAATTCTCTAAAAAAACAAGTGATCTTTAAAAAATTCTTCACTTTAAATTTCTTTGAATTTTGTCTCTAGATTTTAATGTTGTCTAATAAAAAAGCTTTCTTTTACCAGCAGTAGTCATTCTCATATCTTTTACCAGCAGTATTGACATGGAGGTCGCAGGTTCCTCACCTCTAGTATATAGGTTTCATTAGCGATGCGGCGTCAATTGCGGGCAAAATGTTTGATTGACAAAGGAAAAGGGATAAATTTTTTGCAACCGCTTTGACCCCAACATCTTTGGTGCTTGGAGATTACAGTTTTTTTAGATTAAGCAATTATACAATTAAACGACTAAACAATTCCGTTAAACTTATTTTCATTAAGCTACAAGCAAACCTCTAGAGAAAAGTGATACGACAGCAAAAGGGAATCCCCTCTTTCTAAAAATTTTCAAATGTTTCCCAGGTTCGAGAAAAAACGAGCTTATCAACAATTTATTCTGGCCTGTTCCAACCAAATAAAAAGCTTTTGGTCTTTTTTGAAACCATGTTCATGTGACAAACGAAAAGTAGATTTCAATTTTTTGCGCATCTTCTCTCAACAAGGTTTAAATCAGTTATACAAGTTTTACATTTAAATTTTTACTCCCCTAACTGCAGAGTGCGCTCAAGTTCAAGTTGAAGCCGCGATCAATATAGCATAGATAAATGTTTACCGACTTAATATTTAGTGAACTTAATGCATCATCTCATTTAAATAAAACGAAAATTTGTCTCACTACACAAGTTTGCTTCAAAAACATTTACAGTATATCAAAATTATAATTGATAATGCATGAAATTATTTTTCTGAATGCTTGTTAACATAGGCGTACCAGCCCAAAAAATTTTGGGGGGGCAATGAAGTTTTGCCCATATCTTGTGAAGTTTGCCCAAATCATGATTTTTAGTACTTTACGGATGGGACAAAAAAATTGTCTGAGATTCTTGGACGGAGAGGAACTAATTTTTGCAGTTGATCAATGTCAATGCCCTGAAACTCCTGACTTTGCCCAAATTTTTCATATCGCTGCCCGAAAATAATGCTCTTGCCCAAATATGTTCTTGTAACTGCTCGAAAAATTTGAATTTTGCCCAAAACCTTGGAAACTTGGGGGGAAATTGCCCCACTGCCTACCGGCAGGTACGGCTATGCTTGTTAAAGTTTTTATACTGATTAATTATTATGCGAATAAATGCTTTGTTAGTAGTCTTTATAATCGTGAATCACTGGATCACTAAATACAAAATAAACTAAAATTTTTATCGCACTGTTAACAAAAAAATACAATCATACTTTTCAAAACTGATGTAAATTTTGTTTCTTTAACTATTTCACCAAAATTTATTCATAAAAAGTTCTGTAATAGGCTAAACTGTTAAGCAAAACAAAGTCAAATGTTTAACAAAAATGTTTTTTAGGTCAAAAAAATTGCCTCAATTATTGGAGATGCTATTTGTCTTTATCTTATGTAAGAGTAGAGTTTATTAAGGAATGTAAAATGTCAAGATAAACGCTTCTACATGTAAGTTAATGATTTTTTAAAGTTTTTCAGCATTTATAGACATATGCATACGGGTTTTTTTCACCAAAATATACATACATATTAATTAAAAAAGTTAACATGCAATTTACATATTATAGCGAGCAAAAAAAAACAAACATTAGTAATTGAAATCGTGAATTATCTATAGTATAACAACCGGTATCATGTAAAAACATTTACACGTATCTAAGGACGATGTATAGTCCATTGTATAAATACTAGCTTTAGTACAATTTTTTTTAAACAATATAGATTTATATCTCTATAAGTATTTAATTATAGTATGGCTATTTAATTTCAACAATTCTAATTTTAATCAAGTTAAACTTGGCGAAAGAAACGACAGTGAAAAATGGTTTGGCGTAGAAAGTGTTTACTAAGAAATTGCTTGGGCATAAATGTCATTATACATTACAACACCTGATGAGAAAACTTTAGTTGCTATGCTGAGCAAAAGGAATGATAATGTGCATGTACCAACAAGAAGGCCTATCCCTGCTATAGACCTTTGTAGGCTCTGAAAATTACGCCATAATTAAGATAAGTCGTTGTAGATTGGATTAATAAAAAAAGGTTCCCAACGGGTGTCCGAAGAGTGATTTCGGGAATTCCATGAGCTTTGTATGCACAAGATAAAAGCAATAGGTTATAGCTAACAATAAAAAACCACCATATGGTCATACTTGCAAAGAATGATTAATCTGCGCAACGCAAGAAACCAAGATGCATCTTACTGCGTAACATGAAATCAAGATCATATGAATGTACAACAAACATGTTTATTTACTTCAAAAAGGTATTAAAGTTTTCCTTTAATCGAATTCAATGCGACATTTTACCATTGTTTGTTTTTGAGTAGCTTGTTTATTCAATGAAAAATTTCTGAAAAAAGCAAAACTTATGTCATTCTACTGTACAATTCAAGACGGTTTCATTCCGTAGTTTTGATAAGAAGCTTTGTCGAAAAGCCGGACTGGGCATTGTTTGACTGTATTTGTTGAGTATGGTTTGACAGTAATAAAACAATTATTTTTTTATTTATCTTCCTAAATCACTTTTTGCATTTCAATTTTTACATAGATATTGTTAGTATGTAAGTGTTTGTGAGCTGCAGGTGTTGCATAACGGTACAACATTTGAGGCAATATTATGAAAAGTGACCTTCTCATTTATTACTCGTTGTTATAAGTCTAATACTAAATTGATTTCTTTTCTAATGATCGCTGTACGTTTTATTAATTCATCATACCTTGAACATTATATCTCATTAGTTTTTATATGATAGATATTTTGTAATTGTTGCTCTTTTATTAATCTTTTGTAATTTTTGTGTATGTTGTAGTCAGCAACGTGGTCAAGTTGTTAGAGCGCCTGGATATTGATCGACATGGCCTCGGTTTAAAATTTTATCGCGATTCTGTTGTGTATTCTTGGAAAAGACATTCTGTTGTATTCTTGGAAAAGACACTTCACAGCACTTTCCCCTGCTTTGTAGTGTTAGAAAGCAGTTCTAAATTTCAGTGTAATCTTTATTAAATTTCAAGCTGACAGCAATATCTTGGCATCTCCGGAATTAGATAGAAATAATTTCTTACCCTATATATTGGAGGGTTTATCGCTTTCTTGCGAGTCAGGAGGATAAATATACATGGTTTTAACTGTTTTGTTTTGAATTTTATTCTTTTTTTGTGCCATGAGTCTGAGATAAATAATTGAATAAAAGATAAACAAAAATCGAAATTTTTATAATGCTCTATTTTTCTTTTAAGTGTGATGAGTTCTTTTAAATAGATATTAAAGAACTAAAAATTCTTGTTTGAACAAATTTTGTAAGCTGTCATGGCGTTACTATAAAGGGCTTTCATGAGGTTTGTAGAGGGGAGGCTGGCGAGGCCGCTCCGTCCATTCCATACTAAGCTATACCTGACTTTGATTCCAAATTGTCGAGTTACACAAAAATATTGTTTTCTAACCTAATTTCTTCTCTTTTATTTTTTGTAAAAACCTCAGGTCAAATGGTAATACAAGTATTTTTTAGCTATTATTTAGAACTTTAAAGCAAGGATCAAGAATTATTTTTTTATTCGAGGAAGGAAACAAAAATTATTAAACAAAAGTTATTACCATTCGATCATTATTTTCAATATAAATATTTGCAGAAAATGTTATAGAAATTATAGTTGAAACATTAATTAAAAAATTTTTGACGTCATTTTTCTGTCAACTTTCTTAGTTTTTTTTCCATTTGACGTAATTTACATAGTTGTCACATTTCATTCACAATTGTAATTTTAACCTCATAACTCTGGAATTGATTATCAGTCTTTACAGTAATTTTAAGCTTTTAATTATGGCGTAATCTTTTTTATTGCTACGTATTGATTGCGTAATCCGTGTAGTCCCTACTTAATTTATTTTGTCTGCAAGTTATTTCTATAAGTGCATTACAAAAGACTCGTCTTATTGTTTTAAATATTAGGACATTGAATTGTAGTTTTAAGGCATTGTGAAGTTTTGTTAGAAATTTACGCAATTTTTTTAAAACGTACCGGTACTAAAAATGATTGACTAGAATCTTCTATTAACAGCTGACTTGACATTTCGATTTATATAACTTGTTTACTACCGTGTATTCTGATTGTATTGTACTGTCATAGAGTGGACTGCTTTGCCCGATTGCTAAACGTAATATAATAATTAATTTAAGAAATCTGGCGCAATAAGTAACTTTGATTGTTGTCTCGTAGCGTTGGCTTTTTTTCGTTTGTGGAAGATGGACGAGAGCTGGAAGTTCCACTAAATGGCCCGACATCATCCAGGTTGCCAGGTTCTTTTCAACATCTGAGAGAGCACGGGCTACATTTGGATGGTGATAAATGCGGAAAGATGTCATTACGTACTCAGCTGTCTGCTCCTTTGCGCCACATTCAAAAGCCGCCGTAGAAACCATACCCCCTTTTTGCATTTTTGAGCGCAATAGACAAACGCCTGCTTGAAGGCAATTAAGTTTGACCCATGCAGATCTGGGAAAACTAATTGCCGTTGGCGTTGGGCTAAAATCCTTAATAAATGTCTAGAGGCACTTTCTCGCCATTTCATGCTTCATCTATAATCCCCCCATTGTTCTACACTGGTGCCTGACCAGGCAGAGTCGTTCAGCAGTTCCATTGCAGCAAGCACAAATGGGAGTTTTGATTTAAGTTGCCGCAGCTGTTTTTAAAGTAGAGACGGAAGCCTTTCATCAAGGTGCTCTGGCTCCTGAGCGCGGCAAGCTAGAGACAGTACGGGTTTTTGGCCGTGAAGCTTAGTTGGTTAGATGCCTGCTAGGATGAAAAAGTGATTCGTTGCTGTGGACGCAAGTATCCGGTCACTATGCGCAAGACATTGTTAATGGGCTTGTCAATAAGACGAGTATGGGCATTGCGACACCAAACAGCGTTAGCTGATTTAAATAAATAATTTCGTAATTTCATTCATTCGATTGGTGCTGCGACACCAAACATTCATTCGATTGGAATCGATTGGAATTGTTTAAAATTTACTTTGTGTCACTGTTGCCTGTGTGACTGAGTTAAAGTTGTTTAAGGGTCAGTGGTTATGCCTTGGAAGTTAATTCTATAGTGCAATAAAATTATTTAACCCAGTGTGAAGCGCAAACTATTAAGTTTAATATTAACCTTGGGGTGCTTAAGTCGTCATCGTCGTTGTCGTCGTTTGAAAGGGCATCCACTCCAGATCAGAGACAAACAGGACTGTGGCCAAGAATTTATTCTTTTAATACCCCAGAATGCTGTACCGCCTGAATCAGATGCAGGCAGTAATGTTGTTAAGCCAGCATTGAGTTTCTTTATTCAAAAACGTCAGATCTCGTGCTCCGTGTGGTGCCCGATGTATAAGGCACTCCATTAGAACGTGGTCCGGCGTTTCTTCAATGGCGCCGCATTTACAATTCGGTGAAACAGTAAAACCACATTTATGCATGGACAAATAGAATCGCTCAACACCAGTTCGCAGGCGATTGAGCATAACCCAAGTTGTTTGTGGCAAGCTTGTTTAATCTTATAGGTAGTCAGCACTAAGTTGTTAAATAATTATTCACAGTGTTTGGCGCTTGGAATTGCTTTAAAGTTTGGTGAAGATTGAGAGTCTAGATTTACGAGAATTTATCAAGTTTTGTGATATTTTTCAATCTGTTACTAGACGTTTTCTGGCAAATCCATTCGTTCCAAAACCAACTTGTTTTTAAAATCTTCATTCTCGCAGCAAACTATTTCTAAAGCCGGCATAAATAAAAATAAAAAAAAACAGTTTTACTGCAGCGCTGGTATTTAAGTTACCTAGTTCGACTGGTCTTTTCGTATTACCGTGTAAAGTTGTGGCACTAGTTTACAGACTTTTAATCTTAAATTTTACCAAAATCAAAATGGCTTTAAAAGTATTTTGTGAGATTTTTCTGGGAGATCCGATGTGAAATCTTTTTGTTTCAGAATCGACATTTCATGCCTTTGTAGGAGCTGCTATTTAATTGTTATTAATTGAAAAATACTAACCTTTTGACTTGGTCAATTTTTTTCGACTTTTGTTGGAGTGCGTTTGAATTTTCATCAAAAGTTCTTTTGTTATATCTTCTTCATAAAAATAAAAATAAAGAAGCAGGCTTAGGCTTATTAATATCAAGCCACCAATTATATTTCGTATTGTAGCCATCAGCAAAAGTAGAGTGACATTTAGTAATGATAAACAAGTTTAAACTCTTTTTAGTAGGCAACAGCAGAATCTGCAGTAGAATTGACCTATAAAACATTTCATGTTAAATTGAGCACAAACGTTTCAAACTAAAATCTTTAATTTAGGGTTTCCAAGCGGGAGGTTCGTGGGCCCACAGGGTATACACAGAATTTTTGTATAAAACAGCAATTTTTTTACCCACATTACACTTAATTCAAATGCATTCCTAGAATTGTAAAAACTTTTCAATGACACGTCTCAATCTTGACATCAATCAATAAAACTTTTTCCGAAAGTCAACTGAAGACCAAAAATAATGTCAATAAAGCTCGGGTTGAGCTATCTGTAAAACATGAAAAGAAAAGATCTTTTTTAACAATTTTTGTAAAACTCTTTGGACCCCAAAACCGATTTTTTTACACAATTCGCCTTAACTTTCTGTCTACCAGCAGCAAAATGTGCGTTTTGTACAAGTGGGATCAAATTGACCCCATCATGATTCTTATTTTGGAGTTGTTTTGTTTGTATTTTTTTAAAACTTTTCGTCGTCGTCATCGTTTGAAGGGTATCCACTCCAGGTCAGACACAAACAGAACTGGGGCCGAGGGTTTATCTTTTTACTACCCTAGATTGCTGCACTGCCTGAATCAGGTGCTGGCAGTGGTGTCATTAAGCCAGCATCGAGTTTCGTCATTCAAAACCGTCAGACCTCGTGCTCCATGTGGTGCCCGATGTATAGGGCACGCTATTAGTACATGGTCTGCGGTTTGCTCAGAGGCATCACACTCGCAATTCGGTGAAGGAGCGAGACCCCATTTGTGCATGGACGAATGGAATTGCCCAACATCAGTCCGCAGGCGGTTGAGCTTAACCATAAAACTTTTGTTTACTTAGTTTACTTTTTGTTTATTTAGTTGAGCTTAATCTTAAAATTTTTGTTTACTTTGTTTACTTAGCACATAATAAATGAAAAAATTGATCATTCTAGTAATAATAAAACTTTTAAAACAATAAAAAATGCAAACTATAGTTGTTCAAGTTGCTGCTGCATCAAGTAAACAATTTTTTACAATGTAGATTTGAATGGTAATATTTTTTAATTTATATCCAATAATTAATGTTTTCATTTCACACAAAAAAATATCAAGAAAAGACAATATTAAAAGTACCCTATGATGCTAGTCCGCCGCGTAGCCTACTGATTTCGTTTATGCGTCTCATATAAATATCCCTTTACACAAACCACCAAACTACTTGCACATAAACAGAAATAATAACATAAAACCTTAAAATACCTGCTAATAAACACATTGTTATAGTAATAGCTAAGCACAGCTGATGCAGACAATGCCCGAGTGTTTAGGACATACTGTACATATTTGCCATATTTAGAACAAAAAGATTGACATTTTGAGTCCTTCTTTTGGTCCAGCAAAGTACATCGGGCCCCTTATTTAATAAAACACCATTTCTAGCAAGAGTTTTTTCTGGTTGCAGAAATTGGTGCAACAGGTTGTGCTTTTTCTGTAATTCCACATAGTTCTTTTCAAAGACTGATAAAAACTTTTTTCTTTGCCTCATGCAGGTTTTGCCATTTTTACGATTTATTCCTTGCTAAATGATAAAGGCATTGTTTGCACTGATATCAATCATATTGTACAATAAGACTAATGGCCACCTTTGAGTCATGTGTTTGGTAGAATATGATCTCACCATTTTGTCTAAAGTGTCAACACGATCTTTTGCGTTGTTGTAGAACAGAATAATGCTTGGTTTCTGATCCGAAGTGCTTTTAATTTGTGGCTGAGTATGCATTGTTGAAAGCTTATTGATAAAACGGTTTTTTCGGGACAGTACAATGCAATCATTGCATTTTGTTGAAAGCCGAAAACTGTGCTCTTCAGAGTCTTCACATTCCATCTTTTGACCACTAAAAATTCTGTAGTAATCTCCGGCTTGTTCTTCTTCATTGTTTCTACCAGTGTTAGCTCCTTTTGAAAAAAATTTTTGTTGAAACGATAGATTTGTGAAGAAATTATCACGAGTGATACTTTGGAAAACTTTTGATATCTTCTACAAAATCAAGAACAACTCTTGTGCCTTGATTAGTTTTTCGAGCCAATTCAGATCTTTACCAGTTTACACTTGCATTTTTAATGTGTAAGAGAAAGTGGAGTTGCAAACTATCCAGATTTTTATTCCGTATTTGCCTGGCTATGAAGGAATGTATTGCTTGAAAGAGCACCGTTCTCTAAAGCATATCAACCGTTTGTCTACTGTCATTCTGAGTCCGCAGGTGTAGAAATCACGCAAGTAAGAGTCCCAAGTTTCAAACTCTTATCTGATTGATTACAACTTGTTAGGGGACCAATGTTGTTGTGTTGCTTGTTTATTGTCAAATCGAAAAACACGTAAAATTTGTTGATACTTTCCTCTAATCATTGTGCGATTAAAATGAGCCGGCCATCAAGTGTACTCCATAGCTGTGTAACGTTTCATTAATGCCAATCAAAATAATTACACCAAAAACTTTAAATTCTTTATTATCTACAGGTTTTTTAAAGTTATCATATACATTTGTAATTATTCTACTGACATGTGGTTTATCATAGAGAAGACCTTAAATATAAAGAGAAAGTATCATTTATTTCTGAGCACTGAAATATTCCAAACCTTGTCGGTCCTGGACTTTGTCGAAGGACATTATATGCAGCGGCTCTACCAATTTTATTTACAAAAGGTTTTGTTTGCCACGCTTTGGTTAGAAACGATGTAGTTTGCAGAAGCTGAGGAACATAGTTGGTTGTTCATTTCTTCTTCAAAAGATGAATAACATGGAGATAATTCATCCCTGTCTTTTTTGCCATCATCGGTAGAAATGCAATCCGAGTTGTTTATTTCTTCTTCTTTATTGTCGTCACTTGCCACATAACCAAAAATTGCATCTTCAGAGAGATATCTTGATATATTGCTTCTTTGCATCTAAGTCTTTTGAGTTTGTTTTTGGATTTATTTTCGTTTTATTATTTTTTTATAGGGTATCCACCCATTGCGATGTTCAGTGTGGGTCTGATAATCGGCAAACGTCCTTTTCAGGACGGGGCAATGACAGGATAAAACTGCCCTTTTCAGGGCACATTGCCAACAAGTTCCGAAGACCCACTATTCTTCAGCTGAACATCTAAGGCCTCACTGCAAGCAAGATGAACGTTCTTCATCATCTCGCTATGCAGTCTGAGGCACTCGTCATCCTACTACAGGAGACCCACTGCACTGATGCAGAGAAGTTGGTACTACCAAACTACCAACTAGCTGGGTCTTCTTTAAGCAGGAAGCATGGCCTTGCCACGTTTGTCCACGAGCGACTGAGATACACGCTTTTGAACCAATCTCCACCGACATCGGAGATCGAGTGGTTGTGTGTGGACGTTGATGACTATAAAATAGTCAACGTCTACAAACCACCGCCAAAGCGATTGCGAACCCTGGATCTCCCAGTGTTTCCTCACCCCTGTCTTTACGCTGGCGATTTTAACTGTCGTCATGCTGACTGGGGTTACGACGACAACAGTCCGGACGGTGAGTGCTTGGCTGGCTGGGCAAGTATTAATTGTCTTGCCCTCCTATATAATGCCAAGGACGCTGCCAGTTTTTATACCGGCCGCTGGAACACTGGCACCAATCCAGATCTAGCTTTCGCTAGCGTAGGTCCAAACAGTCGCTTACCGGATAGACGTGTCCTTGAGAAGTTCCCCAGGTCACAACATCGACCTTTGCTTATTACACCACCAAGGTTTGCTATGGCAGTGCCAAGCATGCCTGTTAAGCGATGGAATTTCCTCAAGGCCAAATGGAGTCACAACATTGCTTTGACGAATAAATTCGCAAAGACTTTGTTGCCGCCTGATTCACTTGATGTGGATGCGGCTTACCAGGACTTCTGTAATACCATCAAGAAAGCAGCCAAAAAGACTATCCCACCCGGGTATCGAAATAACTATATTCCGTGTTGGGATGCAGAGTGTGAATCCCTCTATAAAACCTTTCTGCAGTCTCCTCAGGGAGATGACTCAAGTTTGGCTGCTACAGCTCTGCTTGCCAAGCTTGACAGAAAGCGGAGGGATCGATGGTCCGAAGCAGTTCGGAGCATTGACTTCTCACACTCTAGTCGAAAAGCGTGGAGCATTTTGAACAACCTTACTGGTAGGTCACGACACTCTCCTCGTTACTGTCCCATTTTAGCCAATGCTATTGCATCTCAGCTGGTTAGAAATGGGAAATACGAGACTGTTGATCGCAAGTCATCTCGACGTGTCTCTCAAGAAGTGTTTGACCTTTGGAGGGCCACAACACTACACGCAGTAAATATCTCTGATAATTTCTCACAGAGAGAATTTGCTGCTGCCCTTCAACATTTAAAACCAGGTAAAGCTCCGGGACTTGATTCCATCTGCCCCGAGCTTATACTCCATGCCGGAGCTGCTTTGAAGTCCTGGTTACGTGACTTCCTTTCTTCCTGTTTGCGCTGACTCAAAATTCCCAAGATCTGGAGAAGAGCGCTTGTGGTCGCGATCCCAAAACCAGGAAAACCCAAAGAGACGTGGGGGACCCAAAGAGTTATCGACCGATATCTCTGCTCTGTGTCCCCTACAAGATCCTCGAGAAGCTTATCTACGCCTGCGTTGAACCATTAATCGATCCACTGCTCCCTAAAGAGCAGGCTGGGTTCCGACGCGGCAAGTCAACCGTAGATCAAGTTGTTCTGCTAACCCAGAACATCGAGGATTCTTTTGAGGCTAAAAAGAAGGCCGGAGCCGTATTTATCGATCTGACAGCTGCTTGTGACACTGTCTGGCACCGTGGCCTTACCTGCAAGCTGCTGAAACTACTTCCGGATAAGCACATGGTCAAAATGATCATGGAGCTTGTCCGAAATCGAAGTTTCACCCTTACCACCGGTGACAGCAAGCAAAGCAGGCTACGCTGTCTTAAAAACGGCGTTCCTCAGGGATCGGTCTTGGCTCCCCTCCTATTTAACATCTATACGTACGATCTTCCTTCCATGATTTCCAGAAAGTTTGCTTATGCTGATGATCTAGCATTGTTGCATTCTTCTGGAAACTGGAAGGACTTGGAGGGGACCTTAAGCCAAGACATGTCCACACTTTCAGCGTATCTCCAGACTGGGAAGTTGAAGCTCAGTCACACTAAGACGGTGACGACAGCCTTTCATTTAAACAATCGAGAGGCCAAACGTGAGCTAAAGGTCTACAACAATGATAGACTTTTACCGTTCTGTCCAACTCCTACTTATCTTGGGGTAAAACTGGACAGATCGCTCACGTTTTGTCACCATTTAGTGGCATTGCGCGAAAAACTATTTTCGCGCGTCACACTGCTGAGGCGACTCGTGGGCTCGGGATGGGGTGCTGGTGCTAAATCACTACGCATAGCCACCTTGTCTCTAGTCTACTCAACAGCTGAGTACTGTGCGCCATCTGGTGTCGCAGTGCTCACACTCGCCTCATTGACAGTGTTTTGAATGACGCCTTGCGCATAGTTACTGGATGCCTGCGTCCCACTCCAACGGACCACCTACCTATACTCTCAGGCATCCAGCCAGCTGAGTTTCGCCGAATGGGAGCGACACTCTCCTTGGCTTACCGTGGATCTCTGGACCCCGATCATATCTTGTATGGTCTGTTAAGTGGGTCCTCAGATACTCGCCAAGTGAGACTAAGATCCAGACGCCCGTTTGTGCCAGCTGCGCGGAATCTTTTGGACAACCTTGCCAGACTTGGCATCCGCGCCTCTGAATGGACAAATTTTAAATGAAAAACGGAGTACTGTGAAGGTGCTTCCAGGCTCCATCCTTTTGTGCCCGAGACCAGTGTCAGGCCTGTTGGGATGGGCTTACCCCGAGAAGCTTGGGTTAAGCTCAACCGTCTGCGGACTGATGTTGGGCGATTCCATTCGTCCATGCACAAATGGGGTCTCGCTCTTTCACCGAATTGCGAGTGTGGTGCCTCTGAGCAAACTGCATACCATGTACTAATAGCGTGCCCTATACATCGGGCACCATATGGAGCACGAGGTCTGACGGTTTTGGATGACGAAACTCGATGCTGGCTTAATGATATCACTGCCAGCATCTGATCCGGGCAGTGCAGCAGTCTGAGGTAGTAAAAAGATAAACCCTCGGCCCCAGTTCTGTTTGTGTCTGACCTGGAGTGGATACCTCTTCAACCGACGACGACGATTTTTTTATAAAGAAAAACTTTTTTAAATTTTTTAATTGTAGTACGTAAGCAATGCAATAATAAGGTTTTTTTTATATCGATGTTTCATTGGGTCACATAATCGTAAAACTGATTGGGGTCGATTTGACCTCACTGCTATATGATGCTGCTCTTTTATAGTTCATGATAAAGACGTCCAATATTGAAAATTTTTAGGTCAACAAGCCCTTCAATATAAAATAAAAGTCATGAAGTTTCACAGCACTGCTTTTAATGGTTCAGCAACAGCAACTTTTCAAAAATGTAATTGGGATCAAATTGGCCCCACGATAGACAAAGTGTTAAATCTTATTTGAATGTCCAAAAAGTAAAAAAATATTTATTTTTTGTAAAAAAAGAAAATTATACACAAACGCTATTTGATGACCTTTCTTTGGTCTTCACTTCAACTTCGAATAAAATTTTAGACTTTCAAATAAAGTTTAACGGTCGTGTGAAAAAGTCAGTATTGGATCCACAGAGTATCACAAAATTAACCTAAGGGCCCACCTGTTCCAACGAGCTTAATAACCTTGTTTTAAATCAAATTAGTATTTCTAATGAATAAAATTAATCTTTAAATAAAAAACTAGAACCAGGAACGCACATTTTTCTCAAAAAGCTTCATTATCATGTAGTAGGCTACAAAGAATTGTCGCGTCAGAAAAAATGCATATTTAGGTTTTGGAAATAGGCCTTTCTATATAAAAATATTTAATTTTTAATTTTGCTTTGTATTTTAGACAGGTTTGCCATAAGTCTTTGGCCATCAAATTTAACGCTTCACTTGTTGGCTTCTTTTGGCCATTTTTATGAATCAAAATTTTATTTTTGTAAATTAATATTTTTAAAAAATATCTGAAATTGTTAGCAAAGTCTTGGAAATTTTATTGTTTTCTATATTTTCAAGTGTCTTTACCTTAAACCTGGGACAAAAATAGAGATTTGGGACAAAAATAGAAAAAAATTGCTTTATTTTTTACATTTGGTTTTTTTGGCAGTCTGTTTGGTTTTTTATAAAAACTTGATAAGGCAAGGCTGTTTAGACGTTTAGTAGTACTTTAGCTGACTAAGAACAGATACGACACCTGAAAAATAAGCAAAAACCAGCAATCAACCCTGAAAAACACATTCAAATTGATAAATTAAGTCACAAAAAGTTTAGCAAGATTTCAAACCAAAAGCTTCAAAAAAGAAGGTACCTACCTACTTTTAAGGGTATCCGCACAACCAAAATATTAACTGTTGATATCCAGCAATCTCTATATGCCTCTGTGCCACTCTTCCACGGAGCGGAATCTTCGAGACTTAATTTTGGTTTTTGACATTTTAATCAATTAATATTTTGGTCAGTTAATATTTGGTAGATAATTTGATCGTTGATATTTTGTAGTTAATATTTTGACACTAAGCCCTTTTAAGAATTTAGGCTTTAGGAAGATACATAAAGCCATAAAAAAGTTTTAAAGAAAATGTATCTTTCTAAAGGACAAAAAATTAGGTTGTTTATGGATTTCCAGCAACAAGAATGGCTGTTTCATAAGAAAGGCAGTTAATAAATCTTTGATAAACTTCGTTAAAAAGAAACAGACTGGAATGGCAGAAAAACATATTAAAATTAGTGAAAAAAATTGGTTTAGACTATTTGTGAATTTTGGATTCCAAGCAACTAATAACACTTCTAACTAAAGAAGTGAAAGGAATTTGAAAAAAGACATTTTAACCGGAACACAGATTTGTAGAAAATGATCTTTTTAAAGATAAAACGTCGATAAAACAATCTTGTTTAAAAATATCGAGTTTGGAGACCACCTAAAATAAGCAAATATAAAAAAAATTTATTCACCGACAATAAAGTGCCCTCCTAGTCATATAATTTGGGACGATATCAACTAAGAAATTTGGGACGATATCAGCTAATTCTGCCAAATAAGTGGAGTTACATACGATGCGTGTATTATATATGGAAATGTATAATTGGAAAATTTATACACGCAGATCCAGCTTCCTACCACAAAACCAAAGCTTTGCAGCAATATCCGATCTACAAGAGTTTGATGCCCAAAGTTTGGCGAATGAAATGTTGGCGCCTAGGCTTCGGCGCTTATTTTTCATTATTTACTCAAACCAGAGAAGTATTTTTAGATTAAAAGAGGAGAAGACTATCTCCCTGACCCAAAACTGCTTGCTTCAACTGTATAGTTTAACAAAAATAAACTTAAAAAATTTTTGGTCTACAGTTCTATTTTAGTATGACGGAGCTTAATCGTGTACCAAAAAACAAAATAATTAAGTCTGTGTTAAAGAATTGGTCTACTTTTAAAATTATTAAGCAGATATGAAATATTATTTCCGGCCTGTCTTTCTCAATTTTTTAGACGTCATTCTGAGCAATCAACCTTACTATATTAATTAGTCGCAGGTTAGTCTAAAATGGGTGTAGTTTTATTATTACATCATACATCTTTGTAATGCATTAATTGTAACTCTGATTGCATTTTGTTGAAGGCTTTAAAAATTATTAGGAATATTGAAATGGGACAAGATTTGAAGCATGAAGTTGGCATCGCAAAGCAATAAAAAACTATTTGTCAATTGCACATTGTGGAAAACATCGTATGATTTTACTAATTGCTTTCCTCTTGGAGACGAAAAAAATGAAATCGACTTAGCATGGCCTACTTGAATTTGCATGACTTTCATACAACGCGCAATTTTGACGCGCTCCACTATTTCCTGCAAGTAGTTATACAACAGTTATTTTCAAGCTTAAAAAGTTAAATTAACGATTCCAAGTAAGTCCAAAGTATTCTCAAAAGAGATCAAAATGTAACCCATCAAATGTAATTTGATCGATTTTAATAGGAACAGTAAAATGAGCAAAACTAAAACAAAATAACAAACAGGACGATCATTATGCTATGGCCTCATCAGGCATAAGTTATCGTAGCCTCTAAAGCGAATGGTAGCATTAAAAATTAAAATAAGAATTCCATAAAGTAACTCTTTTGGAAATAAAAATTCAAACCAAGAATCTACAAGTCCAAACTTAAATAAGAACAGTGAACACGGAAAAAGCACCAATCAGAAAAAGAGTTGAAAAATTGAATTTCGGACTTCATCAAACTATTTGGAATAAACTATATCGAAAAGAATCTTGAAACATTGCTTATTATTTTAAGTCAGGTTTTGTAAACTGGGGATTCATGACAATCTATCAAAGGAATCGAGAGGATTTGTTTCTTAAGCAATAATTTTCAATTTACGTTTTACTTTATCCAAAGCATTCCTAAAATTATAGGAACTCGTCCGGTGTTTCCCAACCTTTTATGGTTTATGACCCGCTTCTGCAGACTCTCAACATTCATGGACCCTTACTCATCAAAACTACTTAGCTTTTCGGAACGTATTTCAATCTATTAATTTATTAGCCTGTTTAATAATAATAAAAACAAATTAAGCAAACGCAATGTCGAATCAATGCTGTTAAAATCAAAGAATTAAATAAAAATACAGTTCTTTAATTTTAATTTAATGCAGTCGAGTTGAAGTCTGTTTGGGAATTTGTTTAATGATGATTTTTAATTTTTGGTTCTGTCTAGGAGAGAGCAAGGTGAGTATCACTACAGACAGCAAGGATTCCGGATAATCAGAATTGACTTAATGACTACATCTGCAGCTGAGTGCCCCCCAGCCTAGAGCAACCTTACAGTTGAAAAACTTTAATCTAGTCAGTGATAAGCACATTATCCCAAACGTCTTTAATTGGTATTGAAGCATAAATGTTTTTCCGAAAGTCGAGTAAAGTCAAAAAAATCTATCAATTTAAATCATCAATTGAAGATTTGTATAGCTTTTTGTCGTACGTGAAGCGAAAACCTTTTTTGGTCTTCACTGGACTTTCAAAAAAATTTTAGACTTTCCAAAAAGAAGTGCTAGTATGAAAAAACTCATTTTATGGTCCACTGAATTTTACAAAATCAGCTTAAGGGTCCACGTGCTTCAACGAGTTTATAAACCCTGATTTAATTTAAAAAGGCTAATTATTACTTACGAACTCTTCGGCATGCGGTAAATCATTTGCATCTTATTTTGTTTCTGCAAGCGATATTAGCAATATTGTGTTGATCGATTGCTTTTTCATCAAATAACTATTTTTTGTATATATTCATATGCTCCCATTGTTGAGTGAGGTAGAACGTGCAGTGTTATTTTGATGTTACGTATGAAAAGGACTTCGTAGTTCCTTGCGTTTTTTTGTTTGGTGGAACATGATTCCATATGGCATTTTGACTGGTTAAGATTGTCAACCCCTGGATTAAATTGAATTAGCTATATAGAGTGAAATAGTTAGCTATATGGTTGAGTTCAATAAGTTAACTGTAACTTTTTAATTCTTTGACTTAGATTGCATTGACTCTTTGACGTAACATTTGTATGGTTTGTTTTTTCTTATTCTTAAATGGGCAAACAAATTAACAGATTGAAATGCTTTAAAAACATAACTAGGAATCTTTATTGATTAGGAGGTGACCACGGATGTTGAAAGTCTTTGAAAGGGCCAAGAGCCATGAAACGTTGGGAACCACTAATCTAAATCAAATTTGTAACTTTTAAAATTCATCAACAACGATAATAATAAAACAGTTTTTGTCTTTTGAACACTTGGAAATCAACTTCGCTGGGGATTCAACTTAATCAATCAAGGCAGAGTTTTAACTTGACTATTCATTAAAAGCTAGTCCAAAATTTTTTTCGATATTTTTAAATGTTTTATATCTTATACTATTTATATATATCTTTTTCTATTTGATTATATTTAAATAAGCACTGCCTTACCTGTTTTGGAGTGCTTGTGTTTTTTTCAATGTTAGGCTTTAATTTAGTTTTAACCAGCCTAATTAGTTGCAATTGATTGGATTTTGCGGCTGAAAAATTCTGGAATCCTTTGCCAATTTGTACTTGACCAACACTCTAGGAATGACTTACACTCCCCAAATTTCTTTTTCCAAATCTTTTCAGCAAGCTTCTTGCAAAATTAAAAAATTGCAATACTGTATTAAATATCTGAACGGCATCAGATAAATCTCACCTATAAAATTTATTACATGAAATAAAAAATGTTAACTGTGACATAATTGGATTAAGTAAAGAAAAAAGAACTAACGGAGAAGTAGTTATTATCAAAAACTGGCAACATATCCTTTACCACAAAGGAAAAAAAATTGTATGGCACTGGCTTCTTAATTCATAAAGATCTAAAAAATAATGTAAAAATATTCAATGGAATATCTTATCGCATTTCAAGTGTCATTATTAAATTGTCAACCAAGTATGACTTAAAAGTAATCCAGGTTTATGCTTCAACTTCAACAAGCACACAAGAAGAATTAGATAAATTTTATGACAAGAACAATGAAGTAATTACAATAAGAAAGACACATTATCTAATATTAATGGGAAATTTCAATGCAAAAAATGGACTTGGAAACGAAAATTGTTTTGGTAAATTCTCACATGGTAGTAGAAATGAAAAGAGGTAAAAAGCTGATTAATTTTACTGTCTCAAACAACTTACCGTAAAATCTCTATTTGAGCGCCATGGCGCTCTATTTTTCAACCCTTTCCCTATATTGGTGTTCTATTAGAGGTGGTGTTCAATTAGAGGGTGGCGCTCTATTTTCGACTAGCTGGTTAGAATTTTGGGAAGATAAATTTAATTAATGAAAAGAAAAAACATCTAAAATAGTTAACATCTAACGAAGAAGAAAAAACATCTACCGTAACACAGTAAGTGGTAAGTAATCAAAAATTCACTGGTGAAATTCACTGGTGAAAATCAATTAATGAAAAGAAAAAACATCTAACACAGTTAACATCTAACATCTAAAGAAGAAGAAAAAAACATCTATTATAACACAGTTACTGGTAAGTAATCAAAAATTCACTGGTGAAAATCAAGTAACACGTCGGTTTTGTAGCCGTCCTCGTCATTTTCAACACCTTCCGCATCAACGTCGAGTTGTTGAATAATTTCACGTTCACCAGTAATGTCGGCATTGGCCCGCGCTTGCTGGAGAAGTTCCTGTCCAGTCTTAATCGGGCCGTCTGACCTGAACAGTGGATCTTGCAATCCTCCGAGACGTCTAGAGTGTTGGTCAGTCCGCATCCCTTGAACGACTTGATGATCAGATTTTTCGGCAGCTGATCCCAAGCATCGACTATCCACTTTAAATAAACGTTCATTGATAGGGCTTGCATGTTTCCGGATTTGGTGTAGCTCTCCTCGCCGTGCAACATCCAATTCTCGTAGAACTGTCGGATTTTACTCGGATTTTACTCTTAACTCTTAGTTCCAGTAGAGGTCGTGGGCCTGTATAAACTTGGTGCAGCCTCTTGGAATCCTGGCGGTATCAATCTGGAGCTTCTTCAATTGCTTCTTTGTGGCATCGCTGATGTGACATCAGTATGAGTCCCAGGCAAGAAGGCGCTTTCCAAACATAGAAGAGCCGACAATCTTCTGCAGAAACTCAGAAGTCAGGTCATCGTTGAAGAAGGAGCGGCCGGCCCAGCAAAGATGGAGGGTATTCTTGAACTTGGTGACGATCTCCTTTATTGGTCGCTTGTTCTTGAGTAGGATGTACGGTCGGCATTTAAATCCGTCAGATCGAGCGGTCAGCATGACAGTAACGTGTAACTTGTCGTGACCGCTAGTCTTCAAAGGGACCTCTTGGACTCCCTTATTTTCAACGGTTAAACTGCTCGAGTAATCCAAGTAGACGGCTGTCTGGTCGGCAGCATAGATGTATGTATAGTTAAAAGTGCGACGCTTCTGCTCGACGAAAAATAAGTAATCAACGATCTTCTCAGCGTACTCCTCCAGCTCCTTCTGACAAGTCGTCGTTGGGCGGCGTGAGACCAAGTTGTGACGAAGCAAAAACTTTTCCAACCAGCCAGAGCTTGCCTTGAAATTTTCGTCGATCGAGAAAGTGAGTGCCTCTCTCTGGATCATTGTGCGGCTGACACGGAGTTTCTTCTGACGTTGCTGACGAACCCAGTTGATGAGCTTCTCGTCGAAATCCTTGTCCTTCAAAGGACGTCCGGCACCTTGGAGTCGCTTGCTTGAACAGATGGAATATGACGAAGACGCTTTCAACTGAGCCTCGAGCGGTACTTTCTGTTTCGTCCAATCTTTGACACATGAACGAGGAACGTTCTTGATTTTGCAGCCTTTGATTTATTGTATTTCTCAGCGTACGCAACAACTTCCAGCTTAAAGTGCAGGTCGTACTTCTTTTGTTTCAAAGGAGTCGCATCTTCAGATTCGGAACTGCTTGACATGGCTGCCAAATTTTCTTATGTTCTCATCGGGCTTTGTTTAAAGTTTAAGAAATGAATCTACGTTTTGATTGAGTGCCAAGTTCTCAATCTCTGCAATCGCATGATGAATGCGTGTTTACCACGTGTTTGATGCGTGATCAATTATATACCGGTAAATTACTATTGGGCAATTATTATTTTGTGATGTAGGAAACCTTTATTACTAATTAGCATAATAAATGTCAAAGTGGCGGTCTATTAGAGGTGGTGTTTAATTAGAGGGTGGCGCTCTATTTTTCAACCCTTCCTTTATAGTGGCGTTCTATTAGAGGTGGCGTTCAAATAGAGATTTTACGGTAATAATTTGCAACACTTTATTTCAAAAAAAAAACAAGAAGAAAGTGGACATGGAGAAATCAAAATCACCAAACGTTTAATGAAATTGATTATATTTTGACAATTAAATCTAATATTGTTACCAACACTGAAGTTTTAAACTGTATTAAATGTAGTAATCACGGAATGGTTCGAGCAACAGTAAAACTAAACTTACAAAAAGAAAAAAAAGTTGCCGTTTCTATCAGTGTACTTTTTATCTGTTTCTATCAGTTTGATAAATATGCTTAAGAATATTGATGTAGATGGGGTGGATTGACTGGTTTTCAACGGCTCGCATTACGGCAGATATTTTAATTAAATCACAGGCTTTGGTATAGTTAATGAAGGCAAGATTAAGAGGAATTATGTATTCATTTGTCTTTTAAATAATTTGTTTTATACTATGGAGACGGTCCATTGTGGAATATCCTTGCCTGAATCCAACCTGTTCTCTTGCTTGTGAAAAATTTAGTTGTTTAGTCATTCTGTGGCTTAAAATTTTTGTGAACAACTTGTAAAGAACATTTAGTAAAATAAGTGGTAAACACTGGAAAAGCATTATTGACTAAATTACCTGAGTTTTTTAATGAATAACTACATCAATTAAAAGTACCCAAAGATTGGCAAACAGCAGCAATGATATTACTCCACAAAACAGGAGACAATACAGATTTAAAAAACTACCAACCAATGAGTTTATTGAATACTCTTGAAAGTGATGTTTAATCAATACATTACACCAAACCAGAATATTACGATAGACAATGCTATACTTGAACCTGTAGAAAACATTACACACCTTGGCCAAATTGTAGCAATGTTACCTGACAAAGAATCAAAAATTTAAAGACAAATCGCTCTTGGCGGGTAAGCATTTGGCAGAGCAAAATCTGTTTTTTCAAGCAAATTGCCTTTACTCTTAAAAAAAAAGTTTATAATCAGTTTATCCTACCATTTATCACTTTAGGTACAAAAACTTGAAAGTTAAATGAAAAACAAATCATCAAACTTAAAACAACACAAAGATCTCATAAAAAGAAAATTTTTGGTAATACCTGAAAAGATAAAAACAGTTGAATAGATCAGAAAACAAAAAAAATTACAAGGTATCGTTAACACAACTAAAAAATTAAAAGGAAATGAGCTGGGCCTATCACAAGAACACATGACAATAGATGGACCAAACAAGTAACAGAATGGACACCATTTGGCAAAAAAAGAAGTAGAGGCAAACCACAAACAAGATGTACCGACAAACTATATAAATTTAATTCCAGATGGGCCTAAGTGAGTCTTGATCACGAAACTTTAAAGAATATGGGGAAGGATTTTCTCCTGCAGTGGAATTAATAAGCTGACGATACGGGAGAAAGGCCCCTTTTCTGTTTCTTTTTAAAATATTATTGTAGCTTGGAAAATTAATCAAAGAACAAGCGCCAAAATCTCGTTCGAAAAAATCTCAGCGCCGAATTCTCGCGACCCGAAATTCCTAGTAAGCTTTCATATCAAAGTGCTTGATTGGCATGGAAATGTATTTGACCCAAACACAATAAAAAATTTATGAGTTCTAATTAAGATTAAAATCTTTAAAAAAACAACTTTTAAGTCTTGAAGCAATGTAGTATAGTTTTTTCAGATTAACGCCTCAACCTTATCAGTAGAGTGCCATTTCGCCTTAAAAAAACAACCTAATCAAGAGCAAAGATCTTTACACAAGGTACAAAGACTTTTATTGTTTGTCTTGTCTAAAATACATAGTTTTCACTAAACCAATGGATTTTCATTGTAATACACAAAAGCTTCTGCAAAAAAATTTGTGGTTTATGGACATTATGGTAATATTAACATAAAACGCATAAAAAACTGCAAGTGACCTGAAACTTTTGTCCTAAATTGCATAGTAAAACAACAAGTAAAAATTATATTGGAGGCATTCAGAGACTATGCACAAATTCTAGGTCTAGTGTGTGAACCTTCAAAAGTCAGACACTTCTTTAGAAACAAGTCGAGACGACTTGCGATCAACAATCTTGTATCTCCTATTTCTGACTAGCTGAGATGCAATAGCTGGGAGACGTTAAAGGATTATGAGAGGGGCGCAAGAAACTGGCTGCAAACTGGGTAGATAACTGCATTGACGTAAAATAAGTGAAAAAAAAGGTATGACAGTATTGAAGGTATGACATTATCTAAACTTAAAGTATGTCATATAATAGGTATAGCCGTATCAGCCGGTGAACTCGATCTAGAACGTTTAAGATCAAAGTGAAAAACTTTTTGACAAAAATTGAGTGTCACGTTGGAAGCAAATTAAGCAGAGGGTGCACGCGTAATTTCCGGAGGAGCAAAATACCCGGACCTCCCCCATTTTATTGAAAAAAAGGATAACTTGAATAGTTATCTGCTACGATTTGAAACATACGCTATTCTTGCAAATTACTCCAAGCTAATTGCGAAACTCAGTTGAGTGCGCTGTTTGGTGGAAAGATTTTGGATGTATATTCCAGATTCTCGTGGAAGAATACTTTAGACTAATGATGCCTGAAGACGACGTTGTTCTAGCCGTAGAATTATACGGATCAAGTGCATCGCCAAAGTTTTAGAGAGGCTAAGCCAGAAGGTTCTGAAAACCCTATCAGGTTATTGTGTGCCTCAAGAATTATTTTACTCAGTGGGTAAAGCTGTTTGACGTGAAAAGCAGTTTTGAAGGCGTAGTTAACTTGATGGTGAAAGAGCAATTTATCAACTCTTGCTCCAGGAAGCTATCTGATAATTTTACAGAAAGGAAACCTCATAATTTTGGAATGTTCGAAACAGTATTTGTCAGATACTGTTACTGTATAAAAACAGTAACAGAAGGACAAAAAGAGGAATAAAGTGCTTTAGTTGCAAAAAATCATGACACAGGGCAAACGAGTGCTTTTCACCTAGGCAAGATGAAATTAAAAGATACTCTTGCTACCGGTGCGGAGAGAGTGATCACACTTTTATGCAGTGTAAGAAAAGAAATCGATTATTAAGCAGTTGGTCCGGTACAAAAATAAAGGCTTACTAATTAGGACGGACATCGCCAGTCAAATGATTGGATGCGATAGAAGTTGATAAACCGGAAGATAAAAAATATAAACAGATAAGCGAAAACAAAGAAAACGTAAGTCAGAACTTGGAAGATTATTTGGAGTAAAAAGATGTTGAGGCGCCTGTGCATTGAACAGCCTAAGCACTGGCAGAGATACATAAATCCACTTTTATTTGCGTACAGAGAGGTTTCCCAAGCGTCTACTGGTTTTTTGCTTTTTAGGCTTTTACATCGTTGTACTGTTTGGGGACCCATGAACATTTTGAGAGAGTTTTGGACAGGCTGGAGTGAATCCGCTCACGTCTGGACCAGTTACCAATATGCTTTACAGCTGAGAGCAAGATTGTGAGAAACAATTAAGTTTGGTTAAGAATAATTGAAAAAAATCAGGTCAGCACAAAAAGAACAATGACAAAAGACAAAGGATCAATTGTTTAGTAAAAGCGACAAGATTTTAGTCATGCTAACAATAAACAACAATAAGCTTTTGGTGAAGTGGAAAGGCCCGTATCAAATAACTTAGAAGATGAGGAATCACAATTTTAAAATTCTGGAGGGAAACAAGAAAAAAATATCATGCAGATATGCCAAGAAAATACTATGCGCGAGAAGACAAAACAAAAAGCAAAAGTAAAAAAGGAGATCTAAATTTATAAACTAATTCGGAAGTTTTATTGGAAAAAGAAACACCAAGCATCAACAAGGAATTACTATTATAATTGGGCATGTACAAGCAAAAAGAAAATCTAAGTGGTCAGGTTTGAAACCAAGTTGAATGACAGTCAATGTAGACAGTTAAAAGATTTATTAAAAAGTAATGATGAACTTTTTCTGATGTGCTAGGAAAGGCGTCAAAGAATGAGCACAAAATCAAATTAGTGGATGAAGAGCCAGTCACTACAAAACTCTACCTTTTTCCGTGTGCCTGAAGCAGAAACTAAAGAATAAAATGACAGAGATGTTTAATATGGGGGTCATTTGTAAGTGTTCATTGCTGAATGCGTCACCAGCAGTTATTGTCAAGAAGAAGGACCGTATTTTTGTAGATTACAGAAAGTTGGAGAAATTAACGATTTTGAATCCGGAGTCGATGAAAACTTTGAAAGATCTTTTCCAGCAGCTGTGAAAGTCCAGATTTTTCTCGAAAATTGATTCCAGTAAAAGATACTGGCAGATACCTGTGGCCAAAAAAGATGGGTTCAAGACCGCGCTTGTGAAACCGGGTGGGGCATATGAATTTCTCTGAATGCCCATTGGCATACAAAACTCCGGTATGGCACTTGTTCGTGGAATGAGAGAAGTGCTTTCAGGTATGTCCGGTGTTGAAAGCTTTATAATTGACTTAATTGTGTTTTCCAGCAATTGAAGAACGCATCTAGAAACTTTTGAAGAGCTTTTAAGGAGGTTAAGTAAGACTTACACCACTGGTCAGCCCTTAAAGTGTATTTTCGGGACGTCACCAATTGAATTTTTGGGACTGGTGTTGGATATGACTGGATCACGCCGAATAAAAATAATCTGGCCAAAATTGCATATACGAAGCGATCAGACATAAAGAAAGAAGTGCAATCGTTTTACGGTTGCTCCGTTACTACCAAGGTTATATCTGGGTAACAATATCCAGTTTAACTTTTGTGCAAGACAGGTAGTTAACAAAGAAACCCCACTGCACTGGAGAATGTTACCCAAGACATGCTGCAGCATGTTTAAGAGGAGCTGGAGTACCGACTTTACTTGTGCCGTGTCACAGGCGGTGCGCATATTAAACATTTGTAAAACCTTTCATGAAATTCAGGTGCCTTTGAATTTCTTATTCAAATTTACAGGAATAAATATTGTTTAACTCAACATTAACCCTGTTTAGTTTCAATTGATTCGACTATGTAGTTACTGTAATATTTACATGTCAAATGATGTCAAATTTTTGAAACACCCTGTATATTCTTTATAGTCAGAAACTGTGGTTTCTTTCTATTTGTAGAGAAAAGTTTCAAGCGAGTTCATTTGTACTTCACCAGAACTTACTGTATTAATACACTTAGTCTTAGAGGTAAATGGCATGAATAAAACTAAACTCAGTTTAACTGCAGTGCTAGTATTTGGGTTACCTTGTTCCAACTGTGTCGGCAGCGTGGTCGAGTGGTTAAAGCCCCGTGCTCGTGACCAACACGGTCTTGGTTCAAAACCTAATCGCGCCATTCTGTTGTGTCCTTGGGAAAGACACTTTACGGCACTTTCCCTTGCTTGGTGGTCCTGGAAAGCAGTTTTAAATTATAGTCAGGTTGGGGTAATTGCCTACCCTATGTATAGCGCCTTCGTCGCTTTCCTGCGTGTCCGGAGGATAAATACAGAGATAAAATAAAAAACAAATAAATAAATAAACTGGTCCTTACGGATTCCCGAGTACAGTTGTGACATGAATGATATAATAATAGAGCATGGATTTTGTTGGTATCATCAAGACGAGCAGTGGCAGCTCGTCCATCGGAGCTGCAGAGACGCAACATCTCCAAATATCTGTGCAGCAGTTTTAAATATTATCAGCAACGCTTAAAAAATTATTAACTTTAATTATTTTTACATTTTCTTAATTTTCTTTCATTAAATTTAAATTTTGTCTGATTTTTTAAAAAAACTTTTTTTAAAATTTTTTACGTGGCAACTTCTTAAGCTGTTTTAAATTCAGGTTAAAAACTTCACGTAAAGTGACGCAAAATGACCTATTCTATTGACGCTTTGTATAATACATTGAATTTATGTTTGAGCTGCAATAAACACAGCTCACTCGATTTAATCATAGGCGTAACATTTACAACCAATGGCGTAGGCAGAAATTTGTCGGGGAGGGGCTTGAAAGTCGAAAACACAAATATTAAAAGTGGTTCTGATCATGGGCCAAAAACGTTTCCAAACTTACATTGCAAATTAGAGTAAGCCTATTACGCTTTTTTAGAGCGCCTTGCAGATGCATAAGTTTTTTTGTTTGCCTAAACGTAAACACAACTACTAAATATCAATAAAATTTTTAACAAATTTAGCTCACTGATATAATTAAATTAATTCGGCTCAAATCGAACCCAATTTTGATAATGGCTACGATCAAAAAGCATTGCTACAAAAGTATAAGGATAATTCATCCTGTATAGCCACATATTAAATTCTCTTTGAATAAGATATTGATCGCACTTGGGTGAAACAGACTGTCGGGTTTTTTAAAAAATTTTTATTTTAATTGTATGATAGTTAGATTTAAAAATATTTGGCTCTGACTGCCTTATCAAACACTCTGTATTGCAATTAAAATCAACTATATCTTGCTCAGTGTTTCTCAAAGTGAGCTACTTGGCCGCTTAGGAAGGCCTCGTGATCTATAGAAAAAAACAAACGTTGATGAAAAAATTTTGAATAAATGTAAGTTGATTCTAATTAATCAACTGATGACACAAACTAGCACGTCTTTATAGTTTCCCCTTGACAGTCCATAAAAATTTTTTCTCCAAAGTAAAGACTAAAAAAATAATGTTCTCATAGTATGGAAAGCAATCAACTCTGAATCAAACAGAGCTGGGGCCAAAGGTTTAACCTTGTATTACCCCAGACTGCTGCATTACCTAGATAAATGCTGGCAGCAATGTTTTTGGGTCAGCATGGAGTTTTGTGATCAAGAGGCATTCAATCACGTAGTTTATGTCATGCCCAAGACAGTCTATGGAAAACGCTGTTAAGACATAGTCTGCGGTTTGCTCAATGGCGCCGCACTCGTGATCGGGTAAAGGAGCGAGACCCCATTGCGCAAGGACAAATGGAATTGCCCAAAACCATTTTACAGTCGATTAATTTTAACCTAAATTATTCGGGGCAAACCCATTTCAACAGGCTTGGTACTGTCATGGGTATGAAAGTACGGAACCTAGTTGCATTATCCTAATACTCCGTGTTCCATCTGCAATTCGTCCACTGGGCGACACCAGTATTCAGTTGTCAAGTAGGCCAGAGATAGGGAAGTTGTTCATAATATTTTAACCCAGTATCCCATCTTTGCAAGTCGCCTCAGCAGTATGACACTAGAAGACACGATTATTTACGCAAAGCTACAAAATAGTGACGGAATGTGAGCGATCTGTTTCGTTTTACCCTAAAATATGTTGGGACCGGACAGAATGGTAAAAGCTTATTGCTGTTATAAACATTTTAGCTCACGTTTGGCTTTTTGGTTTTTTAAATGAAAAGCTGCTCTTAACGTTTTTAAAAGACTGAGTTTCAACTTTTAGGTCAAGAGATACGCAGAAACTGTAGTCACGTCTTGACTTCCAAATTCTTTCATTCTCAAAAAGAGTGCAGGAATTATAGATCGGCCGCAAAGCAAACTTTCTGAAGCTTATGGAGGCAGATCCCATGTATGGATACATAATAAGAAGAAGAGGAGCCAATACCGATCCATGACGAACGCCATTTTTTTGACGGCGGAGTTTGCTTGGCTTGCTGTCAATTAGTAAGAATAAAACTTATGTTCCGGACAAGTTTCATAATCATTCTAATCATGTACTTTTCAGATAGAAGTTTTAGAAGCTTGCAGGTAAGATCACACTGTTTTACATTAAAACAAAACCAAAAAAGTTTTTTACTTAAAAATAAAAAGGAATTTTTCTTAAAAAAATATTTTGCCATATACTTTTAGAAATGGCGAAGCTTTGAAAGAGAAGTATCCGAGTTAAACTTTGGAAACCGCTGATCTACCAGCATCTTCTAATAATTTTTTTAAAAATGAAGAACAATTTTTGTTATATTTGTGTGTGTGTGTGTATATATATATATTATAAATGCTAAAACAGAATTAAACATTTAAAGTCCACGACAGCCTGTTTCGCCAAAACCGACTCATCAGGTGAAATCTTATTCAAACAGAATGCAGACAGAATACATACTGCTCTAGTTTTTTAGTTATTGAGCTCTATGCCGGCGAAGTAAGGCAAACAGATATATACATAAATAAGTAAAAGTCACCAGAAAATTCAAAGTTACTAGAACGGACAAGATTTCTTAGATTAGCTATATATACTATATATTATACTATGTTTAGCAATTGGACAAAGCACTTCGTGACGTCCAAACAAAATCATGTAACTTATGTAAACCGGTTGTGTAACTTATCAAGTAGAATTAGCTTAAAGAATAGTAGATACTACCAATCTTTTCTTAAACGCTCTAGGCAAACTAAGGTCATCGCTGCTGCAAAGAAATCGCAATGGCTTAAAACTCGGTCAGTCAAAATATTTTGAATAAAACAGCAAAACGACTCTTTAAAATCGCTTGTAAGAAAAACTTGCATACAAAATAAATTAAGTGGGGTTGGTGTATTGATTAGGAAATCATTCCGTAACAATGGAAAAGATAAAGTTAAAATCAAAAGCATAAAAATTCCTGCAAATGACTGAAAATCAACTTTAGAGTTATGAAAATAAGATTAGAATTATGAATGAAGTGTGACACTCTGCACTAAGCAACTTTCCACCAAAAAAACGGAGCCGAAATACATCACTGTGTTTAGTAAAAAAGATTTTTTTGAACTACTGACGTCGGCGACCCAATATTTTAAGCACCGTTCTAAAAAAAACCTTGCGTACTTGCCTTGCTTGCCTTACTTGCCTAACATACTTGCCTTACATAATTGCCTTGCTTAGTTTTCACTTTTTTCTCGAAATAAATGTATGGAAGAAAGGCTTTTTGACCCTTGCAAGAAAGGCTTTTTGGATAATTTTTTACCATTGATCACCAATAAAGCCTTTTGTTTTCTTCTTAGTAAACAAAAAAAGGTTAAAAATGCCATGCTTCCTCGATTATCAGGTTAGTTGGATCGCTACTTGCAAAATATAGAAGAATAAGCAAAAAAATTAGCTAATTGAATTCTTATGGTTAAAGCAACAAAAGTACACGGTATCATATATATTTTACAGTAGTTTAGATTTACAATGTACAAAAAAATGAATCAATCTTGAATTGTTTGGGACTAGATTTACGTTTTCTCGGTAGCTTTTGAAATAGTTTTGAAATAATGTAGTGTGGCAACTGGCAAGCACTACTGTTGTGGCGTACGAAAATGCATTAAATATATATATAAATATATATATTTAAATATACAAAATATAGCGGTCGGATAATTGAATGCCGGATAAATATGCTGCGGATAATCGAGGAAGCATTGTAATTAGCTTTGATATTATGATGGTTTTCTTGCTTTTGAAGGGTATTTTTACTTAAACATTGTATTTTTTTTCTGAAAACAAAAAATCAATTGTTGTTGGTGTTGTTTTAGTTTTTCGATCACATAACTTTTTTTATTTTTTAGCTCAACATTATTATGTTTAATTCTTTAAGTTTTTTGTTACTCTAAGGCAGGTGTAGAAAACCTAAGACCCGCATGTGGTTGGGAAGAAGCATATCGATTCCTTTACAATAAAGCCTTAGAATAAACCAATATTCCGCAACGGATGTGTCCCGTTTTGTATATATTCATTTTTTTAATCAACATTAGGAAATAGAGAATTTGGCTGGAAAATGAAGAATTTAGAGATAGTTACAAAATAAAGATCTTTTTCAGTCATCACTAGTTTTTTTTGTAGAAAAACGGTAAATTTAGAGACAGTTTCAAAGTGATTTTTTATTTTTTAGTGATCACCATTTTTTTGGTACTAAGATGTGTCGTATTATATCATAACTTTAAAAATACTTTATGATCGTAGATCAGGAAACTGCCAATACTATTTGGGAGAAGCTGTATTAATTTTGAAATTCAACCCACGAATACAGTTCGGTTCCCATCTCTGCTCTAAGATATTTACTTTTGAAAGACTTTAAATTTTTTTCCGAATAAAATAACAAATTTCATCATGCCACATTTTTCCTGAATAGATTTACAAAACCTGTTCTTGATCATAATCATCTTTTTTTTGCATCGTTGTTCAGTAAAACTTCTGCTTTTGTCCTAATCTTTGACTAAACGAAAGTAAGTAGAGCTGTTGCGTAAAAATAATTTTCATATTAGTAGCCTTCGGCGATTTTTTTTTTTTAAATTAAATTTCGGCGGTTTCTAGTATTCTAAAAAAACATTAAGTTTTTTAACTATAGTTTGGTTGCTTTAAGGGTGAAAAAGAAAACATTTAATTAAAACCACATTGTCCAAACACAAAAAACTTAATTTCTACATACTGTAGATACGATAAACTTGAAGATAAAAGAAGTACGCCTAATTAAAATTTTTTTTCATTTTCCTTTTCCTTATAGAACAGAAGTGAGACAACTTGTGAATGCCTTGATTATAAAAATTTTGAAAAAATATTTGTGTAAGTACCATGATTTCTAGTTCCTGTTTTGCGTTACAATAATTCAGTTCATATTTTCCTTATGTCAATCAATAATTTTTGAAAATTGGTAAAGATATAGATATATGATTTTAATTTAATTGGGTTTTGGTATACATATGGTTATAAAATATTTGTTGCAATAAATCATCTCATGTTAAAAATTGTTGCTTGTTTTTTTGTTTTTTTTTTGTAACATAAAAACGTAAAAAACACAATTAATTGCTTTTTTTTTCAAAAGTTTTAAATGTACGGGTTTAACCAGATTTTAGCCCGCCAATGTACGATAATGGACGATTTTTGCATGACTCAATGTTGAAATTAATTGCTCGGAATAATAAGTTCTCCAGAATCAAAAACGATTTTCAATGCCATTTTGTGCTAAGCGGGACATTAATTAACTTTAAAGTACAGTCCTAACTTTATATATATAAAAACAAAAAATGCTTCTGAAGTTTCTCTGGGGGTCAGAAGGATAGGAGCATGGAATTCTGATAAAAAAATATTTTAATGATATATATTAATAATGATATATAAAAAAAAACTCGAGTCTGGTGCTTCTCAATTTAAGCAGTTTGGTTTCTATTAAAAAAATATTTCAATAATTGTTTTTAAACGTCGAAAATTAAAAGGTGGTCTCGTCTTATTAGACTTGTCCTTTTAAACAATCTATTAGGAAATAGTTGAGTTCATCAATTGCGTGCTGCAGATTGGAAATTATTTAGCAATAGCTCTGAATCAACTGCAGTGCCATTGAAAATTCCGAGAATCAAAAAACTTATTTAGAACTTTCTTTATATTGGTTTTAATAAGCCGAAGGGTATAGCGCATGAGCGGTGCTGATCTCTTCAATACCAAACGATATTATAGCGCAGGACTTACTGTCCAGTTAGATAACTTATCAATTTCGACTTTATGCACGCTAAATGTTTTTTGAGAATCCAGATTAACTTCTTTGAGTGGTTAAAGAATGGCTACTCCAAAATATACTTGGAAGAGGGGCAGCAACAACCACTATAATATACATGTTTTTAGAAAAATGTTATTGCATTTCATATATTTAAAAATGTTTATTGAGTAATATTACATAGCTGTGTACCGACTTTTGGCTTTGATATTTGTAGTGAAGAAGCGCAATGTTATTTTTGTTTTATCATCGGCTGATATATGTGTTTTCAGGAAACTGTTCTCGCATTTCATATATTTAAAAATGTTTATTGAGTAATATTAAATAGCTGTTGTACCGACTTTTGGCTTTGATATTTGTAGTGAAGAAGCGCAATGTTATTTTTGTTTGATCATCGGCTGATTATCTACATGTATCTATGCACCTAACTGTATATCTATATAAGTCCCCCAACGATAAGTTGCCGCCCGTCGTGGTGGGTGGATGCTGCATTTTTATAAAGATCGGAGTGAACATCAACGTTTCAGATCATTGTACTGTATGTCAGTGATATTTTGGCAAGCATGATTCTCCATGCATCTCTGAGTGCTTCCAGGCATCAGCACCTCATCCAAGAAATTGAAGAGAGTGTTTGTGCTTGAGATGTTCATCAATGTGTAGCAAGGCCCTGCTGAGTGGTATTGTATTGAGAGAGATTTTATTTTTATTGTGTGTAATGTCGGCAGCCTGGTCAAGTGGTTAAAGCACCGAGATGACGATCGACATGGTTTAGGTTCAAAACCTACTCGCGCCATTTTGTTGTGTCTTTGGGAAAAACACTTTACGAAACTTCCCCGTGCTTGGTGGTCTTAGTAAGCAGTTCTAAATTAAATTCATATCTCTATTAAATTTCAAGCGGACAGCAATATCTTGGCATTTCTGAAATCAGATCGGGGTAACTGCTTAACCTATGTATCAGCACCTCCTTCGTTTTCCTGCGACTCAGGAGGATAAATATAGAGATACAGCAGCAACAACAAAACTGCAATAGACTTCAATTCTCAGATTTGTACTGGGTAAAAAAAATAATAACCAAACATTTTCACTAAAGAAACTTTTAATTGACAGTTCAAACGCATTGCTGACTTCAACACATATCACATGTAAACAGCCTTTGAAAATGTAAGTCAATTTAAACTAAAACCAAATATAATTTATTTTTTTACATAATTGTAACAAACAAATTTATCTTTTGTTTTTGGTTTAAATAGACTACAATACAATATATTTTAGTTTAAGCGAACACCTTAAAAACTGTCCACCACTGACAATATCACGTGGATATAAAAAAAGTTAAACTGCGACTACGTCAATCATTGTCGTCAACCCGAACGGCAATTCCTCTCACTCGGATACAATACTAAAATTATCCACTTCAACTTTTTTTTAGATCCGCCTTTACCCTTTCCTTTTAGCAGTTTGCAATGTATCCTAATTTATTAAACTAACTAATTTTAATTCAATAAGTCGGCAAACATTTTCGATTTTTACTTCTGTAAAACCAATTTTTTAACGAAGGAACAACACGAGATTTGTTGGAATAACCAAATATCGAAATATATGATTTCAGTTCCTATGATTTTTCATTATAAGTATTATCAACATTACTTCCATGCAATACTCGACGCAATTGACAGAAGGAAATTTTCTTTTATAATTTGGTAAGTCTTCAACTTTCATGGATCTCCATTAAAAATATACTCGATAAGCTGAATCGTTTTTGTCAAGATAGTTCAAGTAATCGACTAATTGCTTGGGAGTTTTAAAATTTTCTGCATAAATAAAGAAATGAGGAGGCAAAACTGCTTCATTACTGCTTCATAATCACTTTTCGTTGCCCCGAGTACAACTGGTACAGCGCCCATTAAATAAGAATTTCGAAAAACCTTTTCCGTGATGTAATCCTTACCGTGGATAGCATTCTCAAACGCCATGTAAAGTTTGTGTTCCACAACTTTATTCCAATCAACTGTTTCATTCCGGAAAACATTTTATCCTTTCCGATTCAATTTCAAACCAGCTTGAATCAGTTTTGAAGCAAAGACGTAGCATGAAAGAGCACCTCCTGTGTTTGCACAGTTAGAAACAATCCAAATCGCAAGTTTTAGTTTTTCGACAGCAACTGATCGTTTGTGATGGCAGCTCTTTGAGTGAAGTTTAAAACATTCGTAAAAGTGTAGTACCGACTATAAATGCCAGAATTCCGCCTAAAAATATAATTTAAAAATAATATTTTAAAAAATGTCCTAGAAATCGAAGCAATATTTTTTTGCTGTTTAATTATCCAATAATAGTATTTTGTTATTATACTTTTCCTTATTACAATAGCAATATGTCTGTTGAGTAATGAGCCTCATTAAGAAAATATACAATAAAAAGATATCTTTTATCGTTAATTATTTCAAAAGGCTATCCTTCTACTACTGGCTTCGGTTGAAAACTGCTGAAATGGCTTAAATCGCATAAAGAAAATAGTAATTATCTTGCTGTAAAACGTTTGTTTTAAATATGTTGACAAAACTTCAACTAGGCCTGGAAATCTTTTGTATTTTGGGGATTGAATGGAGACTTTTTTTTGATTTTTACTTTATTTGCATAGACAAGAAACGTTTTTATCCCTTCTTTTTAAAATTATAAAAGGCCAAATTTTTCAACAAACCTCCTGGCCCTACTAAGACAAAAAAATGCTTTTATTGTAGATAACAAAGAATAAAAAAAAAATTGCAGCGTAAAGTATTTTGAATTTTTTTTTAACTATGAAATGTTTTTTTAATGCTTTTGTAAATAAAACTCTTGCTTAAAGCAAACAAACTTTTAAAGATTTATTTTTCTACTTATAAATCATTGTCATGTTAAACATGTTGTCATATTTGTTCAGTTGCATTTTTTTTTCTTCTCTCAGAGTCAAAGGTGATTCCACGTTACACCAAACGTTAAGCTGATCATTGCGCCTAAAACAACAAAAATTTTTACAATAAATAGCCAGGGTATTAAAAATATATATATTCTTCTTCCTCATGGCAGATGTATTGAACTAAAAAAATTCTTTTTTAATTGTTTGGAATTGCTTTCGGCGTGCTTGATGCACAATGCTTCTACTGACTGCCTAGCAATGCATTTGATAGAAGCCTACAGACTTTAGGCCAGGGATGCCCGACCTTTTATTCGTCGCGGGCCAAATAATAATCAGCAAGTTTACCTCGGACAACAATTAGGGCAGTAATCAAAGTGATGTCGAATTCAATTTGTCATGGAAGTTAATTCGAAAATTTTATGTTAAAGTCAAAGTGATAATTTTTTTTTTTTTTGGTCTTTTCTGGTCACTCTGATTTTAACGATTATTTCAAATTAACTTCAATAATAAACAAAATTGGAATTAAAAATTTAGTTGAAGACAAAAACAGGTCATCACTTTGACTCTAGTGTTGTTTTTCTAAACAAAACGAAGAACCTCCCACTGAGACAAAATAATTGTATTCCGAGTTATTCGCGCCCCATCGGATTGGTTCAGAAACATTGCGATATTTCAAGATTATTCAGCATCTGATTAAAAGTCCTTGGAGACCCGCACCAAAAGACATTTCAGGCCAAATACGGCCCAGGCCATGTGGGTTGGGCAGCCTTGCATTAGGCTTTCCAAGATAATATAGTTCGCTTAAATACATTTATTTTTTATTATTATAATAGAGATACTTAAAAATAAAAAAAATGGTTAATAAGATTGTCAAACCGAGGAAAAGGGAGTGAATTTTTTTTTTTTTAAATCACAACAAAACAAGATTAAAAGTTGAAGCAAAATGATGTCATCACAGTCGCTATTATAACGTCACTTCCCGCTTTTTGGTCGCACTGCTGACCGAATCAAGTATTGAAAGTTCAAATCGGAAACCCCCACGGCGATTCAAATTTTAGTTCAGCACAAATAAACTAGAATCTTGTTTCGTGACGTCGCTTTGCTTGAAGCAAGAAAAAAAAATTCATTTAAAAGGAGATTTTTTGCTTTTTTTTCAATATAACTTATGTTCTTTAACACTCAAGTGAACATTTCAGTTTATAACATTTTCAATAAGTTGCACCAAGAATTTAACAAACACGTCATGGTTTATCAGAAAAAAGCGATACCACTTAAAATATGTAAAATTAACTTTTTCGTTGTCTAAAAAAACTTGTTCTTGGCATTTTTAGTTTATTACTTTTTAAAACACCCAGAAATTAAAATTTTATAAACAATAAGGTAAATAAATCATTGTGTTTGCGCATAACTAACAATTAAAAACAATTGCGTTGTGCCTTTAAAACAGTGGTTTTCAACCGCCGATGCGCATTACCACTGACTTTGCCATTAAAAATTTCAATAGACCCACGTTTACTACGTATTATATCAAGAAGATAGCAGCAAATTTCACATTAAATAGAGTTCTTCAGATGCTAAATGCTTACTTTCGTTTTAATAAAAAAAATTTTTTTCGATTTATTGCGTTTATTACAAATTTTTCAGACCTTAAAAAGATTACTGGTCACACCAATTTTCTTTGAAATGTTACCGGTCCGCAAGCTGAAAAAGGTTGAAAACCACTGCTTTAAAAGATCTCGTTGTGGCAACTTACATTTGCGCGACCTTATTTCGGCAACTTCTTTGAAATAAACATATTCTTAGCGACATGTGTTTAGACAAGGCCAACGCCGCGACGGACTAAGTTTAATGACGTCATCAAGAAATAGCAATTTGACTGAACAGCCTTCTCTCTAGGTGCCCTTGGTTTAGAGCGATTATTTGAAGAACTTTTAAAGCAAGACAAGGCAAGATAACATAGGCGCATGAAAGAAGAGATTTCAGGGATCAAACCCTCTTGAACAAAGTTGATCAGAGATATGTACTCATACGTAAATAACATAATAGCGATAAATAGACTACAGTAGTATGATATAAACTTTTATCATTTTCGCGCTTTGTACTTTTTAAACCTTATTAGTAATTTTATTAAAGAGCGTTTTTACTAATTGCCCCAACTGCGTCAAAGGTTGTTAATCTGAGTAAAACTTTCAAAACCGACGAATATTTTAACGTAAAGTCAGGTCTTCCATGCTTCACTTTTGATGTCTATTGGCGTTTATCGTATTATCGCAAGGTTTTTGCGTGAGATGCAAGCCTTAATACATTACTATGAAAAGCGAAACAAATGCTAAGCATCAAAGAAAAATCTTTGAATGAAAATCGATTATACGTAATCTAGAAAGCATGAAAAAAGAGTGAAAAATATACGCAAAAGTAACGAAAATAGTTCTTCATTTTTATAAAAATTAATTCAATATGCTGGTAGATCAATGGTTCTCAATGTGTAAGTCGTATACTTCTCTTTCAATGCTTTGCTATTCCCCAAAAGTATATAACAAAATATTTTTTGAGAAAAATTTGTTTTTGTTATGAAGTAAAAAACTTTTTTGATTTTTGTTTTAATGTGAAGCGCCGAGTAGTATATCAGGGTACTTTTGCTTGGTGTCGTCTGGAGCAGGAGCGCTGGAGCAATGGAGCGCTGACGTTATCCGTGCGCGAACCCTTAGTTTCATGAGTCAGCAAAAAGTCGAAACCTCTAGTCGAAAATCGATTTAATTTCAAATTTAAAGATTGTTTTTAGTCTTTCCGGGTGTTATTAGCTGTAAGATTAATTGAAAACGGTTTTATAAAATTTATAAAGTCTTGATTTTTGCTGTAGACCATTAATTTTTACTTTCTAGTGTTTATGACAGTAGACCATTTATTTTTACTTTCTAGGGTGTATATGTTTCAAGTCTATTTAGCTTCAAAAAAATTATTTTTAGTCTTAGTGTTATGCAGCTGTAAAATTAATTCTATTGAAAAGGACTTTATAAAGTGAATGCGGAAGACAGTTACGACGTATTTCCTGAAGCGTGAACGTCGTTTCCTGTTCTAAATCGTATTGATTTGACGTTAAGTAACCATCATTAAAAAAAAATTAATGTCTTATGTATCTTTTCGTTTACTTTTAATTGATATTTGTGCACGTTTAAGCGTTCCCTAGACAACCTTCATTTTAACTCACAAGATGCCTATAGTCAAAAGTTCTTCTTTTTTGTAGCCAGGTTTAATTTTTAGGTGCCTATAATCAACTTTAAACATTTTTCTAGGTATGCTTAACTTTTTTACATTACGATATCTATCTTCATTTTTTTTTTCTATGTAATCTTAATTTTTGTTACACCTTTGTTTGATTTTTCAAAAACTTTCCCAAACAAGGTCGATTTTTGAGATATTTATCTTCAATTTTTTTCTACAATACCTTGATTTTTGTTATATTTATGTTCAATTTCTCGATTTTTCCCTAAGAAAGTTTGTTTTTTAGATACCTTTGTTCAATTTTAAAACTTTTTCTGTGAAACAACCTTGTTTTTTGTTATACTTATGTATAATTTTTAAAAGCTTTTCTTTAGGCAACCTTGATTTTTTTATAACTATCTTCAATTTTTTTCTAGGCAAGCGTGATTTTTGCTATAGTTTTGCTTAATTTTTTTTGGCAACCTTGTTTTTTTTGTCATAATTACCTTCAATTTTTTCTAGTCAATTTCGATTTTTGTTATACCTTTGTTCAATTTTAAAACTTTATCTCTAAGCAACCTTGTTTTTTGTTATATTTTTGTACAATTTTTCAAAAATTTTTCTTTGTCAACCTTGATTTTTGTTATATATATATGTTCAATTTTTCTAAACAAGTTTGATTTTTGCTATACCCTTGTTAAATTTTTCCAAACTTTTCTTTGTCGACCATAATTTTGATTATTCTTTTGTTGAATTTTTAAAAGTTTATCTTGATTTTTGTCATTCCTATCTTCAATTTTCTCCTATACAAGCTTAATTTTTGTTACACCCTTGTTGAATTTTTCAAACTTTTTCTAGGAATCTTGAATTTTAGATACCTATATTTAATTTTTTTCTAAACAAATTTGATTTTTGCTATACCCTTGTTGAATTTTTCCCAAACTTTTCTTTGTCAACCATGATTTTTATTATACCTTTGTTGAAATTTAAAAAATTTTTCTTTAAACAACTTTGATTTTTGTTGTAGACCATTAATTTTTACTTTCTAGTGTTTATAAAAACGACAGTAGAAGACCATTAATTTTTACTTTCTAGTGTTTACGACAGTAGGTCATTTATTTTTACTTTCTAGGGTGTATATGTTTTAAGTCTATTTAACTTCAAAAAATTATTTTTAGTCTTAGTGTTATGCAACTGTAAGATTAATTCTATTGAAAATGACTTTATAAACTGAATGCCATAGACCAGTGGTTCCCAAACTGTGCGCCGTGAGACTTTGTCAGGGGCGCCGCGAAAGCATGCGAAAGTTGTTGTACTTACTGCTTTTCTCACAATAATTACAGTGTGAAAGTTGCTAGCAGCAACGTTTCCTCTAAGAGCTTCCTTAGTTTGCGCGAAATGAAAGCCGTGTGAGCAGTGGTGGATATTGGGTGAGGTGAATGAGGCAGTCCCCCTCGAAAACAGCACAAACAGCACATACAGTTTTGAATCACTTGCAGATGTTTCTTCAGAGAACGATTCTGATTGAAGACCTTTTTTTTTTTTGAGAACAGCCTGATTTTGAGAAAAAAATAGGGAAATCGGAGATAAAATTGAAGTGAATACCTTTTTTTTTTTTTTTAGGGAACACTATGAGTTTCGGAGAAAAAAAGGTTACTCAAAGAAGTAATTGAACTGAAGACCTTTTTTTCATTACGTCGCCGCGAGTATTGCTAAGTTTTCAAAGGGCGCCGTGAAAATAAGTTTGGGAACCGCTGCCATAGACAGTTACGACGTATTTCCTGAAGAGCGAACGTCGTTTCCTGTTCTGAATGATAATGATTTGACTTTATCATCTTTCAAAAGAATCAGTTTACTATGTTGCTAGCCCTCAATCTCAAAATCTTTCAAAACTTGGTCGAAACCCTACCTACTAACCCAAAGAGATTTTGATTTTACTTTTTGCAATTTATTAATAAATGATATGTGTACAATCAATGTTGTGATACATCACGAATAAAGCGAGAAATAAAGCGATTGTTTTCAGTTAGGTTTGACGTAAAATCAGATACAATAGCATGCAAAGGTACGCCGCGACAACGAAATAAAAAAAAATAGACACAATAATGACCACAAAAACTGGAAAAGTATGCCTGTAAGGTTTTGCGATTGTAAATCCATCCCGATAAGGAGTAGACATCCATGTAAGACTTGAGACCGATCAATGTAGGGGATAATCCATAACTATCAAAATATTCTCCTCATCCACGTTTTTCAAAATAAACCGCAACCCAATGTTCTCCAGGTTCACTACTCGGGTCCGAGTTGATGACGTAAGAAGACGGAAAAGTAGGTTTTTCCAACTGATCCAAAGCACAAACTTTTTTAAACATGTTTTTGGTTCTCAAATCCTTCTTGAGCAAGCGTTCGATTTGCAACGTGTTCATGCCGTATAGTCAAAAGCAACGTTTCTGTCTTGATCAATCTCCAGTAAGTTGTCGTGTTCAGCAAACACAATGACCGTAAGAGTACGCGCAGTAGCAGTAGCAAAATGAATTTCGATGTGCATGTTGCCATGCTTTATCAATTCAAAATCGACCTCGCTCAAATCCATTTAGGGTGTGAGATCAAAAACAAACAAAACACAACCGTCTTTGTATTGTTCTCGAGAAATAGCATTTCCTGGGTCACGATAATATTAACCCGTTTGCGTAAACAAACGAGCGTAACTTCGAACAAAACGATCAATGGTAAAATCTGGTTGCAGTGGTTTGGAAGGGATTTGAACTCCGTCACGGTAAATCGTCATGAAATCGATGCTGTTGTGTTTGAAATTAAAAGGAGATTTCGTGATGACACCGTTGTAAGCGTCATTATCCACTACACCGACCACCATTCGTGTGAGCAATTGACCCAAAAACAAATTTTTTTGGTGATGCTTCAATTCCCGGTCGGCACAGTAAAGCTCTTGACTTCCACACGTCGAAGCGGGTATTTTGCAGTGCCGTGTTGCAAGGCTTTGACACGAGCAAGCTGTATGGCGGGTTTGGGTTTTACTTTGCGAACAAACAAGGTTTGTTATCTTTCAAAGACACTTTGTTATCTGCTTGGTTTGCGTTTCCATGCAAGCAAAAAAGATCGTTGGAACGAATCAAACGCAAACGTACTTCGACGCCGTTCAACAAATATCGATTTTAAAAGAACAAATTACGATGCAATTTCCCCATCATATCAATTTTTTTGCTTTCTGCAGCCAAAGCTTTTTGTTTGGTATGACCTAGGTTGGTAGCCCACGAGTATCGAAATGTTCTGACGTGTTGCGGTGCCACAACAGAGCAGAAAGTTGGGAATTTTTTGCTTCTTGTCCAAAACTAAGCAAGTTTTCAATATAAGCTCGATAAGGGTAATTGTTGTTGGACTGCGTTACAAGCGAACCGTTCAAATAAACATCCACTTGCGTCCATAGCGTATGTAAAAAATTACTATCAGGTGCAATTTCCACATTCTTTGCCAAATCAGCTCCGACTGCAGTAGTCACGCTTGCACGCACATAAAGAAAGCTATTGTCAAGATCAATGTAGTTGGAGTTTTTAGCACTAATCGTAAATTCAATAAGATCTATGGAGGCCAATACAGATACAGGATGGTATTCGGTAAAAATTCCTTCCTCCAAGCTAGTTTGACTTGGTGGCACCGAAAACAAATCCAGTTGAGAGGTGGTGGATTCTGCCGAACTGGGGTGTACTAACGTCGGCATGGTTAACGAGAAAATGTCGTGATGTCTCTTGTGTTTCTTTTTTTGTACTTTTCTCGGCGCTGCTTTTCGCTTTCCTATTTTTTGTTGGGCCACTTGCAAAAGATTGGAACCCGCAGCTCTTGCTTGATCGATGGCAGCTTGTTTGGCGTTTTTACCGTGTAAGACATCGGAAGCAAACTCAACACCGCTTTGCAACACTTGTTTTCCCAGAGTTTTGGCACCTTTTTTGACCAGAGGAAGAACGCTTTTGGCAATGAAACTAAACAGATTGCCTAGTCCATAACCTTGTTGCACTCGTGCCCCCGCAAAATAAGGCATACCATGACCGACTTGAGACAAATAATAGTTTTTGTAAGCTTTTGTGTCACTACAATATTTGTCACAACAATATTATCGCATGTTTCTGCTACTAACGATTTCTTGCAATAACAAGGTTTTCTTTTGCACCTGGTTTTTATAAGGAATTTAGTTTTTCGGGTCGTAAATGCAAAGTCACAATCACCTTTCCCTTGCGAAAACGAATCGGTTTTGCTTGATCGTCACGAAGCGAGATGTGAATGTCACTAAAATTTTTCTTCAAGACAGGGTGGTATTGTATTTTGTCGTACCTTTTGGAAACGTAAGCACCCGGCTTTCCTGTTACAGGAAGAACACCAATCAAGGGTGCAAGAGTATGAACAACTGTTCTAGGTTTAATAACATCACAATAGACATAGATGGCGTTCACGGTATCCATGTTGGCAACGCTTGCTGAATTGTACTCTCCAATCTCCCGATACCAATCTTTTCGAAAACCCAGAAGAGAACCCAACTCACTCAAAAGAGACACAACCACATTGAGTTGTATGGTACCATCGCGTTCCACTGTAGGCGCTCCTTTTTTGTGTTGGATGGACATGGTGCTACGTTGCGTTTGAGGATTGTAAGTGAGATCAAAGAGAAAGTCGATTGGTTTCTTCAAAATTCCTTCGGTGACAAGCGCTTTGTTTCTATCTTGAAACTCTCGTCTCATTTCTTGAAGTATCTGACTCACGATATATTGAGGTTGTTGATAATAACCCGGTGGAAGCACTGCTACCAATTCTAAATCACCGCGTTGGTAGTAAGTGAAACATTGATTGGTGTCAATGTTGTACCAAGTGTTGGGTTACAGAATCTCGGACAGACCCAATTTTCATGATCAGACAAATTGATTTCTTTCGGCAAGTGAACCGTGTAATCCGAAACTTTGTTTTCAGGATAAATGTCCATGGACGAGTTACTGGGGAGGGTGAGAAACATGGTTGGTAAGAATAGGCGAATTTGGGAAGAATAAAATAGGCAATAATGTTATCGATTTTAGCGTTTTTAGAAAACAAGAAACTTCTTGCTGTTTTCTTATCTTCAACCATTTACACTCCCTCATTTATACCACCCGAAACCCTTCTTCTTCCAACTTTTTTCTGTTATCCGCTGTTTCTTTCCGAATATCCTCATGAGGAATGTTTTTAAGGGGATGTGTTTCTTCCAAACTGCCGTTGGCATTTTGGAAGAAACACATCCCCTTAAAAACATTTTGGTTTGTTTTACATCGATCGCAAGAATGAAAGAAACAACCAAGAAATTGATACACGGTTTTTTGTTCCTCAGAATAACCGTCCACTGGCAAACTATACTTACTCACTCTTCTTTCTCCCATATTGAAACGTGTTTGCAAAAATGTGTTTTCTTTGTATGCAACATAACTTAACCATTGACAGGATTGATATTCGAATTTGGAGCAGGGGTCAGGCCGAAAATCTTCTTCTTTGTAGCGACAAAAATAACCAGTGGGGTTATTCTGAGCAATAGCGTAAAGCTAAAAAGAATTAGCATCCAAACCGAGCACTTTTTTGACAGTTTCGGGATTTTCTATTTCGTGGGAGCGGATTTTGGTTTCTCCAGAAATCGCAAGGCGGCAGATGATTAAGCTTAACGCATCTGTCAATTGAGATCGAAGGGTTTTGTACAGATCCCCATGACGCTTGGGAAACGAACAAAAGAAAGCATTTTTTGAATTTTCTTCATTTGCAGCTTGGCCACTCCACTAGCCGAAAAAAATCTTTTAAAGATATCCAAACCTTATTGCAGATAAGGTCGGAGCAAGTTTTGAACGGCTTGAACAAAAGGGACGCAATCCAGAACATTGTAGTAAATGAGCATCTCACGTAGGGAGCTCCAACCTTTTGCCGTCCAAGTTTTTACCACAAGATTGTATTCTTCTTGAGTGATGTTCGATTTGGAAAGAGAAGAATAAAAAAATACTGTGTTCGGGCAATCCACTTTTTCATTTATCGAGATCAGTCACAAATTCATACGGAAAATAAAACTTTCTGAGTTCTGCCCCATAAGCTACCAAAAATTTGCGGTAACTAAAACAGGGGGCCAAAAAGTTTTTGATGTCAAAAATTGTAATTTGGATGTTTTCAAACAAGGATAACTATTCGTTATTTTAATTACAAATTGAATGTCTTTTAAAAGAATTTGAATTAATGTGGGTTTAATAAGGTTTAAATCAGTGGTTCTCAACCTTTTTTTACCTATGGACCCCTTTTACTTTTAATTTTTTTCTCGTGGACCCCTTAATCACCTGATAAATTTCTGTTTATTTTTGAATAACATTTTTTCTTTATTTATTTATATTTTATTGTAAAAATGTAAAATTTTATTTCATGCATATTAAGTTTGTAATATAATTGAACATTTAAAAAATAAATATGGGGAATATTCAGTGAACTGGTAAAATAACTCATAATAAGCTTTAAATTTGGTAAAATAATAAATTTCAAAATGTGAAAATTTATTTATTCAGTGAGACCCCTGTGGTTGATGTTGTTTTGCAAGTTTTTTGATATTTGGTTCCATCGATGTCAATGACAGTCGAAGATCACCCCTTTTCACAATGTCGAGTCTATTACGGGATTTTGATAGTAAATGTGAAACATGGCTAAAGCCAGATTCTGCAAGATAAGATGATGGAAATGCAATTACGTAGAGCTGTGCCTTTTGCCAAAGGAGTGGATATTTTTCAGCAGTGTCATTTGTTTTCCATATATCATGATTCCTATTTTTGAATTTTGCTAACAATACTTCATCACTTTGCATTTCAATGATGGTCTCCTGAAGTAAAATGTCTACATCGGCAGCATTAACTATAAAAGGAGATATCACCCAAGTTGGAATATTCAATGTGAGTAGGTCATTGAATCGAGTTTGCATATGTTCATGCAAATTTTGTAAATGCTGTCCATACAATGCAAGGTCATCATCATGTACATTGCTGCTAATCGAGACCAAAAAAGGAAACTGTTCAAATGCACGACGCCTGATATTAATTTTATACATCTGCAATTTTCTTAGAAAAGCAGTAATAGCACTTTTACAAGATATGAGATCAGAATTTTGCCCTTGAAGTTGCTTATTAAGTAAGTTAATTTTTTCAAATATATCAAATAAATAAAATATGTCTAATTTAGCTGCAAGCAATTTTTCTCCGAGTTGGCTGTTATCCAAAAATGAGGCAATAGAGTCCCATAATGTAATGAAGCGACGAAGGCAATTACCCTTCGATAACCACCTTACCTCAGTATGCATTACTAGGCGTTCAAACTTTTCGTCATTTTGACTACATAATTCATGAAAGAGGCGGTCTCGTAGAGAATTTGATTTAATATAGTTAACCACTTTTATTACAATATCAAGGGCGTCGTGCAAACGTCCACCCAAACATTTTGCAACTAAGTGCTGACAATGTATTATGCAATGTATGCAAAATATTCCTGGTACAGCCTTTTTTAAGTCTGCAATAAAGCCATTGTATCTGCCTATCATGGATGGAGCACCATCAGTGGCACAAGCAATTATATTTTTGAGCGGAATATTGCATTCACTGAAATAAGTCACAACTTTATTAAGATAGTCAAACCTTTTGTGTCTGTTATAAGACTTCCTGCAAAGAGCATTTCCTCTCTAAGTCCATTATCATCTATAAATCTCACATATGCTAATAAAATGGCTTAGTTATCTCTTAAAGTTGATTTATCGAGTTGAAGGGCAAACTGTTTGCATTGCAATTTGGCGATTAACTGTTTTTCTATATCCTCCGCCATTTCATCAATGCGTCGAGACACAGATGAGTTGCTTAAAGGGATGGAATTTATAATTTCACTTGCATTTTTTTTCATAACAGATAAAATTATAACGGACACTGCTGGCAAAATTACAGTTTCTCCAATGTTATGAGGTTTCCCAGCCTTTGCAATTGTATTAGAAATTTCATAGGACGCCAGTAAACCATTACTAACTTTACGTGATTGGCTACTGAACATCTGAATAAGAGTTTTCCTCCCCTGAAAATCATCTCGGAGTTTTCTAAAATATTGAATTGGTTCGTTTTTCTTTTCCTTATGTTTTGTTTCAAGATGAATTTTAAGTTTGGAAGGTTTCATGCTGCTGTTAGAAAGTACTTCCATACATATGAGGCACATTGGCCTCGTTTCATTATCTTTTGATGGAATAAATCCGTAAGACAAATATTCCACAGAATATTGTCTGCATTTCTTCTTCAATGGAGTATTCATAGATGGGCTGTGGAATAATAAATAATTTTATTTAAAATTTTTATAATTTATAAATTATAAATATTTAAGTATTAAAATACCCTTTAAAATTGAATTTAAAAAGGGTGATATCAATATGTAAAAACTATTGAGAACGATAATAAATAAAATTAAAATAAATTAACTTTTGATATTGTTAATACACTAAAGTTCACAATAAAATTTATATAGACAAGCTACTTGTTTTTTAAAATGGCTTTTAACAGCAAATGCTTCATCTAAACCTCTTTTGTTAAATAAGTAGCCTTAAAAAAGGCTGTTTTGAAAACTCGAACGTTTTCGTCTAGCTCTCTTCAGGAGGTTTCGCTAGAATAAATTGCAGAACTGAACGTAATATTTCAAAAGTTTTAAGACTGATCCTGATTGGGCTAAAAATTAAGGTTAGTAGCAGTTATCATAATAATTAAAAGTATTTAATAAATAAAACAACGTTTCATCAGCGTAAAAAATTTTTTGGCAAAAAAAAAGGAACAAAATTATGCAAGTTTTGTGCTAAAATTTGGAACTAAAAAAACAATTTTTTTACAAGTATACTAACAATTTGTGTTTGTAAACAAATTCTTTCTGTCTACACAAATTAGGTTTTCGAATAGTGATGAAAATTGATTCCAAGACTGATAAATGGAAATCGGATCGTGCTTTAGAGAGATGAAAATTGATTCCAAGACTGATAAATGGAAATCTCTCTAAAGCACGATCCGATTTCCATTTATCAGTCTTGGAATCAATTTTCATCACTCTTCGAAAACCTAATTTGTGTAGACAGAAAGAATTTGTTTACAAACACAAATTGTTAGTATACTTGTAAAAAAATTGTTTTTTTAGTTCCAAATTTTAGCACAAAACTTGCATAATTTTGTTCCTTTTTTTGCAAAAAATTTTTTACGCTGATGAAACGTTGTTTTATTTATTAAATACTTTTAATTATTATGATAACTGCTACTAACCTTAATTTTTAGCCAATCAGCATCAGTCTTAAAACTTTTGAAATACTACGTTCAGTTCTGCAATTTATTCTAGCGAAACCTCCTGAAGAGAGCTAGACGAAAACGTTCGAGTTTTCAAAACAGCCTTTTTTAAGGCTACTTATTTAACAAAAGAGCTTTAGATGAAGCATTTGCTGTTAAAACCTATTTTAAAGTTTTGTACCAATAAAAAACTTTTTAAATACTTGTTTTTTCTGCAAACATAAAATAATATATTGAGGCTATTGAAGTGCTTACCAGTCAAACTAATTACTTTCTATATACAAATTTGTGACAATTAAAAAAATATCACTGACTAGACAAAAAATTGAATGAGCAGAAAAATATAACTGCAAATCAGTTTTGGTTATGAAAAGTAGGTTAGCTTCTTAGGATTATGCAATGCTAAGGGTATTAGAATAGTAGTTTATTTAACATATTAGATAGGCCTAATTTCTTATAATTTACATTATTATAGATGGTTAAGAGGTTTTTTAGAAAAAAATATTTCATTCCTCAGTGTCAAACCGTCTCAATCTCATATCTGCTGGATAGCTTTTCTGACTCATCAGTTTTTGATTTTACAAAACAAATAGTAAGCAAAGTTCAAACCAATAACGGAAATGGAAGTTTATTTTTCGATTTGCCAAATCAATTTTCAAAAAAGTGGCAAGGAATTGAACAAATTATGCACATTGTTTTGTAAATAACTTGTAAGAAGTACAATTACTTGAAACATAGCAAATACAAAAAGAGAAAATATAACCAACTGATACAAGTTTTAACTTAGTTCTTGTTTGGAAAAGGTTCTACAATTACTAAGCTATCATTTTCATAAAAAAAAATTTTTTTCAAGTTTTAAAGGATTTTATCGATTTAAATGGTGAGTTGCCCCCTTAAAAGCAGAGGTACAGGCTATGAATAATTGAGAGTGGGAAGTCAGTTTGGTAAAGTCCTCGTATGAATTTTAAATCTAAGTTTTACCAACTTTTTCTAAACGAAATTCTTCTATGGACCACTAAAATATTGCTGTGGCCCCCAAATTTATATTTTTTCCATGTGGACCCCACCAATGTTACGTGGACCCCTTGGGTCCACATAACATTGGTGGACCCCGGTTGAGAATCACTGATCTAAACTAATTTAATTACATCGGTGAGCTAAATTCGTGGAAAATTTTATTGATATTTAATAGTTGTGTTTACGGTTGGGCAAAAAAATTTTGCAACTGCAAAGCTCTCTAAAAAGCGTAATAGGCTTACTCTAATTTGTAATGTAAGTTGGGAAAAGTTTTCGGCCCATGACCAGTACCACTTTTAATATAAAATATTAGGCTTATTGTGTAATCGCTCAAAAGATGTCGTGCGAATTAATGTCGCTCAAACTTATAATCGCCAGCAACAGCTGTCGGCAGCATAGTTTTGCGTGATGACACTTTGACTTGCGAGCGAGAGGACGCGAGTTCAACGCTTGGTTCACTTAAATAATTTCTGTTGTGCCTTTAAAAATTGTACTTCAAGGAAAATCTCTCAATGGGGCTACAATTCTTACAGACAATAGTGACTTTGCTTAAAACAGAAGGAAGTATGCAGGCCAATTTCGCCATACTAAGATGAAGCAATAACTATTTCAAAATAGGAATATTCTTATTTTGATTTTCCGAAAGCAATGAGTTTAAAATTACAAAACATTGAAAAAAGCTGTTTTGATTATATTTGAATTAAATTTTGTTGATACCCAGATTTCGACTTTGTTTCAATAAAATTGCTAAAAATAAATAAAAAGGAAAAACATTTTCGAAAAGATGCTAATAAAGAATAAAATTAAAGTAAAACGTTTATAACTTATTAGAACTCTAAAAATTTGTCCTGCTAGTACAGGGGTTCTTCAACATTTTGAGACCCGCCCCGTTTTTTCATAAAAACAAGACGCGGTCTTTCTCCCTTGCCGACATCAACAAAACCCGAGTCAAGTGAAGACTTAAAAAAAGAAAAGTCTTCACTTTCATTTATTGTGCAAATTCTCCAAGTTTGTCCTAAATTAAAGTTGAAGATTAAACAAACGTTGCTACTAATTCAGTTTGCAGCTAATTGCTTGCGCTCCGTGATAAACCCACACGCCCCGCCCCCAGTGTTATGGAAATTTTTGTTGAAAGTTGTTTTTGACCTTCGACTGCTAATAGCTTTAAAATCTTTATTATTTTTTCTGGTTAAAATTCTCAATGAATTGTGTTTTAGTTCCACAGAAATTTTGTTGGGTGCATGAAAGATTGAAAAAGCCTAAACGAAGAAAAAATTGTTTAAACAAAAGTGTCGATTAGCAAAAGAGAGAAAAGAGTAAAGGCGTTTCTTCAAAGTTTTCACCTAAAGATCATCAAGAGAATATCAAGAAGAATAAAAAAGATCTGTGGTTCTAAAAATTTTTACCGCTTTTCTCCCTTTCAGGACTCAGGTACTACCATTCCTCCCCCCAAAAAAAACACTTTAATGATCAAATCGAAGACTTTTTGGGTTTATTTTGTCTTCATCCAAATTTGTGATCCGAATTTCGGTTATCCCATGAGATTCCAAAATTATCGTTCAAATTCGAATTTGTCTCGGATTTCTCGATTTTTGTCCCTAAAAAGTTATGATCTCTCATGAAAAAGGTCTTCACTTTGAATTTGTCTCGGAGTTCTTAATTTTTGTCCATAAAAAAGTAATAATTTTAAAAAAATCTTTACTTCCCCCACTGTCCCTCCCCCCAGCGGGTACAGCTATAACTGCGAAGAAAATAACAATTTTTTTGGGTCAACTTACATTGTACCAAGATTCTCAAATTTTCCCCAATTCCTCCTGTATTGATTTTTCCTCCCTTGAGATTTTAAATACCTCATTAGGAAGCTATAAGTGTCTCACTTTGAGAAACATTTTCGCAGACAGAAGAACCACAAAGTCTTCTTTTTTATTTTGATAACTTTTCCCGATGAATGACAAATGAAAGCTTTGAGAAATGCAACTCTTCTAAGTAAATAAGGCTTACCTTTGAGTGGGCATATTATCAAGACGAAGTTCTCGAAAATGAAAGACAATCGCTCGGGTGTCATCATCGTTTGCCAGCGTCGTAAATTTGTTCTTGAAAAATCGATTTTGTTGAAGCAATGAGTTGTCTCATTGCAGTTTTTAGAGTCAAACAGCGGTTCTCAACCTAAGTTTAAAAAATACTTTAGTGTGCCATTTCCAATTATTCTGTTTGCCGCGAATTGTGATAATTTTTTTTTCAAATTCCAAATTTTTGTTAGGCTTCAAGTCTTTATGAAAGTGAAAATTCAAAAAAAATTTGAAAACAGAAATTTGTATTTTTTAAAGGATGCTGAAAGTGAAAAAGGTTGAGAACTACTGGCCTAAAGTTTAAAGTAATTTCAAAGTACACTAATGGAGCGACATGGGTTTTGGTTTTAAAGTTTAAGCAATTTTGAATGCAACTAAACAAAGATATACTTTATTTTTGTCGAAAGTGACGTCACAATAACTGCATTCTACTTTTTCAAAAAAAGGATCCTTTTTTCTTCTGAAAGGCGGTTCCCAAATGACAATTTTGTAAAGCTATAAAACACTAATTTATAACGTATCAATTTAGAAGAGTATCAAGTTTATTCAGCAATAAATTGACATAAACTTAATAAATTAAGGCGAGCAAAACCTTTCGACTGTTTAAACTATTTAAAAAAGTGAAAAGAAGATAAAAAAGAAAAATTATGTAATTCTTTAGCTAAAAATTAGAGCTCATTACATGTAGCTTGACTTAACAACATAGCTGTACCAGCAAAAAAAATATTGAGGCGGCCATACAGTTTTGCTCAAATTTTATTAACGTTTGCCCAAATTACGATCTTATAGCTTTGCAAAAGTTGAGATAAAATGCAAGACGTTTTCGTTCAAAAATTTTATTGAAAACTAAAAAAAGGTCATTACTTTGAAACTCTCTCTAATTTCTCAATTTTTGATCCAAAAAAACTTTTGATGACTAAGACAAGGTCTTTACCTGAAATCTTAATCATACTTCTAGATCTGAAAACTTTGTCCTGCACAAGTAGTTCGTTATCGGTGCCCAACAAAATTTGCTTTGCCCGAATAACGCCTTGCGCTGCCCGATAAATTCCAGTTTTTCCCAAATATTTGAGATTAGTGAGTTAGCATTTGCCTCCCTTTCTCCCCGGCTCGTACAGCTATGCTTAGCAAAGTTATCTGATTATTAATTCATGGATTCCATTCGCTTTGGATTTGGAGTCTTTTCAACAAGTGGATCAAAAAGAGTTTGAAAAATTCTAGATTTCATTTTGCTGTCTGAAATTTTTTAGAATTTACATTTACGTAAATCTGCATTTATGTTTGATAACGTCCGAAAAGTCACAAAAACGTTAAAAACTCCTAGATCAGTGGTTCTCAACCGCCGGTCCACATCAGCTTTTCTGCTGGTCCGAAATAATTTATTTCAATCTTACCCTTTAAGGAGGCCCTACGAGTTTAAAAGTATAACAATATCAAAAGAATATTAAAGGTAATTATTGATTTATTTTAATAACTAAATGCAAGATCAAGGCTTAGATTGCGAAAAATGTTTATGGTTGTGTACTGCACAAGCTGCCAGCATGGCTGGTTGTCATTCGGGTGCAACGCCAAAAATAAACAAAAATCAAAAAAAATCTGTTGTCTACACATTGCATATGTTGCTGTAAACATATAGCTGTCCAGAAACTGTCACCGGGTTAAATGACATTATGATTCGACCAGTTAAGATTATCAATTACTCGTGACCGAGTATTGCATTTAAGGTTTTTCGAGCAACTGTGTGTAAGTATGGCTGCGTAAACTCTCCATCTCAACTTTCATGCAGAAGTAATATTTTCGAGATTCTTGCACGTCTTTTTGAGTTGAAGGAAAAAGCAAATTAATTTTTACGTGAATGAACATTCCCCATTAAAAGAAATTTTATCCAATAAAATGTGGATAATCAAACTTGCATATTATATCATATTATTTAGCGAATATATTCAGCGGCTTGAATGACTTTAATAGCTCTGTTTAAAGTTATTGCATCAATATTTTTACAGTGTAGAACAAAACTAATGGTTTCAAAATAAGTGCTGAAGAAAAAGTATGAAAATGAATTAAGAAATTAGTCTCTAGTTATTGAGAGGAATGATGCCAGACTATTTTTCAACTGAGTTAAGGCTTCAACTGGTCCAGATGGTAGGTGCTTTCACGCAGCCTGGGCCGTGAGTAAGTCTATTAATTGATTTTAAAATGACAGACCGAAACTGAACCTACCAAAACGGAAGGGTATCCACCCATTCCGATGTTCAGTGTGGGTCTGCTAATCGGCAAACATCCTTTTCAGGACGGGGCAATGACAGGATAAAACTGGCCTTTTCAGGGCACATTGCCAACAAGTTCCGAAGACCCACTATTCTTCAGTTGAACATCGAAGGCCTCACTGCAAGCAAGATGAACGTTCTTCATCACCTCGCTATGCAGTCTGAGGCACTCGTCATCCTACTGCAGGAGACCCACTGCACTGATGCAGAGAAGTTGGTGCTACCAAACTACCAACTAGCTGGGTCTTCTTTAAGCAGGAAGCATGGCCTTGCCACGTTTGTGCACGAGCGACTGAGATACATGCTTTTGGACCAATCTCCATCGACATCGGAGAACGAGTGGCTGTGTGTGGACGTTGATGGCTATAAAATAGTCAACGTCTACAAACCACCGCCAACACGATTGCGAAACCTGGATCTCCCAGTATTTCCTCACCCCTGTCTTTACGCTGGCGATTTTAACTGTCGTCATGCTGACTGGGGTTATGATGACAACAGTCCGGACGGTGAGTGCTTGGCTGGCTGGGCAAATATTAATTGTCTTGCCCTGCTATATAATTCCAAGGACGCTGCTAGTTTTTATTCCGGCCGCTGGAACACTGGCACCAATCCAGATCTAGCTTTCGCTAGCGTAGGTCCAAACAGTCGCTTACCGGATAGACGTGTCCTTGAGAAGTTCCCCAGGTCACAACATCGACCTTCGCTTATTACACCACCAAGGTTTGCTATGGCAGTGCCAAGCATGCCTGTTAAGCGATGAAACTTCCGCAAGGCCAAATGGAGTCACTACATTGCTTTGACGAATAAATTCGCAAAGACTTTGTTGCCGCCTAATTCACTTGATGTGGATGCGGCTTACCAGGACTTCTGTAACACCAGTAAGAAAGCAGCCAAAAAGACTATCCCACGCGGTTATCGAAATAACTATATTCCGTGTTGGGATGCAGAGTGTGAATCCCTCTATAAAACCTTTCTGCAGTCTCCTCAGGGAGACGACTCAAGTTTGGCTGCTACAGCTCTGCTTGCCAAGCATGACAGAAAGCGGAGGGATCGATGGTCCGAAGCAGTTCGGAGCATTGACTTCTCACACTCTAGTCGAAAAGCGTGGAGCATTTTGAACAACCTTACTGGTAGGTCACGACACTCTCCTCGTCACTGTCCCGTTTCAGCCGATGCTATTGCATCTCAGCTGGTTAGAAATGGGAAATACGAGGCTATTGACCGCAAGTCATCTCGACTTGTCTCTCAAGAAATGTCTGATCTTTGGAGGGCCACAACACTACACGCAGTAAATATCTCTGACAATTTCTCACAGAGAAAATTTGCTGCTGCCCTTCAACACTTAAAACCAGGTAAAGCTCCGGGACCTGATTCCATCTGCTCCGAGCTTATACTCCATGCCGGAGCTGCTTTGAAGTCCTGGTTACGTGACTTTCTTTCTTCCTGTTTGCACCGACTCAAAATTCCCAAGATCTGGAGAAGAGCGCTTGTGGTCGCGATCCCCAAACCAGGAAAGCCCATGGGGGACCCAAAGAGTTATCGACCGATATCTCTGCTCTGTGTCATCTACAAGATCCTTGAGAGGCTTATCTACGCCCGCGTTGAACCATTGGTCGATCCACTGCTCTCTAAAGAGCAGGTGGGTTTCGACGCGGGAAGTCAACCGTAGATCAAGTTGTTCTGCTAACCCAGAACATCGAGGATTCTTTCGAGGCTAAAAAGAAGGCCGGTACCGTATTTATCAAACTGACAGCTGCTTATGACACTGTCTGGCACCGTGGCCTTACCTGCAAACTGCTGAGACTACTTCCGGATAAGCTCATGGTCAAAATGATCATGGAGCTTGTCCGAAATCGAAGTTTCACCCTTACCACCGATGACAGCAAGCAAAGCAAGCTACACCGTCTTAAAAACGGCGTTCCTCAGGGATCGGTCTTGGCTCCCCTCCTATTTAACATCTATACGTACGATCTTCCTTCCATGATTTCCAGAAAATTTGCTTATGCTGATGATTTAGCATTGTTGCATTCTTCTGGAAACTGGAAGGACTTGGAGGGGACTTTAAGCCAAGACATGTCCACACTGTCAGCGTATCTCCAGACTTGGAAGTTGAAGCTCAGTCACACTAAGACGGTGACGACAGCCTTTCACTTAAATAACCCAGAGGCCAAACGTGAGCTAAAGGTCTACAACAACGGTAGACTTTTACCGTTCTATCCAACCCCTACTTATCTTGGGGTAAAACTGGACAGATCGCTCACGTTTCGTCACCATTTAGTGGCATTGCGCAAAAAACTATCTTCGCGCGTCACACTGCTGAGGCGACTCGTGGGCTCGGGATGGGGTGCTGGTGCTAAAACACTACGCATAGCCACCTTGTCTCTAGTTTACTCAACAGCTAAGTACTGTGCGCTAGCCTGGTGTCGCAGTGCTCACACTCGCCTCATTGACAGTGTCTTGAATGACGCCTTGCGCATAGTTACTGGATGCCTGCGTCCCACTCCAACGGACCACCTACCTATACTCTCAGGCATCCAGCCAGCTGAGCTTCGCCGAATGGGAGCAACACTCTCCTTGGCTCACCGTGGATCTCTGGATCCCGATCATATTTTGCATGGTCTGTTAAGTGGGTCCTCAGATACTGGCCAAGTGAGACTAAGATCTACACGCCCGTTTGTGCCAGCTGCGCGGAATCTCTTGGACAACCTTGCCAGACTTGGAATCCGCGCCTCTGAATGGACAAATCACAAATGGAACGCGGAGTACTGTGAAAATGCTTCCAGGCTCCGTGCTTTTGTGCCCGAGACCAGTGTCAGGCCTGTTGGGATGGGCTTACCCCGAGCAGTTTGGGTTAAGCTCAACCGCCTGCGGACTGGTGTTGGGCGATTCCATTCGTCCATGCACAAATGGGTTCTCGCTCCTTCACCGAATTGCGATTGTGGCGCCTCTGAGCAAACCGCAGACCATGTACTAACAGCGTGCCCTATATATCGGGTACCACATGGAGCACGAGGTCTGACGGTTTTGGATGACGAAACTCGATGCTGGCTTAATGACATCACTGCCAGCATCTGATCCAGGCAGTGCAGCAGTCTGGGGTAGTAAAAGGATAAACCCTCGGCCCCAGTCCTGTTTCTGTCTGGCCTGGAGTGGATGCCCTTCAAACGACGACGACGATGACGACGACGACGACGAACTGAGTTAAGACAGTCATCCGAAAAGATTCAGCAGGAAAAGATAAGAATTCCACAAAGTAACTTTTTTGGAAATTTGGAATTGTAACCAAAAATCTACAATTTCAAACTTAAATAGTAAAGATGGAAAGTACCGGCATTGCAGTAAAAGAAACAATCAGAAATCACTACTAATCAAGAAAAAAATTCGAAAACTTGGTTTTGAAGAAATTATATCAAAAAGTACCTTAGACCTTCTTCTAAATTTTCTACGCCACTGTGTCCCCTCCGCTTCTGGCGCCCCTGACTTTGCCATTGAAAAACTTCAATGGATCTACGTTTACTACGTATTATATCAAGAAGACAGCAACAAATATCACATTATACAGAGTTCTTCTGATGCTGAATGCTTACTTTTGTTTAAATAAAAAAATTTTTTGTGATTTTTTGCGTTTATTAGAATTTTTCAGACATAAAAAGGATTATCGGTCCGCCAGATTTTTTTGATATATTACCGGTCCACAGGCCTAAAAAGGTTGAGAACCACTGTCCTAGAGAACAGTTACAAAACATGATGCAATCCATGACGTCATATGAAGTGGTGTATATAAGCCAGCGAGATTTGGTTTCGTCATTGAAATATGTCGCAAGATTCTGTCTCTCGAAAGTTAAAAGTTGAAATGTTTCGCTACTTAAACCCGCAAAAACCGCATTTGTGTGACAAAGAGGATTGTATGCGAACCTTTCCTAGCTCTTGGTATGATTAGGAAAGTCCAACGCCGCATGAGCTGGTTGACGCTGGATTTTATTGTATGAGTTCTGGTAACCGTGTCAGTTGTTTCTATTGTGGAGGACAATTATTTCACTGAAAACTGCGTGGCAATCCGTGATACCAGCATGCAAAGTGGCTTCTTTTGTGCAAATTTATTCGAAAGAAACAAAGTGTGAAATATATGAAAAAAGTATGCCAGAAACACCCAGGTTTACATCGACCAAATATAGAAAATCCAACTTGATCCGCTGCAACAAATCAGCTACGTACCATGTTGACCAATCAAACGCAAAGCACGGTTGCAGCCGAGGAAAGAAGTCAAAGATTAGAAGCAATGATGTTGCTTGACCTTACGTGAAATATGCAAAAAGCATAATTATTGAAGACACCAAGATCCGTTATGTTCTTTTATAACAAATGAAAAAAATAATTGCAACTTCTCCAATTCTCAAGAGCTACTCAACCTTGTTTTAGGCATAATGAAAAGAGACAAATGCATGAAATGTAAGAACAAGAGAAAAAATGCGGTTTGCATGCCTTGTGGACACATGATATTTTGCTGTACTTATATACAAGATATCTCTATTCTTGTTGGTTGTGCACTCAAAGCTTGTCCAAAACAATTGCGTCAAACAATGGTAATTGCATAAAAGCTTGAGACATCCTCTTTTGTTCTTTGAGTGAGAAACATCAAAATAGTAAACGCATCTTAAACAAATTGTTTCTAATGAAACCAGAATCGTTAAAAATGTTATGAATCTTTTTTCAAAAACGTTTTGACTGTATAATATAAAGTACATTCAAAATTGATCGACAAATATAAATTCACACATTTAATACACTGACATTGGTGCACAAGTTCTTAACTTACTGTGTAAAAGATTTAAATTGTATCTATTTGACAATCAAAGTCTGACATTTTCCAGCTTTTAGTCGGGAAGCACAAGCTGTAAAATATCCAAACGAAAAACCATGGACGCGTTTCTAAAACGTCAACTGTGGATAGGGCTTGCTTGCACGAAAATTTAAAATTGTTATATTGCTTATACTTTCAAAAACTCTTAAAGTCTGCAATTGTGAACTTACCGTTTCATATTTTAAAACTTTTAAATGAAAAATTTACATTATTTTAAATTCTTCAAACACAGAAAATTGTTAGAATCCTACAAAATTGTGATTTATTCGAGATTTTTTGCTGTTCTTTGAACGCTTTTCAATGCGTATCCGCATAGCAGCAGCAGAACGTCAGCTGCAGGTTTTTGTAGAAACATGGATTTAATTTTTTTATTTTTAACCCGAGTCTTAAAAGTTTTTTGCGAATGTTGTAATTTTTCAAACGTCGAAGCGTGAGAGTATGAATTGCTTAAAGTATAAACGGTGTTGCTAAACAGGGACAAAAATGTTTAAACTTTATTTTGCATGGTTTGAGATTTCTTTGTTTGCATTTCACCTAATTTTTCTTTAAAAAGCGATACAATAGATTAGTCGCTTAAAAACAATGCATTTTTTCTTAATATCGGTTAATCTCTTTTTTAACTACTCTTTGCCAAACAAAGTAAAGGCGTTTTTTATTCCAAGATTATTTTTGAAAACTTTCTTCAAAAAAAATAACGAACCAAGGTTATTTAGGCTTGTCTTATAAAAGCTATTGCGTCTGTTACAATTTTTTTAAACCGCCTAACCTGTTGATACAAAAAACTTGCATTTTGTATGTTGCAGAATGATTGACGCAAATTCTTCAAGTTTTTCTAACCTCAAAACGGTTTGATTGCGGCTTTTTTTTAAGTAAAAATTTTGTTAAAAGTCAAGAAGTCACTGTCACTTCCACAGAATTAGTTTTTGAAAATTTTGTGGAAATTGATTTAGTAATTCAATAAGGTGTTTAATCTTATAACTTTTCGGTGCCTGTTAAGAAAGGCCCTCACTGATAACACAATCTTGGCAGCCTACAAGATAAAATTTCTTAAATCTTCTTACTGGACCTGCCCTAGGTACCAGTAACAGCAAAAATATAGTCTAGCTAAACCACAGCTCAGACTACCACAATAACTTCTTTATTAAAAAATATGCTCCAATCCACTTAGGAGCCCACAATAGTATACAATCAAAAGCAGTTTAAGCTCACTAGCTTAATTCTTCAACAATAATCGTAAGCAACCAGAGACTTGCGTTCAAAAACTATGAGTTCACACAGCTAACAAATTTCCAATACTAAGTTACTACAACGAATCATTATAATGCTTCCGAGCGAGCCTTATTTATATCAATCGGTCGTAAGTTGCTGGAAAGTTCTGAAAGTTACCAAATCAAGCCAATCACAAACAACCACTATTACGTCACAATGTCACATGTCAAACGAATATACTGGATTTTACTTCAAGAATCATGAAATTAAGCAGTGTTGCCATTTTCTTGTAAATAAATGTAAAATATTTAAAATGCTTATAGAAACGTTATTTCTTCGGCTATTTGAGCCGGGCCAAAACAAAATTAAAAAGATTATTCAGGAGATTGTAAATATACATAACGGGGGCGATTTTTAAGAATGGAACAAAGCGGCCCCAATTTGACACACAGTTGTCAAATTTCAAACACAAATGAAGTTCGAAAAATCGCAACTTTACAAATTACACAAATACTTGAATCCAATATACAAATAGAACTTCACTTAACTCAATACTCAATCAACAGCAAAGAAACATAGCACAATAAATAAATGAAATACACTAACTTTAACACTGCAGCCAATTGTAATCAATATCTTTGAATACAGCACAAATGTGAATAATAGCAACATCAGCAGTTTACATTTACTGCAACTTACTGTCCTGCTTCAAATCAACAAATTCAATTTCCAAGTCAGCATTTATGAATCACCAGGGCAAAAATAGTACACAGCTTTCCTTTACAATTTAAGCAGCAATATCTCAGATTCATTACATGTAAATAGGGCCAAAATAGCATAGGCTACAGCTAATGTCTTCTACTATCAACAGGAATGTCTATTTTCAAATACAAAACCCAGTGAGCGAAGCAAATAAATAAACACAACACAGAAAATAACAACACAAAACAAAGCAAAAACATTATGGCAGGGTCTCCCCTCCGTCAACCTCGTTGAGTTGAAGATCAGCTGTCTAAGGGGCAGTCTACTGGGGCAATAAAAGAAAGGTCTCTCAATACATAAACCACTTTGACTTCACCAATGCTTTCATCTGTACTAGTAGTGGCAACTTTAACTCTACGCACAATTTGATTCCCATTTCTATTCTGGGGAATGACCTCATGCACCCTCCCAAGTTGGTATTTGCCTCGTTTTGATACATCTTCCATTGAGGTTAAAATTACCAATTGGCCTGGCCTTAGGTTCTGTGCCATTTTCATTCACTTCTTCCTCCCCTGTTGCCAAGGCAGGTAAAACTCCAGCCATCTTTGCCAAAACTGGTCACTAAGAAAGATATTAAAGCGATAGTCTCTCCTTAAATTGTCTTTGTCCTGTGGCGACCCTACCACACAATATGAGCTTGAATAGGGAATTAAGAGCGAGGCAGGGGTTATTGCTGTAAAGTCTCTAGGGTCATCACTTAAAGGGGTCAAAGGTTGATCATTTACAATCTTTGTGGCACTTCCCACATATGTCAGCAATTCTACAAAGCTGGGTCTGCGTCGTGACTTTTCTAGTATATTAGCAATCACATGTTTGATTTGCTTCACCATAGCCTCCCATGCTCCGCCTTGAGCGGAAGCGTAAGGGGGAATAAATTCCCAGTTGATACCTTTTATACGAAATGAATTTTTTAATTCGGTAGACTCAAGCAACTTTGGCAGAACTTTATCTGTAACTTGAAACGTAGTTCCATTATCAGAGTAAATTGTACTTACTCGCCCTCGTAAGTCTGTAAACCGGGTAAAAGCTAGTACAAACTCACTCAAAGTCAGGGAAGTCACCAATTCAACATGCACAGCTCTTGATGACATACAAGTAAATAAGAGGCCCCAGGCCTTCCTGTGGCTTCTACCTTCTACAAATGTCAAGGGGCCAAAATAGTCCAGACCACAGTAAAGAAAGGGCTTTTTGTTTGCAGTAATACGTGACTGCGGCAAATCTGACATTAATTGCCTTAGAGGCTGTGCCTTTTTAATCATACACACACCACACTCATTTACGTTTTTTCTCACGGACGCATTACCATTAGCTATCCAAAATTTTTGTCGAGTTGACAACAAAGTGTGTTGCACTCCACTGTGACAATTCAAATTATGATAGCACAAGATAACAAGCTTTGTTAAACTGTGACTAGATGGCAAAATGAATGGATGTTTCGCATCAAATGCAATATCAGGAGAGTTACTTAACCGGCCTTCTATACGCAATGCACCTTTGTCATCTAAGCATGGCCGAAACTTCTTCAGAGAGCGTAACTCTTTTACTCTTTTGCTAATTTTAGGTGCTGTTTTCTTTTCTAAGCACTTGATAATTTCATCAAAGGCATCTGGAGATTTCTCCCTTAGGGATTCAATAAACTTACCATAGACGCATCGTTGGACAAAGATCACAATTTTTTCTAGTGCCCTACTTAAGCAAGAAGCATCCAGTTTTGGAGGAACATACTTACTCTTTTGGACTTTGCGTCGAAGATAATTTAGGAAAGATAAAAGTTAAGCCACTCGCTTCTGCAATACATATAATGATGATGAGCTCTCAATCAGTCTTTCCAACTTATCCGACACAATTTGGTTCAGCTCTTCATCCTTTTTGACGTCAATCTTTCGCATGGGCACAAGCTCTGAGACAGGTATTTCTGGCTCACCATACTTAGCGAAGAATGGTGGGCCATTTAGCAAAAGAGAACGTGACTCTTCTTTCAAGATTAGATTGGGGCGAGACCCCACATCAGCAGCATTTACATTTGTTGGACAAAATCTCCAGTCTGATTCATTTGACAGCATTAGGATGTGGTCAATTCGTCTGGTGATGAACTTATTTAAGCGCAAATCTGGATTCTATATCCAAAACAACACCGTTTGAGAATCACACCAAAAGTATCTCTTACTAATATCCAGCTTCAAAGCCTCATTTGCTTGATACATTAACTTGGAGGTGTTTACGGCAGCTATTAACTCTTTTCTTGCAATGGGCCAAGATGACTAATGCCGCTGAACAATTCTACATTTACCAAAAATCAAGGTTAGACTAGGTGTGCCGTTAACTAGTCTGCGCAGATATATTACTGAAGAGAAAGCTTGATTTGACGCATTGCTAAACCCATGCAACTCATATTTCACATCATCAATTGAGCAAGGAATACCGCTATTTAAGAATAACTACCGGGGAAGCGAAAAACTCTGCAGCAATGAAAGTGAATGCAGCCATGCATCCCACTCTTTAACAATCTCATCCGGGACTTTTGTATCCCAATCATATTTATCTATAGCCAACTGCTGCAAGATCAAACGTACTTTAATAAAGAAAGGGGACCCAAATCCCAGTGGATCAAAATTCTGTCCTAATTGACTGAGCATGGTTCTACTTGTATACTTACCAAGAGGGTTCAATGAACAGTCAATACGCAACTCGTCTGAGTCAAGATCCCAGACACAGCCTAAGGTTTTGGCAGAAGGCAAGGCTAGCTCTTCACCACACAAGTCTAATTCTCTTATGGAAGCTGACAAAAGTTCAGGACCTAAAGAAGACAAAACACTCGTAGTGTGCCTATTTGCGCTCTACTTAACAAGTTTAAATCCACCACTTTTAAATAGGCTCACCGCCTCGTTTGTGATTGTCTGTGCACTCTCTAAACTATCTACTGAAAAAATAAGGTCATCCATATGCATGTTCTGCAGTATATTTTGAAGGGTCATGTCACTAGCACATGTGGGGTTTTCCTCAACAAGCTTCTTAAATGCAAGACAGGCAATGTAGGGGCTACTTTTGATGCCCCAAGGATGGACTCGAAAACGGTAGGATACCAACTTACCTCTTTCTACATCATTGTTTTCGAACCACAGCAAGCAAAACAGGTCTCTTTAAGCAGCCGGCAACTGAACTTGGAAAAAACACTTTGTGACATATGACATCAAAGCATACTTGCCTAAGCAAAACCTGGTTAAAACATGCAGTAAGAGTTTTAGTAGATCAGGTCTAGACATAATAATACCATTCACACAGGTTCCCTTAAACTTGGCCTTTCCATCATACACTATACGCTTCTTAACTTGAGAGGTAACAAAATAAGGTAGATACCATTTTTGGTCATTCGCACAATCAGCATCAGGCACACGTTCAATGTAATTATTGGACTGCATTTCTGCCATAGATTCAACTAAAAATTCTTTAAGATCAGGTTGCCGAAGGGCCTTCCTACGCAGGGCAGACAGTCGCTCGTGTGTTAACTCAAAGTTATCAGGCGATGTTGCTTTCTCAACAACAGGTATGGGTATCTCAAACCGGTCATCTTTTACCTTTATACAGGGCTCTACCAATTGACTGGCAATAGTATCAGTGCGAGACCATTGAGTTATCTCATCTTCGACAGATAGATCTTTAACAACGCTACGCAACTCAGCAATTTCTGCATCTTTTCTGTCAATAGCCTGTTGCAAGCTTAATGTCTTGCTTTGCTTGTCTTCAACATTGGCTCTTAAGACTTTGACAGGTACCTCACTTAAAGATGTTTTTCCGCCAAAGGCTAACCAACCTAATGGAGAGAATAGTGCGTGCGGGTCAGTTTGACTCTTGCCCATTCGTTCTTGCTTGGCATACATAAGATGAGCGTTGTCATTGCTCAGTAACACATCCACACTATGGCAATTATTCAAGCAAACAATGTCAATATCATTAAAGTGCTCATACACACTCAAGTCCTATTTATGAGGCAAAGTATTTTCATCATCACTCCAAGGTTCATTGACCACCGACACGACATTACAAAAGATTTCACCAGTATGCAACGACTGCACATTAAACTTGACTAAATCTGCCGTGGTAGCCTTGCAACTAGTCATTGTTTGCATTTCAAATGAAACATTATCAAATGCAGTAAGACCTAAATCTTGTACCAGCTTGTTTGAGACCAGAGTAACCTGTGACCTTGGGTCATGCTGTACATACACCAACCTGCTTTTACCATTTACAGGGTTCATTATACGGGCAGCTGTGACACGACTAAAGGCAGCCTTCACACTCCCAATACCAACTTTGCGCACATTAACTGAAAGTTCTGAAGTGTTATCACCACTCTCACGCGCTTGAGATGGTGTGACAAAGGCATCATGCAACAAGAAAGAGTGCTTTCTACTATATGCAGCTCCACATTTTCTACAGTTATTGGGGGCAAAACAATCTTTAACAAAATGCTTACGCAAACAGTTCAAGCACCGACCAGATTTAACAATTATGTCTTTGCGATCAATAGGCGTTAAACGCAAAAATTCAGAGCAATTCGACAGATAATGATGCTCAACCAGCCCTTTCGAAAAACAGTAGATGCACATAGGATGCTCTGGTCGGCTATTAGTAGTTAGAGACTTCTTTTGTTTATCATTTACATAAGACCTTCTTTGCAGATTAGGTGATTTAAAGGAAGTTTGTCTTACCGAGCAAGCATTTTTACTTTTATCCTGGTGCTTTTCGAATTTTCACAATTCACTTGAAGCATTTAAAAGCAAAATACCAAAGTCTGTTGACTTGTAAGATTCTTCTTCACCTACAAATTTAAATAAGCTTTCAAAACTAGGCTCATTTGTGTGACCAAACAGATTTGCCAAAAACTTTAAGAACACTTTTTTAGTTACATCCGGCAAACGCTTAGCCAAATCCAATATGAAACGACCTTCTACTTTTTCCGGTTGATTATAGGCTTTGGCGTAGAGCGAACAATGAGACAATTGGTCTTTAAATTCTTTTAGAGCAAAGGCCGAATCCGATTTTAATCTATCACCATAACGAAAGTTGCGGATTTCCGGTTTGGCATAAAAACTATCTCTAACACCAAATCTCTGCAACAATCTTTCAAGAGGCATTTCAATGCGTCTAGCCTCAGACAGGCCAGGTGTGTCGGCGACCAGATTAGCGATAGTTTGGCCAGCTAGTCCGACACAAGCAGCTTGCAACAAAGTTAAACGCTAATTTTTAAATGGACAATTATCCATTAAAGCCTTAATGCGATTGTGAAAGAAGATATACGGCATATTACTTCCGTTGTAGTTAATCAAAGACGCCTTATCTATGAAAGTACGACAATTTTGATACTGAAAGAAACTGTCCTGCTGAGTCGAGCCTGACTGCGCAGGAGACAATCCATTATTCAAATTTAAACTACTAACATTGCAAGATCTAGCATTCGTAACAGCAGGTAAGGCATTACTAACATACTTATTTTTAACACCACCATCATATTCAACAGCACTAACAGGTGGACTACAATTTTTAGGGCATGTCTCTTCCCGACCAGTCGGCACGCCAGGAGAAACTACATAATTCTCAAAGTCAGGAGGCACACTTCGGGCGGCCCCAAAAGCCACATTGCCTCGCAGAGACCTATCATTGCTACCTAGCAAATTATTTGAATCAAAAAAATTCTGCAAGGTTAAATTCTGCCGGACAGCAGTCTTGGGGAGCAACACATCAGCAGCAGCCTCACCACCACCACCAGAGATCACAGCCTTACTTTGCTGACTATTAGTATTCAGATACCCACCATGGGTTTCAATAAGAAAATCCGTTCTGGTGTGGGCTGACCGCCTTGAACTGACTTGAGAACCAGACCGTGACTTACGACATTCCAAGCCTTTCTTTAAAAATTCAGTCTTTAATGCTGCCTCTTTTAAGGCCAGCTCCGCCTTGAGCTCTGCCTCTTTCTCCTCTCGAACCAGTTGTGCCTGCCTTTCCTCCTGGGCCAGTCTCTCCTCCCAGGCCAGTTGTGCCTGCCTTTCTTCCTGGGCCAGTCTCTCCTCCAGGCCAGTTGTGCCTGCCTTTCCTCCCGAGCCAGTTGTGCCTGCCTTTCCTCCCGGGCCAGTTGTGTCTGCTTTTCCTCCCAGGCCCGTTTCTCCTCCCGGGCCAGTTTGGCTAACCTTAAATCAGCCATGATGCGATTAGTCTCCGTCTGCTATTGAATTTCAATTTGTGCTTCAGACAAAACAGAGGTACATGAAGCTCTGGACACCAAGTTGGAGACACTATCCTCTGGGTCAATAATCCCATCACCATCTACCCCCCTGGCCATAGATCTAGTGGTCATCCCTAAGCGAACACCAACCTGCACCCCCCCCTTCCTGGGACAACCTCATCTGACCCCAAACCAGACAGGCCAACATCCGGCAGCTCTACGTCAATATTTTCACTAGACATAGCTAATAATCTTAATTGATAAATACTTAACCAAATGAAATAAAACCACAATTGCCACAAATTAATAACAGAAACAAACTACCAGTTCACAGTTTAATTAGAAAATCCAATTCCACAGTACCTTTAGTTGTTAGGAATTTGCTTACAATTCCCCTCTGGAGTCTTCAAATTAAATTATTCCTTCCACACAGTTCATTTAAATTAACCAAATTTACCAACAGTTTATTTAAGGATAGGCTATTAAATTTAAACCAACTCTTCTTATTTTATCATATAAACTTGATCTTCTTAAAACTTTACTTGTTGAGCTTGTAAAAGTCTTTAAAATTTACTTGTTGAGCTGGTAAAAAGTTTTTAAAATTTTGTAAAAGTTTTTTAGATTTTTGTAAGCTTGTAAATTAGTTTTTGAAATTTATTGATTGTTGAAAGTTTTTGAAATTTTTTGTTACTTCCACAGAATTAGTTTTTGAAAATTTTGTGGAAATTGATTTAGTAATTCAATAAGGTGTTTAATCTTATAACTTTTCGGTGCCTGTTAAGAAAGGCTCTCACCGATAACACAATCTTAGCAGCCTACAAGATAAAATTTCTTAAATCTTCTAACTGGACCTGCCCTAGGTACCAGTAACAGCAAAAATATAGTCTAGCTAAACCACAGCTCAGACTACCACAATAACTTCTTTATTAAAAAATATGCTCCAATCCACTTAGGAGCCCACAATAGTATACAATCAAAAGCAGCTTAAGCTCACTAGCTTAATTCTTCAACAATAATCGTAAGCAACCAGAGACTTACGTTCAAAAACTATGAGTTCACACAGCTAACAAATTTCCAATACTAAGTTACTACAACGAATCATTATAATGCTTCCGAGCGAGCCTTATTTATATCAATCGGTCGTAAGTTGCTGGAAAGTTCTGAAAGTTACCAAATCAAGCCAATCACAAACAACCACTATTACGTCACAATGTCACATGTCAAACGAATATACTGGATTTTACTTCAAGAATCATGAAATTAAGCAGTGTTGCCATTTTCTTGTAAATAAATGTAAAATATTTAAAATGCTTATAGAAACGTTATTTCTTCGGCTATTTGAGCCGGGCCAAAACAAAATTAAAAAGATTATTCAGGAGATTGTAAATATACATAACGGGGGCGATTTTTAAGAACGGAACAGTCACTCTTTAGCAAAATATAAAACTTTATAATTTTTGTGACTTTGAAAACAAGAAAATAGTGGTTACAACTTTTAATAAAAGAATTGTTTGTTAAGAAAATCTTTTAATCATTTTAAAACCTATTTTGCGAAGTTGAATTATGTCTAGGATTGCATTGGTTCAATACGTGATTTCACATCTAATTTTGCGTTTCGCTGCAAAAGAAAAACATTCAGCATTATAAATATTGCAAAGATTTCTTGAAGTTGAAACCTTCTTGATCGAAAAATAACGAAAATTCAGTCAATTTGCAAAACAATATCGCTTTTCCAACAACAACTTTTTTTAGCTTGTGACCTATTGAATTAATTTTTTGATAAAAATCAGCATCGTAAATTTTATAATAGAACATTATTACTCAAAAATCGGGAAAAACAATACGTTTTTCAAACATTTTTTAACATCTAGTTTATATCAGGCAAACTTCTCGGCATCATGTCTGAAAATACATGGTGTCACCCACTTTGTTTTCAGCATATGCGTCAGTAAACTAGAGTCTTGCTTTATAAAGCCATGCTTTGTTATTCTAAAACTAGGATTTTGATTTTTAAAAAGTGCAAATGTATTAACGTAGAGGTGTGATTTTAACTGCATCGTACATTTAAACAAAACAGTCGTTCTTATTAAATAAAATTTACAAGTTTTTCTCAAAATCAACAAGAAAACTAACGTTTTAATCTATAGAGTGAAAAAAAGATCGCGTCTGTTCTTAAAAACCATAGCTTTTGTTACGTCGTTCGCGTAATGTATTTGAGAAGTAGATGTTGGGTGCGGGTTTAGAGCCAGCACGCCTTTTGTATCGGCGCTGAATAATCAGCGCTACCTTTAATGCGTTCTCGCGCGGCTGTGGGCATAAAGTGATGCCACGTTGTTTAGTGAGTTCTTTGACTTGAGCTGGCTGTAACTTTGCATTTGAACAGAGCCTTAGATTGATTTGGCTGCTGTATTTTTTGCCCTTTGGACATTGTCTACTTTGGTAGAGAATTTAATAATTTGATTCTTTCCTTTGCTCGTCCGTCCAACATCGTTGGTAAGTTTGTAAGTGGCTACGCATGGAAACATATTGAAATTTGTGTTATATTTATTCAGAAAACCGTTTTGGACTAGCGCCGCCATTATTGTTTTGTTTTGCAAAATAAAATCATAAATTTGGTGCTGGTCGTGAAGCGCGTTTGTGAGGAGTTGAAGGAAAGACGAGGCAGTTTGCGACCCCGTCACAGCTTTTCTTACAATTCTTTTTGTTAATGTTGTTTTCTAACGAACAAAAACCTAATTTATCATAAGAAAAGACACATTTTTGGTTATTAGATTTTATAGTTTCATTAAACTTTAAACTGCTTTAGCAAACGCTGAAAAAAAAATCGTTTTGTCAGGACAGATTGATTTTGATTCATTGAAGAACAACTCAACTCAACTTCATGTGAGAAGAAATGAGAATAATATCTTTTCCGAACTTGCACAATTTCTATGTTCTATTATTTTTGTACTGTATTACGATTTGTTTTATGATAAAAGTATTATGATTTGTTTAAATCTTGGTAATCTGGTGCAGCTATAATTAAAATAATGCCCTTCAGTCTATTGCATTTTAGACAAGTACTTATGTATTTTTTGCAATGCAATGCTTTCACCTAGAATTTTATGATTTTTTTAGATGTAATTTTAGTTGCGTTTTAAAAGGTTAAACATAGCATCAATCTTTGTAGGCCTGTTTTTACCCTCAAAGGGTCCAAATATAGAAGCCCCTTTTTCTATAAACGCTAGAGCAAAACTATTTTTGTGTCTTTGGCAAAAAACACGCGCATTCTGTTATGTCCTTGGGAAAGACACTTTATGGCACTTTCCCCTGCTTGGCGGTCTTGACAAACAGTTCTAAATTAAAGTCATATCTCTATTAAATTACAAGCTGACAGCAAAATCTTGGTATCTCCGGAAGCAGGTCGGGGTAATTGCCTACCCTATGCATAAGCGCCTCTGTCGCTTTCCTGCAAGTCAGAACGATAAGTACAGAGATAAATTAAAAAAAATAAAATGAAATGAAACCGAGCTACTCATTAAAGGTAGCAAGCTGAGATTTCCGTGCTAAACCAAAATATTAGATTTAACTTATGAGAGCTGTCAGCAACTGTACATCACAAATCCTAACATCGGACTTTAGAGGATAGTAATTTTTGCTTTTAGATGACAAACCCAAAGACCTAAAGACAGGGAACAAAATAGAGTAAGTTTTATACTGTAACGCCTTGGTAGTTGATGAAAAGAAAACAAAAAGAAAAAAGGTCTCCATTTAATTTGCAGATCCTTATGCAGGATCTGTTTAAGCCGTGTAAAAATGAGTTTTTGAACACTTTTTTTATCTATTGTAAGTTTTATAATTTTTTCTCTCTCCTCTAAAAACACTTTTAAGACTAGCTTAGCACGTTAGACATCTACCAATGACGGCTAAAGTTTAACTTTCCCGAAAATGCATGCACAAATCACAACAAAAAAGAACACAGTATACCGTAAAATTCTTTCATAAACATTATGTCCATTTTCCAATTAAAAATTTTTTAAAATTTTAGCTTTTGAGTTAAAAAAGTTTTTTATTTAACTTAAAAACATCAATTAAAAAGCAGTAAAAACTTTGTAGCTTGACTGTTGATGTTAAAAAACTTTGCAGCGACAGCGACAGCCGTTCCGTAAACCCCAAAAGAATAGTGTTGTAAGAAAGAAGAAAAAGTTTATTTTGTTTAGTCAAATGAAATACAGAGAAAATAACATAATCACATCCATTTTCAATTACAATATTACTTTTAAGCAAAAACTACATTGCAGACAGGATATAAAGAATTTATATTTGACTAAACTGGAAAGTAAAAGACCACTACGTGGTCATCTAGTCAAAACTGCCCATTGATATTAAAATAGAATATTAGTGCAATAACTAAGCAAAACAAACACAAAAAATACAAAACAAAAAAAAGCACACAAAACAAGTATGGCACATACAAAAAGCACATAGCTATATGACATGTTATTCATACAAAAAAAAAAAAAAAATTTTATATAGATTCCGAATACGATATATCTAATATTGATTTAATAGATATGTTTTCATCTTTTTGTTGAAGGAGGAAAATGTTAGTTTTTTCATAGCTAGTGGAATGTTATTCCATACCTTTACTCCATTATAATTACAGGAAGATTGGCTGAATGTTAGATTATATCTTTCTTGATAATAGTTTTGATTGGATATGGATCTGGTTGAATAAGAATGATGATTGCCAGCAGATTTAAAATAATGGTCAAAATTTTCCGGAAGATGTTTATTGTAATATAAATGCATAAATTTAGCTATTTCTAGTTCGTATATTTCATTGATTTTTAATAAGTTCCAGGATTTGAATAATGGGTTTAATTGAACATGATCCCTTAAACATTTAAAATTCATGATGCGAATAATTTTGTTTTGCATTACTTTAAGGCTTTGCAGTACAGATTTATTGGAATTGCCCCAGACTATAATACCATATTTCAGATGAGGGTATACAAAACTAAAGTATAGACTTCTTAACGTGGTTTTATTAACATAGTGTCTAATTGTGCAAAGAATTCTAGCAGCATTAGCAAGCGTCGACTTAAAAAAGTTTGTCGCCAGCGATGTACAACAATTGGAACAAAAAGCATTTTAAAGATATTTGAAGATGATATTGATTTTAAAAATGAAATTTCTTTCTGCACCAAATCTGCTTTTACACGATTAGCACCAATCAGTAAGGAGTTACCCCATGGTAGAGCAAAATGCGACAAAAAAATTAAGCTGTGACTTCACCTAATCGAGTTATATCAGAATCGGATTTATTGAAAACGATTTCAAAATTATTTTTGTCAAATTGTTATTATACCAAAATGTAAGACAATGTACAAACCCAAAGCAAAACTGAATTTAAATCAGAGCCAAATAAAGAAAATTGTTTAAACTTTATAAAAAAAATTGTCTCCTCCGATACCAAACAATTAATCAAAGCCTGAGGTAAATGAACGAAATATTTAACTTAACATCAATCAATACGTTGGTAAACATTCTCGATTTTCAGTTCCGTAAAACCAATTTTTTAACGAAGAAACGACCCGAGATTTGTTGGGATACCCAAACATCGGAATATGGGGTCCGTTTCTGTTTAATCGTTCATTATAAATATTATCAACATTGATACCATGTAATATTCGACACAATTGACAAGAAGAATATTGTCTTTTGAAATTTGGGAAATCTTCAACTTTCATCAATCTCCATTTAAAATATTCTTTATAAGCTGAATCGTTTTTGTCAAGATAGTTCAAGTAATTGACTAATTCCATTGGAGTTTTGAAATCTTCTACGAATATAAAGGATCCAGGAGGTCCAAGTACTTTGTAATCAGATTTTGTTGCTCCGTATACGACAGGTACAGCAGCCATTTTTAAAGAATTTTCAAAAAACTTTTCCGTGATGTAGTCTTTGCAATGAAATGCATTTTCAAACGCCATATAGAACTTATATTTACGAATTTCATCTTTGTCAACCACCCCGTTCTTTGAAAAACATTTTCCCTTCCGATCCAGTTTTAAACCAGCCTGAATTAGTTTTTCAACATATTTCATTCGCGTTCGTGCAAACCTGGTGCTGCCGCAGTTTGACACAATCCAGATTGCTAGTTTTGTTTTCGTTGATATTATTTCATCCAAACTTGTGTTGACGCTTCGTGCCCACGACCAAGAATTATAAATAGTGCCATAAGGAACCCAAATGTCAGAATCTCTCCTAAAAAATTATCAATAGTTTTTAAAGTCATTTGCAATCCTTCTTATTTTGACAAATTTGAGAAAAAGATTTAAAAAAGCTAGTTTATTAAAATTAAAACCAATAACTTTTTTGTCATAGTTACAACCTCTTCTAACGAATTGGTCAATTTTCAACCTTCAGATTAAACTTAGTATTTCACTACTGATATAGCTAAACAGAAAATGATAAATTCAATATCCAACAATCCGCCTTTTCTAAATGCCATATGCTTCCAGACGTCAATAACTATTTTAATTCTTGGATAAATTCTCGAGTTTTTTAATTTTCCTTGAACTCATTTAAAATAGCTTTTAAAAACAAATGTTTCATTTAAAGCTCTTTTGTTAATTGAGTAGCCTTAAAAAAGGCTATTTTGAAAAACTCAAACGTTTTCGTCTAGCTCTCTTCAGGAGGTTTTGCTAGAATGAATTGCAGAACTGAATGTAGTATTTCAAAAGTTTTAAGACTGATTCTGATTGGCCAAAAATTAAGGTAGCACGATCCGGTTTCCATTTATCAGTCTTCGAATCAATTTTCATCACTCTTCGAAAACCTAATTTGTGTAGACAGAAAGAGTTTGTTTACAAACATAAATTGTTAGTATAATTGTAAAAAATTTTCTTTTTAGTTCCAAATTTTAACACAAAACTTACATAATTTTGTTCCTTTTTTTGCCAAAAAAAAATTTTCTACGCTGACGAAACGTGGTTTTATTTAATAAATACTTTTCAATTATTATGATAACTATTATCAACCTTAATTTTTAGCCAATCAAAATCAGTCTTAAAACTTTTCAGAAACCTCCTGAAGAGAGCTAGACGAAAAAGTTCGAGTTTTTCAAAACAGCCTTTTTTAAGGCTACTCAATTAACAAAAGAGCTTTAAATGAATGACGTAACTGGTAATCGAACCGACATCGCTTGCAGACTTGAATAAAAAAATCGCTTATCGCTTTTCTCCGCATAATTGGTGTCCTCTGTGTGTTGCTTTATTTCTTGCTAAGTATAGCTCGCTCCAGTGCGGCTCGTTTGCTCATTTCGTTTGTTTCGCTGTGTGTTGTAGTTTGCTTTTAGATTTGTTCGGATTTTCAGTTGATTAAACCTTTTATTTGAGGAAATGTTATACTCTTTATAACAATTTAATCAACTGAAAAATTTTTGCTTCTTCGACATATGGATATTCAAAATCCGATATTCGCTCGATACGAACTAATCTCCTGCAAACAACAGCCCGGAGAATCTCTTGATCGCTATTTGCGAAAATTAGAGCAGCTAAGTATGGATTGCGATTATCAGGCCGTATCTGCGCAGCTCCACAAAGAAGAAGCCATCAGTGACGCATTTATTGGAGGAATTATTTCTTAATGAAATCAGACAGCGCATGCTCGAAGACAGCAACCTCACTCTCCAAGTCGCGTTTGAAAAAGCTCGTTCTCTCGAAACCGCTCAAAATGCTGAAAGCTATCAATTTGTATCTCCTTCTGCAGAACACATCGCGAAAGTGAAATCTTGTGCAAAAGATAAAAAATTAGAAGATCAGAATCGCTCTCACTTAGAAGACTACAGCGCAGCAACAGCGGAGAAATGTGTATTTTGCGGGAATAGTCGACACCCACGTAAGTTTTGTCCTGCTAACAATAAAATTTGTTTTAAATGCTCCAAACGAGGACATTTTTCGAGAAAGTGTCGGTCTAAGCTAGTTAAGAAAAACGAAACTACTACAACTGCTTCGCCAATGGGATTTTCAACCATAAGTCATTCTAAAGTGAACATTGAAGTCTTAATAAACGGTGTAGAAGCGAATGCTTTGCTGGATACAGGCTCCAGCTTGAGTCACCTCAGTTACGCGTTCTGTAAAAAGCTTAAACTAGATTTAGATGAGTCTCGCTGTAGTGTTGGGTTGGCCATCAATGGATATACTTCAAAGGGAGTTGGTAATTGTGTTGCCAATGTGAAACTAAACAAACAAAACTATGAACAGGTAACGTTTATTGTACTGAAAGGCTTGCTCACCGACGTGATCCTAGGCCAAGATTTTATGGACAAACATCAAAATGTAAATATCCATCTTGGTGGGCCGCTGCCGACTTTACGTTTGGGTGCTCTGGATGCTGTAAAAACGTCTACTCCCGTACGACTCTTCCAGCATTTGAAGAGTGAATGTAGACCAATAGCCTCAAAGTCGAGACGCTATTCGCGTTCTGATTCTGTTTTTATCTCCTACGAAGTAAAGCGATTATTCAAAGAAGGTTTAATTGAGCCAAGCAACTCTCCTTGGCGTGCCCAACCCTTGGTCGTCACCCAGGAAAATCACAAGCGACGTATGGTAATAGATTATAGTCAAACTGTTAATAAATATACATTATTAGATGCTTATCCGTTGCCAAGAATGCGAGACGTGGTACAAAATGTTGCTCGCTACAAAGTTTATTCAACTCTGGACTTAACTAGCGCGTACCATCAAGTTGAATTGCCGCCACAAGACAGACTTTATACAGCTTTTGAAGCGGATGGGGCTTTATGGCAATGGAAACGTATACCTTTTGGACTGACCAATGCGGTTCCGTGTTTCCAAAGAATTATTGACGACATAACCAAATCAAACAACTGTAAAGGTACGTTTGCTTATTTAGACAATATTACTGTCGGAGGAACAACTCAACAAGAGCACGATGTGAATCTTGACCGATTTCTAGCAGTGGCTAAAAACCACAATTTAACTTTCAATGAATCAAAGTGTATTTACAATACAGATACAATAGATCTGCTTGGTTATCGTATTAAAAATGGAACTTTACAACCTGATCCAGCAAGAGTAAAAGCTTTACAAGATCTTCCGTCACCAAACAATCGCAAAGTCACCCTGGAATTACGCGAACTTATCATTTTGTTAAATCGAAAAACTTGCCGTTCTCATTAGAAGATGTTCGTAAAATGATTAGTAACTGTAGAATATGCGCTGAAATTAAACCCTGTTTTTTTAAACCTCCTGAAACTCATTTAATTAAAGCTACTCAACCTATGGAACGTTTAAGTATAGACTTTAAAGGTCCTTTACCATCTAGTAGTAAAAACAAGTATATTCTCACTGTAGTAGATGAATTTTCGCGCTTCCCGTTCGCTTTCCCGTGTAGCAATATGGAATCTCGTACTGTAATTTCGTGTTTAATGCAAATTTTTCATTTGTTTGGCGCTTGTGGATATATTCACTCTGATAGAGGTAAATCTTTTATTTCACAAGAATTTGTTTCTTTTATGCATAACTTACGAATACCCACAAGTAAAACGTCAGTCTATAATCCAGCGTCTAACGGACAATGTGAGAAGTATAATGATATTATTTGGTCTGGTATCAAACTTGCCCTCAAAGACCAAAATTTGCCTATTTCAAAATGGGAGGTAGTTTTGCCATGAGTTCTGCATTCCGTGCGTTCTTTGCTTTGTACTGCTACAAATTCAAAGCAACATGAACGTTTTTTTAACTTTCAACGGCGCTCCATTCTTGGAATATCTACCCCGTCCTGGCTCTGTTCTCCTGGAACAGTTTTAGTTCGAAGGCATGTGCGCCACAACAAATACGAACCATTGGTAGAAGAAGCAGATCTTATACACGCTACTCCTCAATATGCGCATATTCGATTTAAGAACGGCCGTGAAAGCACCGTTTCTTTGAGAGATGTTGCTCCTGTTCCCGACTCTGGGTCTTCAAATCAATCATGGCATGAAACTATCCCTCCAGAACCCGAAGAAGCTATTCATGATGGTTCTTCTCCAAACGAAAATGCATCAACTCATCATGAACATGATATACTGACTCCTAAATTGCCAGATGAAGAAGAAACATTTCTGCGTCGAGAATCAAATGGTGACACTCCAAAAGTTTCGAATGATAAGGATTCTGATCAAGTTGTTTTAAGACGATCAAAACGTGCACGGAAGGCACCGGACCGATTGACCTACTACAATTAACTTTGAGGGGGGAAGAATGACGTAACTGGTAATCGAACCGACATCGCTTGCAGACTTGAATAAAAAAATCGCTTATCGCTTTTCTCCGCATAATTGGTGTCCTCTGTGTGTTGCTTTATTTCTTGCTAAGTATAGCTCGCTCCAGTGCGGCTCGTTTGCTCATTTCGTTTGTTTCGCTGTGTGTTGTAGTTTGCTTTTAGATTTGTTCGGATTTTCAGTTGATTAAACCTTTTATTTGAGGAAATGTTATACTCTTTATAACAATGAAATATTTGCTTTTAAAAGCTATTTTAAAGTTTTGTACCAACAAAAACTTTTTGAACTCATTTGTTAAAAATGATGATACCAATTTTAAATAGTCTCAACCCAACTCCTATAAGTGCACAAATCAGTGTACTTGTAATGCCGGTCCCAAACACGAATAAATGAGGAGGGTTTGCTTGGAAGGGATCCCGGATAAAAACTAAAAATTGCAAACTTTGCAAACAAACAAGTTATGCCGGAACGGTTAAGGGGCGGATTAACAACGACGTTTAATGGTGCTGCTATCCAACAGGGGCGTTGGTAGAAGTTTTGCTACTGTTGTAGAAAGACAAAAAAAGGAGACAGGTACCCTAAAAAATCGAAAAAAAAAAGAAGCAACATTGCTTGAGAGTTAGAAGTTTGTAGGTAGATATTGGCAAAAAACAGAGGTATCTGCGTGATTAAGAAACGAATTGGAGACTTATTGTATGTACATGAGACTAAGTGAAAGAAATACTAGGCACTAAAGCGTGTGTGTAAAAATGAATAAAGAGATTATGTCAGAGAATTGATAAATTTTGAAAATCCGCAGTAACCAAAAGAAGCAAAATTTAAAGTAGTTACTGGAAACTTGCAAGTGCAACAGGTCTTTGGCCGTAAGATCACCTGTGCCTCAAATTGTACAGGAAGACGATAAAGAACGTTCATCATGTTTACATTGAGGCCTTTGATGTTTAGCTGGACAAAATGGTCCTTCGGAACTTGTTGGCAATGTGCTCTAAAAAAGGCACTTTCTATCAACCATTGTCCATTTTGAAAAGAATGTTTGCGATTAGCAAGCCCTTCGTAAACTTCGGAATAAATACATTCTCTTTTTTTTTGAAAGTGTTGATATCATTCTGTTATGCAGAGTAACAAGAACAGATGTAGTTTCGGCCCAGGCTGTCCAAAAGCAAGTGCCATATGGGCAGGTCGTGGTAATCGCTTGGTTGCCTTGAGTTTACACCTCCAATGATGTCTAGCAAGTCATTAGGATAAATAAAGATGGTGATAATCATGGTAACTGTTGTGACCAAATAAATTCATCATCTTCCTTGACCATATTTTCATCACTTTACTAATTTCAGATCATTTAAATAAAGTTCATGTTTTCAATACAAAGTATCATAAAATTGCGTCATTCTGTGATTAGGTAAAATGGAAACCTCATGCAAAATTCTCTCACTTAGTTTGCATATTTACTATTATTATTTTTGAAAAGAACCAATAAAATCTTTGAATCACTGAACATTATATTTTAAACCATTATTTTGGGTGCTTTGTGTTTTTATTATGCAAGCAATACAACCCATTCAAATTTTAATTAAATTAGATTAATTAGTTTGCTTAACTTACCTGTGCTATATTCTAGCGCATTAAGAAATCTTAAAAGTTTTAGAAATTACGTAAAGGGAAGCTGTAAAATCTATTTTCAGATATATCTTTTTAGATTGTCATTGGTTGCTTAATGGAGAAATTTAATCCAGTAAAAATCTAAAAAATGTTTTGAAAATCCGGAACGGACCGATAAAATTCGGAAGCTTTTGGTTAAAGCCAATCGAGTTAGCTTGTTAGAGTGAACTTTTAGTGAAACTTTTTTTTAAATTTTCGTAAGCGAGAAAAGAATAAATACTGCATTTTAAAAAAGCTTATTTTAAATTAAAATGCCTGTAAATAAGAGACAAGAAAATCGCACTTTAGTCTTACCGATGTGTCATAGTCAAGTTAAAGTAGTCATCGTATCCTTCAAACTTCATTTGCCTGAGTTCCCGCAAAGCAACAGGGGATTCCATTGCGAACCAAACAAAAAGTTGATCTTTAGATCTAGAAAGAAAAATTTCACAAAAGTAAATTCGTTAATATCTAAAAAAATTATGAAAAATTTTTCTATTTAACAAAATAATAATATCTATAGCGTAGTTTATATTTTATCAAACAGTTTAGAAAATCGGAGAATATCTATTTTACAATGCACTTTCTTTTCGGACAAGGATAACCCTAGACAAGACGACCAAAAAGATTGAATAAAAATTCTAACTTTTTTAAGTTTTCTAAGTGTATAACGCCAGTGGGATATTTAAGCGTGCAACACTCTGACTTGCGACAAGAAGGACAAGAGTTAAATGGTGAGCGATTTCCCTTGTACATTCAATAAAAAGACTTAACAAAACATCCTTAAATGAGCTCATACTGCTTACCCAGTGGCTGTATTTCGCAAAAATTTGAGACATAAACCATAAGCAGAAAGAACTGCCATACTTTTCACTAAAGTTACAAACAAGTTGTTTAAAGGTTTTTAAACTTGTCATTTTGTGGTAGCAGAGAAACAAGCAGACATTGGAGGACGTGCACTGTGCAATCATAAAATATAGCGCTTTCTTTTACAATTCCAAGAACACATTTAAGTTTCAAAATGTTTAGAACAAACATAGGCAAAAAACTGATTGTACTGGCGGCCTGCATCATCATTATCATTTTTAGGGAAAACATTGAATTACTTCAGTGTATTTCCCTTTGTCCAGTTTCCTTTCGGGGTTGCGGGAGCAGCATCTCGAGTTGGGATTTCAAAGCATCCCAATCTCCTGCAACTAACGGCAATTTCACTGGTGGAATTCCAAGGCATGACCAGGCCAGGTCTTCAACATAATTCCGCCAGCAAGTTCTGACTCGCCCTCTAGGCCTTTTGCCACTCGGAAGAGCATTTAGTAGTTGCTTTATTGTTTGCTAATAGAACATTTGTATTACATGGCCATACCAGCGTAGTGGCGATTCGTTTATGTGGAGTAGCAGCGATTCGACGTTAAAAGATTGACGAATGTCAGTGCTTTTAACCTTGCCAGGTAAAGACAAATCAAGTGCATATTGGAGAATACTTTAGTTCGAGCCTAACAATGCAAGGTCATCTGCAAACAGCAAACGCCAAACATTTCACTCCCCAAATATGACGCCACTGCTGGAGGAACTGTCTCTATCTATCTTGTCCATGTATATGATGAACAGAGGAGGAAAAAGACACAGCCCTGTCGTAATCCAATGCCGACACTAAAAAGATTTGTTTTTATGCCATTGACACAAACACAGACTTCTGACTGTTTGTACAACAATTTGATAACAGCTAATAGCTGATCTCTCACGTCATATTCTAGCAGTAATCCCACAATTTGTCTCTTGGGACACGGTTATATACTTTTCAAGGTTTAAAAAGCATGCATACACCTCTTTGGCATATTTCCACGATTTCTCAAAAATTTGCTGATGGGTAAAGATTGGTACATGGTGGATCTGTCAGGACAAATCCGCATTGTGTATCCTGAAGTTGAGGTTTGACTATTTCACGGCATCTCTTTTTGAGGCACTTTGCATAGACCTTTCTAGAAAAATTCAGTAAAAGAATCCTTTCTTTATTTAGTGCATTTCTTCTCGTTTCTTTTTTTGTGAATAGGTATTAATACATTGGCCTGCTATTGCTTTGGTATTTCACCAGTTTTCCAAGCTACTTGGAACACACGAGTCAACCAACAACCCCAAAGTTAAAATAAGAATGGTCAAGTCAATCAACAAGCAAGTGCCGACAGACCTGTTTCGTCCTTATTAGGACTCGTCAGGACACTACAGCTTGTTGTTGACCCCAGCTGAAAAAGTTGAAAACTTAAACAGCTGGCACAACTTTCTGTTTGTGGTTTTTATACCTCAAACATCCAGTTGTGAACCTGAACGCTGGGTAGGTAGTACAATGAAAACAATGTTCCACCAGCGCAACTGCAAAAGACACCGCTAAGCCGCAAGGGCATACTGGCGGCGGTTCCGATATGCTAACCACATCGAGTTAGCTAACACGGATACGGGTTAAGACAAGCAAAACCCTGCAGTTCCCATTACAAACATAAAGTAAGAATGCTCAAGTCAATCAACATGATTGACTTCACTAACACAATGGTATGCTATTGCTTTGGTATTTCACCAGTTTTCCAAGCTACTTGGAACACACGAGTCAGCCAACAACCTCAAACTTGTTTTTGGCCTTTAACATTTCGGGTCGAATATCATCTTCACCAGTTGCCTTGCCCGCTTTCAAAGATTTGATTGCTGTGCTCACCTCTGCTTTGGTTAGATGAATTTTGTCACCAAATTGTTCCTCAGGTGTTTTAAAACGTTAGACTGTTAGTGGATTTAAGAGCTCACAAAAGTATTCTCCGTAACAATTTAGGATGCCGTTTTGATGCTTCAGAAGCACAGCATTATAGTATCATTAATGAAGTTTGCAACTGGTGTTTGTTTGCCGCACAAACAACGTATGGTTTTCCAAAATACTATGTTTGCCGATCTGTAGTCTGTATCCTACTTTTGTCCAAATTCTTCTCATGACTTTTCTTTATATTTTTTGACAATAATGGTGGCAGTCCTACGTGCTGTAGAATACCGGCTATCGAAGCTTCTGAGATAACTTGTTTGTTAACCAAGCCCTAAATTTAGTTTTCTTTGCACGGATAGCTTTTTTAACTTCTTGGTTTCACCAAGCAGTTCTTTTCTCACTACACATTCGACCTCCCACACGTTTGCAACCACAACTAGCAGCTGCAGATGTAATGACTGCTGATTTAAATAAATCCCACTCAGTCTCAACGTCTTCAGTATAGTCAGAAAGTTCTCTGAACAAGGAAACAACTTTACTTGCAAAAGTGTGTCTCACATTTTTTCGGCTAGTAACTCCCACTTTATTCTGTATGCTCTTCGTGTTCTGAATTGTTTCTTTGCTCTTAGATGGTTCAGGTCTTTTTGAATGCAAACGATTAGGTGATGGTCTGTAGACCGTTCAGCTCCTCTTTTAACACAAACATCAACCACTGAAGAAAACAAGTTCTCTGAGACAATATAGAAATAAATGATAGAAGGCTGTCTCATTGAATCTCTGTACCAAATGCTCTTGTGAGTCCTCTTGTGTAGAAAAAAGTAATTTATTATGCACAATCCGTTTGTGGCACAGAACTGTAGCAAACACTTTTCGTTTTTGTAAATGTCGGAGTCTCCTTGTCTTCCAATAATAGCCTTACATGTCTTGTCGTCAGTACTCACATGTGCATTGAAATCACCCAGTAGGACAATTGATTTTGCAGATGTTACTTTCTGTAAACCAGCACCTACTTCATCTAAGAAAAGCTGGTACTGTGTTTTAGCGTTTGGTACGTGCACCTGCAAATACACAGTGACTACTCCTGTAGCCTTAGTTTAATGAGACAAACCCTTTCTTCAAGTGGGATCCAATCAGTGACACAGTGGGCCAAGCGAGGGCTTACAAAAATGCCTACCCCTGCCTGAGCAGACATGGTTACATCGATACCTGAGCAGAAAAGCTTTCATCCTTTATTCAACTCAACAGTATCAGAGCCACGACACTTGGTAGAGAAAAATTTGACAATATTAAGATGATACTGTTTTGCTTCCCAAACCAGTTTATATTTTTTCGATTGAGTGAAGTGACGTTTCAGCTGCCTATGCAAAGATCCCAATACTTGGGACCAACTCGAAGACATAGATACTCGGGCTGCATTCCAAAATTGAAAATTAGATGCTGGTCACGTAAAATTGTGGGAGCTATAGAGCATTTTTAATTTCATTGACGATTGTTTAAAGTCTGATCATTTCGCATTGCTAAAGTTATGACATAATGCGACACTTTTACGTCGCTAAAAACTGGCTATCACTGAACAAAACGTCATCATTTTGAAAACGCCCCTAAATCCACAGTTTGCAACAAAAAAACTATTGATGACTAAAAAGAAAAAAAGTCATCACTTGAAAGCGTCTCTAAATTTATAATTTTTCTTGAAAGAATTTCGTGATGACTAAAAAAGAAAAAAAACGGGTGACACCTGTTGCCCAGCATAGGTTTATTTTGAAGCTATTTTGATATGATTCTTTCCCACCACAAGCGGGCCATAAGTTCCCCACCCCTGGTTTAAATAATCGATATAAAAAATGTTTTCACTTTAAATCAATATTTTGAGCGTTGATATTCATTTGATTATTAATATTACACAGCAACAATTCTCAGCCAACTTTAAAAGTCTTATCTCACGAGCATTTGACGACCTCAGCAGAAATTCAAAAAGATAGCAATTACAATACTAGGAGAACTTTGGTCCCCAAGTGAGAACAAAATACTTTCTTAGTACACCAGGTTTAATGCTACTGACTTAAATAATAAGAAACATCTAACTCTTTTTATTAATATCAGCATTTCTAAATAAGAATAAACTTTAGGAAATTCACAACTTCAAACTACATGTAAGATTTATCCACAATAACAGATAATATTTTTCGCTTCAAATCAAATTCCAAATGATAACCTTTCATATTTCTTTTGTCTCAATAACAATTTTCAAATCAATGTTTCAGATCTATTCGGTCTGAATTGCAAATAGCTAAACTGAAAACAGTACCATGCTTCTTAAAAAAAGAATAAAATATCAGAAAAATAGTAAATACATGCAACGAGAAAAAATCTCTAAGAACAAATACTTTAAATTAAATACAAAAAGTAATAGCACAATACCGATTTTTTAAAATTTTCTTTTATTAATTATGGCGTTTCAACAAAGAAATGCTCTTTTAGAAAATTTTAACTCCAAAGCAAAAAAAACTTTGACACTCTCTGTTAAATCATATTAGAAACAAGTGCAAGTCTTCTTAAGACAAAATGAATGAAAATAAGCACTTCTTATTCTTCTAAAGTGACACTTTGAAAGCCGAAAGCGTTTTAATTCTTCTTATGCGTCATGTTTTTAGTTTGGTTTTATTTTCTGTCGGCAGCGTGGTCGATTGTTAACGTGATTGTGATCGACATGGTCTCAGTTCAAAATTTACACGCGCCATTCAATTGTGCCCTTGGAAAAGACACTTTACGGCACTTTACCCTTCTTAGCGGTCTTGGCAAGTAGTTCTGAATTTCAGTCATACCTCTGTTAAATTTTAATCGGACAGCAATATCTTGGCATCTATTGAAGCAGGTCCTACCCATGTATTAGCGCCTCTGTCGCTTTTCGGCGAGTCAGGAGAATAGATACAGAGATAAAAATAAAGAATAAAATTTTGCAGTACAACTCTTCTTAGGAATGTTTTGATGCTGCCTGGTGCCACTGTGATATAAACAAAATAAATATATATTCTCCTTGAATTATACAAATTTTTAAAAGACGTCATCAAAAAACTTGAATCATAACAATACCGCAGAAACGGTATTTTTAATTCTTTTTATATTTTACAATAAAAAAAATGTTTCAATCAGTTAGCAATTAATAACCATGCAATTTTTTTAATTATGAAAAAAATAAAAAACAAATCAGCAACTAATTAGTGTATGTGCATATTTCTTACCTTTGTTTTGGTAACGTATGATATTTAATTTCATTGAAGTGAAAAACAACCGCTTTGGTGTCATTATTTTTAAGCTGCAAAGAAATGAATTTAAATAAAGCAAACTAAAACAAAATATGTTCAAAAAAATAAAATTTTTTTTTATCTGAAGTTGATTAATAGCCATGTCAATGCTTCCAACATATTTATTTTTGTATAAAAATTGCCCGAGAACATTTGAAGACTTTTAAAACACGACAGAAAACACTCAGCAACGGTTGAGTAATAAAAGCAAGGGTACGAGAGATGAAAACCTGGTCAGATCAACTAAAAATCTTTGTTGGTTGTTTGGGTTACAGTTGAAATTTCTGGCCGATCAAAAAACGGCCAAAAATCTCATTTTCACGGTCTTAAACTTATTAATGGTTGGTAATTTTTGACATAAGAACAAGTAAAATCACAACAAAATGAAAAAAAAAAAAAACACATTCCTCTTAATTAAACATATGCCAAAAATACTTTTACTTTACTTTCTTCAAGTCAGAGTTTAACTTAATAAAACTCTTTTGACAAACAATTACTTTTTACATTATGAATAAAATGGAAATTACAATAAGAGATTCTACTGTATAGCAGTCGTTCTTAAACTTTTTGAAACGCCCCCCTTTTTTCACACAAACAAAAGTTGTGTCCCCTCTTCCTCATCCAAATAAAACTCGCGCCCCTCTTAACGACAAATCAAAAATAATACCCAAGCCTTTTTTCAAAATCTCTAATTTTGATATAAATAGAAAATTGAAGATGTAAATTGAAGAAGTAGACTAAAAATTTTTGTCATTGTAGCAATCAATTCAGTTTCCACCCAGTTGCTCGCCCCCTTCCTTTCCCCCAGTTTAAGAACCCCAGTTCTACAACGATGTATTAATTTTTTACTGCTTAAATTGTTTTAAAGAAATATATAAATAATGTCAGCAATTAAGAGTAATTTACAATAATTCACGCAAATTGAAGCATGGTTGAAGCAAAATGTGACTAACATACTGTAGATCTGCAGTGTATACAAAAATACTTAAACTTGATATTAAAAGCTTTTCTTGAGGCATTCTTTTAGTATGAATGGTCAAACCTAATTGAGTTGAAATCTTGAGACTCAAATTAAATAGAAGTTATAAATATAGCATTTTTGGAATCACAAAATTACGTGCTTCTTCAAGAATAATTACTTAACTTTTCCATTTTTTTATAAAATCACTTTTCAAACGCTTCATTATATCTGATCACATTTTTTCGTTTATTGTTCAAGTCTATACCATAGGTCGCTGTTTGAGTGAACAAAACAATATAAATATGAGATCAAATAACTTTCTTACCTTGCCTTTGTCGTATGTGAATTCGCAAAAACCACAAATCGTTTTTGAAACAGATATTGGATTTCCTACTCCAAAAGGTTTTTCCCAAAATAGTACAGTGTATTGCTAAAAACAAAATTCTTTATAACAAATTTTAAACTCAAAGAAAAAGAAAATGATATTTAAAGTCAATATACGTATACCAGAAACAAAACGGTAATTACAGTTTTTAACAATACAATGGATATTTGATCAAGTAATCAATGGCAAAGCACTTGTGCAATTGGAATGCAATGTAAATAAGGTTTTCATTTTTATGTAATGTAAATCCCAGTTTGTAATTATGTACTCGATCAAAGATGATAACCTTTTTTTAATGTTTCAAGTTTTTTTGAGATTAAATTGACGTATATGCCGTAAAATGCCGTTTCCTAGGACATTACGGATATCGCCGTGATAAACCAAGCACTGAACGTCCGTCAGAACGATTTAAATTAAGTACAATTTCAAGACTCTTATGAACCAAGTATTTAATTCTCGGCACGGGTCCGTTGCAATTGGCCAGAGTTACATTTTGAATAAGCAAAAAATAAGCATACTGGTGTTTTCTGATAAATTGTTCATAAAATTAACCTTGGGTCTTGAAAACACGAAATGATTAAAATAATGAAATAACAAAATTGCAAAGGAAACGGAATAACACGAAATAACAAAATTGCAAAGGAAACGGAGAAAAGGGTTATGACAATTTTTACATTTTGTGAATGAAAACCTTTATATCAGTGGTTTTTCACCGCAAAATTTTAAATTGCCCTGGTTCTTTGCATTTTTCAGTCTACCATACAAAAATAGCTGGTCCGAACGATTAACTTAATAAACTTCATTTTCCGATACTTAATAGCTTGTAAAACACTGATTCATTTGGCGCTTGTGACGTAATAGATGTCACAAGCTAGCCACCAGACTTGGACAACTAGATAATTCTAGTTGTCTGATTAGACTAATTAGAGCGAAATGCCGGTAATCTAATTCTAATCTATATTGTGAAATGTTTCTACTGTATGTTCTAATTTTAATTCTATTCTAATTTCTATGCTCTAATAGGTAATTAGCCGCAGAAACAATCGTAAATAAATACTCACTATTATAATATGGAGCTAAATATTAACGTAAACGAATCTTCACAAGAAATGGAGTTTAACCTTGATTCAAGTCATTCAGCCGAAGATGAGAAGAAGCTAGAAAATGAGAACCAATTCCCAGAATCACTTCGCCCTTACTTTGAGGTTGTCGATGAAGATCCAGAATATCCTATTGCGCAGTGTCTTCTTTGTGTGAAAAAGAAGGCAAAAAACTCCAATATAAGGGTTTCAAAAACTCCTTGTCCAACTGGGAGGCTCATCTGTCTTGTAAGCACCCAAAGGAATGTAGAAAGTACAGGGAAGCCAAAGCTGAAGAAGCTGTGAAAAAAGCAAACGACCGCGATCGTTTCTGTCCATCAACCTCGAAAAGTCGAGCAACAACAGGAAAGTCTCATCCGAAGATAACTGAACGTTTTTGGAGCGACAGTAAAAGGAAGTATTCCAAGCAGCATCCGAAGCAGAGCAAATAACTATGCTTTTACTTAAGAGCATTGCTTGTGCATCACTACCGCTCTCAATTGTCGACAAACCAAGCTTTCGCGAGCTTATCGAGGAACTGAATAAAAACTACGCAATTCCTCATCGGCAAACAATCAGAGACCCATCTTCCCTTTAAAAAAAAAAAGCTCATTGTCAACAGCATCACAACTGAAATGAATGATTTGACTAGTGTATATGTCACCGTTGACATTTGAACCAACCGCCAAATGCGTTCATTTATTGGATTTATGGCGCTCTTCGTTGACAATGACTTCGACCTAAAGTCGCATCTTTTGTGCTGCGAACATTTTGCCGAAAAACACACTGCTGTCAACATAGCCAACAGATATGAAGATGTGGTCATGAAATACCAAATCCACGGTAAAGCTGGACGCATTATAAGCAACAACGATAGTTCGATGAAAAAAGCCTTTGAATTGTCGCTTATAGATATGAAGGCACTTGAGCAAGAAGCTGCTGACATGAAGAGTGATGAAAACTTACATTTTAGTGATAAGGGAAATCTCCAAGACCCCGAAATAGACCTCAATACGCTTCTAGCACTGCTGCCAAAGAGGGTATCGTGTTTTGCTCACAACTGTGTATCGTGCACGCTCTGGAAAACATAAAAGGCAAGCTACCCGGTGAATCAAACGATCAACTATCGAAGCGAATGGTGATCCACTCTACAATTATTAAAGTATTGAAGGTAGCCAGAACACTACGGTCCAGTACAACAGCAAGCAAATTTCTTCGTAAGAACAATGTTTACGTATTGACAAAAAAAAAGACGAGACGGAATTCGTCTCTGAAAATGCTCCGGTTATTTGCAAAGGCAGGCAAAGATGTATTGAATGCGGCCTGGGGAGAATTGTCAAAGTCTGAGAAGGAAAAGAGCACCTTAAAATTAGGCATTACAAAACTTGTTGTTATTACAGAACTGGTTGATGTGCTGAGTCCATTTGAAGCAGCAATGTCTCAAGTTGAAGGAGAGAGCAAAGTTGCAATCAGCAATGTGTGTGCTGTTTTCATCGGCCTAAAAAAGTCCATGGAAGAGTTGGTATTGAAAATCCACATCTGCCAAATCTTGCCTCGTATCTTACTTGATCAGGTTAACACGAGGTTGAACCCTTATCTCAATCAAGAAGATTTTCGACTTGCGACATTTTTAGACCCACGGTTTAAAGCCGACTGGTTACAAACCGACGAAGAGAGAGCTTTATTGAATACGTTTAATTCTAAGTTTATAGAATTTTTATTGTAACAATCTTTTCAATGCGTTCATTTTCAATAAGCAACCTTAGAATTTATTGGTTCAGCTTGAACTACAAAAAAATAATTTAACAGTTGGTTGTTGTATTTGGAGTTGGATCGTAAAAATTAATAGAAATAATTAAAGAAATTTGACTGGTTATATTAGAAATTAATTCAAGTAGTTAGACTGGACTAATTGGCTGTTTCTTTTGTTCAGTACAGCTATTTTCCAACAATTTAGTTTCTGTGGCTGTCGCAGACTCCACTTGCGTCAGGAACATAGAAAAAAAATAAATTCTAAGGAAGATAAATTCTAAGGAAGATAAATTCTAAAGAAGATAAATTTCTAAGGAAGATAAAATTCTAATCAAGATAAAATTTCTGAAAACTCCTCTTAAAAACGCAAAGCAATAGCAAGTTCTGCAGAGTAAAGATTCAATCTGCTTTTCTCAAATTCACACTCGCTAGCTGGAAAAAAGAAGCCATCTTACCAGCAGCTGTCAATCAAGCAACTACAATCAAAAAGCACGCATAACGAACAGTAGGATAATTGTTGTTAATTATATTATTAACCTACTTGATTTAACTATATGACAAATTTGGCGTAGTGTTAAGTGGCAAACTGCGTGATATATTTATATTTATTTCACCTTTTCAAGTTGTAATTTATTTACCGTCGTGTAAAGTAATTTTCATTCCTTACTTACTAATTAATATGGCTGAAGGGTCTAGCCCAGGGGTCGGCAACGTTTTCTTTCCAGTGTGCCAAGTTGTAAAATTCAATGTCAAAATATATGTTTGCGTGCCGATGAAAAATTGCGTTATATAATCAGACCTGAGGACATTACAGATTGACGTAAAATTGCTTGGATAGTTTGCACTACCTGAAGTTACTTGTTTGAATGTACGTAACTAAATTTCACGACAAATTATTAAAGTTATTTTTATTATATATATCAGCGGTTACCAAACTTCTTTTTCACGGCGCTCTTGGAAAACTTAACAATACTCGCGGCGCCGTAATGAAAAAAGGTATTCAGTTCAATTACATCTTTGAACAACCTTTTTTTCTCCGAAACTCATAGTGTTCTGTAAAAAAAAAAAGGTATTCACTTCGATTTTATCTTTGATTTCCCTATTTCCCTCCCAAAATCAGGATGTTCTCTAAAAAAAAAAAGGTCTTCACTTCGATTTCATCTCCGATTTCTCTATTTTTCTCCCAAAATCAGGGTGATCTCTAAAAAAAAAAAAGGTCTTCACTTCGATTTCATCTCCGATTTCCCTATTTTTCTCCCAAAATCAGGGTGATCTCTATAAAAAAAAAAAAAAAGGTCCTCAATCGGAATCGTTCTCTGAAGGGAACGTTGCTGCTAACAACTGTCACACTGCAATTATTGTGAGAAAAGCAGTAAGTACAGCAACTTTCGCATGCTTTCGCGGCGCCCCTGACAAAGTCTCGCGGCGCGCAGTTTGGGAACCGCTGATATATATACAAAAATATTCACAATAACATTCTACTTTAGTGGAATCCCTGTCCTTGTTATGTCCTTGTTATGTCCCTGTCCTGCACTTAATTTTGCTGCAGACATCGCGCTTAACTTCACCTTTAAAAACGGAATAAAACGCAAATACCGGCACCCAACAAATTACACAAGGAAAGCATGTGAGCGAACAATAATGACGTAACAATAATGAAAAAATGAGAATGGCGAAACAATAAAATAAAATACAGCAAATATAACCACGTGTTTCGCGCCGAATGCAATTTTTTTAGTTTTTTAACATTTTAAAACGTGTTTTTGAAAAATGTTCACGACGCCGTGTGCCGTATAAAATCACCTCGCGTGCCATGATTGGCACGCGTGCCGGGGGTTGCCGACCCCTGGTCTAGCCCAAAGCAGTCGCTTATTTCTTGTAATGTTACCGATGCTAGTCAAAAGGAAATGCGAAATCACCGTACTAAAGTACGTAAATAATGTCCGTTGGTGAATCTTTTATTACGACACTTAATGAAAGTACGGGTTACGAAAATGTTGCCCTTGTTAATAAGAAGTACCATGCGCTCGATGCCGAGATACTTGCGTGTCAGGGGCAGACGTCTGGGAAGGTAAATGCGAAAGTCAGGGGATATACAGTACAATCGTTTGGAAGCACTGAGACTGAATATCATAGATGTTTACCAGAAATGGCATGCTAGCGTCCAAAACAATAGTGGGCTCACTAAACATTGAAACACATTCACAATAAAATCAAATGCTCACGAACACAAACACAAACATGCCAAACATCGAACCCTCCGACTCTGTTAGCAATGTTGCGAGTGGCGGTTCAAGAAGTTGCGCATCCTCGCAACTAGCCAGAAACAAATCTCACTGCGGCTTAAAAAACAAAAAGCTGAATTACAGCAAAGACAACACAAAATTGAATTCGAGCTTAGAAAGGCGAAGCTGAAGAGCAAATGTTGAACTTATCAAATCCAAACTAAGTTGTTAGTGCTCTTTCACAAAATCAACGACAGGTTTACAAACCATTTCCCCATATGCAACCTAGGGAAAGGCTTTGTGACGTTATACCTAAACACACAGAAGATTTTGCTAATGCTCAACCACATACTCAATCATACAGACCACTAGTGGAAAGTACTGCTAACACAAAGTCTACTCCACTGCGAAACCACAGAGGGTACTCTACACAACACGACCCTTATCCTCAGAATAGGGCTTTAACATTTCAAAATCAAGAATTTTAAGAAAGCCCTCACAGTAGTAATTTTTCCCATATCGCCCTGCAAGAATATCATATTCTATTAGAGGAGGCTCGCGAAATCAGATACTCTGGTCGCAACCTTTTTTCATCTTTTTCCAAAATCAGATAAGAGAACTGATCAAACGTTGTCCCATTTCACATCATAAAATGGATCTTCTCCGTACTTCCTGTCAGGAAGGCGGCGAGAAGCCATTTCGGCTCTGGTGCCATCTGTACCAGGTTGGGATATAGACACACAAATCACGCGAGCCCTAAAAGGACTCAAACTTCGCTGTGGATGCTGCAGTTTTCTTGCGGAACCACTTGTAAGGCAAGTTCGTTCAGGAGCAAAATTACCCCGTATGGATGCAGGAAGCTTAGAGAAACTAATCTCTGACCTTAACGACTGCGAACTGTATGCCAGGGACCACCAACAAATGTACAGCCTTGACAGTAACTTTATTGTCGATGTGGGTAAACGATTCCCTTACAATTTTAAGAAGCAGAACATATACTTCTTACATGATAACTTCGGCAGCACTGAGCAGCCATCAATCGACTCTTTCAAACCATTCCTTAATAGAGAGCTACAGGTTGTCAAAACAACTTTCGCAGAGCGCTTTCTGTGCTCTTCTGATACAGGAGAGAAGAATCGATCTACGCAAAGGACTAAAGTACATCACACAAATGCCCAAACTAAAATCGGGAATTTGGCGACAACAACGTCTATGATAAGATCAACACCGACAGCAAGTGCACCCAGTGAAGCATCCAAAATGGCAGCAATCTCCAAGGTGTTTCCTGTGCTCCACTGAAACATCCGAGAAACGGCACTTCTTATACAATTGCGATAACTATCAACGTTTGACCCCAGAAGAAAAACGAAACGCGATTATTCAGGCTCATCGTTGCCTTAATTGCTTGCAGTCTCACTCTGTAGAAGACTGTAAGTTTCCTTGCAAATGTAAGCACTCCAAACAACGCATGGCAGTGCCTAAGAATACTACGTACTTCACTCCATGAAATATATAATAGGTCCTCTCCCACATATCCAAGCGAAAACGTCAGCTCTACCGAAAGGGTGGCTGTTGGGGCCGCCCCACTCCCATCTTACAATCAAAAGGATAGTACCTCAGTAGTGAGGAAGATAGGGGCACAACAAAGAGGTATTTTGACACGTATATTTGCTGTACAAATAAGCAACCCACGTGCAAAGGAAAAATTACGTTGGTTTACGCGTAGCATGATCCTGGGTCACAAGTGACACTAATATCGAAAACACTCTTGAAAGAACTCGATCTTGCTCCTGTAGCAAAATTACGGATTACCCTACATACAATTTCATCCAGTGAAACAAGCGAGCTGGAGAATGTAGTGTTCGACCTCAAATCACTACACAATAACAAACACTTTCTTGGGCTGCAGGCATTGGTAGTCTCACTATGGTCTGATGAGGGCTACACTCTGACTCACTGTCAGGATTTTTCGGAATACCCACATTTTGATGATGTCGTTCTATGCATAATACCTGAGCGTTCGGGTGTTGATGTTCTGATAGGTCTTGACAACTCTGCCTTAATGAGAGTTGTACAAGAGCGAACTAGTAATGAAGGCGAACCTCATGCTGTTGAAACCCCTATCGGGTGGATAGATCTGGAGGAAAATTTCAGAAAAAAATGAATTGCCAAACTCACAAAATTTCTGTCGGTGACAACATCAGAATTAAAGAATTAGAACAACTTGTTCGTGAATTCACAAAAGAGGATGAGGTCATACAGCCCTCAGTAAACGACAAAAAAGCTCAACAACTAGTCGAGGATAACATTAAAGTCATTGATAGTCGATATCTGATATTGTTCCTCTGAAGGAAAACATCCATAATTTGCCAAGTAATTACGAGTTAGCTAGAAAACGTGCTAATGGACTGCGCAAGCACATGTTACGACGACCTGATCTACAATTACCTCTTGTTAATGCCATTCAAGGACTTAAAGAGAACAAATTCATTATACCAGCTGAAAAACACACGGATCAGCAAACGAACTATCTCCCATACTTTATTACTAATCAAGCAAAACTCAGAGTTATCTATGATGTCTCTGCTAAGTGGTCAAGATGGTCCATCAATGATTTCATTTATTCCGGTCCTGACATGCTTAACATTCTGGCTTACGTTTTAGCAAGGTTTCGCATAGGTAAATATGCTATAATGGCAGATATTACCAAATGTTTCTTTCAAATTCTTTTACCTGAACACCAACAGAATTTATTTAGAATCATGTGGTACGAGAATCATGACATTCTAAATGGCAAACTTAAAACATATAAATTTACTGGACACGTCTGGGGTGTGGTCAGCTCTCCATACATTGCTTGCCGTAGTATAAGAGAGGTGGCCAAGGAAAATCCTACCAATGCCAATAACCCCACTCTACACGCGATTTAACAGTGCATGTACATGGATGATCTTCTAGTTAGCACAGACACCCTAGAAGAAGCCAAAACAGTAGCCACTGAGTCTATCAATTTTCTGGCCAGCCGTGGTTTTCAACTTGTGAAATGGACTGCAAACCAAGCGGCCAAGTCCGTCCTTGCTAATGTAAATAAAAATAAACTGGCATCATCCGTCAGAACGATAGATCTGAAAAAAGATGAGGGCCCACTTCCACAATTCAAAGCAGTAGGTTGCATTTGGAGTGGTGAACAAGACACTCTGAAAGTCCAATTTGCCTTTCATCTGCTGGACAAATATACTCGACGAGTTATGTTAAGTCAAATCAGCCAGCAATATGACCCACTGGGATATATTGCTTCCTTTCTCTTGAAAGGACGCCTCATTCTGCAACAACTCGCTGTGGATCAGATGAGCTGGGATGAACCCGTCCCTGCAAAACATGAGAGAGCGTGGAAAGATTGGAGTCAAACACTTCTTAGATTAAAAGAAATCTCTATTCCCAGATGGTACTTTGCAAATGCTCCACAGGTTAATGTTACCGTTGAAACTCTTTATGAGCTGCATGCGTTTTCAGATGCATCCATGGAAGCGTACGGTAGCGTGATTTACCTTCGTAGAATCATTGATAATCATGTCCATGCGGCGTTTGTATATGGAAAACGCCGTGTAGTTTTAATACATCAACAAAACTGGCCTATAGCAAGAAAAGAGCTGATAGCTGCTGTGATGAGTGCAGAATTCATGGCAAGCGCTGCTAAAGCTTTAGGCTTACCTTACTACACTCGACATTTTTGGTGTAATTCTAAAGTAGTTTTTCAATGGGTCACTAACCCTAATCTAAGACTACTAAAGTTTATTTCACGTCGTCTGGAATTGATACACCGATTCTCTTCCATAAGTGATTGGTGTTATTGCGAAATTGAAAGTAATCCAGCAGATGTGGCAACAAGACCTCTAGTTAACAAACACTTTGAAACTCGCAGAAAGCTTTGGATCGACGGTCCACGATTTCTTCATTTACCATCTGATAAATTCAACGTAAACAGTATTCCTTTAACTGTACGTGATGCTCGAATTGAATTGAGAACAACTTTTTGCAAAGAGCCTAAGGCAACACTTACTTGTGTCATACAGACTGCGCCAAACTTGTACACTTTGAAAAAGAGGTTGGGGTACCTTGCTGCCTTCGTAGAATTTGTAATTGCAAAGGCCAGGAAACAAGAGTTTCATAAGCCACGCCTAAACGCTATATATCTTGAAAAAGCATTACACTCTGCAGTACTATATGTGCAACGAGAATGTTTCTGCACGGTTTCTGACAGTTTGCGAGAAGGATCTCCTGACTCTCTGGAAGATGCAATCAAACGACTAAACGCTAAAACGTCATCGAATTCTGAACGCAGACACTTTAAAGATTTACGCTCAATCCGTTGTCTTCGTCCCATTGCTTTTCGAGATGGAACACTTCGAATCGAAGGAAGATTGAGAGAAGCTGATTTTCCACAGACGCAAAACATCCTGTCATTCTCCCATTACGACACCCTCTTACTAGGTTAGTGATACTGAATTGTCACCAAGAAAGTGCACATGCAGGGATTTAATACACTTTGATGCTGACTCGCCAAAAATACTGGATTATAAAAGGATTGTCTAGCGTCAGGCATTATTTAAATCAGTGCAACGCTTGCAATTTGGAAAAACGAGGCTCGTCCGTCAACTTATGGCGGACCTCCCTGCTTCTAGGTTGACTGCACACAATAAGCCCTTTTTTAATACTGGCTGTGATTACTTCGGCCCATTGCTATACAAAGAAAGCCGAAGTGAAAGGAAAGCATGGGGGCTACTTTTCACCTGCTTATTAACCCGTGCTATTTATGTGGAACTAGTCACTTCTCTTGACTTGAGCAATTTCATAATGGCTTTTTCTCGGTTTGTAGACTTTCGGGGTTCTGTATCTAGTATGTACTCAGATAATGGAACTACCTTCAAAGCCGCCGCCCACGGGCTGCCCGAACTTCCACAGGCAGACAAACTTCAGTCGTTTTTTAGGAAAAAGAAAATTTCTTGGGAATTCATTCTACCATCTCAAGGTGGCGCTTGGGAGTCACTTATAAAAGTGTTCAAACGCACACTCATACAAGTCACTAAGTTACCCAGAACACCTACCTTGGTTGAACTGCAACATACATCTGCAATGCTACACGTATAGTTAATGATCGTCCACTGACACCTCTTTTTGACGATCCGTGTGATTACACTGCAATATCACCGTCTTCACCTTTAAATGATCCACACACACCGCTTGGACAACCACAAAATAAGGATCATCTCTGACGCAATTTATAAATACAACATATCACTTGCACAACAGTTCTGGGAGCGTTGGATAAGATTTTACCATCCCCTTCTCCAGAAACGGAAGAAATGGTTAACTGTAGCTGACAATCTCCACGTTGAACAGATGGTGTTAGTCGGGGGTCCGGGAAACTTCAACAAAAGGGGAAATTCTCAGAGGTCCTCCCACAAATGCGAAGGGGCAAAGCCTTGTACGTCGAGCTAAGATTGCAGTATCGTCTTGTGATTGCAATGGTAAACCCGTTATTACGTATATTGATCGTGACATTTCGATAATTGCGCCTCTGGAATTAGAGTAATGCTATGTGACATTATTGTGTTCGTTTACAAAATCACCTTATACAGTATTGTACATACACGCTTTGACAGTTTTTGCTACATCTTATTTAATTGCCTTTCCATTTATCGTATACGTATATGCCTAGAACTTAACTGTTGTGAATTCATTCTGTTACTTACCTTGTTTGTGATTTTTTATATATCGTTCTCCCCCTTTTTTAGTTGCTTTACGTTATGTATGCGCTAAAGCCGACACCCATAACGGGGACCGCCTATGGTCCGAACGATTAACTTAGTAAACTTCATTTTCCGATACTTAATAGCTTGTAAAACACTGATTCATTTGCGCTTGTGACGTAATAGATGTCACAAGCTGGCCACGTTTAATTCTAAGTTCATAGCATTTTTCATTGTAACAATCTTTTCAATGCGTTCATTTTCAATAAGCAACCTTAGAATTTATTGGTTCAGTTTGAACTACAAAAAAAATAATTTAACAGTTGGTTGTTGTATTTGGAGTTGGATCGTAAAAATTAATAGAAATAATTAAAGAAATTTGACTGGTTATATTAAAAATTAATTCAAGTAGTTAGACTGGACTAATTGGCTGTTTCTTTTGTTCAGTACAGCTATTTTCCAACAATTTAGTTTCTGTGGCTGTCGCAGATTCCACTTGCGTCAGGAACAATAGCTTTGATTGAATTTATTCTTTTAATCTGTTTATTCATACTCAAATGCACAATTTATGTGAATAGTAAATGTTGATAAAATAATGAAAATTTTAATAGTAATCATTACCTCTTTGCTTGCTTCTTGAAGAGCTGCATTCTGTGTTTCCATAAAAAGTAATTCTAAAACAATAACAACAAAACTTTGTTGTTAAAGTCAATTTTATATATAACGCTCTTTTACAAAGCCTGACATATTTCGACCCCGACTAAAGCATAAAGCTATGATTTTGCATCCATTTTCTTTTAAATCTAACTACATACTGGGGCTCTTAATAGAAATTAGCTAGCGGTATTGCAGAGATAGGGAACCTATTATTTATTGGAGGCTATATTTTATAATTTTGAAGAAAGAAGGCCGCAGAAGTTAAAATTCCTAAAAAAATTTGGTAATCATTTTGAATAGGACTTAGTTTTTTGATTTTCGTAGCCAAAAACAAGTGATCTCTAAAAAAAAGACATCACTTAGAATTTTTTCCGAATTTCTCTAGATTTTAATGTTGTCTAAAAAAAAGGCTTTCTTTTACCAGCAGTAGTCATTCTCACATGATTCTATTGTCATGGAGGTCGCAGGTTCCCCACCGCTAGTGTATAGGTTTCATTAGCGATGCGGGGTCGATTACGGACAGAACGCTTGATTCACGAGGGGAAAAGGAATAAATTTTTTGCAACCGCTTTGACCCCAATATCTTTGGTGCTTGGAGATTACAGTTTTTTAGATTAAGCGATTAAACAATCTTGTTAAACTTATTTTCATTAAGCTAAAAGCGAATTTCTAGAGGAAAGTAATACGACAGCAAAAGGGAATCCCCTCTTTCTAAAAATTTTCAAATGTTTCCCAGGTCCAAGAAAAAACGAGCTTATCAACAATTTATTCTGGCCTGTTCCAACCAAATAAAAAGCTTTTGGTCTTTTTTAAACCCACGATCAAGCGCAAACGAAAAGTAGATTTCAAGTTTTTGCGCATCTTTTCTCAACAAGATTTGAATTAGCGATATAAGTTTTACATTTACATTTTTACTTCCCTCACTGCGGTGTGCGCTCAAGTTGAAGTTGAAGCCGCGATCAATATAGCATAGATAAATGTTTACCGACTTAAGATTTAGTGAATTTAATGCATTATCTTATTTAAATAAAACGAAAATTTGTCTCATTACACAAGTTTGTTTCAAAAACATTTACAGTATATCAAAATCATAATTGATAATGCATGAGATTATTTTTCTGAATGCTTGATGAAGTTTCTATACTTATTGATTGTTATGTGAATAAATGGTTTTCTCGTAGTCTTTATGATTGTGAATTAATAAAATACTGAATACGAAATAAACTAAAATTTTTATCGCATTGTTGACAAAAAAATACAATCATACTTTTCAAAACTGATGAAAATTTTTTTTGTTTAACTATTTAACCGAAACTTATTCATAAAAAGTTCTGTAATAGGCTAAATCTGTTAAGCAAAACAAAGTCAAATGTTTAACAAAAATGTTTTTTAGGTCAAAAAAATTGCCCCAATTATGAAAGATGCCATTTGTCTTTATCTTATGTAAGAGTAGAGTTTATTAAGGAATATAAAATGTCAAGATAAACGCTTTTACATGTGAGTTAATGATTTTTTTAAGTTTTACGGCATTTATATATTTGTAAGCGATTTTTTTCCTTGACACTGTTTCTTTGGGTCATTTAAAAAGGATCGTTTCGCTCACCCAACAGTTCATACCCGTATACATTTTCTTCACGACGCAGTTTTTTCGTCGTCGTTTTTTTCACCAAAATATACATACATATTAATTAAAAAAGCTAACATGCAATTTACGTATTATTGCAAGCAAAAAGAAAAACAAACATGAGTAATTGAAATCGTGAATTATCTATATTGTTATGTTAATCGGTATCGTGAAAAACATTTACACGCATTTAAGGCCGATGTATAATCCATTGTATAAATATTAGCTTTTAGTAGAATTTTTTTTTAAACAATATAGATTTATATCTCTGTAACTATTTAATTATAGTATGGCTATTTAATTTCAACAATTCTAATTTTAATCAAGTTAAACTTGGCGAAAGAAACGACAGTAAAAAATGGATTGGCATAGAAAGTGTTTACTAAGAAATTGCTTGGGTATAAATTTTATCATGCATTACAACACCTGATGAGAAAACTTTAGTTGCTATGCTGATCAAAAGGAATGATAATGTGCATGTACCAACAAGAAGGCCTATCCCTGCTATAGACCTTTGTAGGCTCTGAAAATTACGCCATAATTAAGATAAGTCGTTGTAGGTTGGATTAATAAAAAAAGTTCCCAACGGGTGTCCGAAGAGTGATTTCGGGGATTCCATGAGCTTTGTATGCACAAGATAAAAGCAATAGGTTATAGCTAACAATAAAAAACCACCATATGGTCGTACTTGCAAAGAATGATTAATCTGCGCAACGCAAGAAACCAAATGCATCCTACGGGGTTACACGAGATCAAGATCATATGAATGTACAACGAACATGTTTATTTACTTCAAAAAGGTATTAAAGTTCTCTTTTAATCGAATTCAATGCGACATTTTACCATTGTTTGTTTTTGAGTGGCTTGTTTATTCGTGGAAAACTTTTTGAAAAAAGCACAACTTATTTCATTCTACAATTAAAGACGGTTTCATTCCGTAGTTTTGATAAGAAGACTTGTCGAAAAGCCGGACTGGGCATTGTTTGACTGTATTTGTTGAGTATGGTTTGACAGTAATAAAACAATTATTTTTTTATTTATCTTCCTAAATCACTTTTTGCATTTCAATTTTTACATAGATATTGTTAGTATGTAAGTGTTTGTGAGCTGCAGGTGTTGCATAACGGTACAACATTTGAGGCAATATTATGAAAAGTGACCTTCTCATTTATTACTCGTTGTTATAAGTCTAATACTAAATTGATTTCTTTTCTAATGATCTCTGTACGTTTTATTAATTCGTCATACCTTGAACATTATATCTCATTAGTTTTTATATGATAGATATTTTGTAATTGTTGCTCTTTTATTAATCTTATGTAATTTTTTGTGTGTTATAGTCGGCAACGTGGTCGAGTTGTTAGAGCGCCTAGATATTGATCGACATGGCCTCGGCTTAAAATCTTCTCGCGCCATTCTGTTGTATTCTTGGAAAAGACACTTCACAGCACTTTCCCCTGCTTTGTAGTGTTAGAAAGCAGTTCTAAATTTCCGTGTAATCTCTATTAAATTTCAAGTTGACAGCAATATCTTGGCATCTCCGGAAGTAGATAGGGGTAATTACTTACCCTATCTATTAGAGGGTTTATCGCTTTCTTTCAAGTCGGGAGGATAAATATAGAGATAAATATATTTCCATTCTGTATGGTTTTAACTGTTTTGTTTTGAGTTTTATTCTTTTTTTGTGCCACGAGTCTGAGACAAATAAATAAATAAAAAAAGACAAACAAAAATCGAAATTTTTATAATGCTCTATTTTTCTTTTAAGTGTGATGAGTTCTTTTAAATAGATATTAAAGTACTAAAAATTCTTGTTTGAACAAATTTTGTAAGCTGTCGTGGTGTTACTATAAAGGGCTTTCATGAGGCTTGTAGAGGGGAGGCTGGCGAGGCCGCTCCGTCCGACCCATACTAAGCTATCACTGACTTCGATTCCAAATTGTTGAGTCACACAAATATATTGTTTTCTAACCTAATTTCTTCGTTTTTTTTTTTTGTAAAAACCTCAGGTCAAATGGTAATACAAGTATCTTTTAGCTAATATGTAGAACTTTAAGCAAGGATCAAAAAAATTTTTTTTAATTAGAGGGAAACAAAAATTATTAAAAAAAAGATATTACCATTCAATCATTGAAGAATCGAAGATTATTTTCAATATAAATATTTGCAGAAAATATTATAGAAATTATGTTTAGAATATCAATTAGAAAATTTAAGACGTTATTTCTCTGTCAACTTTCTTAATTTTTTTCCATTTGGCGTAATTTACCCAGTTGTCACACTTCATTCACAATTTTAACCTTTATCCCATAACTCTGAAGTTGATTTTCAGTCTTTCACAGTAATTTTAAGCTTTTAATTATGGCGTAATCTTTTTTTATTGCTACGTAGCGATTGCGTAAACGGTGTACCACCTACTTAATTTATTTTGTCTGCAAGTTATTTCTATAAGTGTATTACAAAAGACTCGTTTTATTGTTCTAAATATTAGGGCATTGAATTGTACTTTTAAGGCATTGTGACATTTTGTTAGATATCTACGTAATTTTTTTAGAACGTACCGGTACTAGAAATCTTCTATTAACAACTGACTTGACATTTCGATTTATATAACTTGTTTACTACCGTGTCTTCTGATCATATTGTACTATCATAGAGTAGACTGCTTTGCCCGATTGCTAAACGTAATATAATAATTAATTTAAGAAATCTGGCGCAATAAGTAACTTTGATTGTTGTCTCGTAGCGTTGGCTTTTTTTTCGTTTGTGGAAGATGGACGAGAGCTGGAAGTTCCACTAAATGGCCGGACATTATCCAGGTTGCCAGGTTCTTTTCAACATCTGAGAGAGCACGGGCTGCATTTGGATGGTGATAAATGGGGAAAGATGTCATTACGTACTCAGCTGTTTGCTCCTTTGCGCCACATTCACAAGCCGCCGTAGAAGCCATACCCCCTTTTTGCGTTATTGAGCGCAATAGACAAACGCTTGCTTGAAGGCGGTAAAGCTTGACCCATGCAGATCTGGAAAAGCTAATTGCCGTTGGCATTGGGCTAAAATCCTTAATAAATGTCTAGAGGCACTTTCTTGCCATTTCATGCTTCATCTATAATCCGCCCATTGTTCTACGCTGGTGCCTGACTAGGCAGAGTCGTTCAGCAGTTCCATTGCAGCAAGCACAAATGGGAGTTTTAATTTAAGTTGCCGCAGCTGTTCTCAAAGTAGAGACAAAAGCCTTCATGGAGGTACTCTGGCTCCTGAGCGCAGCAAGCTAGAGACAGTACGGGTTTTTGGCCGTGAAGCTTAATTGGTTGGATGCCTGTGCTAGGATGAAAATGTTGTCTGTTGCTGTGGGACGCAGGTATCCGGTCACTATGCGCAAGTCATTGTTAATGGGTTTATCAATAAGACGAGTATGGGCACTACGACACCAAACAGCGTTGGCTGATTTAAATAAATAATTTCATAATTTCATTCATTCGATTGGTGCTGCGACACCAAACAGCGTATTTTCATTCATTCGATAGGAATCGATTGAAATTGTTTAAAAATTACTTTGTGTCACTGTTGCCTGTGTGACTGAGTTAAAGTTGTTTAAGGGTCGGTGGTTATGCCTTGGAAGTTAAGTCTATAGCGCAATAAAGTTATTTAAGCCAGTGTGAAGCGCAAACTATTAAGTTTAATATTAACCTTGGGATGCTTAAGTTGTCATCGTCGTCGTCGTCGCTTGAAAAAGCATCCACTCCAAATCAGACACAAACGTGACTGGGGCCGAGAATTTATTCTTTTAATACCCTAAGATGTTGTACCGCCTGGATCAAATGCTGGCAGTGATGTTGTTAAGCCAGCATTGAGATTCTTTATTCAAAAATATTAAATCTCGTGCTCCGTGTGGTGCTCGATGTATGGGGCACTCCATTAGAACGTAGTTTGCATTTTGTTCAATGGCGCCGCACTTCCAATTCGGTAAAGCAGCGAAAGCACATTTATGCATGGACAAATAGAATCGCTTAACACCAGTCCGCAGGCGATTGAGCTTAACTCAAATTTTTTGGGGCAAGTTCATTTAATCTTATAGGTAGTCAGCACTAAGTTGTTAAATGATTATTTGCAGTGTTTGGCGCTTGGAATTGCTTTAAAGTTTGGTGAAGCTTGAGAGTCTAGATTTACGAGAATTGATCAAGTTTTGTGATATTTTTCAATCTGTTACTAGACGTTTTCTGGCAAATCCATTCATAGGTCTACTTATCCAAAACCAACTTGTTTTTAAACTTCAGTCTCGCAGCAAACTATTTCTAAAGCCGGCATAAATAAAAATAAACACAGTTTTACTGCAGCGCTGGTATTTAAGTTATTTAGTTCAATTGGTTCTTTCGGATTACCGAGTAAAGTTGTGGCACTAGTTTACAGACTTTTAAACTAAAGTTTTTGCCAAAGTCAAAATGGCTTTAAAAGTGTTTTGTGAGATTTTCCTGGGAGATCCGATGTGAAATTTTTTGTTTCAAAATCGACATTTCATGAGTAGTAATATATGATCCATTTGGTGAGTTTTTCCGCTAGTGGCGCCAGAGAGCAGGAGCCAGGAGCATGCAAGAGCGCTGACATCATCAATGGTGGAAGGTTGCGCCAGAGAACAGTGGCGGATTTTAAAGTTTTTAATACAAAAACACTAGCTTTTGTATTAAAAACTTTAAAATGTAAGACACTTGGAAGAAAGGTCGTCTTTCAAAAAAAAAGTTAAATTTTTTTACGTAGAAGGAATCCACTGTTTTCATACAAAAACCTTTACAATGTGAGGCTCTTGAGAAAATTTTAAATAGTAATAATTTTAAGAACTTTACCACAAAACCTCCGTGTGAAAAATATATAAAATTATATTCGTGGATCAATTTCAATATCAATTAATGAAGCTTTGGTTAAAACGTTTCTTTGGAGGAAAGAAAAACTTAAATGTTTTGGTTAAACTAGTGTCAAGCGGTCTTTTTCTAAAAAATTGATTTTTCAAAGGTTTATTGAGCTAGTAAAGGTAAAAAATTTGGTTTAACTTGAATCATTTTTATTCGGTTTGTCCTAATGATTATCGTTAAGTTTGGGGTATGATGACTGATCGTAATTGGTTGTTAATCAACACCCACATATCTAATTCAATGCTTTCAAAATGTTTTCTTGGAATTCACCAATAAGTTTCTGCATAAAATTTTTTTTTTAACATCTCAAACAATGTTATGTTGGCAAAAATTAAACAAAATTTAGAAGATTGAACTAAAAATATTAAAAGCATGTTAAACTTTTGTTTCAAAATGTAAAAACATTGAAGTTACACCTGACTAAAAATCGAGTTAAAATTAAAACCTTAAAACTTTTACGCTTTATTGGATATTTTACATTTTCGACTTTTGGGGAATGGTTAAAAAACTTTCTACAATACTTTAAAATGTTGGTGTAGAAAACGGAAAACGAAACTAAAAAGTCTAATTTTTAATACCTGTAGACGGTTTCTTTCACAAGGTCACTGTCCAAACTTCTTTCTCAGAGGTTAGCAACGTTCAAGATAAAAGAGTGAATTTTTTGGTTTCTTACTTTATTTGTATTTCTTACCCCAAGCAAAAGCGTGTCATGAAAGCAAAGTTTTAGTTATTTTTTAAAAAACCGTGGTTTTTCAAAGGTTTATTTTCAGATTTCGAGCTAGTCAATAAGTTTATTAAATATTTTTAGTTTGGTTTGTTTTCATTTAGACATAAGAACTAACTGTGATAGAATTTGATAAAATAAATTCTAATATATTTTCAAAAAACAACCGACTTTTTTTGGAATTGATCTTACTTACGTTGGTCTTATTTGACTTCAAATTTTAAAAAAATGTTAATTCTAGAAAATTTATTTGGTAAATTGTATTAAAATGTTCAGTTTTATGATGAATTTTGTAAGTAAAAGTAAAAAAATGTAAAACTTTTTAACATAAATGGTTGTTGTACTTGATTGGGGATCAAACTAAGCTTAAGTCGGTGTTTTGAAATCAAATTTTTGGGTCAGGCTTGTAATGAAATTTTTTTTTACAGACGGTTGTTAAAAACTATAAAAATCAAGGTGCATTATAAAAATTTTCGCTTAGTCTACTTTTACACTGGAAATTAAGGTAACTAGATTTTCACACACGATGATGAATATGTCGCGATTTTTAACAGGAAACGCAATACGCTATGAACAGGATACGGCCCAAGCTTTTGTATAAGAGAGAGAACTTGACACAATTTTCAAAAGCATATTGTCACGCTTACAGAGATTACGGGTAGCTTTCTTATTATTAAAAGTTTATAAAAATGACCAAAAGATTAAACATATTTAGAACTGAATTCATTTTTAAAACAATAAAAATTTTGACACTAGAAAGGAAATTCATACTGCATAAAAATAATAACTATGTTTGAATTTGATTTACTAAATAATAAAAGTTGAAAAAAAGACGAAGTTTAAATTGAATAAAGCTTATGACAAAAATCAAGGTTGTTAGAGAAAAAATTAAGATTAGGTATAACAAAAATCAAGGATGACTAAGAAAAAAGTTTTAAAATTGAATAAAGCTGCCTAAAAGTCAAGCTTCTTAGAAAAAATTTTTGAGAAAGTGAACATAAGTATAACAAAAATCAAGGTTGATTAAGAAAAATTTTTAAAAATTGAACATAAGTATAACAAAAACAAGGTTGCTTAGAGAAAAAGTTTTAAAATTGAACAAAGGTTTAGCAAAAATCGAATTTTATTTAGAAAAAAATTGAAGATAGGTGTAACAAAAACCAAGATTGACTAAGAAAAACTTTTGAAAAATTGAACATGAGTATAGCAAAAATCAAGCTTGTTTAGAAAAAAATTGAAGATAGATATGTAAAAAAATCAGATTGCCTAAAGAAAAACTTTTAAAAATTCAAAAAGGTATAATAAAATCATGGTTGACAAAGAAAAATTTTGAAAATTTCAACAAGGACGTCAAACTTGTTTAAAAAAAAATTGAAAATAGGTGTAACAGAACCAAGGTTGCATAGAAAAATTAAACAAAGGTATAACAAAAATCGAATTTGTCTAGAAAAAATTCAAGATAGTTGTAACAAAAACCAAGTTTGTCTAAGTAAAATTTTTGAAAAATTGAACATAAGTATAACAAAAATCAAGCTCGCCTTGAAAAAATTTAAAGATATTTATAAAAAATTAAGATTGATTAGAAAAAATTAAACAAAGTTATAATAAAAATTAAGGTTTTTTAGAAAAATAATTTTAAAATTGAATAAAAGTATCTAAAAACCAAACTTTTTTAGGGAAAAATTGAGAAATTGAACATAAATATAGCAAAAATCAAGACAAAGTTTTGCAATGCACAAAGAAACCTATACAAACAATCCCGGTAAAAACCTAGGAAATTCCCAGTGAGAAAACTGTGTATTGACCTGACGTGTCCAAACTTGCCCTTTGCAGATCATATTTTGACAGGTTTTTTTTCTACGGAGTACTTAAAAACAGAAAACTGGTTGAAAGAATTTTCTATTGTGCACCTAAAATCAGGAAAAGGTTTGACAGGTTCGCTTCGCTTGCACTTAAAAACAGGAAATGGTTTGAGAGGTTCGCTTCGCTTGCACTTAAAACAGGAAATGGTTTGACAGGTTCGTTTTATGCGTGCCTAAAACAGAAAATGGTTTGACTTTATTGCTTTTAAATTTTTCAGAATGTCTTGAAATAATCTTATGTCATGTTTTAAAGTCTTGGTTCTGTCTTGGGCAGGGAATCAAACTCAAAACTGCTGTTTTTCTTAGGGTTAGGATTTATATTATTTTGGGTAGGAATCAAACTCAGGACTACTGTCTTTCATAGGGTTAGGATTTATACTGTCTTGGGTGGGAATCAAACTTAGGACCACTGACTTTCTTAGGTTTAGGATTTACAGCTTCGTTGTCTAGGGTGGGAGTAAAACTCAGGACCACTGACATTCTTAGGGTTTGGCTTCACAGCTTCGCTGTCTTGGGTGGGAGTAAAACTCAGGACCATTGTCTTTCTTAGGGTTAGGGTTTATTATCTTGAATAAGAATTGAACTTAGGACACCGTCTTTCTTAGGAATAGGATTAGGAATAGGATTAGGAATAGGATTAGAAATAGGATTAGGAACAGGATTAGGATTAGGAATAAGATTAGGAATAGGAGTTGAATTAGGATTAAGAATAGGATTAGAAATAGGATTAGGATTGGGATTAGGATTTAGAATAAAATGAGAATTAGAATAGGATTCAAAATAGGATTCGGATCCACCATCCGCCACTGCTCTCTGAGACGTCAGCGCTCTTGCATGCTCCTGGCTCCTGCTCCTGTTCTCTGGCGCCACTAGCGGAAAAACTCACCAAATGGATCATATATTACTACTTTCATGCACTTTGTAGGAGCTGCTGTTTAATTGTGATTAATTAAAAAATACTAACCTTTTGACTTGGTCAATTTTTTTCGACTTTTGTTGGAGTGCGTTTGAATTTTCATCAAAAGTTCTTTTGTTATATCTTGTTCATAAAAATAAAAATAAAGAAGCAGGCTTAGGCTCATTAATATCAAGCCACCAATTATATTTCGTATTGTAGCCATCAGCAAAACTAAAGTGACATTTACTAATGATATACAAGTTTAAACTCTTTTAGTAGGCAACAGCAGAATCTGCAGTAGAATTGATCTATAAGACATTTCATGTTAAATTGAGCACAAACTTTTCAAACTAAAATCTTTAATTTAGGGTTTCCAAGCTGGAGGTTCGTGGGCCCCCAGGGTATACACAGAATTTTTGTATAAAACAGCAATTTTTTACCCACATTACACTTAATTCAAAAGCATTCCTAGGATTGTAAAAACTTTTCAGTGACACGTCTCAATCTTGACGTTGATAAATAAAAATGTTTTCCAAAGTCAACTGAAGACTCAAAAAAAGCCTTCAAATGAAGCTCGGGTTGAGCTATCTGTAAAGCGTAAATAGAAGATCTTTTTTAACAATTTTTGTAAAACTTTTTGGACCCCAAAACCGATTTTTTACACAATTCGCCTTAACTCTCTGTCTACCAGCAGCAAAATGTGCGTTTTGTACAAGTGGGATCAAATTGACTCCATCATGATTCTTAATTTGGAGTTGTTTTGTTTGTATTTTTTTAAAACTTTTGTTTACTTAACAAATAATAAATAAAGAAATCAATCATTCTAGTAATAACAAAACTTTTAAAACAATAAAAAATGTAAACTATAGTTTTTCAAGTTGCTGCTGCATCAATTAAACAATTTTTTACAATGTTGATTTAAATGGTAATATTTTTTAGTTCATCTCCAATAATTAATGTTTTCATTACGCACAAAAACATATCAAGAAAAGACAATATTAAAAGTACCCTACGATGATAGTCCTGCCGCGTAGCCTACTGATTTCATTTATGCGTTTCACATAAATATCCCTTTACACCAGCGTTTCTCAGACCTTTTTTTCTGCAACCCAAAATCGCTAAAAACAATGGTTTATAAATATTACTGCGACCCAAATAAATTTGAGTGAGCGCTTATCGAAACAAAACGAAATTATTACGTAAGCTAACAATGGTCGTCTAATTTTAGTTGTATACCCCTATGTGTCGGCAGAAATTTGTTCGTGAGCAAACTTATTTCAATTTCGTGATTTTCAGCTCAAAAACGTAGTGACCTCTAAAAAAAAAAAAGTCTTCACCTTGAATCTGACTCTGATTTCAATTTTTGTCTTAAAATCGTATTTGTTATCTTAAAAAGGTTCTTTACTTTTAAAATCTTGTGTGCGCACATTTTTTTCTTTTGCGTGCGGTAATTTACAAGTTTTAGCAACCCATCCACATAGTCTTGGCGATCCACATTTGGGTCGCAACCCATGGTTGGAGAAACGCTGCTTTACACAAACAACCAAACTACTTGCACATCGTAAACAGAAATAATAACATAAAACCTCAAATTAACTGCTAATAAACACATTGTTATAGTAATAGCTAAGCACAGCTGATGCAGACAATGTTTCATTGTTTAGGACATACATATTTGCCACATTTAGAACAAAGAGATTGACATTTTGGGTCCTTCTTTTGATCCAACAAAGTACATCGGGCCCCTTATTTAATAAAGCACCATTTCTAGAAAGAGTAACATTCTTTTTTCTGGTTGAAGAAATTGATGCAACAGTTTGTGCTTTTTCTGTAATTCCATACAGTTCTTTTCAAAGACTGATAAAAAGGTTTTTCTTTTCTCATGCAGATTTTGTCATTTTTACAATTTATTGCTTACTAAATGATAAAGACATAATTGACATGAATCATGTAGTAGAATAAGACTAATGACCATCTTTGCGAGTTATGCGTTTGGTAGAATATGATCTCACCATTCTGTCTAAAGTTTCAACACGATCTTTTGCTTTGTTGCAAAACAGAATACGAGCTTGGTTTATGATCCGAAGTGCTTTCGATTTGTGGCCAACTATGCCTTGTTGAAAGCATATTGACTGAACTGTTTTTTCGGGACAATGATGGCTTCATGTCCAAATGCTGACTTTTAAGAGTAGATTCTTAAACAAATTTGACAGTTTTAAACTACATACATAACATGAAAGAAGTTACGATAGCAGGTTGAAAAACGCTTTCGAATTTGTACTGCTGCAAAAAAATTTTAATCAATTAAAATTTCAGTCAGTTAGTAATTTTTTTCCACCATTTTTCAAACAAAATAGTTTAAGTATACTTACATCATGAAAAAAAAATGCAACAAAACAAAAACGTTAAAATATGTAAACACTAATAAATAAAAATAGTTTAATGAAGAATTGCATGATTGCATTACCTAGAGAGAAACAATTGAAAAAAAGCGACAAATTAAAATAAATACTGTATAAACACAAAACAGATTGGTGCAGCCTGTTTAATTATTTTTGTCAAATCATTTGTTAGCCTGTACCTCTGCTCAGGCAAGCTATCAGGTGCCACATCTTGCGCAAATGAAGATTATAATAAGTTATTTTTTATCTTAAGTTACCGTTTCACATGCTCACAACCGGATGTACTTTTCGTCACAGAGAGAAGAAATGTGTTTTCAAAATCAATGCTTTTCAAAAAGAGCTACCTGGATCCCTAATGAAAAATTCAAAATTTTAAGGAAGAAAAATCGCTGGGGGAAAATTGAAGAGGAATTTGAGATGAGAATCTTATTACAGTTGATTAAATCAATTTCATAAAAGTAAAGATTTTTTTTCGAAATTCCTGGTAGTTTATCCTTTTCCTGTTTTTTTCCGAAATTCCTGTTGTATCCCTTTTCAGTTATATGATGTGCAAGCAGAATCCAGGTCAAGACATAGCAGAAACGTGGGCAAAATCACAGGTGTTGTTAATATGTCATGTTTTTTGTAAAAATAGATTATTTGTACTTTTTTTTAGCCATTTGGGCGTCATAGCTCTTTTTAAATTTGGCATTAGTCATAGTAGGATTGAACCATGACAATCTTTATGCATGGCTATCAAAAAACCCGGACACCGTAAAAGATGCTCGAGAAATTATAGCCTTTTTTTATTAACATTTAAACGTCTTGCATTTCATATGTTTGATAACAAAATTTGATATTTCCAATTGAAGCTATATCAAAATGTTTTAATTGTAGTAAATACTGTTCTATGATATAATAATAAATTGCATTGGTGAGTATTAGGCAATTGACACGATTGCGTTTTAAAGCTTACTCGCTTGGTTCTATTGTGTCCTTATAGAAAGAGAGTTTACGGCACTGTTTTTGCATAGCTATGTAATAAGATAAAAATCAAAAACATATATATCGAATTACTGTACAAGACAGATGGCACAAGAGTCCATCTGTGGCAATGTGCGTCACGTACGCTTAACGAAAGCTCACTGCCAGACCATAGTTTCAAGTTTTAAACTCAAATCAGAAACAATCTGCTTAGCCAGGTTTGGCCGCAGAGCTTCTTATATATATTGAAAAACCCAACATTTATAGGTTTCTACCAGATGCATTGCTGCACTGATAGACGCGGCATTGTGCTTCAGGCACACCAAACCCAAGCTTACGGCCTGACCATGGGTACGAGTTTTAAACTCTCATCAGGGACAGTCTGCTTACCCAGGTTTTTCCGTTTTTATCAGTGTAGCAATACATCTGGTACAAGCCCACAAATCTTAAATTTTTTCCTTCATATGTTACCAGCACTGCGACAAAACCTTGGTAAGCATACTGTCCCTGATGAGAGTTTTAAACTCAAAAACATGGTCTGGCGAGCTTTATCGGTATTGAAATCACGACTACAAAATGCTTTTTTTCAAATTTTGAAAAATTTGAATAGGCGCAAGCAAAAAAAGGAATTCACGTAAGTAGGAATTAAAAGTAATTTTGGCATTGGTAATAGAATATAGAATCAGAAACCGGAGCTTTATGTCTATTCGGTTTAAAGTATTACAGGACAGGAAGAAATTTTCTGAATAAAAAATAATTTTTAGAGATGTTTTTTTCTTCTAGTGTTGATGCCTTCTAAAATTCAGACACCTTTAGGGAAAGATGTTGAGTTGACTTGCAGTCAATAGCCTTATATCTACCGTTTCCAAACGACAAAGAGAGTTCTGTCCTGGCAAGGCGGGTGTTTCGACTTACCAATAAGATTATTTTAGCATTCTCCCTGCTTTTCAACAAGAGTCTCAAAGTGAATGCTTTGATCAAAACCATCATTCTCTCAATTTTGTATTAAGTCTGGTCAGTAAAGACGTTGTAGGCAAAATCGAGTCGTGTTTTGTTCGAGGCACTGCAGTAAAGTTCTATAAAGAATTTCATACCCTGCATACCAGTATGGCATACGGTTGTTTTGGTTACCGCGTCTTTTTGGCTGCTTTTAGATGACGTTGAAAAAGTCCTGAGTAAGTTGCTTCCACATCAGGTGAATTCAATAGCAACAAAGTCTTTTCAAATTTGAACGTTAAAGCAATGTAATCTTGTCACGGCAAAAATTTCATCGTTTAACTGTCAAAGCAAAACTTGTTAATGTAAGCCTAATAGGCGAGAGTCAATGTATTAACTTTAGAAATTTTTTTGGATTTATGTTGAAAATTTTTGATGTGAAAAGGAATTTGTATATTCTTTGTGCTTATTGATGAAACCACGATTGTGAATTCGGGAAATTATTTTTCATCTCCACCAACTCAACGTTTTTTGATTCTGATTCTACGAATTAGTTGCATGGTTCAGACTGGAGTCGGAGCATTTTCTTTAGATTTGAAGAAGTCGAAGTCACGGGTAGGAGTCGGTTTTTTAAATTCAACGGAGTTGGAAATCGCTGTCCTTATTGCTTTTCGAGACTTCAATTTACGCTAGACATTTTTTTATTGCTGACAGCGTGGTCAAGTGGTTGAAGCGCCGGGCTCGTGATCAACACGGTTTCGGTTTAAAGCTCACTCGCCAATTCTGTTGTGTCCTTGGGAAAGACACTTAACGGCACATTCCCCTGCTTGGTGGTCCTGGAAAGCAGTTCTAAATTACAGTCATATCTCTATAAAGTTACAAGCGGACAGCAATATCGTGGCATCTCCGGAAGCAGATTGGTGTAATTGCTTACCCTATGTATTAGCGCCTCCGTCGCTTTCCTGCAAGTCAGGAGGATAGATATAGAAATAAAATAAATAAATAAATAAATAAATAAAAATTTATGTATTTTATCTCTATATTTGTTTTTTTAACTCGCACAAAAGCGACGGAGGTGCTATAGGTAGGGAAAACAATTACCTCGACCTGCTTTCGAATATGCTAAAATATTGTTGTCCGGGGATTTTTTAAGAAGTCTTTTAAGAAGCGATTTTCGTTTGTGAAACTAACCAGAAATCTCCCTGCAATTATTATCGCTTCTTAAAAGATTCTTTTTGTCTTTTTTTCTTCTTTATACTATTGTGGTGCTGAAAGCGGGATTTTGGCTTAGTTTTACAAAAAAATCCCGGACGGTGGCTTCTTGAAAAAACCCACTATTGAAGAGTCCAACACGAATTTTTTATTTTGTTTTTTAGTCTTATAGAGATATGATTGAAATGTAGAACTGCTTGCCTAGACCGCCAATCAGGAAAAAGTGTCGTAAAATTTCTTTCCCTAGAATACAACAAAATGGTGCGAGTAAGTTTTGAATCGAGATTGTGTGGATCACAATCACGGCGCTTTAATGGGTTTTAACCACTCGACAATTAGGCCTTCAAGGTTGTAAAATCGAAATTGCTAGAGTTGCACGTTGTAGAATGACGTCGGATTTGCTTTTTAAAACTTTTATTGTCGAAGTTCGAATCAAGTAGGAAAAAAAAATCTGCACCAACGACAAGCCAGCTCATCATGGGGTTGCAATTCCCTTCCCTGCACTGTAGAAGGTTGAAATATATCGATTCCCGGAGGGTCTTATCTTCGGGGAACTCCACTGTGAACAAATTTCCTACTCAATTTTTATCCCTGCTGTCCACTGGGCGGTCACAGGTGGACGGCGCTCTTAATCCCTAATGACCTCCACCTCCTCTCTCTTCTTTATTTATCTTTCTAAAAACTTGCCTTAGTCTCTTTTCCAACCCTAAACCTCCTCTTTATTTATCCCACCCATTGCGCTTCTTATTCTTATACTTTTGCTCCTCAGTGGTGACATTCACCCCAACCCTGGCCCGATAGACCCCTGCTCGTCGCAGAGTCACCTGGGGAAACAGATTGGTACAATGTGCCAACTGTTTTCTCTGGGTGCACCTCTCTTGCTCTAATTTTTCTCCCGCTGACTTTTGGAAATTTTTCCGAGACACTCTTGGACCTGTCCAATGTGCACATCCTCCTTTGAAACTTCTCCCTCCTCTTCCCAAACTGTCTCCCTATCTTCACCTTCAAATGCCCGCAAGGTTCCTCCAAGTTTCAGTTTTAAGACCAGTTCTTTTCTCTGTAATTAATAATGATCTTTCTGCCTTTCTTCCTAGATCTGCTAAGGTCTCCCCTACGCAGATGATCTTTCCATTTGGGCCTCTTCCACAAGTGTTGAGTGTGCAACGTCAACTGTCCAAGCTGCCCTCAACAGAATGTTGAAGTGGTCCTCCGAATGGCGTCAACTATCTGCAACAATCTCGCAAACCTTTAATCCTTTGTCCTCCCCAACCTCCATGGTCTACCCATTCTTCTTACAGTATCTCATTCCAACTCTCTTCTCCATGCTCTTGTAATGACTCTCACACCCTTTGCAACATCGCCGCTACTTCCCACCTGTTCTCCTTGGCTAACATGGACATCATTTTCTGGACTGACGGTTCGATTTCTAACGAGCTGGGAAAGGGTGACGCAGAAATCTACATTAAGTGTACAAGGTGTCTCACTGCTATCTCCCTCTCTTTCTCGGCTGGACTATGGGCCACCAGCAACAGTGCAAAACTTATGCCATTCTTCATGCTCTTGAGTGGTGTATCTCTCACTCCAAGCCATGTGCGTTTGAATCTGTCACCTTGTTCTCTGACTCTCTATTGGTCTTGTCAACCCTCTCTTCTCCTTTACCCTACTTAACTCCCAAGTCCCTTTCCGACACCCAATCTCTCCTTGATACTTTATCCGACCCAACGTAGCATTTCTAATAAATACCTGGTCATTCATCCCTCCCAGGCAATAACTTAGCAGACTCTTTCGCTAAAGTTGGAGCCTCTCTTAACTTCCACAATAACACTATTTCTCTCACCACTTGTTTCCTCCCAACGACTATCCCTTTACACTAGTTGGAGACGCTGTATCCAACCTGGTCTCTTTCAGCATCACATCCCTCCAATGTCTTCTAAGGAGCTTACTCTCCCTTGCTCCGCTTACTGTGCGCTCTCTCATTTACGCTGCAACGGGCATAATATTCTTTTTGGTACATATCTTCACAGGATTGGTCGAGCCGAGACTCTTTTATGCGGCAACTGTGGTTCTGAATGACAAGACCTTTTTCATCTTTTGCTAGACCGCCCTGTACTTGACCCTACGCGTCTGGCCATCTTCGGCTGCTCCTCCTCCATTCTAGACCTTCGGTCCCGTCCGTGGGAAGTTACCCAATTATTGGGACTCCGCGGAGTTGATCCGCACTTTCATCCCCAGGAATGGGTTGGGTAAACCCACCATCAATAGGATAAAATGTTTTCAACTCCACAACCCTGGTTGTAAGTCAAACTTAGCAACCAGGAAAGATCCAGCAAATAAGGAATAACACGCCTTTAAAATTTTCAAAATTACAGCTTTAGAACTAGCTTTTAGTAAACTTAATTACTTAATATTTCAGAGTTAGCATTTCATAATGGTTTTTCTTGTCTGCAATTAAGATTAGATTTAAATTTAAAAAATTTTATTCTTTTTCTGGTTACACTCAACCCCTGACCCTAAGCACTTTTTTTCTGTTAAGTTAATGTATATTATAAGTAGTAGAAAGGATATAAGATTAAAAGCGGTAACTTTAGACAAGTGCCCACAATTCTAAAAGAATCTCAACATTTTAGAGAGGTTTTAATTCAAATAAAGACTTTTTGCTAATTTGTCACTTGACTTTGAAAAGCAATAAGCAACGAGGCACATGTCGACGCTTTTTATTTAATAAAAAGTTTTTAAAATCTTTAATTAAATTTTTTAAAACAACCCCCAAACTGAAACTTGAATTTAATTTTAAAAATAAAAAGCCAAATTTTTGTCTTCAATATAAAGCCAAAATTGTTTTTAGTTTGCATTTCAAATAAAGTCAAAAAAATGACCTGTCTAGTTACTCCCCTATTCTTGCTTGCCTATTTTTTAGTTATTCAGCAGATAAGTATGACCATAGTTTCGGGCAATAAACGGAAAATTAAAGTTCCAAAAAATATATGAATTTCATACCAACTCCACCATATCTAAACAAAGCAACTCTGGCTTCAGAAACTTTAAAAAAAACTGCTTTAGTTTCGACTCCAAACATGAACATGCAGCTTCGACCCTGACTCCACAACCCTTGCTTAACTCTTTCAAGCACAACGGGATATATTTTGTCCCACTAATTTAACTGGCGAATGTGTACATGGGACATTATTCATCCAACTTATAAATTCTTCACTGTGTTACTGCTCAACCACTTAAAAACAATTCCACTATGTGCGCTAACACGTAATATAACTGCTGAATTGCTTTGCTGACTAGTTCGTTGTAGAATGTTTGGAATGCAACAGAAAACCCTGTTTTTGGGAGATGAGGCTCCTAACCAAGAAGTTTCTGTTTTGAGGTGACAAAAAGTCAAAATACACATTGATTGCAACAAATATATGCAAAGATTTTGAGCAGGTGATAAGATAAGCTATGCTAAAAACCAACGGCAATATTTTTAAGAATAACAACTGCTAGGAAGAAACAGTATAACTAAATTTATGACTAAACACAAAGGGTTCCACCATACAGTAACACTAACATTCTGCTGAGTTGGCCAAATTATAAGTGGCAAACGTCGGCTAAACAACCGTAATAACAATCAATTTCTTGCACTTAGCCTATCAGGGTAAACTTTACTTGTAGCCGAACATGGTAGGTTATTTAAAAAAATCTGAATATCTCTCACACTGTAACTCGCGGAAAATTTGTTTTTAAAATTTATTTAAGTTCAATACTTAAAACCAAAATTAGGGAAAAGATCAAGCTATTATGTAACTGTTGTGGTAAGCATATTTTGTTGATTTAATTAAAAATGCAGTAATATTTATATACTGTATATCTGTGTTAATATTTTTTGTAGAAATGAATGCAATAATTAAAATTTTTGTTTCCAATAATATGATATCTGGTTTGTTTTTTGTGCTTATGTGTATTTGCTTAACTTTTTGCTTATCCGATCTTATTGCAGTCAAGTTGCGTGACGTATGAATTTTAATTAATTTTGATTAATATGTTTTAAAAGTTTTTGCATGCAATAATTTGGGAAAATTATAATAGCTTACAGCCATCTATTTCCAGATTAACCTTTAATATGGTATAGCCAATTGTAGCTTACATCTACTGCAGTTACTCGGTAAAATTAATCACAAAAATAACAAGATAATAAATATTGTACTGTTTTTTGGGTACCTTGCTTTTTGCTTTAAGTATCATTTTAAATTGACTAGGACTATATGCGTGTGTAAGCATTTACGCTCATTGTTTTTATTATTTTTATCTTTATATTTATTTTCTGACGCGCAGGAAAGCGCCGGAGACACTATATATAGAATAAACAATTACCCCGACCTACTTCCGGTAATGCCCAGATATTGCTGTCCGCTTGAAATTTAGCAGGATTATCATTTCAATTTAGAACTGATTTTCAAGACCATCAAGCAGGAAAAAAGCCGTATAGTCTCTTTTCCAAGGACGCAACAGAATGGCGGGAGTGAGTTTTGAACCGAGACCGTGTCGATCACGATCCCGGCGCTTCAAACACTCAGTCACGCTGCCGACACACATGAATATTATCAAACTTTTTGTTTTTGTATAGTTTTTGGTTTTTATACGATTAATTTTTTAAGCTTGCGCAGTAATTAGGCTTACTAAGTAGCTAAGTGATCAAGCTAAACAGCAGATTAACTTTAATTAACTAGTTTATCCCAAACTGCTTTTTTTTCTATTATTTGGTTTTATACGTAACTTGCAACATATTGTATCATTCAGTGATTAGGCCGTCAACCATGGACCAATTCTTTCTCTTATTTAATACAGAACATCGAGCTCTATCTTTTGATTTGAGGCTGCCGAGGTGACAACATGTCATTGTGGCTGTTTTTGCAACCTTTTAAAACTTTTTTCGGATAAGCAAATGCTTCGAATAATCATGGAACTTGGCGAAACCAAAGTTTTACCCCAATTACTGGTAACAAAAAAGTAAGCTTCGATCTCTGCGAAAACAAGCTCCAAGTCTGTCGTTCGCAACAATCGATCTTGGCTCTCTTTCTTTTAAGATCTATACATACGATTTGTTTTCCTCATTTTTTAAAAACTTTGCCTATGCTGACGACCTGGTATGGTTGCACTTTTCTGGAAACTGAAAGGACTTGGACTGGACTTTAAGTCAAAAGATGACCGTTTTTTTATTGTATATATAAATTTGGAGGTTGAAGCTCCGTCACTTAAAGACCGTGACGACTGCTTTTAACTTAAACAAGCACGAGATTAAATATAAGCTAAAAGTTACAGAACAATAAATTTGTACATTCTGTTTGGTTGCTCTTTATCTTGATGCAAAATCGAATAGATCGCTCTAGTTTTGTTAACACCTTGTGGCATTGTGTCACAATTTTACTGGGGAATTCAAAAGGGCCAGTTGAATTAGGTAACACAAATATCTGCGCCGAAGTAAAGCTGTGCTTACTTTTATTTATCTTGGTTGTAGAAATACTTTGCCGCGAGACTGAAGTCCTTACGAGAGTAAGATTGAGACATTTCAATTATGATTTCGGCAAGTTTGATTTTGTGTCTGTTGATCTAAAACCAATGTTATTTTTATTCTATTTATTTTCTTAACTTTTGCAATTAAAACCAATGTTTTCCGAATTTGATGCGATGTTGATTAATGATTTAATAAATAAAATTTGCAGACTTAAAAAAACTATGAACCAGAAAATAAGCAAAATAAATTGACTGAAACGATGTTAAGTTTTAAAAAATATATAAAATTAAAAGGAAGAGTCATCAAGAAAAAGTATTTGCCTACATATCGGTAAAGGATTCACAGCTGGATAAAGATTTTAATCAGGTTTAATCATGAATATGACGTTGAGTTTACTGATCTATGTGCAATGTGGTTTCGACTAGCGGCGCTCATGAGGCGTCATGCCGCGTCAACAAAGTAAAGTAGTCAGTAGATTATATTTTTTTAAAAAGATTACTCATGGGCCGAATGAAGTATAAGGAACTAATCATTCCATCAATCAATTTTTTTTAATTTTAGCTTCGCCATGGGAAATATAGGAAAAAGAAACAAAGTAACACCGAAATTTAAGCAGAACAGAAAAAAAAGCAACGCAACATTAAGATTATAACATGTTGTTGAAAAAGAAAAGGAAATAGGCTACTAGTTCGAAAGACTTGCGTCAGTGTCACACCTTTAAATAAAAAATTGACTACTCTTTAAAAATTCGCTTTTTTAATGCCAAATAATATTTAAATGCAACATTTAAGTATCTATATTAAAAGAGTATAAAATTCTCTTAATTAAAGCAGGTGAAAACTCTTGAAAGACACCCAAAAGGCATTGTTAGCAAGTTCGAAAAGAGCAGGATACTTTAACGGAAAGCGAAACAAGTTGATGCCGCTATCTCAATGCCAGCGTTAGATAGCTAGAGTTCGGATTAGGATGTATAAAATGCAAATAAACTTTTTGAGTAAAATAGTTTTATATAGATGTAATAATTCGAAATGAAAAACATCAATTTTCTTGCAATCATGAAAAAACCGCCAACAACTTTTTTGCAAATCACGGGAAAACAATTTGTTTGGCATCAAGTTGACCTGGCATCTAAGCTTCTTCAGTGCACAGATTAGCTGCTGTTTTCTTTAAAAGCAAAAAAGAATTGCTGCTGGATTGACTTTGCTGCTCACGTACTTAATTTGACGTTTTATGCAATAGGAATTTTTTTATATGCGACTTCCAATCTCACGAGTAAACTTGTATACTTTTTTAGACATTCCTCTTTAATCGATTTTGAAACCAGTACCATGTAGTTATTTGTTATTTGTCCACATAATGTTGCGTGGTATATTATGTTATTTGTCTTCTTTCAATGCAAAGAACGACACAAATAAGATTTAGATTTATAACGATTTAAGAATTTAAAAAAACATTGCAAGGTTTTTTAGCTGAGTGTAAGGGAGAGTAACAAGCATTTTGAAAGACAAAGAGTAGTGTCCAAGCATTAAAAATTGGCTATAGTGATCTATCTATAAATTAACTTAGTTTGTAGTTTTGATTTTTTTCAGCGGTAACATGTTGTAGTCAGTAGAAAGCTTTTAAAATACAACAAAACTTTTTTGTTGCGGAATTGTAAGTGTCAGCAAGAATCAAAACAAAATTAAAAGCCACGATTTGGCTGTTAATCCACCAGTTTGCTTGACATTTACCATTGAGTGCAGAAAGTAAAAAAATTGATTCAGTAATTTTTACTTTCTTTGTTAAGCATGTAATATTATAAAGTTGATCATCTGAAAATTCTTTTTCATTACAAAAACTCCGCCTCTATTTTATACCTGGATTTTGTTATTAGCAAACAAGATCGTAATCATAAAAAAAGAAAGCTTGAACGTAACTAGCAGAGCTAGTTAAGGCCGCGAGAGCAATGAATAATATAAACATAAAAAAATAATGAAAATATATCTTGTGAAATATGAATAGCAAGCAGCAAAAAGTTAAAAGCTAATATATTTTACACAAACAAATAGCAAAATCAAATAATAAAGATGAGTTTTATATATGTTACGTTGTTTAAAGGAAATTGCTCATTTAGCATGCCAATTTGTTCCTGCGTACATAAAAACATTGTGTTACTACAGTCAGTTAATAATGAATGAAAAGCTTATGTGAGAGTTAAATACACGAAAAGATAAATCACCAAATCAATATCTTGCTTCAAACTTTGCATTAAACCGAAACTAGCAGCGTTTTAAAACAGAATCACCGTAAAATTATTCATTCAAAATTTTTGCTGAGTGATAAAGGCACCTACCGAATTTCCTGACTCAACAACCAATATCTTTTCTTTTAATTCTTTTAAACACCTTTTGCTATAAAAAATAGTTAGGCTAAAGAATAGCAGCGCTTGCCAAACCACTGAATGATAATACTTGACTTTTCAATCGGTGATCAAGACAACGGTTCCGATGCAAGACCAAAGAAAAGAAATATGTTAACCTAGCCTTTAAACTACTTGAAGTTTAATCAGCTAAACTTCTTCATCACAATTCAGACTGCTTAATTAATTAATCTTATTAATAAATAACCAAAAAGTTAGCACCATATCAGACATATACATCGTACACATTACATTAATAGTGTCTTCTTTCATTTTTTTACTGTAATTTATTGAACGAAGATCCATTTTTTTCAGAGCTGAATTAACCTGCTTTTTTCTCAGCAGTTTTGCGCCATTTACTACACAAGAATCCGAGTGCATCCGTTACATTTTGCTTTGTCAATTATTGCAATCACTCGTGCGTTTTTTTCTGATTATGGCAGTGCATTTGATCAGGGCAGTACAGTAGCCTGAGAAAAGATAAACCTTCGGCTATAATCCTGTTTGTTTCTGACCTGGAGTTGATGCTCTTCCAGACAACAAAAACGACGCGGAGACTACTTAAATAGAATCATCATAACAAAAATAAATAAAAATTTATTTTGGTAGTCATTTGGTAGGTAAGAATAAGTAGCTAAAAAATCCCGATTTTCAAATTGGTATCAAGAAAAGATAAACAAAATTTTTAAAGAAATCAGCCGTTATTAGATTAAAACAATAGTAGCAAATATTGTATGTTGCAACCACTTCCAAATACATGGTTCATTACAAATTATTTGGGATTTTTAGATGTGTTGCCAGGTCAGGTTTTCTTCAGAGTTTATTTTGCTATTTATATCAAATCCTGCTGTGGTTTTATGCAGCTAAAAACGTATTGCTGTATTTACCTGGCTGGGATGACATAGCTGTGGTTGCAAGAACCTTGCCTTAATAATTGTTCATTGTTACGAAAAGCGTCCTTAAGTACGACTACGTTGAAGTTTCTCAAATTACTATTGAATACTTCCTATAATTATAAAAACTAGCTAACTTGTCAGTCATTTATTTTTTTGAACAATTGCAAAAGACCTTCTTCTCAAAACTGTTGAAACATAAATGGTTTTGTGACATAGTCACTCTATAAAAATATCGTCAAGAAAATCCAACAAACGATGTAAATCGGAGAAGTAATATTTTTTCAATTTAGCACGTCGAGATGGCAAGATTTGTTGCAACTGCTACAAAGTAATGTTCTTGCGACAGATTAAGATAAAAATTATCTTTCACGTGGCTTGTTCTTAGTTCTTTTGTTTGCCTAGCGAGTCGTTAAAATAGTTTGTCAACATCCATTTACATTTATTACCAACAAAAATTCAAGATATTGTATTAATATTTTATTTTTGGAGCAACATTCTTCTTTACTAATCATGGCACTCTCACTCTAACAATACGTATATTTCATGGTGCCCATTTATGCCAGCTGCGCTAAAACTACTAAAAAAACTTTTCCAAAGCTAGACATCCACAAAACATAGCAGATAAACCATCCCCGGAACAAGAAGTAGTGTGAAATAACATTCAGGCAATGTGCGTTCAGTCCCATGCCAAGTACCAGGCCTGCTGAATGGGCTTGCTCTTAGTTTAAGAATGCTGATGTTGATTGCTATTAAAAAAGTCTTCCAATGTAAACTTTTGTAAAACTGAAAGATTATCTGCACGTAATTGAATTCGAAAAGTATTTTTTGAGTATATTTGTTGTAGAAATAAACATTTTAAAATCTTCTTAATGGTTGCAAGAATGTAGTTTGGTACAAGCATGTTAAACCTCATATGCTTTGAAGCTCATAAGCTCATATACGCATCACATTCTATGTAAAATTGCATTTTTTCTACATATTTAATTATCCATAATTGTGGATGACAAATTTTGAACTCCAAAAAACTTGTGTAGCCCTGATATTAATACAAAACAATCTATTTTAAAAGTGCTCTACAAACAATGTACTTTTATACACGTGTATCTAAGCATACTTTCTTCACCTGTCCCAAAATAGATGAACAATTAGAAAATTCCTTAAAGTTATTACTTTAACAGCTTTAATTTTTACAATATTTACAATAAACAATAATTTATCATCATCACTCTCCTATATCTGATATTCATCCAAATATTGGCACAATTGCTTAGTTTTGAACACTCTGGCTTGCGATTGAAAGAATGCGTATACGCTGCTCAATGTATTTGATTTAATTCTACCGTGCCTCGCTTAATTCAGAAAGAAGCAACAAAGTTAATTTCAAAATAAACATATCCCAAACTGTCCTCTTTGAAAAGACAAAATTCTTAAATGGGTCAACATTGCTATTTCGCATGGCCATTTGTAGAAAAAATAACGTACTGGTTTGTGGAGATAACCCAATATAAACTTGAATAAAATTCAAATGATAACCTAATATAGTAAATTACATTCGCTAATTATTTTTATAAAAGTAATATAATCATTAAATAAGATATGATAGGATCGTTAAACAGGATTACCTTCTTAAACCTATTAAGACTGGGCTTTTTGAAAACTTTGTGCAACTGGGAGGGGGGCGGAGAGTCCCCCCTTTTTGCTTGTTTTTATCTCAACAATCAGTAGAGCTAGCATTGTCATTCAAGTTTGTGTAGAAAGATAAATTTATACTTGTTCAATATATTTAGATACTTAAAGTGAGCAATTAAACATTATTTTGAATTGCAAAAGCGAGTTTCAAAGGGTAGTCAATTTTTGTATATCAACTGAAAACGAGGCAGCAATTTGAGAGAGTTAACGACTTTGGCTGTTGGTCGAAAGTCATTGATCCGCAAAATGAAAAGTAAGAATAGCAAAATTATTACACTTTACAGAGAAAAAAATTTTACGCCAGCAAGTCTGCTAAAAGCTTATTTTATTAGTGTTTCCAACGCTTCGATCTTTGTTATTTATCAAATAATTTTTTAAATTTACTCACTGTTTGAAAATACATTTCTTCTTTCAGCGACAAAATCTACATCTGGTTGTAAGCTTGTAAAACGATAAGTTGAAATAAACAATAACTGATTATGACCTCTTTTTGAGCAAGGTGTAGCATCTGATAACTTGCCTGAGTAGATATTGCCGGCTAACAAATGATTTGACGAAACTACAGTAAATTAAACAGGCTGCACCAATCTGTTTTGTGTTTATATTGGTTTTAGTTTGCCGTTTTTATTCAATTGTTTCTCTGTAGTAATGAAATCATGCAATTCTTCATTAAAACTATTTTTATTTATTAGTGTTTTCATGTTTTAACGTTTTTGCTTTATTTCATTTCTCTTTTTTTTCATGATGTAAATGTGTTGACGTAAACTATTTTGTTTGAGAAATGGTTTACTGACTGATTGACTGAAATTTTATTTGATTAAAACTTTCTTGCAGCAGTACAAATTCGTAAACGTTTTTCAACCTGCTATCTCAACTATTTTTATGGCATGTACAGTATGTAGTTTAAAACTGTGAAACTTATTCAAGAATCTACTCTTAAAAGTCAGCATTTGGACATGAAGCCATTATTTTAGGCAAGTATTTCTATTTGCTTGGTGATTATTTCACATACTTTTTATTATTTTTTGTATTTGAATGAATCTGAATTATTCAAAAACAGTTATTTGAAAGAAATATTCTTTTTTAAACCGAATTTAAAAGGTAACAATTTTAGTATCTTAAAATATTATTAAAAATATTGCATACGTTACGGGTACTACAAACCATGTATTTCACAAGAATAATTTATTTGTGTTTTGTGCATAGGTTTTTATGTTTATTTTTTAGTGTTAGTAGTTTATCGAATTTTGCGACGTCGGCATTAAGCTTATTTTTTATTTTTGAATATGCCAACTTGGTTTCTCACGTTCTGCGTTTTAATTGATGTTTAATCTTTGCTTTTTAAAATTTAACTCAAACTCATTTCATTAATTTCAATTTTCCCATTTTTTTTCTTGCATTGTGCTGCGACGTCTTACTCATTGTGTTTAAAAATTTTATAATTAGCTCGATTCATTGTTGCAAACACTGACCACCATTTTTCATAATTATTTTAAGTATGGACTTCTAAATAGTAGTATCTAGATCAGAGATGGGCAAACATTTTCATTTGCGGGCCACATTCACAAGTTGATTTTGCTTGCATACCGCAATCTAATGATCCCAATAAAAAAAAGGTTATTACATTTAATCAATGTCATAATTTGGACATGATTAAAAGTGATGACTTTTTTCAAAGATTATTACAATTGAATACAAAAAAGAGAGTAAAGTTCTTTTCTTGAAGCTTTTGCGGGCTGCATAGAAATTCATGGCGGGCCGCATATAGCCAGGGGCCGTAGTTTGCCCACCACTGATCTGATCTAAAAACAAACTTTTCCCAACGACCAACATAAGGCCGACAATTAAAACAACTTTGTAGACTATCACTCTCCATTTATAATTCTAATCGTAACTTTATTAACCAATACATGTAATTGATTTTCAGTTTTATGCAGTAATCATAAGTTTTTAATTATAACGGAGGCACATTTCTCAAATTGCTGTCTCGTTTTTAGCCGATGTACAAAAATTGACGACCCTTTGAAACTTGCTTTTGCAATTCAAAATAATGTTTAATTGCTCCATTTAAGTATCTATATTGAACAAGTATGAATTTATCTTTCTACACAAACTTTAATGACAATTCTAGCGCTACTAATTGTTGAGATGAAAACCCAGCCATAGGAGGCATATTCCTGTGTGGCTCGGTGCAGGTCCCAAGCTCGGATAAATGGGAGGGTTGCAGCAGGAAGGGCATCCAGCGTAAAAATTTTTTGAACAAAAAAAGGTGGAAAGAAGTTGCACAGCTTGGCCAAGCGGAGAGACAGAGCAGGAAAAGATTTCCAGCACGTGAGGGTTATAAAGGATGAAAACGGTAATGTTGTGGTAAATTCGGAAGCACTGCTAACAAGATGGAAGGAGTACTTTGAGAAACTGATGAACGAGGAAAATAACAGAGATCCTAGGACAGAGGAAGCCGAAGTGGTTAACAAAGAGGTAAATTGCGTCAGCAAAGAAAAAATGAAGAATGCACTGAGAAAGATGAAGAACGGTAAAGCGGTTGGGACAGACGAGTTGCCAGTAGAAGTTTGGAAGTGCATGGGAAAGATAGGGAGAAAGCTTTTGACCAGACTGTTCAACAGATTATTAATGGTTGAATGTATGCCTCATGGTCAAAATGATTATGGAGCTTGTACAAAATCGAAGTTTCACCCTTACCACCAATGACGGCAAGCAAAGCAGGCTACGCCGTCTTAAATACGGCGTTTCTCAGGGATCGGTTTTGGCTTCCCTCCTATTTAACATCTATATGTAAGATCTTCCTTCCATGATTTCCAGAAAGTTTGGTTATGCTAATGACTTAGCATTGTTGCATTCTTCTGGAAACTGGGAGAACTTGGAGGGGACTTTAGGCCAAGACATGTCTACACTTTCAGCGTATCTCCAGACTTGGAGGTTGAAGCTCAGTTACACTAAGACGGTGACAGCAGCCTCTCACTTAAATAACCAAGAGGCCAAATTTGAGCTAAAAGTCTACAACAATGATAGACTTTTACCGTTCTGTTTAACCCCTACTTACCTTGGGGTAAAACTGAACAGATCGCTCACGTTTCGTCACCATTTAGTGGCATTGCGCAAAAACTATCTTCGCGCGTCACACTGCTGAGGCGACTCGTGGGCTCGGGATGGGGTGCTGGTGCTAAAACACTATGCATAACCACCTTATCTCTAGTCCACTCAACAGCTGAGTACTGTGCGCCAGTCTGGTGTCGCAGTGCTCACACTCGCTTTATCGACAGTGTCTTGAACGACGCCTTGCACATAGTTACCAGATGCCTGCGTCTCACTCCAAGGACCACCTACCTATACTCTCAGGCATCCAACCAGCTGAGTTTCGCCGAATGGGAGCGACACTTTCTTTGGCTCACAGTGGATCTCTGGACCCCGATCATATCTTGTACGGTCTTTTAAGTGGGTCCTCAGATACTTGCCAAGTGAAAATTAGATTCAGACGCCCGTTTATGCCAGGTGCGCGGAATCTCTTGGACAACCTTGCCAGACTTGGCATCCGCGCTTCTGAATGGAAAACTCACAAATGGAACGCGGAGTACTGTGAAAATGCTTCCAGGCTCCGTGCTTTTGTCGTCGGGACCGATGCCAGGCCTGTTGGGATGGGCTTACCCTGAGTAGCTTGGGTTAAGCTCAACCGCCTGTGGACTGGTGTTGGACGATTCCATTCGTCCATGCACAAATGTGGTCTCGCTCCTTCACCGAATTGCGAGTGTGGCGCCTCTGAGGAAACCGCAGACCATGTACTAACAGCGTGCCGTATACATCGGGCACCACATGGAGCACGAGGTCTGATGATTTTGGATGATGAAACTCGATGCTAGCTTAATAACACCACTTCCAGCATCTGATTCAGGCAGTGCAGCACTCTGGGGTAGTAAAAGGATAAACCCTCGGCCCCAGTTCTGCTTGTGTCTGACCTGGAGTGTATACCCCTCAAACGATGACGACGACGAATGTATGCCAAAAGAATGAAGAAAAAGTGTGCTTATCCCAATCTATAAAAACAAAGGAATGCACAGTCCTGTGGAAACTACTGAGGAATAAACCTAATGAGCCACACAATGAAGGTATGGGAAAGAATTATTGAAGCCCGACTAAGAGATAGAGTAGAGATCAGCAAACAGCAATATGGATTTATGCCAGGAAAGGAAACCACCGATGCCATGTTTGCTTTAAGAATGTTGATGGAAAAGTACAGGGAAGGTCAGAGAGCTACATTGTGTATTCGTGGACATAGAGAAAGCTTATGGCAGGGTTCCGCGGGAAGAGCTGTGGTACTGTATGAGAAAATCAGGAATAGTGGAAAAGTACGTGCGACTTGTACAGGATAAGTACGAGGAAAGTGAAACAGTGGTGAGGTGTGCAGTAGGAACTGCAGAAAGTTTCAAGGTTAAGATTGGACTGCACCAGGGATCAGCGTTAAGCCCGTTTGTATTTGCAATGATAATGGACAGGCTAACGGATGAAGTTGTGGTCGAAAATACGAAAATGCAATTGTGATCCATTTTTGAAACTTGGTTTTGCTCAAATAGAAAGTAATTTTTTGCTCTAAAAGGTCTGTACTTCCTTTTGCATTGTTGATAAGATTGAAATATTTCGCTTTACTGTGATTTGAGAGTTTACAACAAAAGAATTGTGGTTGATATTTTTTCAGGTTTGTTCCAAAAAACTTTTTAAAAACCAATATCTCCATTACACACTTGGCTTATTTCGTTTGATATTTTTTAGCGCTCAGTTTGAAGAGTTCTGATGATAATAATTTTCCGTTCCAAAAGCCATCATACTAAACGTATTGAAGTGTATGATCGATCGTAAGATTAACTTTTTTAATCAAGCCAAATCAGGAGTTCGGGATTTTATTCAAATTTATTGGAAAATTTTACACGAAAAGAAGTCTAAATCTACAGCTAAGGCTTTTTCAACATAAACAACTTCTCTTGGAAAGTGAGATTAAAAGTGTTTTATTGCTTCGTAAAGTGTTTGAATAAATATAGTTAATGAATCGTTCATTCTCAATTGTTTGGATAAATAGTTTACAATTTGCCTTTTTGTCGCTTTTGGCTGCTTTTTTCTCACGTTTTATGAAATAGTCAAAAAACTAGTGACCAGGTGTCAAAAAATTATTAGTAACTCAAAAATTAGTTGAGCAATTTTTTCAAAAATTGCACCAACTATTAAATTATATAAATAAAAATCAAGAAAAGTCATTAAATTTGAAGAGATTTGTGCAACTAGTTTTTGAGCGGCACACAGCATTTTAACAGCGCGGGCGCTTTCTGCTCCACCCCAGTCGTAATAAGGTTAAAGTGAGACCCTTATTTACGATGTTACTTGCGTATTCTTTTATTACAATATTATTTGGATATCACTCCTACTTCGTGCTTTTGACTTATTTTTTTTAATAAGTCCAATTCGGTAAAATATCGAAGTTAATTTTGAAGGTAATTTACTGCTGACTCTGAGGTAGAAATGAAAATTGTACTAGTTACAACGTTATTTAGCAGCTTTCTTTTTCTGATGCTGTATCATTCATTGCAAGAAGTGCAACGAATCTAATATTTAAAAGACTCGAGTCAGTGCAGGTCAACAACCTTCAAATTCGAATCCTTTGAAGCCGTAACTCGATTCAGTCCGAGTCTTTTGCTAAGATTCTTTGAGTTGAGCCGAGTGCAAAGATTCTCCAACTCCACATTCCTGGTTATGAGTCACACTTCGCAACCAGGAGAATCCAGCAGATAAGGAGAGATGCGCCTTTAGACTTTTGAAAAATACAGCTTTAAAAAAAGCTTTTAGTAATCGTAATTACTGTACTACTGATCAGTTGGCATTTTATTATGCCTTTTATTATGATACGCTCCATCACGACAACGCCATTTTATTATGATAACGCCATTTTATTATCACGATAACGCCATTTTATTATGATACGCTCCATCACGATAACGCTCCTGCTCACACCGCCCTGAGTATTCATCAGTTTCTTGCAGAAAGAAACATTGCAACTTTGGAACACCTCCATATTCCCCCGATCTGGCCTCGTGTGACTTTTTGTCTTTCCTGAGATCAAATCTGTTCTGAAGGGAACCTATTTTTCTGACATCTATTCCATTAAATTGGCTGCGACAACGGAGCTCAAAAAAGATCCCAGAAAATGCTTTCCAAGAATGTTTTGAATCTTGGAAAAGGCAAATGCACAAGTGTTTTCAAGTGGAAGGGGATTACTTTGAAGGAATTTGACTTTTGTATATTTCAATATTTTTCAATAAAGTTTTTACAGTATAACAACTGTCCCATTACTTTTCGGACACACCTCGTATTACCGGATTGCGGGCGGATTTAATCAAAGTTTAATACAGTAGATTGCAGTGGGTTGTCGTAGGTTAGACGCCCACTGGTGTAGAGTCGCACTAAGATTTGCTATGGCTTCTACAATGATTATTGTGCTTTTGCTGTTGATTTTTGTAATACCTAATTTGCTAACAAAAATCTTATTAAAAAATTTATCTGTTTTGAAAAAACTTTCTGTAAAATTAAAAAATACGATCCAACCTACCTTTTAATGTATTACGGTGAATTTTTTTTTTGAAACTTTGTGTAATTAAACGTTTTACAGTTTCAGAAATATTCGCAGCCAGCCAAAATAAATAACCAAAGTACATAGCAAAAAAACCCAGCACCAATATTTTTTCATGCTAAATTTAATAACTTGTTCAAAAATGTCTATCGTAAAAGTTATGGCAAGTTTGTGAAGTTTTAAAAACTTTAAAAATTGTACCGAAAAACCTTGTCAAATATTATCAAAATCTTTTATTTATTTCGTATTGCGCTAATTTGGTCAAGATTTTAAAAAACTATCCTGCTGATGACGTTCACTAATATTTGAATTTCACGAGAAAAATTTAGTTACTTTTTTTCTATCCATTTAATTTTAAAATTTATTCTTTTACGGTTGAAAACCTACTAGAATCATTTGTAAAAGTGGTTAAAACGCAAAACACTGCAGCGCACTGCTCTGAGCTATGTATGTCATTAGCACTAAATTTAAAACAAACTACTTTTACAATCGTACTCGGAGATCATTTTAATCAATTCGAATTATATCTTTTTCTGTCCCAATAAATATACTGTATTTAGAAACAAAATTAAATAAACCTTTTTCCAGCAACTTATTGGCATGGCAACTGTTGCTATAGCCACTAATTTTATAATCCCGACTCAAACTTAGATTCGAAATAAGATATCCGCTTCTTGACTTGGCGTTAAAACAAACTAAATAAAGTGAAACTTGGGAACTGCTGGGTTTTGCTTGTCTTAACCCGTATCCGTGTTAGCTAACTCGTTGTGGTTAGCATATCGGAACCGCCGCCAGTATGCCCTTGCGGCTTAGCGGTGTCTTTTGCAGTTGCGCTGGTGGAACATTGTTTTCTTTGTACTACTTTCTTTCTTTCTTTCTTTCTTTGTACTTTCTTTGTACCCAGCGTTCAGGTCCACAACCGGATGTTTGAGGTGTAAAAACCACAAACAGAAAGTTGTGCCAGCTGTTTAAGTTTTCGACTTTTTCAGCTGGGGTCAACAACAAGCTGTAGTGTCCTGACGAGTCCTAATAAGGACGAAACAGGTCTGTCGACACTTGCTTGTTGATTGACTGGACCATTCTTACTACATGTTTGTAAAGTGAAACTTGTTGGGCATAGCAACGATTCATGTCCACAGGTGGCTGAAAAAAGACTTATTATAGTTAACTGAAAGACAAAACAAAAATTTATTTTCGCCTGCGCGTTGAATTGTTTCTACCATAACAAAATAGCTGACATAATAGACTAAGTTATATCATTCTCTCCTTACAGAAAAATTTTAAACTGCCAAAATGAGATTAAAGCAGTGTTTTATTTATCAATGTTATAGCGTTTTAATGTTTACTGATTAAAAAGCTACAAAAGGACTTTTGTATTAATTTCATACCTGTTTTTAATTTTGTACATCAATTTTGACTTTTTGATTCTTTACTTATGAAAAGTTTTTTGCTAGCCATAGTGCAAGCGCTTGCAAAAGACTTTTGATGAACCAAACACAGAATACCGGAAGTAATAGCCTAAAATTGCTTTAAACAATTTTTTATCGACCAAAAGTGTACTTTTCAAACTTTTATTATGTAATTTGTTCTTGCTGCGGCGACTTATTAAACACTGAAAACACTTTGGTGTTTTTTATAAAGCTTCATATAAACAGTTTCTTTCTAATACAGAAATCTCACAAACTTTAACCGATAAAACACATGTTACAAAAAAACAATTAGCCATAAATTGTTTAGCTTATTTTGCGTGCAACAGACATACAGTGTTTTACGCGTCAACCAAAATATAGAGTTTACTAAGATAAATAAGAATTACTAGTTTACTATTTTATTAAAAAAATTAGTTTTCTTTACAGTGTTATTTATAATTCCAAAAACAATTTTAAAAAATTGAGAGCAGAAAAATTAGCACAAAAGAGCTTATGCTGAATTTTAAATAGGTATTTGCAAAGCTGATTCCGAAACAATTACAACAATAAAACAAATTTCAATCTATTAAAGCAAAAAAAACAACAAGGTATTAATTAAAGTCATGCAAAAACACGGATAAAGGAGAAAAGTTGCCAACCAGCTGTTTTAAAGTAAGATCAAGGCACGTAATTAAAAAACAACTATTTAACGCGACCCACGTCGAGCTTCAGACGCAAGAATTTTCTAGTTTGGAAGAATATACCATTTCTAATAAAAATTTGCTAAATTTATGGAAAGTTAAAAAATCAGTATCTTTCCGGTCTAACTTAGCTTAACTATCTAGACAGGGGGATTAGGGCCTGAATCAGTGCAAACGCATACTGGACAAAAATTTTTGTTATTAATCAAATCAATTCTTAGAAGAAAACCGACTTTTGCCTCCAGCAAACCAAGCGATCGTCCACGGTCGGAAAATGTATGGAGCCCAAAGGTCTATAGTTTATTATAATATCATCAATAACTTGAAAAAGATGTTAGCAAAGAAGCTTTGCGTTACAAATCTTAATATTGGGTTGTAGAGTCCTCATTTTGCTCTTGCTTGGATATCGTTATGCTCTCTATAGTTGAGAAAAATAAAGTAAAGACGAAACAGCTTTTCACTTAAAATTATCGGCCATAAGTTCAATACTAATAAAGAATTCTTCAGCTCAAATTGAAGGTTAAATCTTTTTGACTTGCGGCAATCTCCTAAAAAACCAGTATTGTCCATAGAAATGTCATTCTCATGGGATTCCCATTACGAAGAAGCTATCCTTAGTTTTTATACTTTTTACTTTCCTTTTTTTATATACTTGTATCTATTATTTATTTTGTGGTGGGGTACTGGATAAATATATAAATAAATAAACATAGTTTTTTATTTTATTTTAACCCATACCCAATCCCAGGGATTGGATAAAATGGGAAAAGCATAAATTGCTATAGAATGGGATGGAACAGAAAAACATGTCCCATGGACAAGCCTGTAAAAAGCTTAATCAATAATTTTTAAACAATTTTTCAAACAACAATTTGAATATACTCGTAATTGAAATTTGCTGTTTAAAACTGCACTTTATTGGTTCATTAAAGTTTTAGGTTAAATTAAAAAAGCAAGGTACTAGAGTATAATCAAAAGAAACTAATTCAAATCAAATGATTTAAAACAAAATTCTAGAGGTGATTGCTAATTCAGAAAAAATTTTAATAATCTTATTAAAATCTATAACTAAATTCAAACAAGGTTGTTTTACATTGGTAGCATTTAAATCAAAAGAGCTTTTTCAATCAATTTAAAGCTTGCATAAAAAAAACTATCGCTTGACCGCTAAAATTCAAAAAATTTGGGGCGAAACCTGTTCGGTCTATTAAAAGAAACTAGCACCGCAGGCGTTGACGTAAATAAAAATTGTCATCGGCAACTCACAACACGGAAACAAAAAATCTATTTTCAGAGTGTTTGAGGGCAGTGCTGATTTCAAAAATAAAATATTTTTTTGTATCACATCTGGTTTTTAATCGGTACAAACTTTTAACAAATTACGAGGTAATAGAACGAAAAATGATTGGAAAAGTAGTCATCAGCTTGGTAAATACTTGGAACTGATCGAGCCAAATTACGTCTGAACTGGTTTTCATGTTATCATTGTCACACCATAATTGAACATTTAAATTGGAACAAAAGCGAAATAAAAATGAAGATTAAACTTTGTGCATAAAATTGCCGATAATATCCTCTAGAAGAGCTTTCAATGCAGAAGTGAAGCCTTCTTCTCTTTTTGGCCTTTCCCTTCAGTCAGGGGTGGCCACACCGTATCATCATCTTCCAAATCTTTCTGTCTTCAACATCTGTCTCCTCTGCACCAACTTCCCGCATATTTTCTTTTACTACATCCAAAAATCTTCTCCTTGGTCTCCCTCTTCTCCTCTTTTCCAGTAACTCCATTTCCATCATCTTTCTTCCTACATACTCTTGTCTCTCCTTATGACATGTCCATACCACCTCAGCCTGCCCTCCCTCATCTTCATTCCTAACCGTTCTACCTTGACGGTACTCCTGATGTACTCGTTTCTAATCTTGTCTTTTCTTGTCACTCCCATAGCAAACTTCAACATTTTCATCTCTGCGACTTTCATCTCTTCCACTTGTTTCTTTGCGACCGCCATCGTCTCAAGTCCATACAATATTGATGGTCTTATCACTGAACTGTACACTTTTCCTTTTACTCTAACTGGTAACCTCCTGTCGCAGATTACTTCCGATACTTTTCTCCATCCGTTCCATCCTGCCTGTACTCTCTTCTTTACCTCCCTCTAGCAATCACCACTTTCTTGCATCAGTGATCCCAAATACTTAAATTCCTTTACTCTTTTCACTTTTGTATCCTCAACTTTACTGTTTTGTTTTTATTTTCGCCATTTATGCACAGATATTTGGTCTTTGACCTACTTACTTTCATCCCTCTTCTTTCCAATGCATACCTCCAGGATTCTAATCTCCGCTCCACTTCTTTCCTGGTCTTTTCGCAAATCACAATATTATCAGCAAACAGCATGGTTCATGGTGGTTATCTCCTTACTTCATCTGTTAGCCTATCCATTATCACTGCAAACAGGAACGGACTTAACGCTGATCCCTGGTGCAGTCCAACCTTAACCTTAAAACTTTTTGTAGTTCCTACTGCACACCTCACTACTGTTTCGCTTCCCTCATACATATCCTGTACAAGTAACACTTACTTTTCCACTATTCCTGATTTTCTCATACAGTACCACAGCTCTTCCCGCGGAACCCTGTCGTAAGCTTTCTCTAGGTCCATAAATACACAATGTAGCTCTCTTTGACCTTCCCTGTACTTTTCCATCAACATTTTTAAAGCAAACACGGCATTGGTGGTTTCCTTTCCTGGCATAAATCCATATTGCTGTTTGCTGATCTCTACACTATCCCTTAACCTGGCTTCAATAATTCTTTCCCATACCTTCATTGTGTGGCTCATTAGGTTTATTCCTCAGTAGTTTCCACAGGACTGTGCGTCCCCTTTGTTTTTATAGATTGGTATAAGCACATTCTTTCTCCATTCTTCTGGCATCCGTTTACCCATTAATAGTCTGTTGAACAGTCTGGTCAAAAACTTTATTTCTATCTTTCCCATGCACTTCCAAACTTCTACTGGTAACTCATCTGGTCCAACCGCTTTACCTTTTTTCATCCTTCTCAGTGCATTCTTTACTTCTTTTTTACTGACGCAATTTACCTCTTCGTTAACCACTTCTGCTTCCTCTGTCCTAAGGTCTCCGTTATTTTCCTCGTTCATCAATTTCCCAAACTGCCCAGCCAATCTGTACAACTCTTTTTCACCTTCTTTTGTTTCTAATCTATCATACAAATCGTTATACGCACGTCCCTTTGCCATTGCAACTGCCTTTTATGCCTTACTTTTTTTTCTTTGTAGATCTTTTTAGTATTTTTATCTCTTATTTTGTCCCATGCTTTCTTTGCCTCTTTCTTTTATTTCATGCTTTCCTGAACTTCCTCATTCCACCACCATGTCTCCCTGTCTCCTTTTTGTTTCCCAAATGACACTCCCAGTAAGTTTTAGCTGTTTTTCTTAGCATTTCTGGTCTTTTGTGTCACTCATCAGGTAACCCATTCTTGCCTCCCAGAATCCTGGTCACCTCTTGTCTAAATGCTTCTTAACAGCTTATCTCCCTCAGTTTTTACAATCGTATCTTTGGTTTTACTTTCTCTGCTTTTTTTATTTTCACCATTAGAGCTATTTTGCATAGAGCTATTTTCACCATTAGAGCTATCCATACGGTGCAGCTTTGCAACACACTCATTCAATACTACCTTACACTCGCACATTTCCTTCAAGTTCCTCCTTCTGCACATCACATAATCTACATGAGTACTTTTTCCTCCACTCTTATACGTCACCCTGTGTTCATCTTTCTTCTTGAAATAAGTATTTACAATCGCCCAATCCATCCTTTTCCCAAAATCCACAAACATTGGTTCTTCCTTATTTCTTGTTCCAGCACCGTATCTCCCCATTATTTCCTCATCCCCTATGTTTCCTTCGCCCACATGTCCATTTAGGTCTGCGCCAAGAATTATCCTCTCTTCTTTTGATATACTTTTTATCAATACATCCAGGTCTTCCCAAAAATCTTTTTTTTCCTCCATGCTGTTGTTAACCTGTGAAGCATATGCGCTTACTATATTTAGGATGGACTTTTTACTTCCAGCTTTATGGCCATTAGTCTTTCAGACACCCTCTTCACCTCCAGGACACTTTCAACCAACTTCTCCCTCACCACTCCACTGTTCAACCTTCCATTGCAATGCATGCAATGCAGAATTGAAGGGTAAGATACATAAATAAATATTTAGTTTAACATCAATCTATAGGTTGGTAAACTTTCTTTATTTTCAATTCCGTAGGATCAATTTTTTAACGAAGAAAAAACCGAGATTGTTGGGATGACCAAACATCAAAATATACAATGCCAGTTTCTCTGATCTTTCATTATAAGTATTATCAACATAAATATTATGTAATATTTGACACAATTATTAAAAAAAGTTGGTGCGAAGGAGACGGATGTTGAAGACAAGACGGTTTGGAGGCAGATAATACGGTGTGGCTACCCCTGATAGAAGGGAAAGGCCAAAAGAAGAAGAGGATAAAAAGACTTAAGTTTGAGAGAATATGGCAGTACAGTCAATTACAGCAATTCAAAAAAAATCAAATGCGAGAAAATAAGCATGCAAGTATAGAACGATGCAAAATGGAAAAAAAAAATAAAAAACATAAATGACCCTCACGTTTACAAAAATAAATATTACATGCAATTAGACATAAACAAATGATCTCTATTTAAACCTTGGTTAACGCAATCGAATTTAAAAATATTTTTTTGTTCTTTTACTTCCCGTTGTAGTTTAGTTTGACCTTTAACTTTTTTCATCACAACTAATCTGAGATTTTTCAAAGTGTGATCGTGTTTATTAAAATGCTCGGCTACCGGTTTGTTTCTGTTGTGTTTAATGTCGCTCTTGTGTCCGTTCATCCGTTGCCTGATCGAGTTGCTTGTTTCTCCAATATAGATGGCTTTAGGGCAGAGATTACATGAAATTTGCATATATTACATGATATAGAAAGACATAATATAGATAGGAACCTGGAGGCAAAACTGATTCTTACTCTGATTTTGTTGCTCCGTATACAACAGGTGCAGCTTCCATTTGAAAAATATTTCTAAAAAGTTTTTCACTGTTGTACTCTTTGCAGTGTGTCGAGTTTTCGAACGTTGCAAAGATTACAACAGTAAAAAAACTTTTTACAAAAATTTCTATTTACAAATTTCATCTTTATCAGCCACTCTATTTTTTTGGAAAACACTGAAAAACACTAAAAAACTTTTTAATTTATCTCAGTACTTTTGAATCTAATTTTAAAAAATTCGAAATAAATATCTCAACCACAATTATGCGCATTTTACCGTTTTTAGTGTGTTAACTGTAGTAGAACGTACTAAATGTGTTCTGCATTTCCAATCATGTGCATTCCTGCATCGCCTCTGGTTTAAATGTGTGCTGTGCGTTTTTGCTTTCGAGTTAACTATAAATACGCGCGCAATCAAAGAATAAAACAATTAAGCCGACAATTTGAGACAAACAGTTTGAAACATTATAATCGCGAATTTGATTTTTTTGTCTTGTTGACTTTTTGACATTCATTTTAAAATGTAAACTATTATCAAAGTTTTAAAAAATATTCTGTAAGGATGCTATGAATCGGAATTTTTTTTAAGGAAAATGAAACTGTCATGATTTGTGTATGCCAAATGTGTGGTTGCAGCGTGCTTGCCTTATGTTCGAGTCTATGCTTTTATTTTATCAATCGTGTCCGCTTCCCATAATGATTATCGTGTGAAATTTTGCAACAGTGTTCCTGTGTCCCACGGTAAATTATTAGGATTTCGGTGATGCTTGCTATATATACGGACGTGGCTATATACCATTTGAGACAGACAACAAACTATAAGGAACATTGCGCTGATGTTCTGGGACGGAGATGTGTAATTATTAATAAATTCTGTTAAAATAAGTTTTGCATGTGATATTGTGTTAAGGTTAGTTTCAAAACCAAACTCCTAATCCTAACATTTTGGTGACCCCGACGGTTTTTGAACAAAGATACTTCGAACAAATCACACTCCGACGCATTCGACATCGATCAACGAGATCCTCCTTCTTCGTCGTGCAACATACCAACAAAGATAACTACTAGATCCGGTCGAGTTATCCAACCACCCATTCGCTATCAAAGTTAAGATCATGTTTTATAAACATTTTCTTTTTTGTTTCTTCTTGCTCGTTCTATGTTTCTTCATACCTTTAAATTTCTGCTCCTTGACATTAGAACCTTTCCTTTCTCTGTAATAAAAATCGTCCACACAAACATTTTGCTTTTGCTCCACCTATGAATTGTCAACCACAACATTTAGTTCGTAGCGAAGAATGCAAAGCAGAGATTTTTTCTACGCAATCTACATTGAAACCCGTGAGAGCTTATTTTTGTTTCACAAAGCAAACCCGCTGGACTTCCCATTTCTTTTTCTTTGGAAGTAAATATAAAGAAACTCACGTTGTTGATTCTCAACCACCTAGCCCACTACGTTGTAAATCTTGGAGTTCGACTAAAAACACACAAGTTGGAAAGTTGATTGAACTTACTGATTCAAAAACTAGTTTTGGTACAAATAACAAAGTGAAAATAGATTATTCGTGGCCAACTAGTAAATCAGGCTTCGTGCAAAATAGTTATTTAAACAAAGGTGTCATTTTTTATGATTTTTTCAAGGATTCTCTTTCTTCACCTATCATTCCTTTGACGAATTGTCATATTTCAACGGGTTATTGTGCTACTTATACTATGACGATAGTATGGGATGTTTCTCGTTTTAGCACTTGTCCCAGAACACGACGGTTAGGCTTACAAAGTTTGAAACTTTATTATAATCACACTTCTTTGTATAGAGTAGAAATATCCTCTCGGGGCATGTCTATTCATCGTTGGTCACTTTGTCCACACTGGGCGGTGCATTGTTTTTCCAAAAAGTTATTTTGCACTATCAATGGCATTTACATCGTTCCTCTCAAGTGTCAGAATTTACAAAGTCTTTACCAAGAGAAAACTATCCTTCGTTTAAAAAAACATTTGTCTTCAAAAAATTTATCTGAAGTTGAATACCCTTTCTCACATTCCGACCTTTTTCTAAATGAGATTGAAGATCAATTAAATGAATTTGCTTCAAAATTAAATGAACAAAACCATTTGCTCCACTGCCAATTAGAGTGTACTCTTAATATTCTTTCCTCAACGTTGGGCAAATTATATCCGTCCGAAATTCTATCATTAGCATTAGGCAGACCTAGTCTTGCGATTTCGGCTGGTGATGTCATCACACAACTCACCTGCCAACCAATCAACACAACCGTCTTGCCTACGTTAGCTTTTGATAACGAAACGAAATTTTCTCTCTTACCTTTGGTTGAGTATGGACGCACCCAAGATGGTAAATCGCGTATAGGCCAACTTGTGAGTCCAAACTTTGTTGTCCAAAGCAAGCCATCATATTATGAACATTATCACCCTGGGCGAACTCTTATTTTTCAAATAAATTCTAGATTTGTTCTTTTTGAAAACTATTCACTTTCTCATTCAAATCTGCTTGTTAACCAATTACATGTGCCCCTGACAGTCATAACAGACACAATCTCTGTTAAGAATTTTGCAGATATACATCAAGCCGTGACGGAAACACATAATGGTTTGACGGATTTACATTCGTTGATCGCAACTATTACCCAGCTGCTGTAGATAGGGATAAATTACAGCAAGCCATTTCCTCGCTTCAAGCAAGTGAAGTTTACGACGCTAATTTTTCTGTTGTCACAAACTCTGTGCGTCATTTTGCCCGACATACTTTTCTTTTGGCCCTGGAAGAACTTTCCACACCTTTCATCACCATCATGGTCATTCTAATATAAATTTTAACAACAATATGGACTTTAGTTTTTACGTTGAAATGTGTTAAAAAATACCTTCCTAAATTCTTAGCATACAGTAGAGACATTTTTACTGTTTGCTTCTCTACTTTTCTTTCTACCGGCAAATCAATCACTACTTCAAATACCGATGAATCTAGCAACCACGAGGATACTTCAATTAGTGAGCACGTCAGATTACAGCCTTTGGAAAACTCTGGTAGTCGTGAATGCTTTTCACGAACAAACACAATGTAATGTGCATTTTTTTTGTGTGTGTGTCTTGTTTTATCATACTGTCGTTTCTTTTATAGCTGTTATATAAATGCATGCTTAAATTCAATTTTTCCAAGTGTATTACTTTATTTGTATCAAACAATTACGCAGATCGTTGTCGCTTATATTTGTTTTGCAGTGCTCAGCCTTCATCATCTTGCACAACACCGCCACCTCACGACCACAACGTCACAACTTCAAACAAGCATCCGAATTGCACCAAACTTCATTTACAAAAGACGATGTCATTTCAACGACTTTCAAGAAAATAACCGAATTGGAATCAACTACTATATTGAAGATGCAAGCGAAGATATTGAACAGTTCCAATTTATCGATGAAGGACTTTTAACACCTAATTTCAACTTTATTGTTATAATTTTCGTAACTGTTGAATAGTTTAAAAAAAAATACTTTTTGCTGTTGGATGTGTTTGTGATGCAATGTCAATTTTTATAATTTTGAATTTATGTATAATTATTTCAATCTACGAATTGAAAACTACATGTCTCATTTTTTTATAATTTTAAACAATCATAAAATATAATACATCCAAGGTGATTTAAGATTCGTCAATAACGTTATATTGAAAATAGAAATTGATATTGGAAATATATTGGAAATATGTTTATTTTTGACTAACTGTCTTAATGGTGCGATTCGAAGTTATTTTCACAAATATTTCACTTACAATTTCACAACACATACACTTCATCACTCCAATATTTCGTGTTTTCCATATCACACACACAACCCAACATTTCCATATTATGTTTTTAATGTTTTAGTGTTTGAATTACTGGTTTTAATTTGTAATTTGATTTGTCCTACAACTAATTTTTCAATTTCTTAATAATTTTTAATTATTTTGTATTTCTGTATTTTCATTTTCAAATTTGCGTCCACAAATTTTTTTTTCAACTAGGGTGAGAATGTCGTGATTCGTGTATGCCAAATGCGTGGTTGCAGCGTGCTTGCCTTATGTTCGAGTCTATGCTTTTATTTTATCAATCGTGTCCGCTTCCCATAATGATTATCGTGTGAAATTTTGCAACAGTGTTCCTGTGTCCCACGGTAAATTATTAGGATTTCGGTGATGCTTGCTATATATACGGACGTGGCTATATACCATTTGAGACAGACAACAAACTATAAGGAACGTTACGCTGATGTTCTGGGACGGAGATGTGTAATTAATTAATAAATTCTGTTAAAATAAGTTTTGCATGTGATATTGTGTTAAGGTTAGTTTCAAAACCAAACTCCTAATCCTAACAAAACTTTACAACAAAGTAAAATTGTGAATTGGAAGAAAAATATAAGATTTGGTTAAAAAAAAACTAAATCAGGACCGTGATCGAGTCGATAAAAGCGCCTTTTAATGAGAGCTTTTTTTTTGCGCTCGCCTTTCAATACCGATTCATGTCATATCGTTCCTTTGTGTCCTTAGGAAATACTTACGTAAAAAGAAAAAGAATAAAAAATGAAAACTCTAAAAAGCAATAACTTTAAATTCAAATGGAAAGCTTAAAAGTGTTTTCTTTCTAAATCAAAATTCTTCCTATAACAAAATTCTTATTGGAACGTGGTTCGGGGATTAATTTTGTACCGGAACTATGCTTCAAACCGTTTTACTTTCACCAGTAATATAGTCTTACCTTGCTTTAACGTTCACAATAAAAATGCATGTACAGTAGAATGTCAGTCTTTATTTATTTCAATTAATGCATTATATATTTTTTTTAATTGAACTCTAAAAAAAACTTTTCAGTGTATTTGAAAAAACAAAACTATTTTCAGTATAATAGCTAAAAGGTTCTTCGAAATTACTTTGAACTATAAATTTATAACAACCTATCTTTAGTTTACAAAATTGTTTAGAAATAATTTTGTATTTTCCAGCTGTAAGAATTGAAAAACAACTGTGTTTTGTGTTTTTTTTTATTTACCTGCAAAATTAATGAAACAATATAAATTAAGCTAAACAAAAAAAAGTTTCAATTAATTTCTGAGTTTTTCAGCTCCAAATTAGTCGATAACGAACTTATCGAGTTGGCCATCAACAAGAGAGTTAAATGTTTTAATTTCTTTGAATTTTGCCCAAATGAAACTAGTGTAGAAAAGTATTGGTTAAATTGAGAACACCATGTAAATTATTTGACTTTTTGGATACAGCGTAGCTACCGCTACAAGACCTGGGCGGTAATTGTTAGTGTTATCGATAAGGCCTTTATGTCCTTTTTCAAAAATCATTTAGTGGTTTTTTGCTGTATAAGTTAAACTCTATTGTTGCCTTTCTGCTGGTCAAGAAGATAGATATAAGCTAAAAGCCTAATACGAAAATATTAGACAATAGTTTTTCATTATTATTATAAAAAAATTAAGTCATCATTTTAATCTTTTGAAACTTTTAATTTTATCTTTTTATTTTTGATCGCTATTAAATAATTCAAACAAAAAATCATAAATATTAAAAAAGATCAAGAAAATGAAAAAGCAGCACAATGTCAGACGTTAAAATATGCATAAGATAATTAAAAAGTCTAAGTACAAAACGATAGAAAGCATGGCTGCAACATTTTGATCCGTTAAAATATAAGAAAAGAGAAAGGAAAAAAGAATCCAATATCAAAAGATAAGTAATCAAATAAATTAAAAAATTATATAATCAGTGTGTGACTAGTTGGCTCAATGACGATAGGTGGAGCAACTAGTCAAGCTCAACAGAGCAATTTCAAGTGAGAAGGAATAAACTTCATGTGAATGAACTCAACTCAACTCAACTTCAAGTGAGAAAGAATGAACTTCATGTGAATAAACTCAACTTTATGTGAGAAGGAATGAGGATAATATGTTTTCCAAACTTTTTTGTGTTCTATTATTTTGGTACTATATTATGATTTGTTCTATGATAAAAGTATTATGATTTGTTTAAATCTTGGTAATTTGGTACAGCTATAATCAGAATAATGCCCTTCAGTCTATTGCATTTTATGCACGTGCTTAAGTATTTTTTGCAATTCAATGCTTTCATCTTGCATTTTCTGATTTCTTTAGATGTAATTTTAGTTGTGATTTAAACGGTTAAACATATTATTGATCTTTGTAGGCCTATTTTTACTCTCAAGAATCCAAATATAGAAACCTTCTTTATCCATTAAAGCTGGAGCAAAACTATTCTCGTGTCTTTGAGAAAGACATGCGCCATTCTGTGGTTTCCTTTGGAAAAGACACTTTACGGCACTTTCCCCTGCTTGATGATCTTGACAAATAGTTCTAAATTAAAATCGTATCTCTTATAAATTTCAACCGGACAGCAATATCTTGGCATCTCCGGAAGCAGGTTGGGGTAACTGCTCACCTGATGTATTAGCGCCTCCGTCGCTTTCCTGCGAGTCAGTGCGATAAATATAGAAATAAAATAAATAAAATAAGTTTCATTATTCAAGCATTAGAAGACAAAGAAGAACTTCCCACCGCTGTAACCTTTAAAAAAATTATACTGTGCTTATTTTTTGCAAGAACTGACCATCGGCCTAATCACACTTTTAACTCAAAAAAGCGTGTTAGCAACAAAACTATGCCGTATTGCAAAAACTTATTTTTTGCAATTTGAGTTTTTAAGTTGAAAAAATATATCTTTTGCAATTAGAAGTAGCTAGTTTTATAAAAAGTCAAAATAACAGTGTACCTTACTGACCTTATCCTATCTTAATTACAATTGATTACCCTTAGAGTGAACAAATGGCAGCGTGGTCAAGTGGTTAAACTCACTGCTTATGATTAGCATAGTCTCGGCTCAAAACTTACTCACGCCATTCTGTTGGGTTCTTGAGAAAGACACTTTACAACAGTTTCCCCTGCTTGGTGTTCTTGACAAGCAGTTCTAAATTACAGTCATATCTCTATTAAAGTACAAGCGGACAGCAATATCTTGGCATCTCCTAAAGCAAGTCCAGGGTAATGGCTTACCTATTGTATTAGCGCCTACGTTGCTTTCCTGCGAGTCAGAAAAATAAATATAGAGATAAAATCAAAAAAATGAAATGAAATAAAACCGAGCAACTGCTTAAAGGTAGCAAACTAAGTTTTCCGTGCTAAACCAAAATATTAGCTTTAACTTATGAGAGCTGTCAGCAATTGTACATCACAAATCCTAAAATAGGACTTCAAAGGATAGCAATTCTTGCTTTGGTATAATAAACCCAAAAACCCAATCCCAAGGACCAAAATAAAGTAAGTTTCATACTGTAACGCCTTGGTTATACAGTAGATGAAAAGAAAACAAAGAGAAAAAATATTATGCAGGATGCAGGATCTTATGCAGGATCTGTTTAAGCTGTGTGAAAATGATTTTTTGAATATTTTTATCCATTGTAAGTTTTAACTCAAAATTTTTCGTCTGTCCTCTAGAAACACTTTAAGACTTGCCTGGCATGTTAGACATTTACCCAATGACGGCTAAAGTATAGCTTTCCCAAAAATGCATACACAAAACACAACAAGAAAAGGATAGGCTATAGAAATTTTTCATAAAAATTGTGTCCATTTTCCAATTAAAATTTTAAAAATTTTAGCTTTTGAGTTTAAAAAGTTTTTTCAATTAACTTAAAAGACATTAATCAAAGGGCAGTAGAAACTTTGTAGCTTGACTGTTGACGTTAAAAAACTTTGCAGCGATAACGACAGCCGTTCCGTAAACCCAAAAAGAATAGTACTGTAAGCGTACTTAAACAAAGTTTGTTACCAGCGATGCACAACAATTCGAACAAAAAAGCATTTTGAAGATATTTGAAGATAATGTTTGCTTTAAAAATAAAATTTCTTTTTGTATCCAATCTGGTTTTACACGATTGGCACCAATCAATAAGGAGTTACCACGTGGTAGAGCAAAATGCGACAAAAAAATGTAAGCTTTGACTTCAGCTAATTGAGTTATATCAGAAACGGTTTTACTAAAACCGATTTCAAAACTGCTTTTGTTGAATTGCTATTATACCAAAATGTAAGACATTGCACAAACCCAAATCAAATTTGAATTTAAATCAGAGCCAAATAAAATAGAGGAATAGCTTGAATCTTATTTAAAAATTGTTTAAACTTCATAAAAAAATTGTCTCCTCCAATATAAAATAATCAAGGCCTGTGGTAAATAAACGAAATATTTAACTTAACATTAATCAATACGTTGGTAAACATTCTTGATTTTCAGTTCCGTAAAACCAATTCTTTAACGAAGGAACAACACGAGATTTGTTGGGATACCCAAACATCGGAATTTTGAATCCGCTTTTCTTTAATCTTTCATTATAAATATTGTCAACATTGATGCCATGTAATACTCGACACAATTGACAATAAGAAGATTGTCTTTTGTAATTTGGTAAATTTTCAACTTTTATCGATCTCCATTTGAAATATTCTCTATAAGCTGAATCGTTTTTGTCAAGATAGTTCAAATAATTGACTAATTCCGTTGAAGTTTTAAAATCTTCTACGAATATATAGGATCCAGAAGGCAAAACTGCTTTGTAATCAGATTTTGTTGCTCCGTATACGACAGGTACAGCACCCATATCTAAAGAATTTACAAAAAACTTTTCCGTAATGTAGTCTTTGCAATGAAATGCATTTTCAAACGCCATATAGAACTTATATTTACGAATTTCATCTTTGTCAGCCACCCCGTTTTTTGGAAAACATTTTCCCTTTCGATCCAGTTTTAAACCAGCCTGAATTAATTTTTCAACATATTTCATTCGCGTTCGTGCAAACCTGGTGCTGCCGCAGTTTGACACAATCCAGATTGCTAGTTTTGTTTTCTTTGATATTATTTCATCCAAGCTTATGTTGACGCGTCGTGCCCACCTCCAAGTATTATGAATAGTGCCATAAGAAGTCCAAATATCAGAATCTCTCCTGAAAAATTATTAATGGTTTTTAAAGTCATTTGCAATCATTCTTACTTCGGCAATTTTGAAAAAAAATTTTTAAAAAAGCTAGTTTATTAAAATCAAAATCAATAACTTTTTTCTCATTATTACAACCTCTTCTAACAAATTGGTCAATTTTCAACCTTCAGATTAAGCTTAGTATTTTAACACTGCTATAGCTAAACAGAAAATGATAAACCCAATATCCAACAATCCGTCTTTCTAAATGCCATATGCTTTCAAACACCAATAATTATTTTCATTCTTGGATGAAATCCCGAGTTTTTTAATTTTTCTTAAACTCATTTGTTAAAAATGATGATACCAATTTTAAATAATCTCAAACCAACCCCTATAAGTGCACGAATCAGTGTACTTGTGATGCCGGTCCCAAACACAAATAAATGAGGAGGGTTTGCTTGGAAGGGATCCCGCGAAGAAACTAAGCCAAATAATGAAGAAAATTGCAAACTTGAAAGGCATTCCGGATCGGTTAAGGGCCGGATTAACAACGACCTTTAATGGTGCTTCCATCCAACAGGGGTAGAAATTTTGTTATTGTTGTAGAAAGACAAAAAAAGGAGACAAGCACCCTAAAAAATCGAAACAAAAAAATAAAGTAGCAACATAGCTTGAGAGTTAGAACTTTGTAGGTAGATATTGGCAAGAAAACAGAGATATCTGCGTGATTGAGAGACGAATTGGAGACCTATTATATGTACATGAGGCTAAATAAAAAAAATACTAGACAATAAAGCGCGTGTGTAAAAATGATAAAGAGACGATGTCAGAGAATTGATAAATTTTGAAAATCCGCAGAAACCAAGAAAAGCAAAATCTAAAGCCGTTACTGGAAACTTGCAAGTGCAATGGGTCTTTGGCAGTAGGATCACCAGTGCCTCAAATTGTACAGGAAGACGATGAAGAACGTTTATCACGTTAACAGTGAGGCCTTTGATGTTTAGTTAAACAAAATGGGCTTTTAGAACTTGTTGGCAATGTGCCCTAAAAAGGGCAGTTTCCTTCAAGTATTGCCCATCTTGAAAACAACGTTTGCGCTTACCAAGCCCTTGGCGAACTTCGGAATAAATACATACTCTTTTGTTTTGAAAGTTTTGGTTTCGTTCTGTCATGCAGAGTAACAAGAACAGATGTACTTACGGCCCAGGCTGTGCAAAAGCAACTACCATATGGACAGGTTGTGGTAATTGCTTGGTTGCGATAAGTTTACACCTCCGGTGACGGCTAATTTGTCATTAGGATAAATAAAGATGATGATGATCATAGTATTTGTTGTGACCAAATAAATTCATCTTTTTTCTCGACCATATTTTCATCGCTTTACTAATTTCAGGTCATTTAAACAAAGTTTATGTTTTCAATTCAAAGTAAAATTGTGTCATTCTGTGATTAGGTAAAATAGAAACCTCATGCAAGATTCTCTTGCTCAGTTTGAATATCTACTATAATTATTTTTGAAGTGAACCAGTAAAATTTTTAAATTAATGAACGTTATATTTTGAATCATTATTTTGGGTACTTTGCGTTTTTATTGTGCAAGCAATACGACCCGTTCGAATTTTTAATTAAATTAGATTAATTAGTTCGCTTAACTTACCTGTGCTGTATTCTAGCGCATCAAGAAATCTTAGAAATTTTAGAAATTACGTAAAGGTAATCTGTAAAATCTATTTTCAGATATATGTTTTAGATTGTCATTGGTTGCTTAATGGAGAAATTTAATCCAGTAAAAATCTAAAAAATGTTTATCAAACCCGGAACGGACCGATGAAATTCGGAAGCTTTTGGTTAAAACCAACCAAGTTAGCTTGTTAGGGTGAATTTTTAGTGAAACTTTTTTAAAACTTTCGTAAGCGAAAAAAGAATAAATACTGCATTTTAAAAAAGTCTATTTTTAATTAAAGTACCTGCAAAATAAAAGACAAGAAAATCGCTCTTTAGTCTTACCGATATGTCATAGTCAAGTTAAAGTAGTCATCGTATCCTGCAAACTTTATTTGCTTGACCTCTCGCAGAACAACAGGTGATTCCATTGAAAACCAAACAAAAAGTTGAGCTTTAGATCTGGAAAAAAGAATTTTACATAAGTAAATTCGTTAACATCTAAAAATATTGTGAACAATTTTTCTATGTATTTGACAAAATAATAATATCTATAGCGTAGCTTATACAGGGTGAACCATAATGATGGGACACATTTTAAATGCTTTTTTCTCAGATTATATAAACAACAAAGAGTACTACATTTATTTACCTCATGATTTATGCTCAGGAGTTTAACTTATTACTAAAGATCTGAATATTATATCAAGTTTCATTATTTTCAGGTACATATTTTGGTGACCCCATTACGTCATGGACTTCCAAAAGATTGCATATGTAGTTGAGGATATTTATTGGCCATTTAGATCACCTGATCTAACCCAGTAGACTTTTTTCTCTGGGGTTACCTAAAAGATCGGGTAGACGTAGGCAGATCCCACACAACAGAGGAATTAAAACAAAGTATCCATAGAGAGATTACCACTCTTCCAGCTGATATGCTAAACCGCACTTTACATGATATGAAAAATCAAGCTGTTAAATGTTTTAGTCGTGATGGCGAGCATCTCAGTGAGATAGTATTCAGATCTTAGATAATACGTTAAACTCCTGTGTATAAGTTATGTAAAAAATAAATTTAGTACTCTGTGTCGTTTATATAATCTGAGAAGAAAGCATTGAAAATGTGTCCTATCATTATGGTTCACCCTATATTTTACCAAACAGTTTAGAAAATTGGAGAATATCTATTTTACAATGCACTTTCTTTTCGGACAAGGATAACCCAGATATGACAACCAAAAATATTGAATAAAAATTCCAACTTTTTTAAGTTTTCTAAGTGTATTACGCCAGTGGGATATTTAAGTGTGTAACAATCTGACTTGCTACAAGAAGGACAAGAGTTAAATGGTGAGCGATTTCTGTCGCACATTCAAAAAAAGACTTAATAGAACATTCTTAAATGAGCTCATACTGCTTACCAAGTGACTGCATTTCGCAAAAATTTGAAACATAAACCATAGGCAGAAAGAACTGCGATACTTTTCACTAAAGTTACAAAAAATTGTTAAAGGTTTTTAAACTTGTCATTTTGTGGTAGTAGAGAAACAAGCAGACATTGGAGGACGTGCATTGTGCAATAATAAAATCATATCGCTGTTTTACAATTCCAAGAACACATTTAGATCTCGAAATGTTTAGAACACACACAGGTAAAAAACTGATTGTACTGGCGGCCCGCATCATCATCATTATTTTCAGGGAAAAAGATTGAATTACTTCAGGGTATTTCCCTTTGCCCGCTTGTCCTTTCGGGGTTGCCGGGACAGTAGCTCGAGTTGGGATCTTCAAGCATCCTAATCTCCTGCAATTAGCGGCAAATTCACTGGTGAAATTTCAAGACATGACCAGGCTGGGTCTTTAACATAATTCTGCCAGCGAGTTCTGGGCCGCCCTCTAGGCCTTTTGCCACTCGGAAAAGCATCTAGTAGTTGCTTTGCTGTTTGCTAATAGGATATTCGAGTCATATGGCCATACCAGCGCAGTTACAATTATTCTATGCGGAGTAGCAGCAATTCGATGTTGAGAGATTGACGAATGTCAGTCTCTCAGTCTTGTCAAGTAAGGATAAATTTTTGACTTTTCGCCAAAAAGCCATTTCGGCCGCCGGTACTCGGGATTTCATTAGTATGGTCATTACCCAACACTCATGACAATAGGTGAGGATAGAAACAAAAACTGATCTGAAAACAGATAGCTTTGCTTTTGTACACAGCTCTGGTTTTAGTGCAACTGATAGATAAAGCTCGTGCATTACTGCACTTGCTTTTCCAATACGTGTGTCCAGTTCGTTGTTCTGTCTAGCATTACTTGAGAATGTGACTCCAAAATACTTAAACTTTTTCGTCTGCTGGAGAGTTAATCCATTTGTTTGGAAATAACACTGACAGGGTGCCTTGACAAACACATAATTTCAGTTTTAGCCAAACTAATTTTCATTCCAGCATCCAAGCATGCATCAGAAAACAGATTAAGATTGTTTTTGTTCCAGTTTAACAATGCAAAGTCGTCTGCAAACAGCGTACGCCAAACAGTACACTCCCCAAATGTGATGCCACTACTGAAGCAACTGTCTCTGTCTATCTTGTTCATGCATAATGATGAACAGAAGAGGAAAGAGCACAGTCCTGTTGTAGTCCAACGCCGACACTAAAAGGTTTTGTTCTCATGCCATTGACACGAACACAGACGACTGACTGTTTGTACAACGATTTGATAGCAGCTAATAGCTGATCTCTCGCGTCATATTCTGGCAATAATGCCCACAGCTTGTCTCTTGGGACACGGTTATATGCTCTTCAAAGTCTAAAAAGGATGTATACACCTCTTTGGCATATTCCCACGATTTCTAAAAAAAACTTGCTGACGGAAAAAGATCTGATTCAAAGTGGATCTGCAAGAAAGAAATCGGCATTGTGCGTCCTGAAGTTGAGGTTCGACTATTTCACCGCATCTCTTTTTGAAACATTTTGCATAGACTTTTCCAGGAAGGCTTAATAAAGAAATCCCCCCTTTATTTAGTGCATTTCCTCTCGTCTCTTTTTTTGTAAATGGTCTAACATTGCTTTGGTATTTTACCAGTTTTCCAAGCTACTTGGTACACATGATTCAGCCAACAAACCCCGAAGTTGTTCATGGCCTTGAATATTTTTGGTCCAATATCATCTTCACCAGTGGCCTTGCCAACTTTCAAAGATTTCATACCTGTGCTCACTTCTGCTTTGGTTAGATGAATTTATTCACTAAATATTTCCTCTGATGTTTCCAAATGTTGAATTGTTACTGAGTTTAAGATCTCACAAAAGTATTCTCTCCAACAATTTAGGATTCCCTTTTGATGCTTTAGAAGCACACCATTAGTATCCTTGATAAAGGTTGCAAGTGGTGTTTGTCTGCAACGCAAACGATGTATGGTTCTTCAAAATACTTTTTTGCCAATCTGTAGTCTGTATCCTTCTGTAACTTTTGTCCAAAGTCTTTCTTTGACTTTTTTTAGATTGTTTGACAACAGTGACGGCAGTCTTACGTGCTGTGGAGTACCAGTAATCGAAGCTGCTGAGGTGACTTGTTTGTTAATCAAGCTCAAAATGAAGTCTTCTTTGCACGGATAGCTTTTTTAACTTCTTGTTTTTACCAAGCAGTTCTTTTCTGACTACACATTTGACTTCCCACACGTTTGCAACCACAACTAGCAGGTGCAGTTGTAATGACTGCTGATTTAAATAAATTCCATTCAGTCTCGACGTTTTCAGTATAGTCAGGGAGTTTTCTAAACAGGAAAGCAACTTTGCTTGCAAAAGTATGTCTCACATTGTTGTCGGCTAGTAACTCCCACTTTATTCTGTATGCTCTTCATGTTCAAAATTGTTTTGTTATTCTTAGATGGCTCAGGCCTTTTCAAATGCAAACAACTAGGTGATGGTTGGTAGACAGTTCAACTCCTTTTTTAACACGAACATCAACCACAGAAGAAAGCAAGTCCGCTGAGACAATACAGGAATCAATGATAGAACGCTGTTCCACCTAATCTCTGTACCAGGTGTACTTGTGAATCCTCTCGTGCTGAAAAAAGTAATTTATTATGCACAATCCTTTTGTGGCACAAACCTATAATAAACACTTTCCGTTTCTGTTAATGTCGGAGTCTCCTCATCTTCTAATAACACTTTTTTATGTGTTCTCGTCAATACCCACATATGGATTGAAATCACCCAGTAGGACATTTGATTCTGCAGATGTTACTTTCTGAAAAAAAACACCTACTTCATCTAAGAAAAGCTGGTACTGTGTTTCAGCGTTTGGTGTGTACACTTGAAAAATGCACAGTGAGCGCTTCTCTAGCCTAAGCTTAAGAAGAAAATCCCATGAATCAAGTGGTATCCAATCAGTGACACAGTGGCTCAAGCGAGGGCTTACAAAAATGCCTACCCATGCCTGAGCAGACATGGTTACATCTACACCTGAATAGAAAAGCCTCCATCCTTTATTCAACTCAACAGTATCAGAGCCACGACAATAGGTAGAGAAAATTTTGGCAATATCAAGATGATACTGCTCTGTTTCCTAAACCAGTTTCTGTTCTTTTCAATTGAGTGAAATGATGTTCCATTGCCCAAGCAAAGATCCCGATGCTTGGGACCAACCCGAAGACACAGATACTCGGGCCACATTCCAAAATTGAAAATTAGATGCGAGCCACATAAAATTTGGTGGCAATACATCTTTTCCAAATTTTATTGACGATTGCGTAAAGTCCGATCATTTAGCAATGCTAAAGTTATGACATAATGCAACGCTTTTACGTCCCAAAAAACTGATTATCACAAACAAAAACGTCATCACTTCAAAAATGTTCCTAAATCCACAGTTTGCAACAAAAAAACTATTGATGACTAAAAAGAAAAAAATTTATGACTTGAAAATGTTTCTAAATTCATAGTTTTTCTTCAAAAAATTTAGTGATGACTAAAAAAGAAAACGAGCCACACCGGCTTTGGAGCACAGGTTTATTTTGAAGCTTTTTTGATGTGATTCTTCCCCAACACAAGCGGGCCGTAGGTTCTTCACCTCTGGTTTAAGTAATCGATTAAAACGTTTTTCACTTTAAATCGATATTTTGAGCGTTGAATCATTTGATTATTAATATTGCATAGCAACAATTCATATCCAACTTTCAAAGTCTTGCCTCACGAGCATTCGACAACCTCTGCAGAAATTCAAGAAGATAGCAATTACAATACTAGGAGAACTTTGCTTCCCAAATGAGAACAAAATACTTTCGTAGTACACCAGGTTTAATGCCACCGATTAAATAATAAGACACACCTAAATCTTTTTATTAATATCAGCATTTCTAAATAAGAATAAACTTCAGGAAATTCACAACTTCCATCTCGTGTAAGATTTATCAACAATAACAGCTAATATTTTTCGCTTTAAATTAAATTCCAAATGATAATCTTTTATATTTCTTTTGTCTAAATAACAATTTTTAAATCAGTGTTTCAGACCTATTCGGTCTGAATTTCAAATAGCAAAATACAAAACAGCACCATGCTTTCTAAAGAAAGAATAAAATATCAGAAAAATAGTACATGTAAATACATGCAACGAACAAAAATCTCTAAGAACAAATAAATAGCTTTTAAATTAAACACTAAAAATTATAGCGCAAGTGTAGTTTTCAAAAATTTTCTTTTATTAATTATGGCTTTTCAACAAAAAAATGTCTTTTTAGAAAATTTTAACCCCAAAGCCAAAAAAATTTTTTTACCCGGTGTTAAACCATATTAAAAGCAAGCACAAGTCTTCTTAAGACAAAATGAATGAAAATAAACATTTTTTATTTTTCTAAAGAGATACTTTGAAAGCTGAAAGCGCTTTGATTCTTCTTATGCGTCATGTTTTTAGTTTGGTTTTATTTTCAGTCGACAGCGTGGTCGAGTCTTAACGTGATTGTAATCGACATGGTCTCGGTTCAAAACTTTACGTGTCCTTGGAAAAGACGCTTTACGGCACTTTAACCTTCTTAGTGGTCTTGAAAAACAGTTCTAAATTTCAGTCATACCTCAGTTAAATTGTAACCGGACGGCAATATTTTGGCATCTCCGGAAGAAGGTCTAGATAATTGCTTGTCCCATGTATTAGCGCCTCTGTCGCTTTTCTGCGAGTCAGGAGGATAGATATAGAGATAAAAATAAAAAATAAAAAATAAAATTTTTAGGTACAACTCTTCTTAGGAATGTTTTGGTGCTGCCTGGTGCCACTGTAATATAAAAGAAAAAAAAATATATTCTTCTTGAATTACACAAATTTTTAAATACGTCATCAAAAAACTTGAATTATAACAGTACCGTAAAATGATATTTTCAATTCTTCTTACATTTTACGATAAAAAAATACTTTGTTCAGTTAGCAATTAATAACCACGCAATTTTTTTAATTATGAAAAAAATAAATACCAAATCAGCAACTAATTAGGTTATTTCTTACCTTCGTTTTGGTAACGTATGATATTTAATTTTATTGAAGTGAAAAATAACTGCTCTGGTGTCATTGTTTCTAAGCTGCAGAAAAATAAATTTAAATAAAGCAAGCTGAAAGAAAACATTTTTAAAAGAATTAAAAGTTTTTTTTATCTGAAGTTGATTAACAGCCGTGTCAATGTCAATGCATCTAACAGAAAACACTCAGCAACGGTTGAGTGATAAAAGTGAGGGTACAAGAGATGAAAACCTGGTCAGATCAATTAGCACTCTTTGCTGGTTGTGCCGGATTACAGTTGAAATTCCTGGTCGATTAAAAAACGGCCAAAAATCCCATTTTCACGGTCTTAAACTTATTAATGGTGAGTAATTTTTGACATAAGAACCAGTAAAATCACGAAAAATGCAAAAACTGAGAAAAAACCTATTTCTCTTAAATAAACATAAAACACTATTACTTTACTTTCTTCAAATCAATGTTTAGCTTAATAAAACCCTCTCAACAAACAATTACTTTTTACACTATGAACAGAATGAAATTTACAGTAAGATATTCTGTAGCAGTCGCTCTTAAACTTTTTTGAAACGCACCCCCTTTTTCACGCAAACAAAAGCTGCACCTCTTCTTCCTCATGCAAGCAAAACTCGCGCCCTCCTTTGACGACAAACCAAAAACAATACCTAAGCCTTTTTGTCAAAATCTCCAATTTTGATATAAATTGAAGATATAGACTAAAACTTTTTTTCATTGCAGCAATCAATTCAGTTTCCACCCAGTTGCTTGCTTCCTCCCCTCCCCTAGTTTAAAAAACCCAGTTCTATAAAATGTATTATTTTTAATGCCAAATTCTTTTTAAAAATATATATAAATAGTGTCAGCAATTAAGCGTAAGCAAATGTGATTAACATAGACCTGCAGTGTACAAAAATACTTATATTTGATTTTGAAAGCTTTTCTTGAGACATTCTTTTAATATGAATGGTCAAACCTGTATGAGCTGAAATCTTCAGATTAAAATTAAGTAGAAGTTATACATTTAGAATTTTTGGAATCACAGAGTCACGTGCTTCTTCAAGAAAAATTAATTAACTTTTTCGTTTTTTTATAAAATCACTTTTTAAACGCTTCATTTTTTCGTTTATTGGTCAAGTTTATACCATAGGTTGCTGTTTGAGTGAACGAAACAATATAAATATGAGATCAAATAAATTTCTTACCTTACCTTTGTCGTATGTGAATTTGCAAAAACCACAAATCTTTTTTGAAAGAGATTTTGGACGTGTTACTTTAAAAGGTTTTTCCCAAAATAATACAGTGTATTGCTAAAAATAAAATTATTTTTATCAAACTTTAGACTCGAAGAAAAAAGTCAACATATAACGAAACGGTAATTACAGTTATTTAACAATCCTATGGATATTTGATCAAACAGTCAATGGCAAAGCACTTATGCAATAAGAATGCAATGTAAATAAGGTTTTCATTTTTTATGTAATGTAAATCCCAGTTTGCAATTATGTACTTGATTAAAGATGATGATCTTTTTTTTAAACTTTAGTATTTTTTTGAGAACAAAAAACTTGAAACATTAAAAAATGGCCACCCTTTTTTTCTTACAAGGGGTCCGCCCTTTTGTTAGGCCATCACTAAACCCTATTGACGTATATGACATAAAATGCCTTTTCCTAGGACATTACGGATATCACTGTGATAAACCAAGCACCGAACGTCCGTCAAAACGATTTAAATTAAGTACAATTTCAAGGCTCTTATTAACCAAGTATTAAATTTTTGTTACGAGTCCTTACCATTGGCCAGAGTTACATTTTGAATAAGCAAAAAATAAGCATACTGATATTTTCTGATAAATTGTTCATTAAATTAACCTTGGGTCTTGAAAACACGAAGTGATTAGTCTGTTAATCCATTAAATCCCATTATTGCGTATACGCAACACGGAAGTAGGTTGTGCCTTTTTCTTTCTGGAGAGCCGTGTCCACGTGGTTTCTCAATCTTAACTATTCCATTCGAGTTAGGAGTGTTGCAACATCAAGTAGGAAGAAAGAAAAGCATTAAAATTATTTTTGTCAAATATTTATTGTGGATTTATTTTCGAAGTAGTTTTTGAAAAGCATGGCTTGAAATAAAAGCAGGTATGTTGGCTTTCTTCTTGCTAAATTGCAAATTTTATAATATGCGCTTTGTTTTGTAATGTCTTAACTATATATTTAATTAGTTTAACAATTTCAGTTTGTACAATTTCTAGTAGAAATTTTGTCATAAAAACGCCTCAATGATTTTGTTGCGCTTACGCAAGATTGGGCGTCTCGTTCTGACGTGTTGTTGCGTATACGCAACAACAGGCATATTTGACACGTAATTATTATAAAAATCATTTTTATACAGTCAACTAATCACTTATGAACTAGCTGCATTGGTACAAATTGTTGTTTCGATAGAAATATATCGTTAAAATAGAGATCTGACCAGATGACTTGCATGGCGCAACCAACTTATGCTAGACCACGATTACAATTCTTGCCATGGTCAATATTATATCAAACGTTTTCTTTTTCAGCTGTAACTTTAGCGCTTTTTTTAGGTTGAGGCTGATTGAGACTTTATAGATTATGTTTTGTATGTAATATATTTACAGTATTTTGTTTGTGCATTTACATTATTCGGTTGTTCATAAAATTTATATAAAAGTTAAAAATATGTTGCAGTATAATTGGTATTGAGAATCGAAGCTCAAATAAAAACCTATGATTTCTTCAAATTTGTACCCAAAAAAAATAAAAAAACAACTTGTTTATATTTTAGAAAAGTCAGGTTGAATGAAGTTTTGGAAGAAATTGAAAAGTATTGCGATTCGAATGAAGCAAGCAATGAAAACAAAGAGCAAATGAACGTGATAGTCAGCACAAAACAAATTGCTGTTTACATTTCTCCACCTGACAATGGAGGTATAACAGACAAGGATTCTGGTGATAAAAATACAGTCACGTTAGCCAATCTTCCTGGAAATCAAATAACAGCCGCAGCGGAGATAAAAGACTCTGCGCCTACTTTGCAAACTTCACACGATCGGGGCTTTCAAAGTCAAACAGCAAAAAGCCGTAAAACACGTCACTGGAAAAAGAAGAGAAAGACTTTAGCAAAGACTGGTATTTCTACTGAGCACGCTACTTACAAACCAACTTTAGCAGACCTTCCTCGATCGCCAGCTGAAACATTTGAGCTGTTTGTAGATGAAGAAGTGTTCGGCACTTAACTGCACAAACAATCAGCTATGCGGCGCAGAGTGGAAATCATCAGTTTTCGATGTCTTGCGACAAAATCAGAACTTTATCGGAATTCTGATCCTATCAGGTTATTGCAGTGTATCAAGGCAAAAACTTTATTGGTCTAACGAACCTGATACACACAATATATTGGTAGTACATTCCATGCGCTGCAATCGCTTTGATGAGATAACGAAATATTTTCACACAGCTGACAACTCCAGTCTTTATCAAGAAGGCAAATTTGCAAAAATTCGACCTTTCTTGGACATTGTCAACGAAAAGTTTTTGATTTTTAGATCAGCCTTTGGCCCTGAATGTATCCATTGATGAGTCAATGGTACCATATTATGGAAGGCATCCTGTAAAACAGTTTATACGCGGCAAGCCAATAAGATGGGGCTACAAAGCTTGGGTTGCTGCTACACGCTTGGGCTATGTCTTTTCTTTGGACTTTTATCAAGGAAAATATTGTGGCAACAAAGAAAGTAAATACAGAAGTTGCTTTGGCCTTGGTGGAGAAGTTGTTTTGGATTTGGTTGACATACTGGAAAGCAAATATGAAGACAGAAAGTTTTTTTTGTATTTTGACAACTTCTTTACCTCTCTAAAGTTGCTGGATAAACTTCAAGCTCGAGGACATGGCTCTACAGGAACTATTCGCAGCAATCGAGTAGAGAAATGTACTATTTCAAACACAAAAACATTTAGCAAGCATAGAAGAGGCAGCGAAGAGCATTTTCTTGATGAAGATGGACAAATTATTTTGGTGCGATGGTGCGACAATGATGTAGTGAGCATCGCCTCCAACCAGCACGGTCTTCAGCCCACTAAAAGGGTTGAGCGTTATTGTGCTTCCGAAAAAAAAAAAGATCAATGTGCAGATCCCCAACTTGATTAGCAAGTATAATCAAAATATGGGAGGCGTGGATCGTGTGGACGAAAACATTGAACACCATCGAATCAGCGTTCGGGGAAAAAAATGGTATTTTCCCATTTTATCATACCTTTTCAATGTTTGCGCGAACAATGCCTGGCTGTTTGCGCGTCAAGGAGAGTATGATGACGACCTGCTAACATTCATTCGTTCAACTGCGCAAGATTGGTTGAAACAGTATGGGAATCCTCCCAAAAATGATAAAAGGCGTCACACGTTTGCCAGTGTGATTGGTGTGGAGAAGCGATTTGACAACGTCGGCCACTTTATAGCGGAGTCAAATCTTAAAATCAGAAAGCGCTGCAAAACGTGTCAAAGCAATTCCATATATTTTTGTGTAAAATGTGATGTTTATTTGCACCCGAAATGCTTTTGGAGTATCACTCAAAAAATGAACAAATTACTTTTTGCTGACTGTTATTAGTGTAACAATGTAAACTCGATTAATCGCGAAGTTTTTGACAGGACGGCAGCAAACAAGACGTGTAAAAAGATTGCTGACACTGCTAGTTGATATATCGCATTCCCAATGTTGCTCGTACGCAACATCGATACGTTGCGGTGTGCCCAGTGTTGCGTATATGCAACACCACATTTAGGCTTATAACTTGAATAAAAACAAAAAAGATTGATTTCTGACACCAGATTTGTTCTAGGAAAAATAAAACTCAAATAATATGTAAATTTCGCAAGGATTTGAAAAAATTAATTTTTCTGGGAACAAATGGGTTAATAACAAAATTGCAAAGGAAACAGAAAAAAGGAATAAGACAATTTTTACATTTTGTGAATCAAAACTTTTATGTCAGTGGTTTTCCACCGAAAAATTTTAAACTATATTGGTCATTTGCATTTTCGGTCTACCATACAAGAATAGCTTTGATTGAATTTATTGTTTTAATCTGTTTATTTATATTCGAATTTACAATTTATGTGAATAATAAATGATGATAAAATAATGAAAATTTTAATAGTAACCATTACCTTTTTGCTTGCTTTTTGAAGAGCTGCATTCAGTGTTTCCATAAAAAGTAATTCTAAAACAATAACAATCAAACTTAGTTTTTAAATCAATTTTATATATAATGCTCTTTTTTTAAAAAGCCTGACACATTTTGACCCCGAAAAAAGCATAAAGCTATGATTTTGCATCCATTTTCTTTTAAATTTAACTAAAGACTGGAGTTTTTAATAAAAATTAGCTAGCGGTATTGCAGAGATGGCGAACCTATTATTTACTGGAGGCTATATTTTATAACTTTGAAGAAAGAAGGCTGCATAAGTTAAAATTTCTAAAAAAATTTGGTAATCACTTTGAATCGGATTCGGTTTTTTTGATTTTTGTCGCCAAAAACAAGTGATTTCTAAAGCAAAGACTTCACTTAAAATTTTTTCCGAATTTCTTTAAGTTTCGTCTCTAGATTTTAATGTTGTCAAAGATAGGCTTTCTTTTACCATCAGTAGTCATTCTCACATAATTCTATCGTCATGGAGGTTGCAGGTTCCTCACCTCTAGTATATAGGTTTCATTAGCAATAAGCCGTCAATTGCCGGCAGAACGTTTGATTCACAAGGGGAAAAGAGATAAATTTTTTACAAACGCTTCGACCCCCACACTTTGGGTGCTTGAAGATTGCAGTTTTTTCAGATTAAGCGATTAAACGATTAAACGACTAAACAATCCCGTTAAACTTATTTTCATTAAGCTAAAAGCGAATTTGTAGAGAAAAGTGATATGACAGAGAAAGGGGAATTCCTCTTTCTAAAAATTTTCAACTGTTTCTCAGATTCGAAAAAAAGCGAGCGTATCGACAATCCATTCTCGCCCGTTCCAACCAAATAAAAAGCTTTTGGTCTTTTTTAAAACCACGATCAAGCGACAAACGAAAAGTAGATTCTAACTTTTTGCGCATCTTCTCTCAACAAGGTTTGAATCAGCAATATAAGTTTTACATTTAAATTTTTACTTCCCTCACTGAGGTGTGCGCTATTTTTAGTTGAAGCCGCGACCAATATAGCGTAGATAAATGTTTACCGACTTAGAATTTAGCGAACTTAATGCATTATCTCATTTAAATGAAACGAAAATTTGTCTCATTACACAAGTTTGCTTTAAAAACATTTACAGTATATCAAAATTATAATTGATAATGCATGAAATTATTTTTCTAAATGCTTGTTAACGTTTTTATACTGATTAATTATTATGCGAATGAATGCTCTTCTAGTAGTATTTATAATCGTGAATCACTGGATCACTAAATACAAAATAAACTAAAATTTTTATTGCACTGTTGGCAAACAAAATACGATCATACTTTTCAAAACTGATGTAAATTTTGTTTCTTTAACTATTTAACCGCAATTTATTCATAAAAACTTCTGTAATAGGCCAAAACTGTTAAGAGAAAAGATGTCAAATGTTTAACAAAAATATTTTTTTAGGGCAAAAAAATTGCCCCAATTATAAGAGATGCCATTTGTCTTTATCTTATGTAGGAGTAGAGTTTATTAAGGAATGTAAAATATGTGAGTTACTTATGAACGCTTTGATATGTGATTTAATTAATGATTTTTTAAAATTTTACGGCATTTATTTGTAAGCAATTTTTTTTCCTTGACACTGTTTCTTTGGGTCATTTAAAAAAGTGCGTTTCGCGCGCCCAACAATTCATACGTATATGTTCTTCACGACGCAGTTTTTTCTTCGTCGTTTTTTTAACCAAACTTAATTTACATATTATGGCAAGCAGAAAGAAAAACAAACATTAGTAATTGAAATCGTGAATTACCTGTCTTGTTATGTTAATCGGTATCATGAAAAACATTAACTCGTATCAAAGGCCGATGTATAGTCCATTGTATAAATACTAGCTTTTAGTAGAATTTCTTTTTAAACAATATAGATTTATATTTCTGTAAGTATTTAATTATGGTATGTCTGTTTAATTTCAACAATTCTAATTCTAATCAAGTTAAATTTGACGAAAGGAACGACAGTGAAAAATAGTTTGAAATAGAAAGTGTTCACTAAGAAATTGCTTGGGTATAAATGTCATCATACATTACAATACCTGATGAGAAAACTTTACATATAGTTGCTATGCTGAGCAAAAGGAATGATTATGTGCATATACCAACAAGAAAGCCTATCCCTGCTATAAAACTATGTAGGCTCTGAAAATTACGCCATAATTAAGATAAGTTGTTGTAGGTTGGATTAATAAAAAAAGTCCCCAACGAGGGTGCGAAGAGTGATTGTGGAGAGTCCATGAGCTTTGTATGCACAAAATAAAAGCAATAGGTTATGGTAAACAATAAAAACCGCTGTATGGTCGCATTTACAAAAAATGACTAATCTGCGCAACGCAAGAAACCAAGATGCATCTTACAGGGTTACACGAAATCAAAATCATATGAATGTACATCGAACATGTTTATTTACTTCAAAAAGGTATTAAAGTTCTCCTTTAATCGCATTAAATGCGACATTTTACCATTGTTTGCTTTTGAGTAGCTTGTTTATTCGTGGAAAAATTTCTGAAAAAAGCACAACTTATGCCATTCTACAATTCAAGACAGTTTCTTTCCGTAGTTTTGATTAGAAGCCTAGTTGAAAAGCCGGACTGGGTATTGTTTGATTGTATTTGCTGAGTATGGTTTGACAGTAATAAAACAATTATTTTTTTGTTTATTTTCCTAAATCACTTTTTGTATTTCAATTTTTACATGGATTTCGTTAGTATGTAAGTGTTTGTGAACTGCAGGTGTTGCATAACGGTACAGCATTTGAGGCAATATTATGAAAAGTGGCCTTCTCATTTATTACTCGTTGTTATAAGTCTAATAATAAATTGATTTCTTTTCTAATAATCTCTGTACGTTTTATTAATTCGTCATACCATAAACATTATACCTCATTAGTTTTTAAATGATAGATATTTTGTAACTGTTGCTCTTTTATCAATCTTTTGTAATTTTTTGTGTATGTTTTAGTCGGTAGCGTGGTCGAGTTATTAGAGCGCTGGGTTATTGATTGAAATGGCCTTGGTTTAAAACCTTCTCGCGCCATTTTATTGTGTTCTTGGAAAAGAACTTTACGGCACTTTCCCCTGTTTAATGGTCTTGGCAAGCAGTTCTAAATTACAGTGTAATCTTTATTAAATTTCAAGCTCTCAGCAATATCTTGGCATCTCCTGAAGCAGGTCGGAGTAATTGCTTACCCTATGTATTAGCGCCCCTGTCGCTTTCTTGCAAATCGGGAAGACGAATATAGAGATAAATATGTTTTCATTCTGTATGGTTTTAAATGTTTTGTTTTGAGTTTTTTTTTGTGTCATGAGCCTGAGATAAATAAATGAATGAAAGATAAACAAAATTTGCAATTTTTATAATGCTCTTTTTTTCTTTTAAGTGTGATGAGTTCTTTTAAATAGATATTAAAGAAATAAAAATTCTTATTAGAACAAAATTTGTAAGCTGTCATGGTATTATCATAAAGGGCTTTCATGAGGTTTGTAGAGGGGAGGCTGGCGAGGCCGCTCCATTCGTTCCATACTAAGCTATCACTGACTTTGATTCCAAATTTTTGACTCACACAAAAATATTGTTTTCTTCCTTTTTTTTTTTTTTTTTTTTGTAGAAACTTCAGGTTAAATGGTAATACAAGTATTTTTTAGCTACTTGTTAGAACTTTAAAGCAAGGATCAAGAATTTTTTTTTAAATTAGAGGAATGGAACAAAAAATATTTAAAAAAAATATTACCATTCGATCATTCAAAAATTGAAGATTATTTCCAATATAAATATTTGCAGAAAATAGTATAGAAATTATGGTTGAAACATCAATTAGAAAATTTGTAACGTCATTTTTCTGTCAATTTTTTTAGTTCTTTTTCCATTTGGCGTAATTTACTCAGTTGTCACACTTCATTCACAATTGTAATTTTAACCTCATAACTCTGCAATTAATTTCCAGTCTTTGCAGTAATTTTAAGATTTTAATTATGGCGTAATCTTTTTTATTGCTACGTGGTAAATGCGTGATCGGTGTACCCCGTACTTAATGTATTTTGTCTGCAAGTTATTTTCATAAGTGTATCATAAAAGACTCATTTTACTGTTTTAAATATTAGAGGATTGAATTGTAGTTTTAAGGTATTGTGACGTTTCGTTAGATATCTACGCAATGTTTTTTAGAACGCACTAGAAACGATTGACTGGAACCTTCTATTAACAGCTGACTTGAAATTTTGATTTATACAACTTGTTTACTATCATTTCTTCCAATTATAATGTAATGTCATAGACTGCTTTTTCCGATTGCTAAACGTAATATAATAATTAATTTAAGAAATCTGGCCCAACAAGTACCTTTGATTGTTGTCTCGTAGCGTTGGTTTTTTCTTCGTTTGTGGAAGATGGACGGGAGCTGGAAGATTCACTGAATGGCCGGACACGTTTTCATTATCCAGGTTGCTAGGTTATTTTCAACTGCTGAGAGAGTACGGGCTCCATTTGAAAGGTGATAAATGAGGCAAGATATTATTACATTCTCAGCTTGTCTGCTCCTTTGCGCCACACTCACAAGCCACTGGAGAAGTCATACCCCATTTGTGCATTTTTGAGCGGAATGGACCAACGCCTGAAGGCGATTAAACTTGACCCATGCAGATCTGGAAAAGCTAAACGTCTTTGGCGTTGCGCTAACATCCTTAATAAATGTCTAGAGGCACTTTCTCGCCATTTCATGCTCCATCTATAATGCGCCATACACTGGTGCCTCACTGGGAAGGGACGTTCAGCAGTTCCATTGCAGCAAGCACAAATGGGATTTTTGATTTAAGTTGCCGAAGCTGTTCACAAAGTAAAGACAGAAGCCTTTCATGGAGGTGCTCCGGCTCCTGAGCGCGGCAAGCTAGAGACAGTACGGGTTTTTGGCGGTGAAGCTTAGTTGGTTGGATGCCTGCTAAGATGAAAAAGTGGTCTGTTGCTGTGGGACGCAGGTACCGGTCATTATCCGCAAGACATTGTTAATGGGCTTGTCAATAAGACGAGTATGGGCTCTGCGACGCCAAACAGCGTCGGCTGATTTAAATAAATAATGTCGTAATTTCATTTATTCGATTGAAGTCAATTGAAATTGTTTAAAAATTACTTTGTGTTACTGTTGCCTGTGTGACTGAGTTTAAGTTTTTTAAGGGTCAGTGGTTATGCCTTGGAAGTCAATTCTATAGTGCAATAAAATCATTTTAGCCATTATGAAGGACAAACTATTAAGTTTAATATTAAACTTGGGGTTCTTGTTGTCGTCATCATCGTCGTCGATTGAAAGAGCACCCACTCCAGGTCAGGTACAAACAGAACTGGGACCGAGAATTTATTGTTTTAATACCCCAGGATGCTGTACCTCCTGGATCAGATGCTGGCAGTGATGTTGTTAAGCCAGGATTGAGTTTCTTTATTCAAAATTGTCAAATCTCGTGCTCCATGTGGTGCCCGATATATGGGGCGCTCCATTAGAACGTAGTATGCATTTTGTTCAATAGCGCCGCACTTGCAATTTGGTAAAGAGGCGAAACCACATTTATGCATGGACAAATAGAATCGCCCAACACCAGTTCTCAGGCAAATTGAGCTTAATCTAAGTTGCTTAAGGCAAGCTCATTTCATCTTATAGTTAGTCAGTACTAAGTTGTTAAATGATTATTTGCAGTGTTTACCGTTGGGAATTGCTTTGAAGTTTGGTGAAGCTTAAAAGTCAAATTTTACAAGAATTAATTAAGTTTTTGTGATATTTTTCTATCTGTTGAGAGAAGTTTCTTGCAAATCCATTTGTAGGCCTACTTAACCAAAACCAAATTGTTTTACAAACTTCAGTCTTGCAGCCAACTATTTCTAGAGCGGGCATAAATAAATATAAACACAGTTTTACTGCAGCGGTGTTATTTGTGTTACCTAATTTAACTGGTCCTTTCAGATTACCGAGTAAAGTTGTGGCACTAGTTTACAGACTTTTGATCTAAAATTTTTGTCAAAATCCAAAAGATCTTAAAAATGTTTTGTAAAATTCTCCTGGGAGATCCGATGAGAAATTTTTTGTTTCAAAATCGACATTTCATGTACTCTGTAGGAGCTGCTGTTTAATTGTTTTAAATTGAAAAACATTTACCTTTTGATTTGGTCAAATTTTTTTGACTTTTGTTGGAGTATGTTTGAATTTTCATTCAAATGTTTTTTGTGATGTCTTCTTCATAAAAGTAAAAACAAAGAAGCAGGCTTAGGCTTATTAATATCAAGCCACCAAATATATTTCGAATTGTAGCCATCAGCAAAGCTAAAGGGACATTTAGTTATAATGTAAAAGTTTAAACTCTTTTTTAGTCAACAGCAGGTTCTGCCGTAGAATGGATCTTAAAAAAATATTCAATTTTAAATTTAGTACAAAACTGTCAAACTAAAATCTTTTTCCAAGCTGGAGGTTTGTAGACCCCTAAGGTTTTATAGTTCTAGGGTATTCACAGAATTTTTGTGTAAAACAACAATTTTCTACATTACAGTTAATCCAAAAGCATTCCTAACATCGTAAAAACTTTTCAATGGCACGTCTCAATCTTGCCCTTGATAAATAAAACTTTTTCTCAAAGTCAACTAAAGATTCAAAAAAACCTTCAAATGAAGTTTGGGTTGTCTACCAGCAGCAAAATGTGCATTTTATACAAGTGTGATCAAATTGACTCCATCACGATTCTTATTTTGGACTTATCACGATTCTTATTTTTGTATTTTTTTAAAACTTTTGTTTATTTAAAACATAATAAGTTGAATAATTAATTATTCTAGTAATAATGAAACTTTTAAAAGAATAAAAAATGTAAACTATACTGGTACAAGTTGCTGCTGCATCAAGTAAACAGTTTTTTACAATGTTGATTAAAATGTTGATATTGTTTAATTCATATCCAATAATTAGTGTTTTCATTGTACAATAAAAAAACAGCAAGGAAAGACAAGATAACGGTACCCTATAATAATAGTCCTGCAGCGCATCCAACGGATTTCATTTATGCGTCTCATATAAATATCCCTTTACAAAATCCACCAAACCACTTGCACATAAACAAAAATAATAACACAAACCTCAAAACACCTACTAATAAACACATTGTTATAGTAATTGCTAAGCACAGCTGATGCAGATAATGTCCCAGTGTTTAGGACATACATATTTGCCACATTTACAACAAAGAGATTGACATTTTTGGTCCTTCTTTCGGTCCAACAAAGTACACCGGTCCCCTTATTTAATAAAGCACCATTTCCAGCAAGAATAACATTCTTTTTTTTGGTTGCAGAAATTGGTGCCACAGGTTGTGCTTTTTTTGTAATTCCATGCAGTTCTTTTCCAAAAGTGATTAAAAACTTTTTTCTTTTCTCATGCAGATTTTGCCATTTTTACGACTTATTCCTTGCTAAATGACAAAGGCATGATTGACATCAATCATGTAATAGAATAAGACTAATGACCATCTTCGAGTCATACGTTTGGTGAAGTATGATCTCACCATCCTGTCTAAGGTGTCAACACGATCTTTTTCTTTGTTGTAGAACAGAATAATGCTTGGTTTCTGATCCGAAATGCTTTCAATTTCTGGCTGACTATGCATTTTTGAAAGCATATTGACTGAACAGTTTTTTCGGGACAGTACGATGCAATCATTGTATTTTGTTGAAAGCCGAAAACTGTGCTCTTCGCATTCCGTCCTTTGACCACTAAAAATTCTGTAGCAATCTCCAGCTTGTTCTTCCTCATTGTTTCTACCAGTGTGAGCTTCTTTTGAAAAAATTTTTGTTAAAACGATAGATATGTGAAGAAATTATCACAAGTGATACTTTGGGAAACTTTCAATATCTTCTAAAAAATCAAGAACAACTCTTGTGCCTTGATTAATTTTTTGAGCCAATTCAACATCTTTACCAGTTTACACTTGCAGTCTTAATGTGTAAGAGCAAGTGGAGTCGCACACTGTCCAGATTTTTATTCCGTATTTACCTGACTTTGAAGGAATGCCTCGCTTGAAAGAGCACCGTTATTTGAAGCATATCAACCGTTTGTCTACTGTCATGCTCGGTCCACATGTGTAGGAATCATGCAAGTAAGAATTCCAAGTTTCAAACACCTCTCTGATTGGTTACAGCTTGTTAGGGGACCGATGTTGCTGTGTTGGCTGTCTATTGTCAAATCGGAGAACGCGTAAAATTTGTTGATATCTTCTCTATTCATAGTGCAATTAAAATAGCCGGCCATCAAGTGTACTCCATAGTTCTGTAACGTTTTCATTAATGCCAATTAAAATAATTACACCAAACAAACTTTGAATTCTTTATCATCCATGGGTTTTCATGAGCTACCATATACTGCGGCTCCTTCGTGATTAATCTACTGACATATGGTTTTACATAGAGAAGACCTTAAATATAAAGTGAAAGTATCATTATTTCTGAGCACTGAGATATTCCAAACCTTGTCGATCCTGGATTTTGTTGAATGACATTATACACAGCAGCTCTACCAGCAATATTTGCAAAATATTTTGTTTGCCACGTTTCGATTATAAACGAAGTAGTTTGCAGAACCAGAGGAACATAGTTAATCATCCATTTCTTCTTCAAAAGATGAATAACATGGAGATAATTCATCCTTGTCTTTTTTGTCATCAATCGGAGTTGTTCATTTCTTCTTCTTTGTTGTCGTCACTTGCCAGATAACCAAAAACTGCATCTTCAGAGAAATATCTTGATATATTGCTTCTTTGCATCTAAGTTTTTTGAATTTGTGTTTGGATTTATCTTCGTTTTATTATTATTTGTCATAAAAAAAAATTTAATTTTTTAGTTGTAGTACGTAAGCAATGCAATAATAAGATTTTTTATTTATTTCCATGTTTCATTGGATCAGTTAATCGTAAAACTGATTGAGTTCAATTTGACCTCAAATCTATATGATGTTGCTTTTTTTATAGCTTATGATAAAGACGTCTAATATTGAAAATTCTTTAGGTCAACAAGCCCTTTTATATAAAATAAAACTTATAAAGCTTCATAGCACTGCTTTTAATTGTTCAGCAACAGCAACTTTTCAAAAATGTAATTGGGGTCAAATTGGCCCCACGGTAGACAAAGGGTTAAATCCTATTTGAATGTTGAAAAAGTTGTAAAATTTTTCATTTTATGTATAAAAGTAAATTATACACAAACTCTATTTGATCACCTTTGTTTTCACTTCACCTTCAAATAAAATTTTAGACTTTCAAATAAAATTTAACGGTCGTGTGAAAAAGTCAGTATTAGATCCACAGAGTATCACAAAATTGACCTAAGGGCCAACATGTTCTAACAAGCTTAATAACCTTGTTTTAAATCAAATTAGTATTTCTAATGAATAAAACTAATCTTTAAATAAAAAACTAGAACCAGGAACCCCCATTTTTGTCAAAAAGCTTCATTATCGTGTAGCAGGCTACAAAAAATTGTTGCATCAGACAAAATGCATATTTAGTTTAAAAATAGGCTTTTCTATATAAAAATATTAAATTTTTAATTTTGCTTTGTATTTCAGACAGGTTTGCCATAGAATTTTAGCTTTCAAATTTAACGCTTCACTTGCTGGCTTCTTTTGGCCATTTTTATGAATCAAAATTTTATTTTGTAAATTAATTTTTTTCTAAAAATATCTAAGTTTGTGAGCAAAGTGTTGGAAATTTTATTGTTTTCTATATCTTAAAGTATTTTTACTTTAAATTTCGGACAAAAATAGAGATTTGGGACACTGATTAAAAATGATGAGTCTTCACCTTAAATTTGAGACAAAATTAGAAAAAAGTTGCTTTACTTTTTTTGACATTCCGTTTAGTCTTTTTTAAAAACTTTATTTGACACGGCTGATTTTAGACGTTTAGCAGCAGTTAGCTGACAAGAACAGATACGAGACCAGAAAAAAGGCAAATACCAGCAATCAGCCCTAAAAACACATTTAAATTGCTACTTTTAGTACATTGCTATATTAAGTCATAAGAAGCTTAGCAAGATTTCAAACCAAAAGCTTCAAAAAAAAGGTATCTACCTACTTTTAGGAGTATCCGATCAAAATATCAACTACAAAATATCAACAACCAAAATATCAACTGACCAAAATATCAACTGTTGATATCCAGCAATCTCTATATGCCTCTGTGGCACTCTTTGACGGAGCGGAACCTTCGAGACTTAATTTTGGTTGTTGACATTTTGATCAGTTGATATTTTGGTTAATAGATATTTTGGTCGTTGATATTTCGTTGTTAATATTTTGACACTAAGCCCTTTTAGAAATTTAGGTTTTAGGAAGATACACAAAGCCATCAAGACGTTTTAAAGAGAATGTATATTTTTAAAGGACAGAAAAAAATCAGGTCGTTTATGGATTTCTAGCAACAAGGATAGCCATTTTATAAGAAAGGTAGTTAGTCATTCTTTCATGAACTCCGCTAAAAAATGCAGGCTGGAATGGCAGAAAGACATATTAAAATTAGTGAAAAGAAAATGGGGTAGACTATCTGTGGATTTTGGCTTCCAAGTAGCTCATAACATTTCCAACTAAAGAAATAAAAAGAATTGTTTGAAGTTTACAAAAAGACATCTTGACGGGAGCAAAGATTTCTAAAAAATACTTCTTTTTAAAGATAAAACGTCGATAAAGCAATTCTGTTTGGAAATATCGAGTTCGAAAACCATCTAGAATAAGCAAATATAAGCAAAAGTTTACTCTCCAACAGTGAAGTACCCTCCTAGTCAAATAATTTGGACAATATCAGCCAAGAATACCGCTAACTTTTATTTTTTGCTTTTGAAAAAACCATGAATTTCGCCAAATAAGTGGAGTTACATACGAAGCGTGTACCATACATGGAAATATATAATTGGAAAATTTATACATGCAGATCCAGCTTCTTACCACAAAAGCAAAGCTTCGCAGCAATATCTGGTCCACAAGAGTTTAATTGCCAAAGTTCTGCGAATGGGATTTTGGCGCCTAGGCTTCGGGGCTCATTTTTCGTTATTTACACAAGCCAGAGAAGTATTTTTAAATTGAAAGAGGAGAAGACTGTTTCCCTAACCCAAAACAACGTTATTTCTTGGTTCAAAAATCTGCCCAACAAAAGCAAATCCAAGTTTATAAAGCTTGATGTAGTGGAATTTTAGCTTTAAATAACGGAAAACCTGCTGTGCAATGCAATAAACTTTGCCAAAAGTTACACACAGATAAACAAAGAAACCATAATGTCATCATGCAGTGCAGAAAATTAATATTGTTTCTTGACAAACGTAAATGGATTAAAAAATAAGTATTGATATTTTGCATAACAGATCCGCATTCCATTGGTTTACGCCGAGATGACGGGTTAATTGCAGTAAACATTGCATCAGGACCCACAGCAGAAAAAAAATTTTTTAAAGAAAACAGCCTTAAAATTATTACTGACGCAAACCTCATTCAAACGGATTTCCTGGGTATTACACTAAATTTACAAGCGCAAAAATTTTGGCCATACAGAAAGCCTAGAGACACCCCCTTATACATAAACTTCAAATCAAAAAATGAAACTCCTGCAACCGTAAAGAATTCAAACATGCCACACCAACCTACATAAAAGCATTAATTTCTAGTGGATATAAAGAAAAGCTACAATTTTACATTCAAAAGCTAAACTCTAAAAAAACCCATTAGAAAAAAGAATACTATTTGGTTTAATCCACCATATAACAAATCATTATTACAAATTTTGGCAAAGAGTTTTTTCAACTTATTTCCCACAGCATCACCGACTCCCTGCACTATTTAACAAAAACAACGTGAAACTCAGCTACTGCTGTATGCCTAGCATTCAATAAATTATCAATTAAATATCAAAACAGAAAAAATTCTCAACGATAACCAAAAACCCGACCCCAAATTATACAATTGTAGATCAAATAGGAACTACCCTTTGAATGGTAAATGCTGCACCAATTTCATAGTCCATAAAGCTTCGTTAAAGTCAAACCAAAACCAAGATATTAAAACTTACTATGGTAGTTGTGAAGCAAGTTTCAAAGTACGCTTTAACTACCACAGCAATTTATTTCAAGATAACCGGAAAAGAAACGTCACTGAACTATCGAAAGCTGTCAAAATCATTTAAGATGTTGGAGAAACTCCCCAAATAACATGAAACATAATTAATAAATACACCTGTTGGAGAATCATCTATATAATTCATACCTTTTTTTTAAATTAAATTACAGAAGCCACGTAAGGAATTTTATTGAAACCTCAACAGTCTGTTTCGCCTTTTCGGCTTATCAGGAGGTGATTCTTATTCAAATAGAAAAATTCACGGCGAAGCAGACTGTTGAGGTTTCAATAAAATTTCTTACGTGGCTTCTGTACTTTAACTTAACTTAATTTAATGCTCTGAGTTTTCATTGAGCTCTATACTGACAATCTTGCCGCTTTTACTATTATAATTTATATCTTCTATAGGAATCAAACACGGTTTTATCCCGGCCTTTGACTTAGTTTATAATAGTCCACGCTTTTACATTTTTGTTTGATACATTTGGTTTTTTGGTAAAATAAGTGATTTTTCCTTTGGTTATCGCTTTGGATTTTTGATTTCGTGTTATTGACTTCAGTTGTGGTTTTGACTGCCGGAAAGAGCCATCACTATTTTAATTTCCCAGCTGTATTGTATGCCAACTATGCCTGAGTGTATTATTTCTTTAATCTTTGGATTTATGTTTAAAGTTAATTTGAAATAAAGGTTTTAGTTTTGCTATTGTTGGTATTTTTGGAAGTGCAGTTGGGGAGCTCCTCCGGGCCACGTTGCGGTCAACTTGGCAGATTGCAACATAAGAATTAAAATATTGCAATATAAGAATTAAAGTGAGAGATATGATTTGCTACGATCTGTGTGCACGTGGATATCTTTGGGACCTTTCTGCAAGTGTTCGGAATTAACTGAGTTAGCAGTCGCCACGAGTTTTGTATTGCTTCTTGAGGTGCAGCCGCTGGAATTCACAACTGCCTTTTTTGTCTTGTTCGAAAGTCAGCGACTTTTTTTTTCCGTTTCTTTGATTTTCCACTGGTGCCCTGTCGGCTTGCTTCCAGCTCTTTATCGTTAAAGAAGGATTGTTTTCGAAGCTTCTGTTAGTGATCTTTTTCTTTGAGTTCGAAAGTCACCGACTTTGTCCTCCTGCTGATCCGCGCATCAAGAACCCGTCGACCTACTACGGCTGTTCTTCGTCGAGTCTGGCTCAACAGTCATCGACCTCGTCTCCGTCGTGACCTTGATCTTTACAAAAGATATCAACTTTGTCTTCTTGCTGTTCATTCCTATCGAGTGAGAAATTTTATTGGAGGTTAGAATATATCATTTTTTGTATCATTTAAATTTTTTTATACACTTTATTGCTGTTGCTGTTGTAATAATTTTTTGCACTTATTATGGTCTCCACATCGCCTAAGCCTATTTATAAATGGGATCGGTGTAATGTTGAGGTTGGTTTTGATAAAATGCAAACTACGCAAATGCTAAGTGCCACTACTTCTTTTGGCCCTCTTGTTAAGGAGTCTTTGACAGGCCTAGTACCCCGTTAATTATTAACTACTAAACGTTTGCTTTTGCTCGACATGAAGGCTTTGTCCTTTAGTTTGAAGAAATGTAAATTGAAAAAAGCGTTCCGTGAAATAGCGCCTAAGTTTGATGAGATTAGTGGTTTTTACAATAATTTTTGTATGGCACTTGATGAAGTCTTTGACATTGAATTTGCAGCCGAGCTGGGTGATCTTGTTGCTGATCTTTTTGAGAAATATTTCAATTTGCATGAGTTTTTAAACAGCGCTATTTTTATTGTTTAGAAGATAGCTGCGACCAGATGGCTGAAGTAAAGATTACTGACAGTGTTTCGCAAGTATCGACAGGCACTAGCAGTTCTACCTCTAAAGCGAATAGTGCGGCTCGTTTGATTCAGATAGAATGTAAACGGTCTGCTCTTCGTGCTGTTTGAGAGTTGGAATCAGCTAAAGCTAAGGCTAAAGCCCAAGAAATGGAAGCTGAAGCTGAGGCTAAGGTGCAGGCGGCTAAAGCCAGGAAGCTGCAATTAAAGCTGAGGCTGAGGCTCGTTTTAGCATTGAGGAAGCAAAATTGAAAGCTGAATTCAAATTACTGGAGTTATCTGAACGTAGTTCATCTGTGGCAAGTAAATCCACTTTAAGAAGAGTTCGTTCGATAAAAGATTCGAATAAAGGTTCCGGGATTGGCGCTGTCCCTCGCATTTTCTTCTCCGTGAATCAAAATAGTCAAGAGTTTTATGACGGTGGAGTTACAGAATTGGGATCAACTGAGGCCAAAAACGTCCGTTTGAAAAAGCCCGACCACGAGAGACAGAGTCAATGCGTTTCGACAACTCGCCAAGACATTCTAAAGCAAATACCTCTACTTGTGCTGAAGAAATTTTTAAGACCTATCTTGACCGACAAGGTAGAAATGAGTATGTTAATTTATCATCACAAATTGGTTATGATGGAAGTAACATTGCTTTTGTTTTTTTATGAAGGTCAAGTCCGTAGACTGATGAGTGAAAGTCCATGCAGCGAAAGACACCTGGATATTTTCAGAGTTGCATGCGTTGGTCAACCGCGAGAATTAGTGAATTTGTTTCGTGCCCCTAAGAAAAATTTGTCAACATCAGAACGGGTCGAAAAAGCCATTTCAAGGTTACCCGAAAGATATGTTGTTTTAGCAGGTCTTCTTACAGAGCCCGAAATAGTTAGAATACGCACTGGATTTAAAGTAGTTCACACAGTTGCTTCATTAAAAGCCTTTAATGAAGATTTGAATACTTTGAAACTGTTTTCTGATCCTCATAATGAAAAAATTATTTGGTCAGTTGCTATTAAATGTTGCTAAACGTTTTCCTGGAAAACTTAAAAGGCGTTATCTTGATTACCTTAAACAAGTTGGCCTTGACTTAAATCGACCTGGGTTCAACTCTTTACGTAAGTTTATTGTGAATGAGTTGAGTATTATGACGTCCGAGTACGTGAAAACCTTTTTTAAATCAAATGAAAAGGAAAAGTTGAGAGACCCTGCACCTGGATCATTGCGTGTTAGACAAGTCGGCGTAGAGATTGTGGAACAGAGCAATAGTGATGAACGTCCAGAAAACACAAGGAAATAGCTCAAAAAAATAGAGCAAAGGGAATGTTAATCGCCACCTAATTGTTTTTTGTGCGTAAATAAGAAACTGAAACATTTTCTTGGAGGTTGTTCAAAGAGTAAAAAGTTAAGTATTGCCGATAAAAGAAAGAAAATTGTAGAAGCTGGATGATGTCTTAATTACCTTTCTGTAGGACATTTTGTTTGTGACTGTAAGCTTCACTTTAAATGTCATAAATGTGGACCTAAATACAAAAATAAGCATTCAGGCGCTTTGCACGAATTTTACAGTAGATCAACTTCGGTTAACCTTAGGACCTTAGGGAACCCATGGAACACTAGGGCCGCCAAGACAGTGAGTACCAAAAAATTTAATGAGGAAGAAAAATAGAAACTGGTAATTTAAAACATTTAAAAAGACTTGAAATTCCAACCATACCTGAAATGAATTTTCTGGACATTTTAATCGGACAACCTCATAAATTTTTTACTCACCGTTTTGGAAAAAAGAGAAGGCGCACGCCCAGAATAACCAAATTCGGTCCTGACTAGACTCGGTCCGATTGCAAGTGGTGGGTCTTTAAATGTCAAATCAGATTTGCATCACAACTTCAAAATTAATAAGGTCAAAGAAATTTATGATTTCAGTTGTGAGCAATTAAAACAAGAAGTCTCGTTTTTGAAAGATTGTTTGCTCAATTTTGAGATAAAAGATAAGTTAATTCAACTGTCAAAAAATAATGAAATCACACGTATGTTGGTAGAGCCAAAAATTAAAATTGTCGATAATCGTTATGAAATTCCGGTTCCTATGAAAAAGGATGTAATTGATGTTTTGCCTTATAATTTTAACTACGCTTTGGAACGCACCGCTTTGTTACACCGTGAAGCGTTAAAAAATTCTTAAAAATGAAACGTACCCTAATTGAAACCTTCAATGAATTAATTTTCGTCGGTTGGTTGGCAGCTGTTGATAGTGCGTTGAAAAAGAATTCTTGTTGGTACTTACCTTTCTTTCTAACAAAACAAAAAAAACTTAGAGTTGTGTTTGATGGTGCCGCTTCGTATAAAGGATTTATGTAAAATGATGCTGCCTACCCTGGAATTAATTTATTAAATGGATTAGCAAAAGTTTTGATACGCTTTTAATTAGGAAAGTATGCTTGTATAGCTGATCTGAGTAAACGCTTTTTTTCAATTTTCTATGCCTGAGGACCAGCGAGAACTATTTCGCTTAATTTGGTATGAAGATAATGAAATTGATCGCGGTGTAATCAAAATATTTCACTTCACTAGACACGTTTGGAGAATTAATTCTAGCTCTTACAATGTTTTTCTGGCCATTGATCGTCTTGTGAACGAAAATTTGTTGCTTTTGTCAGATTTTCTCGATGATCTTGAGGAAGTTTTTCAAGAATTTATGTTGCTTTTTGCGAGTTGTGGCTTTAAACTACGTACATAAATGGGTACCTAATAATAATCTATCCAAGTCTGTTTTGTCCTTTGTGCCGTCTTGCGATTTGAATACCAATCTAAAAGAAATTGATCTTTATTCTCAATCATTGCCCGATTCCAAGGCTTTGGGATTACTTTGGGATGTGGAAAGTGATAGGTTGAGAGTGTGTTCATGTCGAAAATTGATTGAAGTGTTAACTAGACGTCAAGTGCTAAGTGTGCTTGCCAGTCAATTTGATCCTTTAGGTATACTTGCTCCGTGCCTTTTGGGAGGTAAACTTATTCTTCAAAGGGCAGTTACTTCAAAATTACCATGGGATGATAAGCTTCCGATGATATAATTTCTGTCTGGAAAACATGGGCTAAGAGTATGGAAAAAATCGTTGATTGCTATTCTATTCCACGTTATTGTTTCTGAAATAAAGAAGTTAATAAAAACACTTGCAGCCAGGTCAAGTATCAGCTTTATGGCTTTTGCGATGCTTTAAATTATGCTTTTTTTTGTGTGGTGTATTTGAGACGGGTAGTTGGAGATCGTTCTGGTGTAGGGTCCCCAATGGGGAAGTCTAAAATTGTTTTAAAAAATCAAGTTAATTGGATAATTTCTCGCAATGAGTTAGAAGCTGCTAAGTTGTGTGCAGAGTTAATGAAGGATGTATCAGATTTGTTGAATTACCTTGGTTGTAATCTATATTTTTGGACAGATTCTCAAGTAGTTTTAAAATGGATAGTCAATCCTGCACTCCGCTTGGTGCGTTTTGTGAAACGCCGCTTAGAAAAAATTCATTGAGCCGGATTTGTTGATAATTGGAATTACGTGTGTTTGTCTTTTAATCCTGCCCATGTTGCCACTAGAGATAATTCTTTAAAAAGGTTTGTAAGTCATACTATCTGGATTAAGGGCCCAAGTTTTTTGTGTGAAGGAAGCGAAAAAGTGCGTTGTCCCGTTCCAGTGACTGCTCGTAAATTACTGCTAAATTTGGAACCTCCAGCCAGTAATGATACTACCAGAGAGCTCTTAATCTTTATACCTTAAGTAAGAGAGCGGCTTATCTTGTCGCTTTTAAATAATTTATTACAGCGAATGCAAGAAAAGCTGCCTTTTGTAGACCCAAGTAAGATGTTAAGTATTTAGATGATTCTCTTCTTGATGAGATGAAACATGTTTAGTCGAATTACTTCGGTACTGCTGTGGATTGTTTGAAGAATAACTCCCCTGATGAGTTTGATAGATTTCTGAAACGTATGAGCGAGAAAGCAGTCGACGTTAATGATTTGCGTAGGATTTCTAAGTTGAAAACACTGCGCCCTTTACGACTGTGTATAGATGCAGGATCAATTTTACGCATTGAAGGTAGACTAGAGAACGCTAAATTACCTTTGGATGCTAAAAATCCAATAATTTTGCCTAGTCGACATGCGTTGACTAGATTGATTGTACTTTACGAACACTTTAAGGCTGCCCATGCAGGACCTTCCTACACACTTATGAAGACCAGACAACGCTTTTGAATTATACACGGAATCTTCAGCGTAAAACATTTTCTAGCAAGTTGTAACGTATGTAGACGTTATAAAGTCACTTCCGTTGGACAATTAATGGCTGATCTACCTGGGTGTAGAGTTACCGCCACTAATAATCTCTTGAAGTTCTGTGGGGTTGATTATTTAGGAGTCCTTTACTTTTTGCCAAAATCGGAGCGACTGCAAGGCTTGGGGACTGCTTTTTGCATGTACAGTATATGCACAAGATGTATCCATATGGAGCTTGTTACCAGTCTCAACTTAAATAACTTTTTGCTTGCCTTTTCGCGTTTTGTGAATATGCGAGGAGCAGTGGACACAGTGTATTCCGATAATGGATCAATCTTTCATGCTGCAGCCAGCGTCCTTCCTTCACTGTTAAGTTTTACTGAATTTCTTAATTCACTCCGTAAGGGTAAAATTTCGTGGGTGAGCATTCCGTCGTACGTGCCGAGCCAAGGGGGAGCCTGGGAAAGCATGGTGAAGTGTTTAAAACTGCGTTGACTAGGGTCATGAACGAGATCCGTCGGAAACCATCCCTGATTGAATTGCAAACGTTCATCTCTGATGCTGCTCGGATTGTTAACGACCAAACTTTAACTACTGTCAGCGATAAGTCGAATGACCTTGCTCCTTTGTGTCCATCACCTTTTTTAGGGCAGCAACTCCCTGCATATACGCCTGTAGGCACTTTTCACGGTCGAGGTGACCTCCGACGGGACAATTTGTATAACGCCACCATTGCGCAAAGGTTTTGGGAGAGTTGATCTAAAGGGTATCTTCCGACCTTGCAAAAACGTGGGAAGTGGAAGATTTCCAAGGAAAACTTTTCACCAGGTCAACTTGTCCTAGTCGTGGATTCGGATGATTTATTGCAAGGCGGGTCTTTAGGTCGTATTCACTGCGTTCATCCGCAAATTCGGCTTGGGAAAAATATGTGCGTAGGGCGACTGTGGCGGTGCTGATGCGTGACGGCCCAGGCGATGTGGAACATGTTCTTTAGAGAGGTTTCCAAAATTTGGTTTTTTGGTAAAATAAGTGATTTTTCCTTTGGTTATCGCCTTGGACTTTTGATTTCGTATTATTGACTTCAGTTGTGGTTTTGGCTGCCGGAAAGAGCCATCACTATTTTAATTTCCCAGCTGTATTGTATGCCAACTGTGCCTGAGTGTATTATTTCTTTAATCTTTGGATTTATGTTTAAAGTTAATTTGAAATAAAGGTTTTAGTTTTGCTATTGTTGGTATTTTCGGCAGTACAGTTGGGGAGCTCCTCCGGGCCACGTTGCGGTCAACTTGGCAGATTGCAACACTCCGTATCAGTGTGGCTCTATTATTTGCAGCTTCGCTTATCGGAAAAGCTAAAATTCATCGAAGCAAAACCGAACGGTTTACGTAATAAACGCTCGGAATTAATCTCAGAGTGTCGTAACCGCAGTAAATTTAAACTTAATAATTTCAATGCTTCCTAATTATTCATATTCATGTAATTAACAGTATTGTTACAGCAAGCTGACCATCGCCTAGTGCGCTGTAAACTCAAGTTGCACTTTAAACCTAAGCCGAGGAAGGGAGGGCCCCCCAAGAAAAAGTTCAACCTCGGCAAGCTACAGTCAGCTGAAGTGAAAGCTAACTTTAAGCAGACTTACAGGCCAAGCTTGGAAACAGCTGGTGCCCAGAAGATTCCTCTCCCAAAACACTCTGGGACTAACTGAAAACCACCATCCTGCAGACATCTGAAGAAGTTCTTTGGTTTACCACCAAAAGAAATAAAGACTAGTTTGACAAAAACAACGAAGAGATTCAGAAATTGTTGGCGGAGAAGAGTTCAGCCCACCAGGCCCACCTGGCTTACCCGTCCTGTCCTGTGAAAAAGGAAGCTTTTCGCCACATCTGCAGCAACCTCCAGCTCAAGCTTCGAGTGATGCAAAACGAATGGTGGACCAACCTTGCAGTTAGAACTCAGCAGCACGCAGATGCTGGTGATTTCAGAGTCTTTTATGATGCTCTCAAGGCAGTGTATGACCCGACACACCAGGCACGGAGTTCTTTGCGCAGTGCGGACGGACGGGCACTTCTCAAAGACAAGACATCTATCCTGAGCCGTTGGTCTGAGCACTTTCAGGAACTCTTCAGTGCTGACCGAGTTGTCCAGGACTCAGCGCTTCTCCGCATCCCTCAGCTACCAGTCAAAGTGAAACTGGACGAACTGCCCTCTATGCAAGAACTTGTTAAAGCCATAGAGCAGATGAATAAGGCAGCAGGAGTTGACGGAATTCCACCTGAGTTATGGAAAAGTGGAGGCCCAGCATTGCACAACAAGCTCTACGAACTCCTTGTCTGTTGCTGGGAGCGGGGAAAACTACCGAGAGACCTTCGTGATGCAGTCATTTTTACATTATACAAGAACAAAGGGAAAAAATCCGACTGTTTCAACTACCGGGGGATTACTCTGCTCTCTATCGCAGGAAAAATCTTTGCTCGAGTGCTCCTGAATAGGCTAGTACCTATGATTGCTGAAGACCACCTCCCAGAAACCCAGTGTGGCTTCAGAGCAAACTGGGCAACCATAGACATGGTCTTCGTCCTCAAGCAGCTCCAAGAGAAGTGTCGAGAGCAGAAAAAAGGACTGTATATAACATTTGTTGATCTAACCAAGGCGTTTGACACGGTGAGCAGGAAGGGTCTTTGGCTAATCATGGAGCGCCTCGGCTGTCCCCCAAAGGTCCTCAGTATGGTCATCCAGCTCCATGAAGACTAGCACGGCCAAGTTAAGTTAAATAGCGACCTCTCTGAACCCTTCCCAATTGCCAACGGCGTGAAACAGGGTTGCGTCCTGGCACCAACTCTGTTCAGCATCTTCTTCAGTATGATGCTCAAGCAGGCCATGAAAGGCCTTGATGGTGACAGTGCTGTCTACATCGGCTATCGTCTCGACGGCAGCCTGTTCAACCTCAGAAGACTGCAGGCCCACACAAAGACTCTTGAGCGGATGTTTCGAGACTTTCTCTTTGCCGACGGCGCTGCCCTTGTTGCCCATACCGAAAGTGCCCTGCAGCGCCTGACATCCTGCTTCGCAAAAGCTGCCCAACTATTTAGACTCGAGGTCAGCTTAAAAAAGACGGAAGTCCTCTACCAGCCTGCACCCCGGGAAGAGTACTGCCTTCCTCACATCACCATTGGCGAGACTGTGTTGAAGACCGTTTACCAGTTTACCTACCTGGGATGTACAATCACATCAGACGCCAAGATCGACAGGGAAGTGGACAACAGACTGTGTCAAACAGCACTTTTGGCAGATTGTCCAAAAGAGTATGGAAAAACAAGAATCTGAAGAAGTGCACCAAGATCATCGTGTACAGACCCATCGTACTCATCACCCTACTGTACGGCTCTGAGTCGTGGGTAACGTACCGTCGCCACCTACGACTCCTGGAGCGTTTCCATCAGCGCTGTCTCCGCATTATTCTCAACATTCACTGGAGCGACTACGTCTCAAATGTTGAGGTCCTTGAACAGGCGGAGATCACCAGCATCGAGGCCATACTGCTGAAGTCACAGTTGCGTTGGGCAGGGCACGTCTCCAAAATGGACCATCATCGACTACCCAAGATAGCACTGTATGGCGAACTTTCTACTGGCCACCGTAACAGAGGGGCACCAAAGAAGCGATACAAGGACTTCCTGAAGAAGTCCCTTGGTGCCTGCCACATTGACCATCGCCAGTGATATACTCTGGCTGCTGACCGCATCACCTGGCGCCATATTATCCACCAGGCTGTCTCCTCCTTCGAGGATTCCCGCAAAAACAACCTGAGAGAGAAACGTTGCAGAAGGAAAAACCGCGAAGCCTCAGCAGCAACCGTACCCGGTGTGACCTTTGACTGTGGCCGCTGTGGCCGCACTTGCCTATCTCGAGCGTACCTGCAGTCGACGTGGACAACCATCATGAAATCTTCGTTCGCAAAGCCAAGCCACACACACAGCAAGCTTTGAGTAAGCTTCGAACCGCTTTTTTTCATTTTTGATTCTTTTCTTATTTAGTAAACCTTCAGTTCGCGTTAATTGTTTCTTTCGTTTCCGCGTCGCATTCTTTGTCATAATTACCTTCAAGCAACGTTTTTTATTTTTACTTATAGTGGATCGTTTTTGTAGAACTATTATTATCGATAGAGAAAAGTTGGTTTTGTGAATGAATATTTGTAGAAGACTGTTACGAAGTATACTGTTTCGAATTCATTTGTTATAGCTGCAGAAGTATATTTAAAGAAAAACAATTTAAAATCCCATCGTTCTGAACCGCATCGCATCGCACGCATAGCATCGTTCTGAATCGCTTCACTTTGAATTGCATAATTTGTTCACGTCGCAATTTTATAATACGTTTCGTATTATATTTAATACAGTGGTTCCCAACCTTTTTAATGTCATGGACCCTTTTGAGGATTTTTTTGAAAGTTGTGGACCCCTTAAATAAAAAAGGAAATAAAATCCACTCTTTTCTCCCAAAAACATGGTGATCTCTAAAAAAAAAAAAAAAAAAAAAAGGTCTTCACTTCGATTTTATTTCCAATTTTGCTGTTTTTTCTCTCAGAGACCCGCAGTTGGGAACCACTGATATAGATAGTCTATAAACCATTACCGTTAACTCTAAAACGTTCAATTACATTTCAAAGAATTCCCCCCTCGAAAACACAAAATTCCCCCCCTGTTGAGAACCACTGATTTAATAAATCAACTTCCTTTTAATTTGGTGCACATTTTAAACGGATCAAATTGGCTATAACAAGTATTTTTATTATTATGAAATTGCTATCAAACATTTACCTGCATGCCTGACTATCTGTTTTTTCTATAAATTTTCTCTTATTTTCTTTTGTCTCATCAGTCACTTGCTACTCGTCGATTCTTTGCTCATTAGTCACTCGCTCTGTTAGCTAATGATCCAAAAACTTTTCTACTCTTTAACCTTTTCGGCAGCTTGGTTAAAAGTTTATTTATGCGCAGTATTATAGCTTGTTGTCTTTTAATATTGTAACAAAAGTAATTATTTGATAATCAATCAATAATTTTAATAAAACAATCTATAAAAACCAAATTTCTTGTAGCGTTATTTTTTAAGAATTGAGTTTTCATCTGAGGTGTATCATTTGTTTTATTTTAACTTTTAATTTTTGTTTATTTTATTTTTTCAACTTAACTTGTATTTTTTTTTTAGATGTTGTGTCCCCTGACGAGCCGTACAGGCGAAACAGTCTGTTGGAACTGTTTTAGTAAAATGTTTTTTTAAATATTAGTGTTTTGCTAAATAGGGATAATCGCTCTGACTATTGAAGTCATTGAGCGCACTTCTGAAGAGCACAAACAATTTACAGTTGTGTTTCTATAAATATTAATAAATGCACTAAGACAGAATTAAACATTTAAAGTCCACGACAGCCTGTTTCGCCAAAACCGGCTTATCAGGTGAAATCTTATTTTGCTCATCAGGTGAAATGGCAAAGCTTTGAAAGAGAAGTATCCGAGTTAAACTTTGAAAATCGCTGATCTACCAGCATCTTCTAGTAATTTTTTTAAAAATGAAGAACGATTTTTGTTATATTTGTGTGTGTGTGTATATATATATATTATAAATGCTAAAACAGAATTAAACATTTAAAGTCCACGACAGCCAAAACCGGCTCATCATCATGAAATCTTATTCAAACAGAATGTAGACAAAATACATGCTGCTCTGGCTTTTTAGTTATTGAGCTCTGTGCCGGCGAAGTAAGGCAAACAGATGTATGCAGCACGTAAATCTGCAAAAGTTACTCGATAAAATTTGAAGTTACTAGAACGGACAAGATATCTTAGATTAGTTATATATTATTTAATTTTAGCAATCGTAATTTTAGTAATAGCTTTTAGCAATCGGAGAAAGCATTTCATGACGTCAAAACAAAATCTTGTGGTAAGCTAGTAAACAGGTTATGTGACTTATCAAGTAGAATTAGCTTAAGAATAATAGATACTATCAATCTTTTCTTAAACGCTCTGGGCAAACTAAGGTCATCGCTGCCGCGAAGACGTTGCAATGGCTCAAAATTTAGTCAGTCAACGTATTTGGAATAAAACAGCAAAACAACTCTTTAAAATAACTTCTAACAACAGCTTGCAGACAAAATAAATTAAGTAGGGTTGGTGTATTGATTAGAGAAATCATTCTGTAACAATGGAAAAGATGAAATTACAATCAAAAGCTTAAAAATTACTGTAACAGACTGAAAATCAACTTCTAAGCTATGAAGATAAGATTCGAATTATGAATGAGTGTGACACTTTGCACTAAGCCAACTTTGCATTAAAAAAACTGAGCCAAAATAGGTCACTCTGTTTAGTAAAATAGATTTTTTGAACTACTGACGTTGGCAACCCAATATTGTAAGCACCGTTCTAAAAAAAGTCTTTTGTACTTGCCTTGCTTGCCCTACATACTTGCCTTGCATAATTGCCTCGCTTAGTGTTCACTTTTTTCTGGACATAAATGCGTAGAATAAAAGGCTTTTTGACCCCATCACTGGATTGGATAGTTTTTTACCATTGATCACCAATAAAACCTTTTGCTTTTTTCTTTGCTAAACAAAAAAAAAGTAAAAAAATACAATGCTTCCTCGATTATCCGGTTAGTTGGATCGTTAATTGCAAAATATGAAAGAATGAGCAAAAAAATCGGTTAAGTGAATTCTTATAGTTAAAGCAACAAAAGTATACAGCATCATATATATTTTACAATAGTTTAGATTTATACTGTACAAAAAAATGAATCAATTTTGGATTGTTTTCGACTAGATTCACGTTTTCTCAGTAGATTTTGAAATAATTTTGAAATAATGTACTGTGGTATGCACTACTGTTGTGACGTACCAAAATACATTGTACAAAATATAGCGGCCGGATAAATAACCTGCAGATAATTGAGGAAGCATTGTAATGAGCTTTAAATTTATCATGGTTTTTTTACTTCTAAAGGGCCTTTTACTTACACATTGTATTTATTTTTTCTCAAAATAAAAAACATATTGTTGTTGGTGTTGGTTGGGAAATTTTTAGAAAGCAAAATATTTTCTATTCCTACGAAAACAAAACTTTTTTTATTTTTTAGCTCAATATTATTAAGTTTAATTCTTTAAATTTTTTGTTACTCTAAAGCAGGCGTGAGAAAGCTAAGACCAGCATGCGGTTGAGAAAAGCATATCAATTCCTTTACAATAAAACCTTCCAATAAACCAATGCTCCGCAACCAATGTGTCCCGTTTTATATACTGTATATTTATTTTTTTAATCAACAAACTAGGAAATAGAGAATTTGGCTGGAAAATAGGGAATTTAGAGACAGTTACAAAATGAGAGTCTTTTTCAGTCATCACTCTTCTTTTTTGTTGAAAAACAGTAGATTTAGAGACAGTTTTAATGTGATTACCTTTTTTTTAATGATCACCAGTTTTTTGGACTAAAATGTGTCGCATTATGTCATAACTTTAGAAATACAACATAATAACTTTAGAACCTCGGGAAACTGTTATAATATTCGGGTAAAGCTGTATTAATTTTTTCACAAATACAATAATCAAACGAATACAATCAGGTTCCCATCTCTGCTCTAAGATATCTACTTTTCAAAGACCTTAAATTTTTGTGCGAATAAAATAACAAATTTTATCATGCCACATTTCTTCTGAATAGATTCCTAAAACCTGTTCTTGATCATAATTATCTTTTTCTTCATCGTTGTTCAGTAAAACCTCTGCTTTTGTCCTAACCTTTGACTAAACGAAAGTAAGTAGAGCTGCGCCCAAAAAACAATTTTCATATTAGTTGCCTTCGGCGATTTTTTTTTTTTAATGAAATTTTGGCAGTTTCTAGTATTCTATAAAGAAACGTTAAGTTTTTTAACTATAGTTTGATTGCTTTAAGAATGAAAAAGAAAACATTTGATTAAAATCACATTGTCCAAACACAAAAAATTTAATTTCTACGTACTGTAGATACGATAAACTTGAAGACAAAACAAATAGCCTAATTACAAATATTTTTTCCATTTTCCTTCTTCTTATGAAACAGAAGTGAGACAACTTGTGAATACCTTGAGCAAAAGATCTTGAAAAAATATCTGTGTAAGTACAATAATTTCTAGTCCTTGTTTTGGGTCACAATAATTCAGCTCATGTTTTGCATATGTCAATGAATGATTTTTGAAAATTGATAAAAATATAGGTATATCAATCTAATTTAATTAGTTTTTGATGTAAATACGGTTATAAAATCTTTGTTGTAAAAAGTCATTTCACGTAAAAAATAGCTGCTTGTTTTTTGTAACATAAAAACGTAAAAATACAAGTTATTACTTTTTCTTTGAAAGTTTTACAATTTTGAATGTGCGGGTTTAACCACATTTTCACCCGCCCATGTACGGCGATGGACGATTTTTTCATGATTCAATGTTCAAACGCATTGCTCGGAATAATAAGTTGTCCAGAATCAAAGACCATTTTCAATGCCTTTTTTTTGTGTAAAGCTGGACATTACATAACTTTAAAGTACAGTCCCAATTTTATAAATCTAAAAGCAATATTGGTGGTCTTGGCAAGCAGTTCTAAATTAAAGTAATATTAAAATCTTTGTTTATGATCTTCTGGTAAAATTAAAGTCTAAACTGCCGTTAATTCTTGATTAAAAGATAAAAACAATAATAAAAACTCAACGTTTCGGTATACTATAAACTCAGTAAACCTTTATTAGGAGATTAAAGAAACATAAACATCAATTGTAATGAGGTGAAAAAAACAAAAAAATAAAAGTACATTTGTAATCCAAAACGACATCTAACGGATTTAAAATTTTTAATTATGATAAGCAGTTGGAGAGAAACAATTGGTTTTGTCATTAAAAACATAATTATTTGAGTGAGTAAAAAAGGACTCCAAAAATTTTCTTCTTGTATAATCTGTTTTTTTTGCCAAAATTTTTGACTTATTCCAATTCATGTGATGTTTTTGTGAATATACATGTTTCACGAGAACAGATTTGCTGTTCACATCTTGCTACATTTTTTGAATTTATATCACGCATGTGTTCTTTACATCTTGTACGAAATGCCCTACCAGTTTCACCTATGTACAGTAAATGCCATCACAATGTAACTACGGAATTTCATAAATTACTCCTGGCTGTTGCTTTGGTTCAATTGGATCTTTTAAGTTCGGTAAAATTTGCTTAATTGTTTCAAGAGGTTTTGTATATAATTTGATATTTTGTTTTGTAACTGTACGGTTTAAAATTTCAAGTATTGTAAATAATCTAGGGTTACTATTCTTTGTAGTTTTGGCTTTTTTCTTGTTTCCAATTTTGCTAAATTTAAATCGATTAAATGTTTTTTACTAGCCAATTTGGGTAATTGTTGTCTTCCAACGCACTTCGCAACATTTCTTTTTCTTTAAAATCTTTCAAATCCGTAATTAGTTTAGCTGCTCTGGTTAATAAACTTACAATAATACCTTGTTTTTGTTACTGTAAATGGCAAGATTCGTAATTCAAATGATGATTGGTGTGGGTTTCTTTTCTATATATTTTAGTTGTCAATATTCTACCTTTCTTCTTCATGACCAGTATATCTAGAAATGGTAATGTATCTTCTTTCTCATATTCGATGATAAATTCGATGCTTGCTTCAATGCTATTTTCGTGAGCGAAAAAATTTTGTACCACATCTGATTTTATTACGACTTCTTTGAAAAGAAAATATTTTTAGCGATGTGTGTTTAGAGCGATTATTTGAACAATTTTTTAAGCAAGACAAGGCAAGACAAGATAAGCCCACGCAAGGAGAGATTTCAGAGGTCAAACCTCCTTGAACAAAGTGGATCAGAGATATGCACTCACACGTAAATAACATATTAGCGACAAATTGACTACAATAGTATGGTATAAGCTTTTATCATTTTCGCGTTTGTTCTTTTTAAATTTTATTGGTAATTTTATTAATACAGTAGATTGCAGTGGGTTGTCCTAGATTAGATGCCCACTGGTTTACAGTCGTACTAAGGTTTACTGTGGCTTCTACAATGACTATTGTGCTTTTGGTGCTGATTTTTGTAATACCTAATTTGCTAACAAAAATCTTATTAAAAAATTTATCTGTTTTGAAAAAACTTTCTGTAAAATTAAAAAATACGATCCAACCTACCTTTTAATGTATTACGGTGAATTTTTTTTTTGAAACTTTGTGTAATTAAACGTTTTACAGTTTCAGAAATATCCGCAGCCAGCCAAAAAAATTAACAAAGTACATAGCAAAAAAATCCAGCACCAATATTTTTTTCAGCACCAATATTTAAATTTAATGACTTGTTCAAAAATTTCTATTGTTATAGTTATGGCAAGTTTGTGAAGTTTTAAAAACTGTAAAAATTGTTCCGATAAAACATGTCAAATATCATCAAAATCTTTCATTTATTTCGTATTGCGCTAATTTGCTCAAGATTTAAAAAAATCATGCTGCTGATGACGTTCACTAATATTTAAATTTTATGAGGAGAATTTAGTTGCTTTTTTTCTATCCATTTAATTTTAAAATTTATTATTTTACGGCTGAAAACCTATTAGAATCATTTCTAAAAGTGATAAAATGCAAAACACTGCAGCGCATTGCTCTGAACTACATAAAAAAGTCTATTAATAGAAATTGTAAACTATGTGGCCCAGACGGTAGCTGCTTTTTCACAGCCTGGGCCGTAAGTAATTCTGTTGATTGGTGTTAAAAATGACAGACTGAAACCAAACCTACCAAAATGGAAGGGTATCCACCCATTCCGATGTTCAGTGTGGGTCTGATAATCGGCAAACGTCCTTTTCAGGACGGGGCAATGACAGGATAAAACTGCGCTTTTCAGGGCACATTGCCAACAAGTTCCAAAGACTCACTATTCTTCAGCTGAACATCGAAGGCCTCACAGCAAACAATATGAATGCTCTTCATCACCTCGCTATGCAGTCTGAGGGATTCGTCATCCTACTACAGGAGACTCACTCCACTGATGCAGAAAAGTTGGTGCTTCCAAACTACCAAATGGCTGGGTCTTCTTTAAGCAGGAAGCATGGCCTGCGGACTGGTGTTGGGCGATTCCATTCGTCCATGCACAAATGGGGTCTCGCTCCTTCACCAAATTGCGAGTTTGGGGCCTCTGAGCAAACTGCAGACCATGTTTTAACAGCATGCCTTATACATCGGACACCACATGGAGCACGAGATCTGACGGTTTTGGATGACGAAACTCGATGCTGCCTTAATAACACCACTGCCAGCACAAATGGGGTCTCGCTCCTTCACCAAATTGCGAGTTTGGGGCCTCTGAGCAAACTGCAGACCATGTTTTAACAGCATGCCTTATACATCGGACACCACATGGAGCACGAGATCTGACGGTTTTGGATGACGAAACTCGATGCTGCCTTAATAACACCACTGCCAGCATCTGATTCTGATTCAGGCAGTGCAGCAGTCTGGGTTAGTAAAAGGATAAGCCCTTGGCGCAAGTCCTGTTTATGTCTGACCTGGAGTTGATACCCTTTAAACGACCAGGACGACGATGGCCTTGCCACGTTTGTCCACGAGGAATGAGATACACGCTTTTGGACCAACCTCTACTGACATCAAAGATCTAGTGGCTGTGTGTACGTGGATGGCTATAAAATAGTCAACGTCTACAAACTACTGCCAACGCGATTGCAACCCCTAGATCTCCCAGTGTTTCCTCACCCCTGTCTTTACGCTGGCAATTTTAACTGTCGTCTTGCTGACTGGGGTTACGATGACAACAGTCCGGACGGTGAATGCTTGGCTAGCTGGGCAAGTATTAATTGTCTTGCCCTCCTATCTAATGCCAAGGACGCTGCCAGTATTTATTCCTGCCGCTGGAACACTGGCACCAATCCATATCTAGCTTTCGCTAGCGTAGTTCCAAACAGTCGCTTACCCGATAGACGTGTCCTTGAAAAGTTCCACAGGTCAAAACATCGACCTTCGCTTATTACACCATCACGGTTAGAGCGATGTTAAGCGATGGAAGCGATTCCGCAAGGCCAAATGGATTCACTAAATTGCTTTGACATTGTCAGAATGGTCAGAATGGTTATGGAGCTTGTCCGAAATCGAAGTTTCACCCTTATCACCGGTAACAGCAAGCAAAGCAGGCTACGCCGTCTTAAAAACGGCGTTCCCCAGGGATCGGTCTTGGCTCTCCTCTTATTTAACATCTATACGTACGATCTTTATTTTATAATTTCCAGAAAGTTTACTTATGCTGATGATTTAGCATTGTTGCACTCTTCTTGAAACTGGAAGGACTTGGAGAAGACTTTAAGCCAAGACATGTCTACACTTTAAACGTATCTCCAAACTTGGAGGTTGAAGCTCAGTCACACTAAGACGGTGACGGCAGCCTTTCACTTAAATAACCGAGAGGCCAAATTGAGCTAAAAGTATGCAACAACGGTAGACTTTTACCGTTCTGTCCAACCCCTACTTATCTTGGGGTAAAACTGGACAGATCACTCACGTTTCGTTACCGTCTAGTAGTATTGCGCAAAAAACTATCCTCGCGCTTCAGACTGTTGAGGCGACTCGTGAGCTCGGGATGGGGTGCTGGTGCTAAAACACTACGCATAGCCACCTTATCTCTAGTCTACTCAACATCTGAGTACTGTGCGCCATTTTGGTGTCGCAGTGCTCGCACTCGCCTCATCGACAGTGTCTGGAACGACGCCTTGCGCATAGTTACTGGATGCCTGCGTCCCACTCCAACGGACCACCTACCTGTACTCTCAGGCATCCAGCCAGCTGAGCTTCGCCGAATGGAAGCAACATTCTTCTTGGCTCACCGTGGATCTTTGGACCGGATCATATCTTGTATGGTCTTTTAAGTGAGTCCTCAGATACTGGCCAAGTGAGACTAAGATCCAGACGCCCATTTGTATCAATTGCGCGAAATCTTTTGGACAACCTTGCCAGACTTGGCATCTGCGCTTCTGAATGGACAAATCACAAATGGAAAACGAAGTATTGTGAAAATGCTTCCAGGCTCTGTGCTTTTGTGCCCGGGACCGATGCCAGGCTTGTTGGGATGGGCTTACCCCGAGCAGCTTGGGTTAAGCTCAACCGCCTGCGGACTGGTGTTGGGCGATACCATTTGTCCATGCACAAATGGGGTCTTGCTCCTTCATCGAATTGCGAGTGTGGCGCCTCTGAGCAAACCGCAGACCATGTACTAATAGCTTGCCCTATACATCGGGCACTACATGGAGCACGAGGTCTGAAGGTTTTGGATGACGAAACTTGATTCTGGCTTAATAATACCACTGCCAGCATCTGATTCAAGCAGTGCAACAGTCTGGGTTAGTAAAAGGATAAGCCCTCGGCCCCAGTCCTGTTTGTGTCTGACCTGGAGTGGATACCCTTCAAACGACGATGACGACGTAAACTATGTATGTCATTAGCACTAAATTTAAAACAAACTACTTTTACAATTGTACTCTAAGATCATTTTAATCAATTCCAAATATATCTTTTTCTGTCCCAATAAATATATTTACAAACAAATTTAAATAAACCTTTTTTCAGCAAATTATTGGCATGACACCTGTTGCTATGCCACTAATTTTATAATCCCAACTCAAACTCAGATTATCGAAATAAGATGTCCATTTTATGACTAGGCGTTAAAATAAACTAAATAAAGTGAAAGCTTGTTGGGCAGAGCAACTATTCATATCTAGAGATGGCTGAAAAAAGACTTAGTGTTAACTGAAAAACAAATATTCTTTTTCGCCTGCGTGTTGAATTGTTTCTACAAAAACAAAAAAGCTGATATAGTAGACTAAGTTATAATATTCTCTCTCTCTATAGAAAAATTTTAAACTGCCAAAATTAGATTAAAACAGTGTTTTATTTATCACTGTTATAGCGTTTTAATGTTTTCTGATTAAGAAACTACAAAAGGACTTTTGTATTAATTTCATACCTGTTTTTAATTTTGCAAATCAATTTTTGATTTTTGATTCTCTAACTCTGAAAAGCTTTTCGCTAGCCATAGTGCAAGCGCTTGCAAAAGACTTTTGATGAACCAAACACAGAATACCGGAAGTAATAGCGTAAAATTGCTTTAAACAATTTGTTATCGACCAAAACCGCGCTTTTCAAACTTTTATTATGTAATTGTTCTTGCTGCGGCAACTTGTTAAACAATGAAAACACTTCGGTGTTATTTATAAAGCTTCACATAAACAGTTTCTTTCTAATACAGAAATCTCACAAATTTGAACCAATAAAAAACATGTTACAAAAAACAATTAACCATAAATTTTAGCTTATTTTACGTGCAACAAACATGCAGCGTTTTAGACGTCAACAAAAATAGAGAGTTTACTAAAATAAATAAGAATTACTAGTTTACTATTTTATTTAAAAAATTAGTTTTCTAAACTGCAACGCAAAAACTTTACAGTGTTATTTATAATTCCAACGACAATGTTAAAAAATTGAGAGCAGAAAAATTAGCCCAAAATAGCTTATGCTAAATTTTAAATAGGTATTTGCAAAGCTGATTTCGAAACAATTGAACAATGAAAAAAATATCAATCTACCAAAGCAAAAAAAAAGAGCAACGATATTACTTAAAGTCATGCAAAAACGCGGATAAAAGAAAAAAGTTGCACAACCAGCTGTTTTAAAGTAAGATCAAGGCATGTAATTAAAAAGCAACTATTTAACGCGACCCACATGGGGCTTCAGACGCAAGAATCTTCTAGTTTGAAAGAATATATCTTTTCCAATAAAAATTTGCTAAATTTATGGAAAGTTAAAAAATCAGTATCTTTCCGGTCTAACTTATAGCTTAACTATCCAGACTGGGGGGTTAGGGGAAACACAAACCGGACAAAATTTGAGCAAAATTTGAGCAAACACAAACCGGACAAAAATTTTTTTTTATTAATCAAATCAATTTTTGGAAGAAGAAAACCGACTTTTGCCGCGAGCGAACCTGGCGATTGCCCACGGTCGGAAAACATATAGGGCCCAAAGGCCTAAACTTTATTGTAATATCATCAATAACTTCAAAAAGATGTCAGCAAAGAAGCTTTGCGTTACAAATCTTAATATTGGGTTGTAGAGTCCTCATATTGGCTCTTGCTTGGATATCTTTATGCTCTCTATAGTTGAAAAAAACAGAGTAAAGACAAAACAGCTTTTCACTTAAAATTATCGGCCAAAAGTTCAATACTAATAAAGAATTCTTCAGCTCAAATTGAAGGTTAAATTTTTTTGACTTGCGGCAATGTCATAAAAAACTAATATTGTCCATAGGAATGTCATTCCTATGGGATTCCCATTACAAAGAAGCTACCCTTAGTTTTTATACTTTTTACCTTTTAAGAGCTTTTTGCTCTCCTTTTTTTATATACTTGTATCTATTATTAATTTTGTGGTGGGACACCGGATAAATAAATAAATACATATAGTCTTTTATTTTATTTTAACCCATACACAACCCCGTGGGATGGGATGGGATGGAATGGGACAAGCATAAATTCCTATGGGGTGGGATGAGATGGAACAGAAAAATATATCCCATGGACAAGCCTGTAAAAAGCTTAATTGCAATTCGGTGATCATTTTTAAACAATTTTCAAACAACAGTTTGAATATGATTGAAATTTGCTGTTTAAAACTGCACTTTATCGGTTCATTAAAGTTTTAGGTTAAATTAAAAAAGCAAGGTGCTAGACTATAATCAAGAGAAATTAATTCAAATCAAATTATTTTGAACAAAATTTTAGAGGTGTTTGCTAATTCAGAAAAACTTTTAGTATTATTATTAAAATCTATAACTAAATTCAAACAAGGTTGTTTTACATTGGTAGCATTTAAATCAAAAGAGCTTTTTCATTCAATTTAAAGCTTGCATAAAAAAAACTATCCTTTGATCGCTAAAATTCAAAAAATTAGGGGCGAATCCTGTTCGGTCTACTAAAACAAATTAGCGCCGCAGGCGTTGACGTAAATAAAAGTTGTCATCGGCAACTCACAACACGGAAACAAAAAATGTATTTTGAGGGTGTTTGAGGGTAGTGCTGATTTCGAAAATAAAATATTTTTTGTATCATATCTGGTTTTTAATCGGTACCAATTTTTAACAAGTTACGATGTAATACAGCAAAATATAATTGGAAAAGTAGTCATCAGCTTGGTAAACACTTGGAACTGATCGAGTTATATCACTTCTAAACTGGTTTTCATGTTATCATTGTCAAACCGTAACTGAACATTTAAACTGGATGTCACACTTCGTTACTAATAATTTTAATCATAACGATGTAGTCTATTACCCTTAAAAATAATTCGTAGTTTTATCGTAAAAATATTATCGCATGGCCAGTGTAGCACAACTCTCGTACTATGCGATGTAATGTCTACAGTTCGCTAGATGTATTTCTTGCTTTTTTCTCTGTATTGACGTAATATGTTTTTGATCCACGTCACTGTACTAGAATCTTCGCGTATATACTACTTGATTCGAGCATAGCGTATTCTCTGGGAAGTTATAGAATTGTCTGGCGTTTACGAGCAAATTTGCGTCACGTGATCTTTTTTCTATATAAAGCCGATGCGTAGCGAATTATTATGATTAGATGTGATTTGGAGACGACTCGAGTGGAAGTAATTGGTTGGGCGCGGAAGGCCCTTTAGTTTTTGTATTGGTCGTCGAGCGTTGAATTTATTTTGTACCAGTGGCTGGAAGTTGTATTCTACAGAGGTAGAATTATTTGTGTTGATTAAATCAAGTTATAATGTTGATTTTGTTTTGCAGTGTGGCAAAGCGTGGAATAGAAGTTTCGTCGGTCGTGAATTTTTGTAATACATTCGTTCTTATTAGAGACAGTGGTCCCTGTTTGTTGTGAAGAAGAGTGAGTCTTCAACAAAACGAATCCGAGCTTTCGTTAAACCAACTGTATAAACCTTCAGTCTCATAGCAAGACTACTTCTTGAGCCGGAATAAAATAAAATTTGGACACAGCTTTGTTTCAGCGCAGGTATTCGGGTTACCTAGCTCAACTGGTCCTTTGGGATTCCCGAACAAAGTCTGTGACACTGGAGAAAATGCAAAATAAAAATGAAGATTGAACTTTGTGCATAAAATTGTCGATAATATCCTCTAGAAAAGCTTTCAATGTAGAATTAAAGCCTAAGACATATAAATAAATATCTAGTTTAACATCAATCAATAAGTTAGTAAACTTCCTTTATTTTCAATTCCGTAATGTCAATTTTTTAATGAAAAAAAACCCGAGATTTGTTGTGATGACCAAACATCAAAATTTACGATGCCAGTTCTTTTGATCTTTCATTATAAGTATTATCAACATAAATATTATGTAATATTTGAGACAATTAAAAAAAAGAACTGCATTTCAGTGATTCGATAAAATATTCAAATTCATTGCTATTCATTTGAAATATTGTCCATAAGCTGAATAATGATTGTTGTGATCGTTTAAGTAATCGACTAGTTTCTGGGAAATTTTAAAATCTTCTGTATGAAGAAGGGATGTAGGAGGCACAATTGCTTCATAGTCGAAATTCGTTTCCTTTTGAACTACAAGTACAGAGCCAATTTCATAAGAATTAGAACGAAAAACCTTTTACTAATTTTATGAAACGTTTTTTCTATGATGTAGCCGTTTCAATGAAATGTGTTTTCATGTGAATTAACCCTTCCGTTTCTCTGGAAACATTTTCCTTTTTAATTCAGTTTTAAACCAGCTTAAATAACCTTTTCAATATACTTTATTCAAGTTTGTTAAAACCTGATTTTGCCACAATTTGAAATAATTCAAACTTTGTTTTTTTTAGATAATTTCATCCAAGTTAAAATTAACAATTTGCAGTTTTTTTCAAGAATTATGGATACAGTCATAAGAAAACGAAATGTCAGAATCTTTCCTGAAAAGTTATTAATGGTTTTTAAAATAAAAATAAACTTTTAACCAAAAGCCAAGAGCCAATGCAGTTGAAAACATTTTATTTAGACGCTGACGTTTTGAGAGTTAACTTTTCTCATTGTAAAAAGTTTTTTGTTGATTCAAAACTGCAAATAGCTTTTAAAACCAGGTGCTTCATTTAAAACTCTTTTGTTTTAAATGAGTAGCCTTTAAAAAGCCTGCTTTAAAAACTTCAGCGTTTTCGTTTAGCTGTCTTAAGAAGGTTTTGCTAGAATTAACTGAAGAACTGAATTCGTCTATTTTTTTGATGGATAAAACGATAAATCGTTTTCGGGAATTGCTAGTTCATATGGACTAGGTTACTCATTACATAAAAAAACATTTCATTATATAAAAAACCTACCCATTACCAAACCTATTTACACTCCACCAGCTCCCATACCCCAAACATCTTCACCTCCATAGCTTTTATCCAAGCTCTCCGCTAAGCGTATTTTCTCTGATTGAAAACAGTTAAATTTACAATTGACAATATTAAAAAATGCGTTTGTCGCACTTGGATACAAACCCAAAACTGTAAAGAACCAAATAACTAAGGCCATGTCTATTCCCTGAGAAGCCCTTCTCAAATATCAAACTAAATAAGAATCTAATTGCATACCCCCAGTCCTCACTTACCACCCCTATTTTAGACCTATCAACAAAATCGCCATAACTTTGCAACCTTTACTAAACAAATACCCCCATCTTAACCAAATCTTCTCTGCTCCACGACTTATATCATATCTTTAACCTCCTAGCCTCAAACTTTTACTTACTGCTACCTCCTTACCTAACGAAAGTTTCATCACGGGCATCTTTCCCTGTAAATCTCCTAAATGCCATCTCTGCCCCAACATAAATACTAATCCTACAATAACTGATCCCAACGAAGTCCCTATAAAAATCTCTGGAAATTTTAGCTGTAATTCATCTAATGCCATATATGCAATTTTATGTAATCTCTGCCCATAAAGCAATCTATATTGAAGAAACAAGCAACTCAATCAGACGACGGATAAATGGACACAGGAACGATATCAAACACAACAGAAACAAACCGGTAGCCAAACATTTTAATAAACTAACCACACGTTGGAAAATTTCAGATTAGCTGTGATGAAAAAAGTTAAAGGTCAAACTAAACACCAACGGGAAGTAGAAGAACAAAAAATTATTTTCAAATTCGATTGCGTTAACCAAGGTTTAAATAGAGATTATTTGTTTGTATCTAATTACATGTAATATTTATTTTTGTAAACGTGAGGGTTATTTATGTTTTTTATTTTTTTCTCCATTTTGCATCGTTTTATATTTGCATGGTATTTTTTCGCATTTGTTTTTTGTTTGAATTGCTGTAATTTACCGTAATGCCATAATCTCTCAAACTCTATCTTTTCTATCCGATATTTTTAAATTTCATTACGTCACACATGTCTCTTTATTAAGTTTAATGCGGTTGGTGTAAATTTTGTTTTGATTGCATTTTTATTTCATTGCGCCTGACAAAATGAGCAGTAATCTACGACAGTTTGTGCCCTAATAAAACTAGTCAACTTTAGTGCACAATTTTTTGTTTCTCTCATTAAATTTAATTACGACTTAGTTAAATATAAAAAGACAGAACTTTAATCAATGTTTAAGGATGGTTTTTGATTTTTTATTAAAAATGTTTTGTGTATGCATTATGTAATAATTCTTTATGAATTAATTTATACATACTGCAGATTTTAAATTTTTTCTCAAGTAATGTTAAAACTAAGTTTTGTTTGTATACGTTTATATAGTTGCCTCATTTTGAGTATTATCGTGTGTTAGTTTGTTTCTTAAAAACAGTAGTTTCAATATTGTTTTCAGTTTTTGTAATATTAACAACTAAGAAAGAAAAATGATTGTTTTCTTTTGATTTTTTAGAAAAAATTATATTTTTATAAATTGAGTTAAATAAATTAAAAATAAGATTAATTTCAATTTAATTATCGAAAGCCAAAAATAGGTCATCTACGTATCAATAAATGGCAAAAGAAATATATGTTTTTTTTTGAACCTCATCAATAAGCTAGTTCATAAAGATGTGCGCCAGAGCTGGAGCCAAAGGAGAGCCCAAAGTTACACCATCTATTTGTTTGTATAATTTTTTGTTAAATCAATTGGACCAGTCAAGTGTGGAGCTTATTCAGATACCCACAATAACAAATAAGGTAAGATTCTCTGAACATCACTGTTCAGCAAAGTGAGGGATTAAAGTTTAAACTTTTATTGGAGAAATATTATTAGGTAAAGAAATCAAAGTAGTGCAAAGATTTCATTTGTATTTTGTACCTCAGGTTCTCGCAAAAACGTAGAGCCATTTATTAAAATGGGTTCTCAACCTTTAAAGATTGTATTTGAAAAAGAAGTAAGGATGGATTTGAAAAAAAGTAATTTAGATTTATTCACTTTAAGCGTTATTTATATTGGCAAACTTTAAGTAACTCGATTGCTTTGATGTTTTGCAAACTTTAAAGTAAATATTTAAGTAAAACTAAATACCAAAAAAATTGTTAACATCTGTAAATTTGCTATTTTTAGTTATGATTTAAAAGCGATTACCGAAAAAAGAAGATAACATGAGTTTAACAAGAAAGTTTTAAAAAACTATAAGTTTTAATTGATTTTTAGTAGTTTCAAATAATTTCTTTCGTTTAAATAATCATTTTCATTTAGAACATTTTTGTTTTATAGATCCGAAAATACAGTGCTTGATTTCAACGTATTTAACAATTTTTTAAATACTTCAAGAAAAGCTGTCAGTTCAAATAAAATATTAAAGCCTAAGGTAAATAAACAAAATACCTAATTTAGCATCAATCAATAAGTTGGTAAACATTCTCGATTTTCAGTTCCGTAAAACCAATTTCTTAACGAAGGAACAACGCGAGATTTGTTGGGATAATCAAACATCGGAATATGGGATTCCTGTTCTTCTGATCTTTTATTATAAATATTATCAACATTAATACCATGTAATATTCGACACAACTGGCAAAATGAATGTTTTCTTTTGAAATTTGGTAAATCTTTGTCTTGCATCGATCTCCATTTGAAATATTCTTTATAAGCCGATTCATTTTTGTCGAGATAATTCAAGTAATCGCCTAATACTTTAGGAGTTTTAAAATCTTCTACGAATATAAAAGACCCAGGAGGTACAACTGCTTCGTAATCAGATTTTGTTGCTCCGTATACAACAGGTACAGTACCCATATTTAAAGAATTTACAAAAAGTTTTTCAGTAATGTAGTCTTTGCAATGAAATGCATTTTCAAACGCCATATAGAATTTATATTTACGAATTTCATCTAAGTTAGCCCACCCGGTTTTTGGAAAACATCTCCCTTTTCGATCCAGTTTTAATCCAGCCTGAATCAGTTTTTCAACATATTTCATTCGCGTTTGTGCAAACCTGGTGCTGCCGCAATTTGACACAATCCAGATTGCAAGTTTCGTTTTCTTTTATATTATTTTATCCACGGTTAAGTTGGCACGTTGAGCCCGATTCCAAGAATGATGTACATTTCCATAGGGAACCCAAATGTCAGAATCTCTCCTGAAAAGTTACAAATAGTTTTTAGGATTAAAATAAACTCATTTGCAACACTTTGTCGTTGAGTAATTCTCAAAAAAATTTTTATTATAATAAAAAAAAAAGCTTAATAGAATTAAAATTTTCATCACCGTCAATCCTGACAAATCAGCCAATTTTTCAAATATCATATTGATCATAGTTACAAAAATGATATTGCTAGCAGTTTTGCGAACTTGTTATATTTTTAATCGGGTCAAGTTCAAACTAGCAAAAATTTGTCAGGCAGGATTCTAGTTCAGATTTTTTCAATTTTCAAATTTTTATGTTCAAGTTTGAGTTTCCGCTCGACAATTTTTAATCTGATTCCAATTCATGTTTAAAAAAATTGTTCAAAAATTCTGTCTCCTTCGATTTTATAATATATTTATAAATAAACATTCCACGAAAAAATCTAAAATAAAAAAATGCAAAAAATTTCAACATTAAAATTTGCAATACTTCTCATTCTCATCAATGACACCTTTTCTGCTAACAACCCTCCAAAATTGTTGTTTTCTTCAAAATTGCACAATTAATGAACTCAAATAGGATTTTAATAGAAACCACTAAACTCGAGTCTGGTGCTTCTCATTTTAAGTAGTTTGGTTTCTATTAATATTCCTAAATACCTCATGTTGTTTAAAATCAAATAGGATTCTATATTTTTTAAAGTTAAAGTCCATGATTGAGTTTGAGTATAATGATTGAAGCTGGCAGTATATCAAACAAATCTTGATGAAAAACTATTTTGTTCGGGAAGCATAAGAAATATTAACTTGGAAACTAAGTTCCTGTGTTTTTTTAAATCTATTGTGTTAGATAAGGTCTTCATCTGCGTGAGACAATGTTTTGTGTATGGTGGGGCTGGGAGGAGATTATCAATTATAAATTGCTTGAAAGAAATTAAAAGGTCAACGCAAAACCTTATATTCAACACATAGAACGACTCGAAATGCCTATTCAAGAAAAAATACCTAATCAGCTGTGTGGCGTTTTTTTGATGCTTGACACTTTTGATGCGTTTTTTTAATGCACGTATTTATTTATTTTATCTCTATATTTATCCTCCTGACTTGCAGGAAAGACAGGAGGCGCTAATACATAGGGTAAGCAATTACCCCAACCTGCTTCCGGAGATACCAAGATATTGCTGTCCGCTTTTAATTTGATAGAGATACAGTATTACTTTAATTTAGAACTGCTTGCCAAGACCACCAAGCAAAGGAAAGTGTCGTAAAGTGTCTTTTCTTAGGACACAACAGAATGGCGCGAGTGAATTTTGTACCGAAACCATGTTGGTCATAAGTATGACACTTTAACCACTCGACCACGCTGCCAACAAATATATGCCCTCATATCGCCAATATGATTAAAGAAGCTATTTAAACGCATGGCTAGGAAATGCTGCCGCACCCGCCGTACTCAGAAAATTTGGCATCGACGGATTTCCACCTCTTTTTATCTTTTTCAAATGCTTTACGAGGAGTTTCACTCAATACTGATGCAGACCGAAAGCTTGGTCGGATGACTTTTTTGGGTCAAAACCAATTGATTTCTACCAAAGAAGTATGGACAATCATGTTGAATCTTGGAAAGAAGTCGTAAGCAACAAGGGAGAATATATCATTGATTGAATAATTGTTAGTTTTTTATTAAACCTTTAAAAATTTAAATTAAATAAAAAAGAGGGAGCTTAATTGCCAACCCAATAGTAAGATTTTTAAACGATGTATTGTGAAAGCGTTAAAAGCAGCCGCTAGCTGTAGTGCGTATCATGACAATCGTGGAGTAACTCCATTTGTTGGGAGTTGTTATACTGTATTTTTAGATATCAAAAGCAAAACAAAACAAGACTTAAGAAAGCTATGCGATTTACATAAAACCAATATTTATTTGTTTCTGTTTTTTTTTTATTTTATTACGGTTTTGTATAAACTAGTTTATTCTTATTTGAGTATAAAAATAATATTCCTATTTAAAAGCAGATGTTTGATGGTCTTTTTTATCGCTTCTAAACAAGTTTACTTAAAGATAAAATTATAGCAATAAGGTTGTGCAAACAATTTGATCCCCGACTAATTCGAAAAAGCTAAATTAAAATTTTTATATGCCTATTAACTGCTCTAGAATCAGCGTTTTCCCTAAGCAATTTCAATTGGTCGATACGGTCCAACAGTAACAATTTAAATTATTATTCAAGCTAGAATGATAATCAAGACATATTCGTTTTACCCTACTAACTAAACATGGTACAATATATTGTTTTTAAGCTTAGCACAGTAACCTTCAACTAAGTTTTTTTTTAATATAAACTAGTTTTTGTAATCTTTAAGTATTATTTATCGGTTTCTAAAATTGCATACAATAAATGTTTCAAAAAATTAAAAAAAACTCAAGCGTTCAATGATAAGCTTACCAAAGTGATTGAAGAGTGCCGAGTTAGTAGATAATTATAACTAGAGCCTGCCGGCGAAGAGTTTTTATAAGAAAAACAACAACAACCAAAAGATTTAATGAAATATAACGTAGCTCTTCGCCTGATTAGCATTTGTTCGCCTTGCAGGTGCTGTTTACACAAACAACATTCAATTGTTTGTGCAAAATCAAATTGAAATTTTTATGTTTTTTTTGGTTTTAATGATCACCAAATGAATAACCAAACATGGTAAAAATATACTTTTTAAAAACTTTTATATGCATGTTGCGATGTTTTTCGTACAAATAATAAAATTTAGATAAAATAAAAAAGCTAGCATTACATTGTATGGTAATCGACATATCAGCAACGAAGTCATAAACAAATAGCCTAGTATTGTAACCTTACCGATATGTCATAGTCAAGTTAAAATAGTCATCGTACTTTGCAAAGTTTATTTGCCTAAATTCCCACAAAGCAACAGGAGATTCCGCTGAGTGCCAAACAAAAAGTTGATCTTTAGATCTAAAAAGAACGATTTTACGAATAAAAATACATTAGTTTAAAAAATGTGTTCTATTTTTAGTTTGATTTTGCTTTAAGCTATATCTCTGCTTATGAATATGTTGGTCTTGCTTGGTACGATTGTGATATAGAGAAAAAAATATATTTCCTCCCTAAATTACACAACGTTTTAATACGTCATCAAAAAAATGGCATTATAACAATACATTTTTTTAAATTGTTATGATAAATAAACGTTTAATTGATGAGCACTCATTTTACACGCAGTTTTCTTAAGGCCCGTTTCCACTACGAGCGTGGAAAAGAGCATTCTTTCTCTCTTTTATTGATCTTCGATTGAAGCGAGCGGTTAAAATTGAAGCGAGCGCAAAAAAAAGCAATAAAACAAACAAAGAATGCTTTTTTCCACGGTCGTAGTGGAAACGGGCCTTTAGTTTTAAAAAAAATTTTAGCGTAAAGTAGGGTATAACGTTACATAGGGTAAAATGTTAAATTGAGTTTATGATGTAACAATGCATTGTATCCCGCAAACTAGCAAATTAGATTACACGCACTTGTTAAAACATACCCGACAATCCTGAAAAGTTAAAAAGAAATTAAAGTTTCCCAAAAACATTATTGAAATTTTTTCACGTATTAATCACTTATTAATTGCAGAAATAATGTAGAATAGCTATGTAAAAGGAATGGATAAAAAATTTTTTTTTAATTATATCCAAAACTCTGCAAGTTTTGTTTATTTTGGAACTCTAGAAATCCTATTTGCTTTGGGATGATCATATGTCATATTTTTATTTTCTAGTTATTGAATTAGGCTATGCAGAAAAAAGGACATAATACTTTTTTAATATTATCTTATGCATTCCACAAATTGCAACGGTTCGTTTGTGTAATTGTTTCATCCTTTAAAGTTTTGTTCAAAAACAGATCTCGTGCTTGGCGCAAAAAAAAGCTCAAAAAAATTAACGTCAATATATAATGAACCGATTCTATAATCAAGAAAATACTTCCATAAGCCGTGCGCTTAAAACCTACGTTATAATGGATACCTGTATCGACTCAGGTTGAATCAATTTTTGTTTGTTTTTTATCCTCAGGATCAACCTTTATACTAGAGATAGAGGAGAGACACTGAACGTCGAGGTCGAATAAGACGAGACACTGGAGTAGCGAAATCAAGACGAGATGAGACGAGACTATGGAGTACCAAGACCAAGACGGGACACGAGACTTTACATAAGTTGCTTTAGTTTAATACAGGGTTGTGGAATCAAAGTCCGACTTTGGAGTAGCATGTTTTGGAGTGGAGTCGGAACCGAACTAGTTTTTGAAATATGCTGAATCAGGAGTCGCTTTTTTAGATGTGCTGGAGTCGGTATCGTATTCATATTTTTCTTTGGCCACTCCGATTTTAATTTTTGATAAATTGCTGGAAGCTATAGTAATATTATCATCTGAATAATTTAATAACAAGCAAACGAAAAGACGGCAAGTACTTGGGCAGATTACCTTTTAAACTTTAATTCAAAGTGCAAACTAAAAGCAATTGTGGATTTTTATTGACAACCAGATGTGGCTTTTTATATGCAAAATTTAAATTAATTGTGGAGTTGGAGAAATTTTTTTTGACTCCTCCTCCAGCTATTTAAAATTTTACGATTCCAACTTTCACTCTAAAACTTTTGAAGAAACGACTCCAAATCCATGCTAAAACGTGCAAATCTAGCGACTCCAGCGACTCCAATTTCACAGTCTTGGATGTCTAATTTAGCGTAAATCGGAGTCTCCAAAAGCAATTAGGACTCCGACTCCCAACTATACAAAATCTAAAAATTCAACTCCTACTCGCGAATCCGACTTCATTAAATCTAAAAAGTTACTCCGACCAGGGGTGGGGTGATTAAATGACAAATGTAATCGATTACAATTACAATTACTTTGTCGTTCTGCAATTGCGATTACGATTAATCAAAATTTGAAAGTAATCGGTTACGATTACAATTACTTACCCATTCTGCAATTACAACAACGATTACTCAAAATGATTATGAGTTTTTCGATTGCTACAGCATAAATTCTGAAACGCATTGATAGAATGATCTTTACATTAAACAGTATCACGATTAGCATTTAGAATGTTTTTTTGTTACATTCATTAACATAAGTTTTGAAATCGTTTGTCTCAGTTGTTCTCAACCTGGTCAAGTCGGATTCAGAAAACTTTGAATTGGTGGAGTCAAAATATAATTTTTCCGATTCAAAAACCGTGCTTTAACCCAGTGTTCTTCAAACTTTTTTAATCGAGATTTATTTTCCACGGCCAAATTTTTTCGCGACCCCTAAATAAAGGTCTTCACCTAGAATCGATCTCTGATTCCGCTATTTTCCCCCAAAATCAAGGTGTTCTCTACAAAAAAAAAAAAAGGTCTTCGCTTCGAATTAATCTTGTATTTCGCTACTTTTCTTCCAAAATCATCGTAATCTCTAAAAATTTAAAATCTCGCGACCCCCAGTTTGAAGAGCCCTGCTTTAACCAATAATAACAAAAAAAATCCTTAAGAACGTGAAAATCTTCAACATAAGTCACGAAAAAGTCTCCCAAATTAAAACATTGACCTTCGCCTATAAAGCTTACATTACCAATTTTGCTTTTCCAATGCCAGGCATGCCAGTTAAACGATGAAATTTTTGCAGTGTCAAGTCGAATTATTACATTGCTTTAACGAACAAATTTAAAAAGACTTTGTTGCCACTGAATTTACCTGATGTTGTAGTGCCTCAAAACAAAGCAAGACTCGAGTTTGGTGGCTACAGCTTTATTGACCAAACTTGACAGAAATTGACAGATTGGTGGTTTCGATCAGAGCATGGACTTTCACGCTATTTTTTAGTCTCTTTGCATACTATTAGCTTTTACAACTAACCCTAATTTTATGCCGACTATCTTACATTGTTGCACTTTTTTCAAAACTGGAAGAATTAGAAGAGAACTTTAAATCAAGACATAATTAACCATTTAAAAAAAGACGTAAAAAGTGGAGAGTCTATTGTGCAATTATAAGTAAGATGGATATAGACCAAACCCTTGAAGCACAATGTAGTAGACCCAAGTCCATAAGGTCGAGTTTTGAAATTTATTGTAGGAGCTAAGATCTTTAAGTAAAAATACTCTCAAAAATAACAAAGCTATCCATTAAATTTTATCTTAAAATTTTTGGTAGCGGAGTTTTGAGAAGAGGATTAGTTCGGTCGAAAAAATCTTGGTTACTTCAGCTTTTTCGTTATTTTTATATCTGATTTTTTAAAATTTGTTCTGTGCCTTTACTTTTGATAAATACACTGTTATTGAAAAAAAAATCTTTTCTATATGATAATAATTTTGTCAATTAAAAAGCGTTTGCAACAACTTACCCCACAAGGAGGGCAAAAAGTTAACAACCTTTAGCTTGAATTAACTTTATAAAACAGAGAAATAAACAATTTTCTAAAAAGAGCAAATAGCAACAACAATGTAAAACTGTGAAAAAATTTCGATAAGTTTTGAGAAAAATCTATGCAGTACATTAGGCGAGAGAAAAAATAAAAAAAAGCTCTTTTTACACGCAAATTACCCTACTAAACTGCAACCAACTACTTTACATAATTTATTTATACTTACCTTTGTTTTGGTAATGTTTTATAATTTATTTGATTGAAGTAAAAAATAACAGCTCTGGTTTGATTGCTTTTCAGCTGAAAAGAAATAAATTTAAATAAAGTTAGCTGAAATAAAAAGGTTTAACTAAAAAGAAATCGAAAGAATTTTTTTCAAGTCAATTTAAACCTGTATCGACCTTTCCATAACAGTTATCGCCAAATTAAATTGCTAAAAAACAATACTTGAAAATTATTTAACGGAGCCTGAAACACTTAACCGCGGGAGAGCAGTCAAAGGGAGGTGCAGCAGATGAAAACCTTGATCAAATCGAGCAGTCCCGCTTGTTGGTCGGATAGCTTACGGTCAAATATTCTGACGATAGAATACAGGCTAAAACGCGGTTTTTGGTCTGAAACTTACTTTGACACTCAGCTTTTTTCTGACAGTTTTACTTACTGGTAAACAAACTTAACTTTTATTGGCTGGTAGGATATAGCAACTTGTTCTATCTTCGACGCGTGCATATTTGTCAATTTAAGGAAGTTGTTTCGAAGGACGTTTGAAAGTGAGCAGTGTGATTGAGAAATAAGCGTCGTAATTGTTTAGCCAGGTAATTTTAATCTGGTAGAGCACGGCCCGCTAGTGAACCTCAAATCTATTTCTGGTGGGTCACAGATCTTTTTAAAATAAAGTCATAGGAGAGATTTAAATAATAGTCAAGTAAAGTTACCAAGGTCAAAAAATTTAGCCTTATTAGAATGCAGATGATACGCCAGCAAAAATAATAAAATAAACTAATGAAAATTGTTTAATTTTTTATAAATTTAATATAAAAATTTGCAATACATGCAATAAAAACATTTTTTTGGAACATCACTTGAGGGACCATCGGTATGTTTTCTATTTCACAGGACCGCAATTAAAAAAAGGTTGAAAATTACTGGTCTAATCTCAAACATAAGCAAATAGTTTTACAGTATGAATAAAAACAAATTTAATAGAAATTCTCGCTATATAGCTTTTTTACTTTGAAACAAACGTGTTATTTATAGCTGAAATTGTTGACAAAAACATACAAAAATTATGAAAGCAACTAAAAACCATTAACATTAGTTTTTGCAGTTTAAAACAAAATTAAACCAACAAATAATCAGTAAAGACTTACACTAAAATACTTATATTTTGTTTTGAAAGCGTTTCTTCCGTAAATAGCCAAATTTATTTAAGCATATATGCGAAATGATTTGAATAAGTAGCAGCTTTTTTTTAGCGATTTTTGCATCTCAAAGTTAGGTATTTTTCAAGTAAGGTGAAATAACTTTTTTCAATTTTGTAAAATTATTTTTTAAAACGCTCATAGATTTAGTTGCATTCATTGGATGATATTGGACAAGTTTATACGGCCAATCCATAAATGCATTTAGCATTATGAATATAAAATCGATTAACTATCTTACTTTGTTTTTGTCGTATGTAAATTCGCAAAAACCGCAAGTGTTTTTAGAAACGTGAGGTTGACGCTTGTAACCAAAGGCTGGTTCCCAAAATAGTACAGTGAAACGCTAAAAATAAAATGGAATTTAACAAATTTACATCCGGTGAAAAAATAAAAATGAGTAAATGTTTTTAACAATTAAAAGTCTTGCATTTTTTCTGCAAAAAGACGATAGCTTTATGTTTATTTTTACTCGATGGGGATTTTACCAATAAGTCAATAGAAAAAATTGCACCATTGCAACATAGATGTGATGAAAATAAATTAATATCTCAAGAGCCTCATTATTTAAGCATTACAATATTCTTCGTCAGTCCGATAAAATTAAATAGAGTGTAACTTGAAATTAGCAAAAATTAAGCACAAAGATATTTTTTGTTGAACTGTTTGTAAAAGTAAGCTTAAATCTTACTAAGCACGAAATAGTAGCTCTGCATACCGCAGAGTTGTACTAAAGACCGAAAAAGCATTTGAGTAGTTTTTAAAACTGTACATAACAATGATTTTTTAGTCCACAACAAAACCTTGAACTAAAAACTTTCCATTGCATATTTTCTCATTTATTTAGTTTGTTTTTATTGAATTTATTGTTAACATTAGCAAATTCGGAATTAAAAGCACTTATTAAACAAAGCGAAACAACAAATTTGCAGACCGAAAGAGTTAGATCAAAAAAGTCTCCGGTCGGCAAAGAAACTTATCAAAAGAAATCTTGCCCCTGTCAAAAAACTGGTTTAGATGCATATGGCCATACAAAAAAAATTTAAATCAGAAAAAAATAAAAAATTGCGGAAATTCTTTGATTATTTTAAATTGTAAATCATTTTAAATGATTGAAACTGTTGATAGCAAATGGTAATACAATGAATGGAAGTATTAATAACAACCATTACCTCTTTGCTTGCTTTTAGTAGAGCTGCATTCAGCGCTTCCGCATTAAATACTTCTAAAATAATAATAAAGTTTTACTTGAGATAAACATTATGTTTGACGCCTTTCTGAAAAGCTTGACATATTATACCCTAATAATAGCGTGACAAAAAATTAAAAGGTTTAGCAAATTTACAAAAATTTTTGCCAAACTCACTGTCAATTTATTATACTCTGATTTTTGCTTTAGAATTGATATTTCTATTGGTGGCAAGCGTTTAAGGCTTTTAATACAGAAATACTGACCTTTAGATTTGCCTAAATTTTTTGGATTTTTGTATGAATATTTTCGGTTTTTTTTTGGTTTGATTGAAGTTTTTATCCAAAGTTCTTTTATCAAAGTGTCTTCATACAAAATAACGTAAAGAAGTAGGTTTAAAATAATTAATATTAAACAAACAAAGAAATTTTGGGTTGAAGGCATCGAAAAAACTGCAGTGATATATATTTTGAATTAACAACTTTAAGTTTTTCTTCCTAATTACCAATTTATTCTATTTTCATACTGACCTATAAGAAATATTTGTTTAAAACAAAATAAGAAAAAATAAAACAAAAATTTTTTTTATACATCAGCAGAATATTTTTGTCAAATTTTTAATGGTAGATTAACAAAAATTTTCGACAAATTCTTTGACGTAACTCGCTGAACCAGTAATATTGAACTCATTTACGATAAAAATAAAAAATGTTTAGCCTTTAAAAAGATCAATGCAGTATGTTTTACATGATTGTAATAATGGCGTTACAAAAATACTTTTAGACAATTTTCTAACAGACCAGTTAACGCTAAAGATTAGGGCATTTGGTCCAGGAGTATTAAATCTTTTGTTAGATTTCTTGTCTGCCCAATCTGACCAGAAGGATAACTACGATCACGTTGTTTATCCAAGGCCCACTAAATGGGTTTAGTTCGGGGCAATGTATAGAAAAAAACTGCACTTAACAGATTACGTTGTCAACAAATCTTGTAGGCCTACTATTACCCAGCGAGCAATTAAAAATATTAGTGCAAACCCGATGCACACTCTTTATCATCTTGCTCAGCAGCAAGAGTCTCAAACCGGGGCCCTTTGAGAACATTTTTGCGGCCCGTGACGCATAGTTGCTAAACTGCTACCAAAAGAGGACTTTATGATTTTACCAAGTTTTTTTTAATTATATTTTTTTGAAAAAAACTAAATTTTAATAACTAACATTTTATTTTATAGAATGTAGTTTGTTTCAGGGAGAAAAATTGCTTGTTAAAAAAGAGATATTTTTTAAAAATGACAAGATTTGTATTATTTCAGCACGATCGATGATATTACTCATTTTTTATTTAAGATAAAAAAATATTTAGTTGTTATAAAAACTTAAAACGTACGCCGGTACTGCACAACAATGCAAGGAGATAGATATAAGGTGTATTCAGCAATATTAGGAAAAAAAGTAGTGTAACTGAAGTTATAATTACTGAAATAAAGAAGTGTAACATTATTAATAATAAACTGTCCACCGAAGACGCTGTAAAAGTGAGTTTTACTATCGTGAAGTTATAGCCAAATCAAGATAGCCTTTTACAAAAGGTTTATTCATAAAAAAACGTGTTTTAAAGACAAGCGACATTTTATGACCTAATCAAAAGAGACCATTTGAAGACAAGCTTCTTTTCTAATACAATTGCATGCAAAATTACAGATATAGATGCTAGCGAGGAGAAATATTGCCCAATTAAATTTATCTTCTATTTGAGACTTGCTTTGACTACGAGCGTGATATTGAGAATTTTTTGTTTTTTTAATGATTTTTTTGCTTCGCCTCGCGCTTAAGCGCCGAAAGAAGTAAAAAAAGCATAATAAAACAAACAAAGAATATTCAATTTCACTATCATGGTAGAAAGGAGTCCTTATTTTTGTTAAAGTGTTCTTAGTAAGTTTTTTGTTTCATGGTGAATTGTGGCTCACGGTTGATATACATGGTTTTGCTTGTCCCTCAGACAAATTTAATTTTGAAACCTCAACAGTTTTAGGAAATTGACTTTCTACTGCTAGAGACCCACTGCATTTGCCGGGAAATTGCCCCCCTGCCTTTTAATATTCTGAAAACACGGGGGCACAGGGGGGCAGATTTTGCCTTTTGAAATTTGTCTTACAGAAATATTTTTAGATCTGCTCTACGTTTAACCTATGTAATCTCGATCACCATCAAATGCAACAATGTTTCTAAAATTAAAGACATCCGTAAGTCATGGTACAATAATGAAAGTCACAAAAATCGTAAGTTTTAGGTAGTGATGGATTTTGGGTGAGGCGAATGAGGCAGATGTTTGTTTAGAGTGAAAGGATGATTTTGAGTGAAGACCTTTGATTTTGGGACGAAATAGGAAAATCAGAGATCGACTACAAGTGAAGACTTTTTTTTTTTTTTTTTAGAGAACACTATGATTTTGGGGCGAAAACAGGAAAATTGGAGATCGACTACAAGTGAAGACCTTTTTTTTTAGAGAATACGCTAATTTGATTGCGACATGGTTGCTATAAACGACTTTTGTTGGAGTGCCTTTTTAACAAAAAGTGCCCTTTTTTGAAATTTGCCCCCCCGGGAAAAAAAACTCCGGCGCCCCTGACTGCAATACAGCAAATATTGACACTTTCTCGTTTTGAACCAGGTTTTTATCTCAGCAGTAAGCATGTTTGGGCTACCTTTGTCCATAAGAGATTAAATACCTTTTTTTTCAATTTTCACCGAAATTGGAGATTGATAGGGGTATACTTTATAATTGATTTTTATCAAACAGTAACGTTTGCAAATCCCCACCAACTCCATATTTTCCAATGTTTTCTCAACTCTTTTTATATAAAAGTATCAAAAAATATATACCATAAACATATTGTTGTTGGATGTACAAATTTTTTAAAAAATTAAATTATGTTCTACCGATACAAAAAACCTATTTAAACTTGGAAATAACATACTTTTTTATTTTTTAGCTCATTATAGCCTATAAATGTTTATTAGTTATTGATTTTGTTGCTAGTTTTAAAGTTATCTACTTCTCTTATATTCTTTTATCTTTAATTTTGTTTCTATTAAACGTCAAATCTTATTATATCAGATTTCTTTTAAAAATCTTTGATAATCTCTGTTTTTAATTACAATTACTTTTACTTTACTTTTATTCAGCAAACATTGCTTTTACCTCAACCTAAAATTTAACAAAACGATAGAACAACAAAGTCGGCGTGCAAAAAGAATTTTCATATTCGTCGCCTTCAGCTATTCTTTCCAACGACGAAATTCTGTTCGTTTCTCATTGTTTTATGACAAAGCCTTCAGTTCTGGTTTGGTTACTTTAAGCACAAAAAGAATGCAGTTGATTGAAATCACGTCGAAAACAAAAAAAACTCAAAAGTTTTATTTAGTTAAGCGACAAATAAATTTGAAAAAAAACAAACTGGTTTAATACAATTATTTGCTTTTTATTGTTTTTTTTTTAATTTAAAACCGTGGTGAACAACCTTTAAATGTTGTGAGTAAAAATTTGAAAAAAGAGCCTTGGCTTAATATAATAATTTCATGCTCTTATATTTGTATAATATTGCAGTTTTGAATGTATAATTTTTTAATCATTGATAAAAATACTCATATAAATGAATAAAAAAGTATTTGGTGTGTTATGCAAATGCATAAAGCTTTTAAAATTTTTTGTATTGGAAAATTATTATCTTCAAGTATTTAAAAAAATATCTTAAGGAGTTATAATAAACATATCACTGTTCCTTAAAAAGAAAAAGAAAGGGCAAAGTACGAAAATAGGAATTTTAAACAATTTTTTTTTAAAAATTAATTAGAGTTTATACTCGTATTTATCCTTTGCAAATATCTTAGTAATGTACCACTATAAATTCTATTTGCCTTCAATATTGAATCTATTCAGGAAGTCCACCAAAAAGTTTTTCAAACATTGCTAAATGCAACTTTGCCGCCTGGAAATCATTTAAATGCAGATTTTAATTATCGCAATATTTAAATATTTGTTACCTCACAGAAATCATTTTTTATTCTAGAATATGTTTTCTCAATTTTAAAAAGTCACACAAATTTTTCTGATAACTCAGTTTCTAGTTACTAAAAATTAGGAAACAGGAAAAAGCAAAAAATCAATTTCAGTCTTCAAATTAACTAGTGACTTTGAGTTATTTTTGTGTGCTTTACTATTAGACATGTCAAATGCTTTTGACATTATTAATCAGGTCTGATGTCAAATGCTTTTGACAAATCCGAAAATATACCAATTATACCTTGATTTTCTTCAAAAGTTTGAGTAGTATTTTTAACAAGTAATGAAGTGGCATGGCTCGTTGAGTGACTTTTGCGGAAACCAAATTGGTATTCATCAAAAAAATTGTGCTGATTTAGAAAAGTGAAAACTTGCCTATATATTAATTTTTCCAAAATTTTAACATGACTGGATAACGACTAATGGCTTGTAGTTCTTTACCTCATGTGCAGAGCCTTTTTTTAAATACATGTATTACTTTTGCTACTTTAAATTTATCTATTTCTTCAGCATTTATTAGTGAAAGGTTAAAAACATGAGACAAAGCAGACAGTATGCTTTCTGAAGTTGATTTTAGAACTTTTGTAGGATTTCATCAATTTCACATCTATTTTTTGGTTTTAGACCCGATAAAATATTTTTTAATTGCTGTAGACTTATAGGGTTAATATACAGTGAATTAGATGTTGTTGAAGGAAGATACTTTTTGCGATTATAGGAAATTATAAGTAACCTTTTGACTTGTACAAATTCGAGCTTTTGTGAACTTGATTCAAGTTTTGATAAATTTAGACTAGAAAAGAATCAATTATGGTGAAGTTGAACACGAATTTAGCTTGAGCATTTTAGCAAAAAATTCGAATTTTTCTTGGTTTTAAAAGTTGTTAGATTTAAACTGTAAATGTCATCATGCTCACAATGTATCACAATTTATATCTTTAAAACTCTGCCACCACTTCGCTAGAGAGATTAAAGCCAAAAGTTTTATCGCTCTCAAATAATACGAATTAAAACAACAAATTTGTTAATAATAGTTAAGTGACAACGTCGTAATTGTAATTTGATTTGCGGTGAAATATAAGTAGACTAGATTTAGTTTTCAAATTGTTTCTGTTGTGCATGAAGCATTTGCTGCTATAGCAAAAAAATGTAATCTTTTTATGACATGTGTCTGTATTTTCTTTATTGTTTTATCTCAATATATTTGCTGCAATTTTTTAAAATAGTTAATAGTGTTTTACATTTATATTTACTTACAAGGAATAGTTTTATTAATAAAAAAATTGAATTCAAGTTTTTTTTCTGAGCATATTCTCAGCTGTCGAATTGTTGCTTCGAAATATTATTCAATATTAGAAAAATTTATAAGAATTCAAATACTGTTAAGAATAATCCACATTAAGCAGCTTTTATGCAATGTTTAAAAATTAAATAGAATTTGTACACATTCTTTTAAATTTAAAGAATCTGTTCATATTACCAACATTTCTCTTACGTGCTTAAAACTCCATATTTTTCAGAGTTGCACAGGTCAATTGACATATGTAAAATACGCTAATATAAAACTATAAATGGCATTTAAAAAAAGGGGCCCTCTATAACCCTAAAAATGGGGGCCTGTGGCAACTGCATCATTCGTCTCACCCAATATCCACCACAGCAAATAAAGTATTTGATGGCGACCGCAAGGTACTTGGTCCCAGTTCAAACTCTAACCCTCATCATAAGGACAAAACTATTTTTCCTACTTTTTCTGCTTAGCGATCTGTAAAACCAGCTTTAAATTACAATCATATCATTACATAAATAAGCAAAGAAAACCCCTAATCTGGTCTTGTAAGTCAGGAGGATAGATGGTGGAAATAATGATGAAAACGTTACTCTCCATACATTATTTTTAAAGCATGGACGCATGAAATAAAAGAAGGCTAAAGACTAAGAGTTGTTCTGGCCTCGTTATTATAATAAACGTTGCTTTAAAATAGAATATTAGTTTCTCTAAACTAGAAGTTCTCAATCATTTTTAACCCTTAAACCCTTTTACTTTAAAAAAATATTTCCTGGATCCCAATACAAAACTATGTGAAAATTTTTGCAGAAACCATCATAAAGATTTTTTTGAGGGGGCTTCACCTGAATTCGAGAAACAATTTTTAGTTTCCAGCGTATTGAATACAAATTTTAATTCAAATTTAAATATAGACCAAAAAAATAAACAAATCATGACTTCAACCCCACCAGCACTTCGGAAAACTGTTTTACAAGTCAATCTATGTTTTTTATGGTCACACTCAAATTTCAATGGAATATATAATAATTCAATACGCTGACTATTAGAAAGCTGTTTTCCAATTCCGGTGCAGACCAAAAAAAGAGGTCATTCCATAGATTTGTAAACCAGTTCTGTGCACAAATACTAGTTAAGTTGAAGTGATGAATGACTTTTTTTTGTAATTGTTTGGTAGTCCACATGTCAAACTTACTTAAGAAACAAATTTTGTTTCTGTTCTGTTTTTAAACTGAATTTGCGGTCCGAAATTTAGTTTTCAGGGAGGTTTACTAAAAATCTTTGTTAACTGTGTTGGCCGGGGACCATCAAAATAATACAACAAACCTCGATTTAATATGTTTTTTTGGTGGACCCTCTAAAATTTTTTGAGGAAGTCGGTTAAAATTTTTTGCTCTAAACCAGGGTTCTTCAAACTGGGGGTCGCGAGATTTTAAATTTTAGATTTTTAGAGATTACGATGATTTTGGAAGAAAAGTAGCGAAATACAAGATTAGTTCGAAGTAAAAACCTGTTTTCTTTTTTTTTTGTTTAGAGCAGCGGTTCCGAAACTTTTTTTTTTCACGGCGCCCTTTGAAGAATTAAAAATACTCGCGGCGCCGTAATGAAAAAAGGTATTCAGTTCCATTACTTCTTTGAACAATCTTTCTTTCTCCGAAAATCAGGGTGTTCTCTAAAAAAAAAAAAAAAGGTCTTCACTTCGATTCTATATCCGATTTCCTTATTTTTCTCTGAAAATCAGGGTGTCCTCTAAAAAAAAAAGGTCTTCACTTCGATTTATATCCGATTTCCTTATTTTTCTCTATTTCCCTCCCAAAATCAGGCTGTTTGAAAAAGGTCCTCAATCGGAATCGTTCTCTGAAGGGAAGTTGCTGCTAATAACCTTCACAGTAAGTACAACAACTTTTGCATACTTTCGCGGCGCACAGTTTGGGAACCGCTGGTTTAGAGAACACCTTGATTTTTGGGCAAAAATAGCGGAATGAGAGATCGATTCTAGGTGAAGACCTTTTTTTTTTAGAGAACACCTTTATGTCGGGGGAAAAATAGCAGAATCAGAAATCGATTTTAGGTGAAGACCTTTTTTTAGGGGTCGCGAAAAGATTTGGCTGTGCAAAATGGGTCTCGATGAAAAAAGTTTGAAGAACACTGATATAATATATATATTGGCAATATTTTATTCCGTTACGTTATAAATTATCTAAATTTAAATTTTCAAATATTTACCAATAAGCGTTTAGCACGCTATAAGAAAAAGACGCGGTAAAACAGTGCTGGATTTAAATCCCCACAACTTTTCAACTGTTAAAAAAAGTTCTGATCTCGCACAAACAATCGAGATTTCAGAGGTGAGCATTATAGCAGATGCTGCAGAGTCGTTTCTTTTGTTTTCATGCGATTTTAGGTGCCACGGCAGTGTTGCAACATTTTATAAATAAAACTATCGCTGCTTGTTACTTTTCTAAAATTAAGCCTAAAATCAAACTGTTTTGTAATTTTTCATTGAAATATTAGGTTATAATTGTCAACCAAAAAGCAATTAATTTTCGCTTTTAAATTTAATATTCCAAAGAACCCGGTGCCATCAAAAAGTACTTCAACCAAATAACAATAGCAAAATACGTATAACTTTTGTTTGATCTACATTAACGCAATTCGCACGCTACATAATCTTTTACAGATTTTTCGATCCTGCTTTTTGTTTTAATAAATTTAGCGCCACTCTCTGATGGCTTCTTGCTGGGACGGAGTGAAACAGCTTTGAACTGTTTATAGCTTAAGCATTAGTAAAACCAACAAATTTTTTTTTTTTTGGATTTAAACTTTGCCTGTAAAAAGGCAACCCGAGGAATTTTTTTGGATTTATCTAAAGCATTTGATACAATTGATCATACAATATTACTTTCTAAACTTAATCATTATGGGATTAGAGGCAATGCATTAAAGTGGTTTACTAGTTACTTAACAGGACGTACACAACAAGTAAAATATGCAGAAATTCTTTCTACAACCACACTTGAAGTTACAAGTGGTGTACCTCAGGGCTCTAATCTAGGCCCACTTCTCTTCTTGATATATGTCAATGATTTTAAAAATTGTCTTAATAATAGTGATTCTTTGATGTTTGCTGATGATACAAGCATTTTTTTACAAAATAAAGACATCAAGGAGCTATTTGATGCTGGTAATAAAGAACTTCAACTAGTTGACCAGTGGTTGATTGCAAATAGATTGTCAGTTAATGTTTCTAAAACTAAATACATTTTATTTAAGACTGCTCAATACAAAGTAACAACAAAAAAGCAAACTCTCACATTGCGACAAAATAAAATTGAACAAGTTGAATGTATTAAATTTCTTGGTGTTTATATCCAAGAGCACTTATCATGGTCAAGACATATAAATCACCTAATATCTAAACTACGTAGTGTTCTTGGAACTGTTGTGAAAGTGAAGTCACTGTTAAACAAAAGATCTCTTCTTCTACTTTATCACTCTCTTATAAATAGTCAGCTTTCTTATTGTATTTTAAATTGGTGTTTTGGCAATAAAACTTTGGTTAAAAGATTACAAGGTCTGTGCTATAAATTTGTTAAATTGGTTTTTAGTTTTAACAGTAGCTCAACTGTTTGTGATATCATGAAAGAAAATAAATTGTTAACAATAGAGCAACTTTTGGCTAAAGAACTAATTGTGTTTATGTTTAAGCAAAAAAATGATAAAAACCCAATTGCATTTAAAGATGTTTTTACTAAAAACGAATCTAAATACAATACCAGAAACAAGTCTATCTTTATTCCAAGGAAATGTTTTAGCACAGTATGTCAGCAAGCTATTTCACACCGTGGTCCCGTTTATTGAAATTCCATTCCCTTTGACTTAAAAAACAAAAAACAAAGTGTTCGATCTTTTATTCTCGAGGTTTATAAATATCTTTTAAGTAATGGCGATAATACGTAATTGTTGTGTTTAGATTCCTAAACGCGATACTGCCCTATTTCTTTTTGATTACAGGTTTCTGGAAAGAAGGAAATGGAAATGGTGTCAAAATTTTTGAATTCAATCTCTGGAAGAAAAGCTTAAGCAGTCAAGGTATCCAGTCTGCACACAAAGCTTTAAAAAAAAACTCTTCTTATATTTTGATTGTCTGCATAATTTCAGACTCAAACAAATTGATTCTTTTTTACCCTTATCTTCGCTCTTTCATTAAAATTTCTTTTTGGCAATGGTCTACTGTTTCATTTTAGCAATTAATTTTTTGTTTTTAGAATTGTAAAATAAGTTTCAAAACAATTACTAAATGTTATTGACTTTGTTTAATTTTTTTATGTTGCTATTATGCTGGTCTGCAAAAATTTTATCTAATATTTTTTTTGTACTGCATGAATTCTCTTGTAAAAGTTTTTTTTTTTTTTTTTTTTTATAATTGTTATATTATTCATATATGTTTTTCCATCAACTTTGACTAGCATAATAGTTTTTTTTTGTTGTTATGTTATGTTATCTTTTTTACCGTTTATTGAATACTGGGCGATGCGATCGATAATCAGTCAGCGGGGATGTCTAATCTGTCTTTCTAAATTAATTCCTAACTCACCTTATTTAGATTCTAAATCAAATGGTTTAAATTTAGAGATTATATTATAAAGAACGAACAATTAATAAGAAAAAAAGGCGAATAAGAAATTAAATTTTGGCGGATAGATAATGAGTGCTAAGCTGTTGAACAACGTGTACAATATTGATCAATATTACAATGTAACAATATGACAGCGTTAAACAATATGATTCTCTCAAATTAACAACAACTTAACGTCCAAATTTATCGCCAAGAAGGAATAGATAAACAATTTGTTTTCACTCACGATTTTCGCACCGTCTCATATTGACGTCCTTCCACCATTCGACACGACGAGAAAATGAGCGGCTACTAATTTGATCACATGCTCTAGTCCTAGTCAGGGTTTCCAAATTATAAATATTATTTCAATATTTAACATCCTGCCCCCTAAATTATTGAGGCGCTTATAATCTACGGCAACGAAATAATTTACACATTAAATACGCAACACACATCAATAAAACAACAACAATAGCACATCATCTTTTGTGGCTGGAATTGTTCTCTTCCTTTGCTGCGAAACCTTCAAGATGCACCATTGTCCTGACGTCACGATTGAACACTCGACCGTCTGATAGTACAACCCTTGCCGTGCGAACATAGCCATTCTCGTCTGGGTAGACCTCTTCGATAACAGCCTTTGGAAATTCCCGCCTTCCTTCGCTTTCGGAATCCTTTAGCAGAATTAAATCTCCCTTTTTTAAGTTCGGCATTGCTTCCTTCCAGCAGTGTCTAATTTGCAACCAAGGAATATACATCTTGAGCCAGCGTTCCCAAAACTGCTCGGCAACTGCTATCACGTATTTGTAATTCTGTCGATACTGATCTCCCTTGCTAAAGTCATGAGATGGTAGGTCTGGATGCAGATTTCCCGTCAATATCGTCATCGGCGTCAATGCCCGCCAGTCCTCCAGTTCCGATGTTAGTTTGGTTATTGGACGGCAATTCATTACGGCTTCCACTTCGCACAGTATTGTCAGAAGCTCGTATTCCGTTGGGTTTCGTTTCTTCAACCCTGGGACCGCTAACAAACCGTTATGAATTATCGCGGCAAATACAGCTTTCAAGCTTCTTATCGCTCTTTCCCAGCTCCCCCCAGCATGCGGATTTTTTGGAACATTGAACCGCCATTGAACGTCAACCCCCTTTCGAGATAGGCAAGTCGCAATTCGGCTTCGGTCGACCTCTTCTGGAATCTTAGGAGTCGGTGTCCGGCACCCTTTTATTTGCTTTGATTTCAACAGTTCCTTCAGCTCTGAATCGCAGCCTTTGAAGTTCGTGCCTTGATCCGAATATAGGTACCGGCAGCATAGTCCACGTCGCGATGTGAAACGCCAAAAGCATTGTAAAAACGCATCAGTCGTCAAATCGGGTACAACTTCAATGTGACATGCACGTGACGCCATACAAATAAACAAAACTCCCCAACGCTTTACTACACTCCGGCCCATTTGTACTGCAATTGGCCCGAATAAATCAACACCGGTATGCTCGAATGGATGTTTTGGTACATTCACCCGACATTTCGGCAAGTTTCCCATTATTTGCCCCATACTTTTAGCACGTCTAATTTTACAGTATTGACACTCAGCAGTGTACTTGCGAATTGTGCTGATACCCCCAGACAACCAGAAGGTCCGTACGATTTGCGACAATACATAATTTGCGCCAAAATGACAAGACATTTCATGATAATATTTTACTAACAGTTCGGTAACACGACCACTTTTGGGTATAATATATTGATGAATTGTTTCATCAGGCAAGGCAGCATTTACAATTCTGCCCCCCACACGCAAAACTCTTGTACTTTGATCAAAATAGGGCAATAAGTTTTTAATTTCTGACAATTTTGAGCGTTCAGATCGATAACAATGTTGCAACGCATATTCAAAATTATGATTTGATACGACTTTCATTACTCTTTGGCCAAAATATTTTTCCTGGCCAATGCGTACTAGTTCGATTTCAGCTAGTCGCCTCTCATGTTGCTTCAAGCAACCAATTTCGCATTTAACATGGGATAAAAATCCTCTCTTTTTAATTTTATACAAGATATAGCGATATCTGTACGCGATTATTCTTAAGCATTTTTCATATTCTGAGTACCGGTCAGGTACATCACACAAGTACTCAGGTATACTTGCACATTCACCTTTCACTCTTTCTATTTCAACAGTAATGCTAGCGCTAGTTATATGGTCCGCCGTGTCGGATGTGTTTTCTCTCAAAAATAAAGGACCATTAAAATACATATTGTCATTACTTGCATCCTTTGGGTTTAACCCACGTGAGCACACATCGGCCGGATTACACGACGAACTCACATGTCGCCACTCATCTCCTCCACACAATCGCTTAATATCATTTATTTTACGAGATACATATTTCGTCAACCTTTTATCCATCGTCTCAATCCAATTTAACACAACAGACGAATCTATATACAGAACACATTCATTCAACGGTATTTTTATCGCTCGTTTTATTTGATTGTGCATTCTTGCACCAAGCAAGGCCGCAATCAATTCTAGCTTGGGAATGCTTATATTACTTTGCTTTGGTACAACCTTAGCCTTACCTATAACAAACGAGACGTGGTATTGGCCATTTTGCCTCATCCTCATGTATGTCACACACCCATATCCCTTTTCCGAGCTATCGCAAAATGTGTGTAACTGATAACTCTCTGCTTCGCTCTTCCAGAGGCTCCGCCTAAGGGATAAATTTTGAAGATTGGGTAACCCATTTAGCCATTTATGCCAACGTTTGGCTATATCTGCAGGAAGAGGATCATCCCACTCTCTGACCTCTTCTGCCACCTCTTGCATGATTCTCCTACCCGTAAGTAAATAAGGGGCACATATACCTAAGGGGTCAAATACTTGTGCGATTGTTGCCCAAACACCACGTTTTGTGCAAGGTCTTTCTTTTATATTTACCCTGGGAGATAGCACGTCAGCCACCGGATCCCAATGTAGGCCAAGAACTTTACACTCAGACACTTTTGAGTCCGTCACCTCTTTACAAACGTCACCATTTGCAACCCTTGAGCTATCGATATACTTTAGCACCTCTGGTGCATTAGATACAAACTTGCGCAATTCAAACCCACCTGACTGTAGTAGTTGCGTCAATTCTTGAGCGACTGTTCCTGCACTCTCCACGTTTGGACAGGAAACCAAACCATCATCTACGTAGAAGCTATCTGCAGCTGCATTCAACATTTGGGTCGACGCTCCAACACATTTCAAGTTATTTTCGTCTACCGTTTTCTTTAGGCAGTAGTTCGCCATTGACATGCTGCAATTCAAACCATACGGTAACCGTTTAAAGCGGAAGGTTACTATCGGTCCGTTAAGATCGTATTCTTTGAACCACAATATCCTCAATAAATTTCTGTCTTTTTCGTTTATACCGCACTGGAGAAACATTTCTTTTATGTCACAAGTAAATGCGACAGGAAAACGTCTAAATCGCATTAGCACGTGCCACAATCGCTGCGTAGTATCTACGCCTTGAAGTAAAAACGAATTCAATGAGGAACCCTTACCTTTGACCGAGGCATCATCCTTCTCTTTTTATGGCAAGTAACAAAATGAGGTATGTAATATACTCGGTCAGTATCATCGTTGCTATCATCAACCGGCTCTATTTTATCTGTTTTAATCAATCGATCTATCGCGTCAACATAAAATTGTCTGGCTTCTGCATCTCGTTGCAGTAAGTTCCTTTGTTTTAAAAGTCGAGATTCTGCCAATACTTTGTTATCACTCGGTAAGTCTTTATCCGTTCTGAGCGGTAAATCAACACTAAATCGGCCATCTATTTTTACAACAGAATCATCATACATTCGGTTACATGTCAAATCGTTTTTCGACGGCATTACATCATCATCATCGGTTTCTACGTCAAACTCGGCATAAAAATACCGATCAATTTCAGCATGCAGTAATTCACACGAATTTATATTACCATTACAAACGTAAGCCGACTCACCCAATTCGATATCGTTACCTCTCATCAACCGCAAATTATTACTGTGGATCTTGGCACACGTTGTATTGTCCTCGTTCGCTGCCACGTCTTCTTGGTGGATCGATTCAGTGGTTCCTACTAGCACCCAACCTAAACTGGATCGCTTAACGGTAACACGTGATTCAGTGCTACGCTTCACTTGCTGCATGTCCAGCAATGCTTCATAGTCAGTGCCAATTATTAAATCAATTTCACTGTTTTCTAGAGGGTCAAGTACCACTTCTCTTAAGTGAGGATTTTTATTAATGTCAATTTCTATTCTTCCAATAGGATTATTATGCCTGCCTACATGCGTCACGCAAACTACGTTCGCTAATCGATACAGTGTGTCCGTGTGCAGTCCTTTAATTTCTAAATCGATGTTGAAACAATTTTCCTTTGTTCTCGCGTTAGACGTAGCGATCATTACGTGTGCGGTGTTGTCATTTTTAATTTGAACTCCCAACATATTTGCTAACCGCCTTGAAGCTAAAGTGGTATCACTCCCAGTGTCTAGCAGACAATTAGCAATAACTCTCTTATCGCCGCCAGTTAGTCTCACTTGCACTGGTAATACAGGAAGCAATTTTCGGTCTTTGCTTAGAAGCACATTGTGGCATTTAACGCTGTCTATCGCCTCGCCTTCATTATTCTCTTGCAAATGGTTGCGGCTTTCTCTCTTTTCTAAAGTCTTAGTGCCGTCGTCATTAAGATTATCGCACAGCAGACTGTGATGAGCTTTACTTTGACAAATCTGGCATGAAGCATGCGATTTACACTTAGCTGCCATGTGACCAACTTCTAAACACTTATAGCATCTTCTAATTCGTTTTGTTATCGCCCATCGATCTCTTTTATTTAACTCAGCAAATTTACCACATTTACAAAGCGCGTGACTTTCTTTGTTTAAACATCCAACAACAGGACAAGAAGAGACACTTACATTTTGCGAATAGGCCTTTACATTATATTTATCACATTTATTTCTAAACTTGGATTCTCTATTCACTCTCTGGCTACTTTCAACTTTACTACTTTGTTTATTGCATGCGTCTAAATGTGATAGTGGGTGTGACACAAGATCTAGTTGTTCATTCACAAACGCCAACAAATATTCGAAGCTGGGCATGTGCACATTAGATGCGCTCAATCTCTCCGTTAATTTTTCTTTAGTTCGTTTTGGTAAACGCGTTATTACACCTTTTAAGATGCCTGGCGAATTTAAAATACCAATACGGTCATCTATTTTAAACAGCGATTGAATATCTTCTAACTCGTTCACCAAGGTTTGGAATGCTTCCACTGACCATCTTATGGGCTCAGGTCGAGTTATGTGCGCAATATGTGCTTCCGTTACAGAGGAGTCATTTCCGTAATACCTTTCCAATTTACTTAAAGCTGCTTCTAATGCCAACTTAGGATCTCTTATACGATCACAATTTTTTATTGCTTCTGCTGCCTTCCCAACGCATCTCGATTGCAGTACATCAAACATTAATGCATTTTGGCCACCGTACATTGAAATTATTCTCTCCATCCCTTGCCGAAAGGCAGTATACTTTTTTGGGTCTCCATCAAAGGCTACTTTGGCTCCACTTTCTAACAAAACTTTTTAAGTCAAGTACTGGTCTCCGACGCTGCTATTATATGCACGATGAGCTTCTGCGTATCCTTTGCTGATCGACTCATTTCTGGTTTTAGGGTTGATCTCCCACTTATTTATAATTTTAGTAATTGCCTCGTCATCGTTTGCGGCATCCGACCTTAAAGGTGATGATTCGGGACCATTCCTGCCCCCGTGTCCGTTCTCGGGTCCTGAGCTTGCTTGGGTTTGAGTTCGCGGTTCAGGTGCAAGCTGCTTCGCTAGGTTAGCTTGCACTTTCTTTTTCTTTAATTCTATTTCCGCTAACACCCTATTTTTCTCTACCTCTATTTCTGCGATTTTGACGTCACTTTCAGCTTCCAGTACTTCCTGTTCTGGGGTTAAGTCGGATTTCCTTGATCGACTAGATCTCAAACTACTTTTCCACGAGCTAGACAAGCGTGACCTACTCGACCTACTACCAGTATTCTTTTTTGAAGTTTGTCGCAGATCATTGGCTAGTCTACACTGTGAAACTCGCGCTTCCTTTAACGACTTTTTTAGCATGTCGTATTGTATTTCTGCTAATTCTTTTCTGTCAACGTACTCTTCAACTTTTAATTGGTCGTCTCCTGGCCTTATCCCGTCTATATACGAATCAACTGCATCTACTAGACGACGAAAGGTTAAAGAAACTTCCTCGAAAGCTGGTTCAAATATTGCTTTGTCACTATCTCGTAACGAACTAGAACATTCACGCATTGCTTTGTTAAAGTCGCGATTTAATTCTCGTATCTCTCTCTCAGTGGGAAAATACGTTTCTTCCGTCATTTTGTTTATTTCTCCCTTATCAATATTCTATTACAATATCACTATTGTCGCAATGTTACTTACTGCTGATCGGCTTATCGACGCAACACAATATTAATCTCTAAAATGTTAATTACGATTAATTCCGATTACAGTTTACAGCTTCAATCGAGTTTCAAAGTTACTTCAATTTTAAATTCAAAATCAATCTCAAAATAGATAATTTTATCTCCAAACAAATTGTTTATGATATTGAATACTGGGCGATGCGATCGATAATCAGTGAGCGGGGATGCCTAATCTGTCTTTCTAAATTAATTCCTAACTCACCTTATTTAGATTCTAAATCAAATGGTTTAAATTTAGAGATTATATTATAAAGAACGAACAATTAATAAGAAAAAAAGGCGAATAAGAAATTAAATTTTGGCGGATAAATAATGAGTGCTAAGCTGTTGAACAACGTGTACAATATTGATCAATATTACAATGTAACAATATGACAGCGTTAAACAATGTGATTCTCTCAAATTAACAACAACTTAACGTCCAAATTTATCGCCAAGAAGGAATAGATAAACAATTTGTTTTCACTCACGATTTTCGCACCGTCTCATATTGACGTCCTTCCACCATTCGACACGACGAGAAAATGAGCGGCTACTAATTTGATCACATGCTCTAGTCCTAGTTAGGGTTTCCAAATTATAAATATTATTTCAATATTTAACACCGTTAATATTTGTTTATTATTAGATGTATAACTCCGTAATTTTTTCGTATATACTTTCTGCAATATTTACTATTCTATTATAGTCACCAGTTGCATTTAGAAAAGGTTTCCGGACCTGGTGAGGTTTCTTTTTATGGGTGGTTTTTCTTTACTCACCTTGCTCAGTTGAGCTAAATTCCCATCTTGGCTAGCTGTGCCACCCATCATCATTACGCAGCCTGGTCATGCACTGGTTATTTAATCGTTCAGTTTATTTGATAATATTATTGTTATGTATTTAGTTATTTATTTTGTTTTTTTTTTTTTTCTTTTTTACTTCTTACATCTTTATCTGGTAACGGTGTTGCGGCCATGCTTTATATTGTCTTGTACTTTTACTTTATGATTATCATATGCATGTTTTAATGTCTGACGTTGTGCTGCTTCTTCCTTTTCTTGATCTTTTTAATATTTATAATTTTTGTGTTGAACTGTTTAATAATGATCGAGAATAAAAATGAATGAATGAATGAATGAACTTTAGAGAAAGTAACTCATGCAAAGCACTTTGTCTTTCTGTTAATTTCATTCACTAGTTTTTAACGTTTGCAAGCATTCCAAACCCTCACCATAATTTTCAAGTTTTTTATTAACTCCATTCTTTATAATATCAAAAAATATACTCGGATAACCCACTAGATACCTGCATAACTCCTGCATAACAAGTCTGCATGGGACCCGCACAGTTCCAGCACGTAATTTCTACGTGCAAACTTTTAAAAATATATTAAAACTTTATCTGATAAACTGTAAAGGACCTGCACAGTTCTGGCGCGGGCTTTGCACTCGCATTGGTGTTTTCAAAAACCTTATTCAGACAACACGAAAAGCTGCATGAGACCCGCACGGAACCTCCACAGGTTTCCTACTTTAATTGCCCGCATAACTACTGCATAAAAAACTGAACAGGAGCCTCACAGTTCCTGCGCATGTTTTCTAAGGGCAAACCTCAAATAATATTTTAAAATTTAGTCTGATAAACTGTAAAAGACCTGCACAGTTCGGGCGCAACGGTTTGCACTCGCAATGGTGTTTTCAGAAACCTTAAATCTGCATAAAAACCTGCATAGGACCAACATAAAGTTTTAATTATTTATTGTTGCATTCTTGAAAATATCAAAAATATATTTTATAAATTTCACAGGACCCCCGCACAGTTTCTGCACATGATTTCTACTTGCAAATTTCAAATAATATTTTAAAAGTTTATCTGATAAACTGTGAAGGACCTGCACAGGGCCAACAAGTCTTTGTTGTATTGCTTTAGATTCTTGAAAATATCAAAAAATATGTTTAATAAACTGCATGGGATCCGCACAGAACCTGTGCGGTTATCCTACTCGGATTGCCCACCTGGGACCCGCATAACACCTGTATACCAAACTGTACAGAACCTCTACAGTTCCTGCACATGATTTCTACTTGATCGCAAGTCATCTCGACTTGTCTCTCAAGAAGTGTCTGATCTTTGGAGGGCCACAACACTACACGCAGTAAATATCTCTGACAATTTTTCACAGAGAGAATTTGCTGCTGCCCTTCAACATTTAAAACCAGGTAAAGCTCCGGGTCCTGATTCCATCTGCCCGGAGTTTATACTCCATGCTTGAGCTGCTTTGAAGTCCTGGTTACGTGACTTCCTTTGTTTCTTTGTTCCATTTTGCGCCAACTCAAAATTCCCAAGATCTGGAGAAGAGCGTTTGTGGTGGCGATCCCAAAACCAGCAAAGCCCGTGGGGGACCCAAGGAGTTATCGACTGATATCTCTGCTCTGTGTCCCCTACAAGATCCTCGAGAGGCTTATCTACGCCCGCGTTGAGCCATTAATCGATCCACTGCTCCCTAAAGAGCAGGCTGGGTTCCGACGCGGGAAGTCAACCGTAGATCAAGTTGTTCTGTTAACCCAGACACATCGAGGATTCTTTTGAGGCTAAAAAGAAGGCCGGTGCCGTATTTATCGATCTGACAGCTTCTTATGACACTGTCTGGCACCGTGGCCTTACCTGCAAGCTGCTGAAACTACTTCCGGATAAGCACATGGTCAGAATGATTATGGAGCTTGTCCAAAATCAAAGATTCACCCTTACCACCGGTGACAGCAAGCAAAGCAGGCTACGCTGTCTTAAAAACGGCGTTATTCAGGGATCGGTCTTGGCTCCCTTCCTATTTAACATCTATACGTACGATCTTCCTTCCATGATTACCAGAAAGTTTGCTTATGCTGATGATTTAGCATTGTTGCACTCTTCTGGGAACTGGAAGGACTTGGAGGGGACTTTAAGCCAAGACATGTCTACACTTTCAACGTATTTCTAGACTTGGAAGTTGAAGCTCAGTCATACTAAGACGGTGACGACAGCCTTTCACTTAAATAACCGAGAGGCCAAACGTGAGCTAAAAGTCTACAACAACGGTAGACTTTTACCGTTCTGTCCAACCCCTACTTATCTTGAGGTAAAACTGGACAGATCGCTCACATTTCGTCACCATTTAGTGGCAATGCGCAAAAAACTATCCTCGCGCGTCACACTGCTGAGGCGACTTGTAAGCTCGGGATGGGGTGCTGGTGCTAAATCACTACGTATAGCCACCTTATCTCTAGTCTACTCAACAGCTGAGTACTGTGCGCCAGTCTGGTGTCGCAGTGCTCACAATCGCCTCATTGACAGTGTCTTGAATGACGCCTTGCGCATAGTTACTGGATGCCTGCGTCCCACTCCAACGGACCACCTACCTATACTCTCAGGCATCCAGCCAGCTGAGGTTCGCCGACTGGGAGCGACACTCTCCTTGGCGTACCGTGGATCTCTGGACCCCGATCATATCTTGAATGGTCTTTTAAGTGGGTCCTCAGATACTGGCCAAGTGAGACTAAGATCTAGACGCCCGTTTGTGCCAGATGCGCGGAATCTCTTGGACAACCTTGCCAGTCTTGGAATCCGCGCTTCTGAATAGAAAAATCATAAATCGAACGCGGAGTACTGTGAAAATGCTTCCAGGCTCCATGATTTTGTGCCCCGGACCGGTGCCAGGCCTGTTGGGATGGGCTTACCCCGAGCAGCTTGGGTTAAGCTCAACCGCCTGCGGACTGGTGTTGGGCGATTCCATTTGTTTATGCACAAATGGGGTCTCGCTCTTTCACCGAATTGCGAGTGTGGCGCCTCAGAGCAAACCCCAGACCATGTACTAACTGCGTGCCCTATACATTGGGCACCATATGGAGCACGAGGTCTGACGGTTTTGGATGACGAAACTCGATGCTGGCTTAATAACACCACTGCCAGCACCTGATTCAGGCAGTGCAACAGTCTGGGGTAGTAAAAGGATAAACCCTTGGCCCCAGTCCTGTTTGTGTCTGACCTGGAGTGGATACCCTTCAAACGACGACGACGACGACGACGACGACAATTTCTACTTGCAAATTTCAAATAATATTTTAAAAGTTTATTTGATAAACTGTGAAGGACCTGCACAGGGCCAACAAGTTTTTGTTGTATTGCTTTGGATTCTTGAAAATATCGAAAAATATGCTTAATAAACTGCATGGGATCCCCTTAGGAATTGTACAGTTATCCTACTCGGATTGCCCGCATTGCCCACATTTACTCTCAAAGGCCCTGCACGGGCATGTTGGCTGGGCTACTACGAGTTACGTGGATAATTCAAGATGATGAACAAAGGAATAAAACCAACTTATCCAAACATTTTTATACGTTGAAACGTAGCGAGTTTACGGGAATCATGTCTCCAATAGAGGATATTGCCATAATACAGGACTCGAAGTTTTGTAAAATAGATATCTTACAAAACTTTGATTTTAACTTGATGCAGATTGCAAATAAATTCAACATGTCTTAAACCCTTTCTTCTTTTCCTTTAAAAAAAACTCTTGTTTTAGCACTTGTAAACACTTGAGATTTTCATTATCACAAAAAAATTTAAACATCTAATCAAAATTCAATCAAGTTCAAATTCGAGCTTAACAAAAAATTTATAAATTTAAGTTTAATAATTTTCAATGAAATTCAGATTCAGCGCAATATCTTATTTTTATAATCAGCTTTGGAAGTGTATAAAATGCAAACAGTAAAGTTTAAAAATGTATTTTGCAATCTTATTAACATAAATTAGTGAATGCATGCTATAAAAATTGAAAACTTGATTACTTTTTGGAAATTGATTAGTTAAATTAAGATATGGCTAAATTGTGTAATCTTATTTTTCTGTACCGTCATCTAGTGTTCAAGAGCCCCGCTTTAATGGTGTTCTTTATAAACACCGCGGCGGTTCAAAACTTACTCGCTTCATTTTGCTATTGTGACCTTTAGAAAGAGATTTTGCGGCACTTTCCACAACTAGGTGGCCCAAGCAGCTGTAAATTTCAGTAATGTCTTGAAATAAAAACTGTATAACAAGACTACAAAATTTTGACCGAACAGCAATATTTTAGCATCTCCGGAAGCAGGTCAGGGAAATTGCTTGATGATTTTCCTAATACAATGCCTCCCACTTTTTTCTGTGAGTCGGGAGAATAAATACGTAGAGATAAAAAACAAAAGATATAATGCTATTTCTGCTTTTCTAATGTTGCCTTTGCTGTTAACAGAATGACCGAGCGTTGGACCACTTGTATAATAAAGAGTTCATTTGAAAAGACCAGGAAAGCTCTTTAATGCATGTCACACTTCATTTATAATAATTTTAATCATGACAATGTAACTTATTCCCGTTATAAATTCGAAGTTTTATTATAAAACAATAATCGCGTCGCCTTGAAGCGCTGCTCTCGTATTATGTAATATAACGTCCAATTCGCTCTCTATTGCTCGATACATGTATCTTTTTTTCTCTTTTCGCTGACAAAATGACGTAATATGTTTTGTCCAAGCTTTGCTATCTCAAAGGTAGTAGAATATTCTGGATCATTCGAGCGTATCGCTCTCTCCAGGGAGTTCTAGTTAAATCCCGCATATACTAGAATTTTTGTCGGCACGTGACTTTTATCTATATAAAGGCGATGCGTAACGAGATGATATGGACGGCGTAGCGAATGATACGGCGAGAGAGACGCCTAAAGCGAATAAGTGTTGCCTTGAGAGAAGTTAGAATTTGGGGCGAGTGTTGAATTTATTTTGCGCCAGTGTTTTGGAGTTGTGTTCTACAGAGGTAGAATTATTTGTGTTGATTGAATCAAGTTATAGCGTGATCAAGTTATTCAAGTTATAGCGGAATAGAATTTCTTCGATAGTGATTTTTGTAATACATTCGTTCTTATTAGAGACAGTGCTTTCTGTTTGTTGTGAAGAAGAGTCTTCAACGAAAACAATCCGAGCTTTCGTTAAACCAACTGTACAAAAGCTTCAGGCTCATAGCAAGACTACTTCTTGAGTCGGAATAAAATAAAATTTGAACATAGCTTTATTTCAGCGCAGGTATTCGGGTTACCTAGCTCAACTGGTCCTTTGGGATTCCCGAACAAAGTCTGTGACAATGCGCGTTTTCTTCCCTTGTGTGTGTTTTGCATATCAGTGGGCTTGCTTTAAAAAACTACAACGCAAACTAAGTTGTCCTTTAGGCAAAACCAGCAGTCAAGATTTAACTACCCATTCTTCAATGTAAGTAACCAGTGTGCGAAACAGATGTATACGGTCAGTGATGATTTACTGCAAGTGCAACAAGTGCAAACCATGTCCTAATAGCGTCCCCCATAAATCCGGCACCACTTGGAGCACGAGGTCTAACGGTTTCGGATGACAAAACTAGATGCTGCCTCAACAGCATCACTGCCAGCATCTGATCCGGGAAGGAATAGTAAAAGATTAATTTCTTAGCCCCAGTTTTGTTTGTGTCAGACCGGAGTGAATGCATTTTCAAATGGCGCAACGACAAGTGATAATTTTGAACACAGATGCAGCAAAATCAATCCCATTCTAAAGTTTTACTTAAAATCATTTCTCCAAAAAATAACTACAGTAGAACTAAAAACAAAAAAACGCAGCTGCCGCTAAAAGACGTAATAGCGAAATCTAATCGTCATTTAAGAGTAATCTAACGGCATTCTAGCCAGCTAAAATTTTAACAAAAAATTGAACCACACTCAGGGGCCTAAAGCGAGGGAAAGGAGAATCCATATAACTTCATCACCACTGAATCCAACAATTTTTCTAAAATTACAAAGACAACTGTGAATCACAACACAGTAATGAAAGTCAAGATAAAAGTTTCAATGTACTGTATGTAATATACTAGAGTCATTGATATCTCAAGTGACCTAACCCTCTTGCAATGCCCTATTCTACATGAATCAGTAAAATAAAGTAAATATATCTTAGCCGAAACTTTTAAAAATATAATTTTTTTATTAATAGTCAATTATTGATTCATTAACTGATGGCATACAACTAGATACAACCATTATAAAAGCGTTCTAAAGAAGAATAAAACATCAAAAAATTTCTAAATGCTTACAAAGAGCAAAAATTTCTAGTAATAATTATAAAAATTTTGCTTTAGAAGCAAAGAAATTGCGGCTTAATCTAAATGTGATTTTAAGAAGCGGCACAAGCTGTCTGACATAAACTACTCAATATTCATCTATAGCCGATATAGACAAAGTCAACCGTAAATCAAGTTATTCTGCTGGCCCAAAACATCGAGGATTCTTTTGAGGCTAAAAAGAAGGCCGGTGCCAATATTTGTCAATCTGAGAGCGGCTTGTGACACTCTCTGGCACCGTGGCCTTACCTGCAAGCTTCTGAGGCTTTTACCGAATAAGCACATGGTTAAAAAGGTTATAGAGCTTGTCAGAAACCGAAGTTTCACCCTTATTACCTGTGACACCAAGCAAAGCAGGTTACATCGTCTGAAAAACGGCGTTCCTAAGGGATCGGTATTGGCTCCCCTTCTATTTAATATCTATACGTAGGCTACAATTTGCTTTCCAGAAATTTTATTTATACTGATGATTTAGAATTATTAAACTCTTTTGGAAACTGGAAGGACCTGGAGGAGACTTTAATCCAAGACGTGTCTACACTTTCAGCGTATCTCCAGACTTTGGGGTTGAAGCTCAGTCACGCTAAGACGGTGGCGCAGCCTTTCACTTAAATAATCGAGAGGCCAAACGTGAACTAAAAGTCTGCAGCAATAATGGACTTTTACCATTCTCTCCAACTTCTACTTATCTTGAGGTAAAGCTGGACAGATCGCTCACGTTTCGTCACCATCTATTGGCACTGCGCAAAAAACTATACTCGCGCGTTACACTGCTGAGACGACTTTAAGGTCAGAGTGGGGTGCTGATGCTAAAACACTACGCATAGCTGCCTTATCTCTGGTCTACTCAACAGCTGAGTACTGCGCATCAATCTGGTGTCGCAGCGCTCATACTCGCCTCATAGACAGGGTCTTGATTGAGGGGTTGCATGCCTGTGTCCAACAAAATACTTACCCATACTTTCAGGCATCCAACCAGCTGAGCTTTGCCGACTAGGAGCAATGATCTTCTTGACTTACCGTAGATTTTTGGACCCTGATCCTATCTTGTATGCTCTTTTAGGTGGGTGCTCAGATACTCGCCAAGTGACACTAAAATTTATACGCCCATTTGTGCCAGCTGTACGGAATCTTTTAAACAACCTTTCCGTCTTGGCATCCGCGCTTCTGAGTGGACAAACCATAAATGGAACGCGGAGTATTGTGAGAATACATCCAGGCTCTGTGTTTTTATACCTCGAACCAGTGCCGGGGCTGTTAGGATGAACTTGCCCAAAACAGCTTGGGTTGAGCTCAACCATCTGCGGCCTGGTGTTGGACGATTCCATTAATCCATGCACAGATGGGGTCTTGCTCCTTCATCGAATTGCGAGTGCGGCGTCTCTGAACAAACCGCAGACCACCTTTTAATAGCGTTCCCCATACATCGGGCACCACATGGAGCACGAAGTCTGACGGTTTTGGATGGCAAAACTTGATACTGACTTAACAACACCTCTGCCAGCATCTGATCCCGGCTGTACAGCAGCCTGGGGTAGTAAAAAGATAAACCCTCGGCCCCAGTCCTGTTTATGTCTGACCTGGAGTATATGCCCTTCCAAACGACAACGACGACGCCGACATTAAAGTCTGAAAATAAAAACATTAAGACCAAACGCGTGACAATTTTAACCTATAAGACTAGGGTGGGCCGAAAAAAAATACGATACTTTACCCTCACTCTTGGTTGGCTTTAGGCAAGAAAACAAAATTTTGCAAATAAAAGGTAGTGGCTCCACTTGTGTGCTCTGCCACTTGCATAACTAGAAAAATTGTTAGTTCTACGAAAATATGACTGAATCGCCTCTCTCAAAATAACGTGTATGCAATAATAAGGCTAAATCGCCCCTTTCAAATTTATTGTTTAATTTGTCTGAATGAAATCATTGTTTCTTAATTTAAGCTACTTTGCATTACTAAATGCTTTTGAAAATTTATCATGTTATGACAAAAAATCAATATTTATGCTACTGCAAAGGTGCTTTCTTCGGCTGCCCTCTCATTAACAGACAATTTTTTAAAATATGTATTACATCAATTTACAGGCAGTGTGTGGCAACCTATGTGACGTAAAGACAACTCATTGAGACGCAGCTCACAGATAACCCACTGTAAAGAACGTTTAAGAAACATTTATAGGTATCTGATTGCACTTCTCTTGTATTCAATGTGAACGTTTGTGCCATCACTTTTATTAAGACTAAGTTTGTCTTCAAATTTAGTTTCATGAATTACCTGCCATAGGCCATGTGTAATGTAATTTCTTAGTCAGTATTGTAAGAGAGAATAATCGATTATACATATAAACAACTTTTGTGAAATTCTTAATGACTTTTATTATCAACTGTGATATACAGTATGCTAGTTGAGGAAAACTAGTTTCCTCTACGTTTGTGCTAGCACGTCACAGAAAACTAGTTATCTTAAAATCAGTTTATACCAAAGATAGAAATTTTAAATTACTGTTGGAATATTTGAGTATTTAAGCTCACTTTATGTTCTATATCCTGAACTTTTCTGTTGACAAACAGTTGGTGAGTATTCATCTTATTTTCAAATTTTAAGTTATCTCATTTTTTAATGGTAAATTATTCAGCTTTTAAGATAACCACTGCCCTTGCCGTTTCGACTTTATTGTTGTTGCAAGCAATTCTTTGGAACATAGGCTGCAATGAATATCTTTCAGTGAGTTTCAGGAAAAGCTTAGGCAGAAATGAGATCGCTGTAATACAAATTATCTAATCTCCTTCTATTTTTTGACATCACAATAAATTCCTCATCTTCAATCAGATATTAATCACCAGTTCATGATTTGAATTAAAATTGCCTCTGATCTTTTATTTATCTACAAATCAAACAGCTAAGAATTGTTTATGAAACTGATACTTTGGAAACGTGAGACATATTTTATTAGAATAACATATACGCCGTTTATTTAACTCATTAACCAGGTTGCATAGACCCTAAAATTTTTTAATTTGTGTATGATATTTGTGTAAACGTCAGTTAATAACAGTGATGACTGCAAGAACAAGAAATACCACTGATAAAATTTTTGGAAAAGAACGGTTTGCTCCTATAGAAAAATTTTCTCTTGGAAAACTGCCGACCTTGAAAGAAACTATTGATAGATGCTTGACTTTTAAAAACTATAAAACAGATGGAATCATAAGAGCTGTATCAGAAGAATTACTCAATTTATGGATCACATACAATGCCCACCCTACTTCAGTTAACGGTATTAGTAAACGATTAAAAACTATGATTGTGGAATTTAACAGACTTGTCCGATATGACAAGAAAAGCAGAGGTAAAAAGTACAAAAAAGATGTAGATATTTTTTTCAAAACAGCAAGCACTTTTTTTGATTTTTATCAACATGATTCAATGCATTTTTCTAATACAGAAAAGAAGCACATGCTCGAAATGGCTGAACCAGACTTTCAATTTTATGAGGACCAGAAAATAATTAGGGTCCAGTACTGTACATTAAAGTAGATACCATCTTCATCTTCAAATCTAAAATTTAAAAATCGTGTTATTCATCCTCAAAAGATGGAAACTAAAATTGTTTCTGATGCATTGTTAATGGAAGTTTCTGATTTTACAGACAGTGAGATGGAAAATTGTGCTGAGTCCAACAGCGACATTGATTTGTTCCATCTGAAGATCTTTTGAAAATCAAAAAAGTTTGCGATCCCTAGCTGAGGCTTGTGACAGATACCACATAAGCGATAGAGCTGGTGCTGCTATTGCATCTGCGGTCTTGGTTGATTTTGGTATGATTATCCCAGGTGAAACACAAAGTGTTATTGATGAGAACAAACTGAGAAGAGAAAGGGCCAAATTCAAAAATGAAACCAAAAAAAACGAAAAGCTATTTTTTGAGAAAATAGATGGTATTGGTTTTGATGGTCGACTGGATGTAACACTGGCTGTTGATAAAATCAATGAAAATCACTTCAATTTTAAAATATTAGAAGACAAACTGGTTCTAATAAAATTGATGGCACCAACGTTGATACTGGATACAACAGAGGTGCAATTAGATGGCTAAAAATGTTTTTTAAACGTGCTTTACAGTGGGTTATCTGTAAGCTGCATCTCAATGAGTTTCTTATACGTCACATATTTATGATTCTTGATGGAAGTACAATAAGCCCATTAATTTGCAAACCGTTGCAGATGACTTTTCCAAAGCAAGCAAAACACTAACAAACTATTTTGGGTTACAGTTACATTAATCATGCAGCGTTTAATAATGACATAATACCTTAATCCAAAGGGTCATTCATGCTCATGTAATTACGATTTTTTTTGTACGCATTTGTTAAAATAGCTTTTAAAGTTTTTTATTGTTCTATCTCTTTAACACTTTCGTATTCTTGATAGCTTAAATGTTTCAGTCAGCGTTGTGTTGTTGGTAACTAAAACCAATTCACTGATTAGCATGTGGAAAACATTTACTGATATTTCGAAGCAAAATGCATTTGATCTGTATCAATCTGCCTTTGGATACCCAGCATGGACTCGCAATTGTTAAATGTTTTTGAAACAATTTTAGGTATTCTTTAAAAAAGTTCAGTTGCAGGTATGTTGGCTAGTTTTAGGTTTAGCAACCAGTTAATAGATTTGTGTTTTTTTAGTGTGTAAGTTAATCGAGAAAAACCTGTGTAAAATTGGCTATTATTGGGGCTATTGTAGTAACTAGTCATGACAGAGTCAACTGAAAGGCTTTTACAAGATGCAGCACACTTTTAAGATTAAAGTTTTCAGCTCTGAGTTTATTAAAAAGGGTTAATATTGGCCGAAAAATTGATCGCTAAGTAAAATAACAGATTAGCAAAATAAAACTTTTTCGAGACATGGACTGTCTGCGCAAATTAAAATTCATCAGTCAATAGAAATTTGAAATTGCAGCATGGTTGCCAAAATTTGCTTTTGTTGGGAGTTCCTTTTTTTTAATTCTGCCCCGCCTGGCAAAAAAGTCGGCGCTCCTAAGCTCACCTGCTGCTAAATAAAACATAAAAGCAGTGTTAAAATCTTATTTCATCTTGAAGAAAACGTCATAACTTGGTAAAACTTTACTGCCGTCCAAACACATTATTGACAGCAACACAACAGCAATGACAAAATGATTAACTCATAAACAAATAAAACATAAAAGCACGCCAAAAGAAGGAAACAAGTTGACGGGAGGGTCAAAATTTTTTCTCAGAACAAAGCAACTTTCCCAGGTTGAAAGTTGAATTGAGACTAAATTGATTTTGCTTGCCATTAAAACACATTTCTTCCCACTTGAATACGATGCGTACAATTAACTGCTTCAACTTGCGGTTCCGTTTTTATACTTTGTAGTTTGCGATTTATTCCATTGACGCTAATTAGTTTTAATTTCATAAGTTGGCAAACATTTTCGATTTTCATTTCCGTAAAACCAATTTCTTAATGAAGGAACGACGCGAGATTTATTGGAATAACCAAACATCGGAATATATGATCCCAGTTCCTCTGATCTTTTGTTATAAATATTATCAACATTAATGCCATGTAATACTCGACACAATTGACAATAACCAGATTGTTTTTTAAAATATGGAAGATTTTCAATTTTCATCGATCTCCATTTAAAATATTCTTTATAAGCTGAATCGTTTTTGTCGAGATAGTTCAAGTAATTGACTAAGTCCCTGGGAGTTTTAAAATCTTCTAGGAATATAAAAGACCCAAGAGGTACAACTGCTTTGTAATCAGATTTTGTTGCTCCGTATACGACAGGTACAGCGCCTTTATTAAAAGAATTTTCAAAAACCTTTTCTGTGATGTAGTCTTTGCAATGAAATGCATTTTCAAATGCCATATAGAACTTATATTTACGAATTTCATCTTTGTCAAACACTTCGTTCTTTGGAAAACATTTTCCCCTCCGATCCAGTTTTAAACCAGCCTGAATCAGTTTTTCAACATATTTCATTCGCGTTCGTGCAAACCTGGTGCTGCCACAATTTGATACAATCCAGATTGCTAGTTTCGTTTTTTTTGATATCATTTCATCCGAGCCTATTTTGGCGCGTCGGGCCGAATTCCAATACTTATGGATTGTGTTGTAGGACATCCAAATGTCAGAATCTCTCCTAAAAAGTTATCAATCATTTTTAATATAATTGTTAAGTGAAGGGCAATATTTTATATATGAGTAATTTACAGTACCGTCAGGGAGGTAAGTGAGGCAGTGCCTCACCTGTGAAAATCAAATAAAGCAGAAATAAATATTGAAGTCATAGTTTTTTGCATAATAGTTGAAAAAATTAATAAAATTTATAGCATACTTGTAATAGTATAATGAATTTTGCTTTTCGACTCTAATTTTAGACGGTTTAATTGTAGTATTTTCAGCACTTTAATCATTTCGTTAAGCGTTCTTTTCAACAAAATCGCTAGTACACTTTAGTGAGGCAGCTTCAAGATTTGTCTCCCTTCAGATAAAAAAGGAAACAAACGTAAAACAATTGCGCTTTTTTTTTTGATAAAAATATCTGTTGAAATGAGAGAGATTTGAGGCATGCCGTTCTTTTTTTTTTTTTTTTTAATTTATCTTGGTATCTTTGGAAGCAGGTCGCGGTAATGGCATGCCTTATGTATAGCGTCTCCAATTCTTTCGTGTGAGTTACTAGGATAAATATATAGATAAAATAAAAAAACTGTTTGTTTAATTCAGAAGACTTAGCTAAATGTAAAAGAATTCTTCAAATAACTTTTTTTTAGTAGAGCATTTTTTGTTTGTATTAAATAAAATTAGTACTAACATTAATTTAAAAAAGTAGTGCCTCACCAACCACGAGCTACACGGCACGTCACTGGTAATTTTCAAAAAAAAATTTAAAAGAGCTATTGTAATTTATTGAGGGGCGACTCCAGGGCTTTATCGCTACTCAACTAGTGCTTGATATTGATGCAACAAGTTGCAATTTCACCACACAGTAGATACTTAAGGGCTAGTAGTAATAAATGATCCGTTTGGTGACCGTCCGATGGAGCAGGCGCAGGCGCACAGGCGCACCGACGTCAGTGCGTTCCGAACCCTAGACTCCATGAGCAAAAAGTCGAAACCCTATCTTTTAATGTTTCAAATCAATTTAGTTTCAAATTAATATTAATAAATTCTAAAATAAAAAATAAAATTAATAAATTCTAAAAGAAAAAATAAAATTAATAAGTTCGAAAAGAAAAAAAATAAAATTAATTCTATTGAAAACGATTTTAAGTTCTAGTCAGTTACGACGTATTTCGTGAAGCCGCGTCATTTCCTGTTCTGAATCGTATCAATTTGACCTTAAGTAAACTCTAAGTCCAAAAAAGCAATTTAATATATTTTAATCTCAAAGGCAATATTGGTGCACGTTTAAGCATTAATTTTTGTTAGACCTTTGTTGAATTTTTCTTGAAAACCTTAATTTTTGTCATACCTAAACTCAATTTTTCTTGACAGCCTCGAATTTTAGATATCTTTGTTCAATTTTTTTTTCTTAACAACCTTGATTGTTTGTTATACCTTTGTTTAATTTTTGGCAACCTTGATTTTTTTGTACTTTTGTTGAATTTTTGGCAATCTTGTTTTTATCATATTTATGTTTAATTTTTTCTAGGCAACCTTAATTTTTGTCGTACCTAAACTCAATTTTTCTTGACAGCCTCGAATTTTAGATACCTTTGTTCAATTTTAAAACTTTTTTCTCTAAGCAACCTTGATTTTGTTGTACTTTTGTTGAATTTTTGGCAACCTTGATTTTTAGATTGCCTATTTTTTCTACAATACCTTGTTTTATTTATGTTCAATTTTTTCTTGAAAACCTTGATTTTTGTCACACCTAAACTCAATTTTTTTCTAAACAAGTTTGATTTTTGCTATACCCTTTGTCAACCATGATTTTGTTATTCCTTTGTTGAAATTTTTTCTTTAAACAACTTTGATTGTTGTTGTAGACCATTCGTTTTTTACGTTCTAGTATTTATGATAGTAGACCATTAGTTTTTACTTTCTAGTATTTATAACACCATTCGTTTTTACTTTCTAGTATTTATGACAGTAGACCATTCATTTTACTTTCTAGTAGACCATTCATTTACTATACGTTTCAAGTCGATTTAGCTTCAAAAATTATTTTTAGTCTTTAGTGATATGCAGCTGTAAGATCTATTGAAAACGATTTTAAGTTCTAAACAGTTGCGACGTATTTTCTGAAGCCGCGTCATTTCTTATTCTGAACGCTATTGATTTGAGTTTATCATCTTTAAAAAGAACCAATACCCTATGTTGCTTACTTTTAATTGATATTGGTGCACGTTTAAGCGTTCCCTAGACAATCTTGATATTTAGATACCTACAGTCAAAAGTTTTTCTAGACAAGTTTAGATTTTAGATGAATATCAACTTTAAACATTTTTCTAGGTATACTTAACTTTTATTTGTACGATATTTTTTCTCTGTAACCTTAATTTGTGTTAAACCTTTGTTTGATTTTTTCTCGACAACCACGATTTTTATTATTCTTTTGTTGAATTTTTAAAAGTTTATCTTGATTTTTAAGTATCTATCTTCAATTTTTTTCTAAACAAATTTGATTTTTGTTGCACCCTTGTTGAATTTTTAAAAGTTTATCTTGATTTTTATAAATATTTTCAATTTTTTTCTAAACAAGTTTGATTTTTGTTACACCCTTGTTGAATTTTTGTCAAACACAATTTTTGTTGCACCCCTGTTGAATTTTTATTTAAGTTTTTTCTAAGAATCTTGATTTTTATAAATATTTTCAATTTTTTTTCTAAACAAGTTTGATTTTTGCTATAACCTTGTTGAATTTTTGTCAATCACGATTTTTATTATTCTTTTGTTGAATTTTTAAAAGTTTATCTTGATTTTTAAGTATCTATCTTCAATTTTTTTCTAAACAAGTTTGATTTTTGTTACACCCTTGTTGAATTTTTTCTTGAAAACCTAGATTTTTATTATTCTTTTGTTGAACTTTTATTTAAGTTTATCTTGATTTTTTATAAATATTTTCAATTTTTTTCTAAACAAGCTTGATTTTTGTTGAAATTTAAAAAATTTTTTCTTTAACAACTTTGATTGTTGTTGTAGACCATTCGTTTTTACTTTCTAGTATTTATGACAGTAGACCATTCATTTTTAGTGTTTATAACACCATTCATTTACTATACGTTTCAAGTCGATTTAGCTTCAAAAATTATTTTTAGTCTTAGTGTTATGCAGCTGTAAGATTTATTGAAAACGGTTTTATAAAGTTTGTATTTTCACTTTCTAGTGTTTACAACACCATTCGTTTTTACTTTCTAGTAGACCACTCATTTACTATACGTTTCAAAGCAATTTAGCTTCAAATTATTAATAAGTTCAAAAAGAAAAAGTAAGATGAATTCTATTGAAAACGATTTTAAGTTCTAAACAGTTACGCCGTATTTCCTGAAGCCGTGTCGTTTTCTGAATGGTAGCGTGACCTTATGGTCTTTCAAAAGAAGCAATGTGCTATGAAGTTTTTCAATATGTTCATCAAGAATTATCACCAAGTGTAAAGCAAGCAACTCTATAGATTCAATGTCTGTTTCAAGATTTTACCAAAAGAAAAACATAGTGAGAAAGTTATCTTTGCAGACAGTTGCAAAACTCACCAAATGTTTTCCCCAGAAGAAGATTGCGCAATACTGGTGCAATCTATTGCTAAAAATAACACAGAGGTGTTGCGCAATACTCAGTTTTCCCATGGGGATTTCCCTAGGGTATTAAAAGAATATTACTAAAAATAGCACAGAGGTTGCGCAATAACTTTCCACAGGTATATAAGCAGACACTTTTGGAGAATTGGTTATTCTACTTTAAAGTCGTTGAAGAAAGAAGAGCTATTCAAGATGTTCAAGTGCGATATTTGCGAAAGTACTTTTACAAGAGAGCGTAATATGCGCCGTCACAAGAAAACCGTTCATGAAAAGTCAACTGGAGTTTGCTGTAATAAATGCAAGAAAAGCTTTACCAGACCCGATAGTTTGAGAGCACATCAGAAAGTATGCTGCAAGTGCAGTCGTTGTGCTGAACAGTTTGATACTTTGAATTTGTTCAACAATCATCATTGTTTCATCAAGGAAACACCCCCAATGAAAAACTCTGTTGCAGTCAACAACGGTAAGTTTATTTATTTCAACGGTTTAATTTGGAATGAACACAATTGTTTTTCATAGATAGCGCACCCCCAACCAAAAAAGCGAAAATTACTTCTCAGAATACCAATGGTAAGTTTTTATGAAAAGTGAGTTAACTTTGAAATAATTTTGTTTTTGTTGTAGAACCCCAGAATTCTGCTAAAAATTTACTTGAAGTCGGAGAGCTAAACTCAAATGGTATGTTTTGATAAAAATTTTTTTATTTTACAGCTAATGTTGGTTTTTCTTAGATTGGTCACAAACTGGTGCCTCGCCGGAAAATTTATCAAAAATTCCGGCTGAAAATTCGGTTTCACACGGTAAGTCTATTTTCGCAGTTTGATTTTGAGGTACTATAAATTTTTATTTTACAGAAATCATAGAGGATCCCACAAAAAAGAAACCTGTAGCAACTACTAATGGTACGTTTTTTGTATAAAAGAGTTTGATTTGAAATTAATGTTGTTTTTTCTTAGAAGTGGAAGATGAGGAGATCAACACCCTCATGAGAAAACATTTTTCCAGCATCCGGACTTTTTACAAAAAAGGCAAAGTGCAATCCATATTTAATTTTTGTTACAATCAAGATCTAAAACTTTTAAACCCAAAAATTATTCATCAAATTCTACAATTTCAATTCCACCGTTTCAAAATTAATTACAGTTTCGGTTATATTCTAAAAAATATTAATGATAATGAATTACGATACTACCACTCATCGTTCAACAACAGTGTGATGATGGAAACTGCGCGTTTAATTAGCAATCGCCAAGAATTAATAGAGTTTTTGAATACATTATCCAAAGAATCCTTTTTTGAAAAAATCAACCGCCCCGACAGCAGATGGAAAGTGGTAGACATCCCCAATATTACCTTTTATATTAATCACATAAAGATGCCCCTCTTGGTGCCCCAATTTTTCTTCCTGATTATATTATGAACAACCACGGTTTAAGGAATGTCAGTGCTGAGGATCACTTATGCTTTTTTCGTTGTTTGGCAGTGCACCGAGGTGCAAACCCTCACAAATGTGAGAACACTGCCAAAAATTTATTTCGTGCATATTGTATTCATTTTGGTGTCGCGCCTGCAGATTTTGCAGGCGTTCAACTTTTTGATTTTGTTCACTTAGAGGATTTTTTTGAACTGAATCTCATTGCATATGAGCTCGACGGTAAGGTTGCCAAATTGGTTCAGCGGAGCCGCGAGTTCTACAAGGAGACAATGCGATTGAACGTTTACGAAAATCATCTAAGTGTCATTGTAGATTTCGAATACTATTGTGGTGTGTACCAATGCGTGCACTGTGATAAGTTGTGGACAGAAAACAATAACTATTATCGTCATACCAAAAGTTGTACTACCACGGTGCGTGAGATTTTTCCGGGTGGCATTCACAAAAATCCTGCCACTATTTTTGAGAAATTGGAGGAAATAGGGATTGTTGTTCCACACTGTGATCACCATTTTCCTTTCTTTGTGTGTTATGATTTCGAAGCGTATTTTTCCAAAAAACAGATTTCTAATAGTTCCATGTTAACTTTGGATACTTGTCACATCCCTTTGAGCGTTGCAGTAGCGAGCAACATCCCTGGCTACGAATCGGGTGTTTGTTTTGTCATGGAGGGCAGTGAAGAAGAGTTGGTACAAAAGTTAGTCGATTACTTGGAGACCCTGTCAGAAGTTTCTTATAAATTTCTTTTAGAAAAATTCAATTACGTGTTTGAGCAGTTGGAAAGGAGTGAAAATGTCAGAAAAGAAAAAATTTTAAACGACTTTAACTGTTATTGTAAGGAATTGGTTGTGCTCGGTTTCAATTCGGCTTCCTACGATTTAAACCTCATTAAACCAACGTTAATTCAAATTCTTTTAAAAGACATCCAATTTGTTATAAAAAGAACTAACAGTTATCTTTGTTTAAAAACATCCAAATTAAGGTTTTTAGACATCAAAAATTTTTTGGCCCCCGGTTTTAGTTACCGCAAATTTTTGGTAGCTTACGGGGCAGAGCTCAGAAAATTTTATTATCCGTATGAATTTGTGACTGATCTCGATAAATTAAATAGTGGATTGCCCGAACACAACGTTTTTTATTCTTCTCTTTCCAAATCGAACATCACCCAAGAAGAATACAATCTTGTAGTCAAAACTTGGACCGAAAAAGGATGGAGCTCCCTACGTGAGATGCTCATTTACTATAATGTTCTAGATTGCGTCCCGTTTGTTCAAGCCGTTCAAAACTTGCTCCGACCTTATCTTGAACAAGGTTTGGATATATTTAAAACATCTTTTTCGGTTAGCGGAGTGGCCAAACTACAGATGATGAAAAAAATTGAAAAAAATACTTTCTTTTGTTTGTTTCTCAAGCGGCATGGGGATCTATACAAAACCCTTCGATCTCAATTGACAGGTGGGTTAAGTTTGATTTTCTGCCGCCTTGCAATTTCGGGAGAAACCAAAATCCGCTCCCACGAAATAGATAATCCTGAAACCGTCAAAAAGGTGCTTGGTTTGGATGCCAATTCTCTTTACCTTTACGCTATTGCTCAGAATAACCCTACTGGCTATTTTTGTCGTTACAAAGAAGAAGAAGATTTTCGGCCTGACCCCTGCTCCAAATTTGGTTTTCAATCTTATCAGTGGTTAAGTTATGTAGCTTACAAAGAAAACACATTTTTGCAAACACGTTTCAATATGGGGGAAAGAAGAGTCAGCAAGTATAGTTTACCAGTGGACGGTTATTCTGAGCAACAAAACACCGTATATCAATTTCTTGGTTGTTTCTTCCATTCTTGCAATCGATGCAATACCAATCGAAACTCTGACGGGAGTTTGGAAGAGACACACCCCCTGAAAAACATTCCTCATGAGGATATTCGGAAAGAAACAGCAGACAACAGAAAAAAGTTGGAAGAAGAAGGGTTTCGCGTGGTGGAGATGAGGGAGTGTGAGTGGTTGAAGATAAGAAAACAACCAGAAGTTTCTCGTTTTCTAAAAACACTAAAATCGATAACACCCAAACGAAAACTAACTTTTGAAAAAATAATAGAAGGCATTCGAAAAGAGAGCTTGTACGGTTTTCTTATCGTTGACATTCACACTCCCAACGAATTAAAAGAAAAATTCAAAGATTTCCCCTTAATTATAAAGAACAGTTTTATTTCTCGAAAAGACATTGGTGACTATATGCAAAACGTGGCAGAGGAGAATAACCTTTTAAAAAAAGAACAAAAATATTTAATCAGTAGTTACTTTGCAGAAAAATTTTTAATTAACTCGGAAATGGCCAAATTTTATCTAGAAATGGGATTAAAAATTACCAAAATTTATGAATTTATCCAATTTTTTCCACAAAAATGTTTTGCTCCTCTGGCACAAGAAATTGTAAACTCCAGAAGATTGGCCGACACAGATAAATCCAAAGCGGTGATAGCTCTTACCAATAAACTAACTGGGAATTCTCTCTATTCCGCTAGTTTATTAAATAAAGAAAAGCATAGGAACATTACATACCATTCCGAGGAAACAGTCAACAAAACTATCAACGATCCTCGTTTTGTTCATTTAGATGAAATTAAAAAGGATGTTTATGAAGTGAAAAGTTTAAAAAATAAAATTGTGAATGATCTTCCAATCCAAATTGGTCTCAACGTATATTTAAATTCCAAACTCCACATGTTAAAATTTTTTTATTTGTTTCTCAAAAAATATATTCCAGATCGTCATTTTGAGTTGTTAGAAACCGATACAGACTCCATTTATTTTAGCATTAGTAGAGAAAATCTAGATGACTGCGTTCCTTCGCATTTAAAACCCAATTATTTTCGTGACAAGTTAAAATGGTTGACCTCCGAAGTGTGCCCTAACCACGAGGAAGCCTTCATCCAATGTAAAATTGAAAACAAAGCGTGGGACGCGCAACCTTGTTGCTCTTCCTTTGAAGCCTTCAACAAAAGAACTTTGGGTAAGATGAAGGTGGAATATGAAGGAAAAAACCAAGTTTGCCTTGCTTCCAAATCTTATTTTTGCCAAGGAGAAACGAACAAACAAGTTTGTAAAGGAGTGTCTATTGCCCAAAACCCTCTCACCTTTGATGAATATTTGAATGTTTTAGAGACCAACAAACCGCTTCTTGTAGAAAACCGTGGTTTTCGAAGCAAAAATCATCAAATTTTTAGTTATGTACAAAAGAAAAAAGGTTTAAGTAATTTTTATCCCAAGAGGAAAGTGTTGAGTGACGGGGTTCACACCGAGCCGTTAGATTTGTAAATTTTATTTCCTCACGCACCGTGGGTTTTTTTTTTTCCGTGAATTTTTTCAACCATCGAATTTTGTGTTTTCGTCCATGTTTTTCTGTGTTTTTCGTCCATGTATGTAACTATCGAAGTTTGTGCATTCATTACAAAAGGGCTATGTTACAACGTTTGCTTTCATTTTGTTCCACGACCAGCTAGCGTAATGTCTTTGCGATTTCAAAATCCAACTAGTTTTGTGGTAAGCGGACCTTCCGGAGTTGGAAAGTCTTATTGGGTCCTACGGTTTATAGACAATCTTAAACAACTCTGCCCTGAAATCAAACAAGTTATTTATCATTACGAGGTATGGCAAGCAATGTTTGATCGTTATACGGATAAAATAAACTTTAAACAAGGCATGCCGAGTCTTGAAGATCTAAAAGAAAGTCGAGATGCCTTTTTAGTACTAGACGATTTAATGTTTGCCAATTCTGAATTTTTATCCAAAATCTATAGCGTCTACTCCCATCACTTTCATTTCAGTGTTCTCATGACCGTACAAAATTTGTTTCATAAAGGTTTGCGTGAAATAAGTCTCAACGCACAAATTATGGTACTCTTTAAAAGTTGTAGGGACGTAAACCAAATTGCACAATTTTTACGACAGATCTACCCCAAAACCTATAAAAACGCACTGGAAGCATATAAAAACGCTGTATCTTTCGAACGAGGTTATTTGGTGATTGACTTACGCTGCGAAACACACGATAACCAACGTCTGCGTTCAGGGATTTTTCCAGAAGACACGCATTATCTTTATCAATGAACCGCTTGCGAAAAAACGGACCCACCTTGCGTTTGCTACAAAAAGCCCCTGCACCTTTGCAAAAGCGTATTCTAGACAAAGCGTCGTCCGAGTTAATACGTTGTCTTTGTGATTGTGCTCACAACGTGCTGCAAGGAAACGTCAACATATCGCGTCATCACAAGCAGAAATTAAAACCGCACAAGACCAAACTTCGAAAGTTGGCTGATCGTAAGGTAGCGTTAAAAACAAAACAAAGAATTATACAAAAAGGTGGATTTTTACCCATCTTGTTGTCTGCACTCGCTCCAGTCATTAGTGGTGTGTTGGGGACTCTTATAAAATGAGAAAATTAATCGCGTTGGAACCTGAAGTGTACGAAAAACTCAAAAACAAACATCAAGTCACGGATAAAAAAGTACTTTCTGAACTGGATGCTAAATGCAAGAAATCTTAACTTCCAACCGACCTGACAGCGAGAAAGTGACTCTATATAATGAGGCGTTGCAAAAATCAAAGTTATTTTTGAAAAAGTTTCAACCGAAAACACCAGTGAAAAAACCCTTGTCTGAAAGTGCAGTGCTAAAGCGTTTTAAAAAACGAACCAAAGCCAAAAAACTATTTAAAGACGCCACTAGCAAAAAGAATTTAGATTGGAACGAAGACGGTCAAATGCTTTTAGACAATCGAATGGTACCTGGATCTCATATTGACGATTTGTTTCAATCCAACCTAAAGAAACGAGACCCTACTTTACCCGGTGCACGCGAGTTTGAATCGATGTTATGGGAGAGCGTTTAAATTATTACAATCCTAAAAAAGAAGCTTCTTTCTTGGGAGCACATCGTTTTCCAAAAACAACCCAACAATGGTTGCAATCACAAGACACTTATACGCTTCACAAACCCGTACGAAAAAATTTCAAGCGCAGAAAAACAATTGTACCTGGCGCCAACTTTCAAATGCAAGCCGATCTCATTGATTTTTCTTTGCTCAAGTCTTACAACGATCATTATAAATACATTTTGGTGGTTATTGACGTGTTTTCGAAAAAAGCATTTACTGCTTACTTGAAAACCAAATCAAGCTCGGACATGATCCAGGCTTTTGAGCAGTTGATGCCTGAAATTGGCAAGTTTCAAAAATTGCAGACGGATATGGGACGTGAGTTTCTGAATCGACCCTTTCAAACCTGGTTAAAACAAAATCACGTGGAGCACTTTTACACTCAAAATTTTGACACCAAAGCATCCATTGCTGAACGATTTATACGCACTTTAAAGGAGAAACTATGGCGTTATTTTACCTACACCAACAACCGAAGATACGTGGAAGTGTTGCCTGCTCTGATTGAATCTTACAACAACACCTATCACCGATCCATTCGACGTGCTCCTAATTCAGTCAACTCTGAAAACCAAGAAACAGTTTGGCTCACACTCTATGCCGACCCCGAGTTAAGAAAACCAAAATTGAAAGTAGGTGATCAAGTCAGACTGTCCATGACTCGAATGCGGTTCCGCAAAGGCTACTTACCCGGTTGGACGGATGAGTTGTTTCAAGTTGCTCAAGTGTTTCGAGACAATCCTCCCTATTACAAGATCAAAGATTTACAAGACGAGTGGTTGGAGGGAACTTTTTACGAAGAAGAGTTGCAGAAAATTTATAAAAAGGATGACGTGTTTCGAATCGAGCGTATTCTCCAACAACGCAAGCGCAAGAAGGGTGTTGAATTTTTAGTAAAGTGGTTTGGGTATCCTGCTTCTTTTAATTCTTGGGTGTCAGAAAAAGATATTGTATGTTTCCTTTAAAAAATTGTTTTGTTTGGTGCACAAGTTTTGGTGATTTACATTGTGGTTTTCATCAGTTTGTACAATTTATCACAAAGCGACGACAACAAAGAACTCTGGATTAGTCTGCTTAGTAGCTCTGTAGGTTATTTGCTCCCGTCACCCTTTCTCAGCAAAAATGTTCCTCACCCTCCCCAGTAACTCATCCATGGATATTTATCCTGAAAACAAACTTTCGGATTACATGGTTCACTTCCCGAAAGAAATCAACTTGTCCGGATCGTGGGAGTTGGGTTTGTCCGAGATTCTGTACCCCAATACTTGGCACAACATCGACACCAACCAATGTTACATTTTCTACCAACGCGGTGCTTTGGAATTTGTATCAGTGCTTCCAGCAGGTTATTATCAACATCCTCAATATATCGTGCGTCAGATACTTCAAGAAATGAGACGAGAGTTTCAAAATAGAAACAAAACGTTGGTCAGCGAAGGAGTTTTGACGCAACCAATCGACTTTCTCTTTGATCTCACTTACAATCCTCAAACACAACTAACCACCATGTCCATCCAACACAAAAAAGGAGCACCTACGACCGACCGTAACGGTACCGCGCAACCAGATGTGGTGGTGACGCTTTCGAATGAGTTGGCTTCTATTTTGGGTTTTCGAAAGGTTTGGTATCGGGAAATCGGAGAGTACACTTCAGAAAACGTTGCCAACGTAGACACCGTGAATGCCATCTATGTCTATTGCGACGTTATCGAACACAGAACAGTGGGTCACACGCTCGCACCCTTGCTTGCTGTCCTTCCTGTAACAGGGAAGCCGGGTGCTTATGTCTCCAAAAGATACGACAAAATACAATACCATCCTGTCTTGAAGAAAAATCTTAGTGACATCCACATCTCGCTTCGTGACGATCAAGGAAAACGAATTCGTTTTCGCAAGGGAAAAGTGATTGTGACTTTGCATTTACGACCGAGAAAACTAAATTCGTTATAAAAAACAGATACAAAGGAAAATGGGCTTATTGTAAGAAATCAACGGTAGTAGAAACATGCGTGTCAAATATTGTTGTGACGCAAAGGCTTACGAAAACTATTATTTGTCTCAAGTCGGTCATGGAATGCCTTATTTTGCGGGGGCACGAGTGCAACAAGGTTATGGACTAGGTAATCTGTTTAGCTCCATTGCCAAAAGTGTCCTTCCTTTGGTCAAAAAAGGTGCCAAAACCCTGGGAAAACAAGTTTTACAAAGCGGTGTTGAGTTTGCTTCCGATGTCTTACACGGTAAAAACGCCAAACAAGCTGCCATCGATCAAGCAAGAGCTGCCGGTTCCAATCTCTTACAAACGGCTCAACAAAAAATAGGAAAGCGAAAAGCAGCACCGAGAAAAGTACAAAAGAAGAAACGCAAGAGACATCACGACATTTTCTCGTAAACCATGGCGACGTTAGTACACCCCAGTTCGGCAGAATCCACCACCTCTCAACTGGATTTGTTTTCGGTGCCACCAAGTCAAACTAGTTTGGAGGAAGGAAGTTTCACCGAATACCACCCTGTATCTGTATTGACCTCCACAAGTCCTATTGAATTTACAATTAGTGCTGAAAACTCCAACTACATTGATCTTGCCAATAGCTTTCTTTATGTGCGTGCAAACGTAATTACTGCAGCCGGAGCTGATTTGGCAAAGAATGTGGAAATTGCACCTGAATGTAATTTTTTACATACACTATGGACACAAGTGGATGTTTATTTGAACGGTTCGCTCGTGACACAATCCAACAACAATTACCCTTATCGAGTTTATATTGAAAACTTGCTTAGTTTTGGACAAGAAGCAAAAAATTCCCAACTTTCTGCTCTGTTGTGGCACCGTAACACGTCAGAACATTTTGATACTCGTGGAGCTACCAACCTAGGTTATACCAAACGAAAAGCTTTGGCTGCAGAAAGCAAAGAAATGGATATGATGGGGAAATTGCATCTTGATTTGTTTTTTCAAAATCGATATTTGTTGAATGGTGTCGAAGTACGTTTGCGATTGATTCGTTCCAACGATCTTTTTTGCTTGCATGGAAACGCAAACCAAGCAGATAACAAAGTGTCTTTGAAAGAAGTGACCTTGTTTGTTCGCAAAGTAAAACCCAATCCAGCCGTACAGCTTGCTCATGTCAAAGCCTTGCAACACGGCACTGCAAAATACCCGCTTCGACGTGTGGAAGTCAAGAGCTTTACTGTGCCGACCGGGAATCGAAGCATCACCAAAGAAAATTTATTTTTGGGTCAATTACCCACACGAATGGTAGTCGGTGTAGTGGACAATGACGCTTACAACGGTGTCATCACCAAATCTCCTTTTAATTTCAAACACAACAGCATCAATTTCATGACGATTTACCGTGACGGAGTTCAAATCCCTTCCAAACCACTGCAACCAGATTTCGCCAACGATCGTTTTGTTCGAAGTTACGCTCGTTTGTTTACGCAAACGGGTCAATATTATCGTGACACAGGAAATGCTATTTCGCGAGAACAGTACAAAGACGGTTGTGCTTTGTTTGCTTTTGATCTCACACCCCAAATGGATTCCAGCGAAGTCGGTTTTGAATTGATAAAGCATGGTAATATACGCATCGAAATTCATTTTGCTATTGCTACTGCACGTACTCTTACAGTCATTGTGTTTGCCGAACACGACAACCTGCTGGAGATTGATCAAGACAGAAACGTTGCTTTTGACTATACAGCATGAACACGTTGCAAATCGAACGCTTGCTCAAGAAGGATTTGAGAACCAAAAACATGTTTAAAAAAGTCTGTGCTTTGGATCAGTTGGAAAAACCTAATTTTCCGTCTGCTTACGTCATCAACTCGGACCGAGTAGTGAACCTGGAGAACATTGGGTTGCGGTTTATTTCGACAAACGCAGTCGAGGAGAATACTTTGATAGTTATGGACTACCCCCTACCTTGGTCGGTCTCGACTCTTACATGGATGCCTACTCCTTATCGGGATGGATTTACAATCGCAAAACCTTACAAGCGTACTTTTCCAGTTTTTGTGGTCATTATTGTGTCTATTTTATTTTATTTCGTTGTCGTGGTGTACCTTTGCATGCTATTGTATCTGATTTTACGTCAAACCTAACTGAAAACGATCGCTCTATTTCTCGCTTTATTTGTAATGTATCACAACATTGATTGTACAAATATCGTTTATTAAATACAAAAAAATCAAAATCTCTTTGGTTTAAAAGGTAGGGTTTTGTTGATAAAACTTGAGATTAAAAGCTAGCAACAATTCTTTTGAAAGACCATAAGGTCACGCTACCATTCAGAAAACGACACGGCTTCAGGAAATACGGTAGAACAATAAGTAACTGTTTAGAACTTAAAATCGTTTTCAATAGAATTCATCTTACTTTTTCTTTTCGAATTTATTAATCTTAACTTGAAGCTAAATTGCTTTGAAACGTATAGTAAATGAGTGGTCTACTAGAAAGTAAAAACGAATGGTGTTGTAAACACTAGAAAGTGAAAATATAAACTTTATAAAACCATTTTCAATAAATCTTACAGCTGCATAACATTAAGACTAAAAATAATTTTTGAAGCTAAATCGACTTGAAACACATAGTAAATGAATGGTGTTATAAACACTAAAAATGAATGGTCTACTGTCATAAATACTAGAAAGTAAAAATGAATGGTCTATAGCAACAATCAAAGTTGTTAAAGAAAAAATTTTTTAAATTTCAACAAAAATCAAGCTCGCCTAGAAAAGAATTAAATATAGGTATCTAAAAATCAAAATAAATTTAAATAAAAGCTCAAAAAAAAAAGAATAATAAAAACCAAGGTTTTCAAGAAAAAATTCAACAAGGGTGTAACAAAAATCAAACTTGTTTAGAAAAAATTGAAAATATTTATAAAAATCAAGATAAACTTTTAAAAATTCAACAAGGGTGTAACAAAAATCAAATTTGTTTAGAAAAAAATTGAAGATAGATACTTAAAAATCAAGATAAACTTTTAAAAATTCAACAAAAGAATAATAAAAATCGTGGTTGTCGAGAAAAAATCAAACAAAGGTTTAACACAAATTAAGGTTACAGAGAAAAAATATCGTACAAATAAAAGTTAAGTATACCTAGAAAAATGTTTAAAGTTGATATTCATCTAAAATCTAAACTTGTCTAGAAAAACTTTTGACTGTAGGTATCTAAATATCAAGATTGTCTAGGGAACGCTTAAACGTGCACCAATATCAATTAAAAGTAAGCAACATAGGGTATTGGTTCTTTTTAAAGATGATAAACTCAAATCAATAGCGTTCAGAATAAGAAATGACGCGGCTTCAGAAAATACGTCGCAACTGTTTAGAACTTAAAATCGTTTTCAATAGATCTTACAGCTGCATATCACTAAAGACTAAAAATAATTTTTGAAGCTAAATCGACTTGAAACGTATAGTAAATGAATGGTCTACTAGAAAGTAAAATGAATGGTCTACTGTCATAAATACTAGAAAGTAAAAACGAATGGTGTTATAAATACTAGAAAGTAAAAACTAATGGTCTACTATCATAAATACTAGAACGTAAAAAACGAATGGTCTACAACAACAATCAAAGTTGTTTAAAGAAAAAATTTCAACAAAGGAATAACAAAATCATGGTTGACAAAGGGTATAGCAAAAATCAAACTTGTTTAGAAAAAAATTGAGTTTAGGTGTGACAAAAATCAAGGTTTTCAAGAAAAAATTGAACATAAATAAAACAAGGTATTGTAGAAAAAATAGGCAATCTAAAAATCAAGGTTGCCAAAAATTCAACAAAAGTACAACAAAATCAAGGTTGCTTAGAGAAAAAAGTTTTAAAATTGAACAAAGGTATCTAAAATTCGAGGCTGTCAAGAAAAATTGAGTTTAGGTACGACAAAAATTAAGGTTGCCTAGAAAAAATTAAACATAAATATGATAAAAACAAGATTGCCAAAAATTCAACAAAAGTACAACAAAATCAAGGTTGCCAAAAATTAAACAAAGTTATAACAAAAAATCAAGGTTGTTAAGAAAAAAATTGAACAAAGGTATCTAAAATTCGAGGCTGTCAAGAAAAATTGAGTTTAGGTACGACAAAAATTAAGGTTGCCTAGAAAAAATTAAACATAAATATGATAAAAACAAGATTGCCAAAAATTCAACAAAAGTACAACAAAATCAAGGTTGCCAAAAATTAAACAAAGGTATAACAAACAATCAAGGTTGTTAAGAAAAAAAAATTGAACAAAGATATCTAAAATTCGAGGCTGTCAAGAAAAATTGAGTTTAGGTATGACAAAAATTAAGGTTTTCAAGAAAAATTCAACAAAGGTCTAACAAAAATTAATGCTTAAACGTGCACCAATATTGCCTTTGAGATTAAAATATATTAAATTGCTTTTTTGGACTTAGAGTTTACTTAAGGTCAAATTGATACGATTCAGAACAGGAAATGACGCGGCTTCACGAAATACGTCGTAACTGACTAGAACTTAAAATCGTTTTCAATAGAATTAATTTTATTTTTTTTCTTTTCGAACTTATTAATTTTATTTTTTCTTTTAGAATTTATTAATTTTATTTTTTATTTTAGAATTTATTAATATTAATTTGAAACTAAATTGATTTGAAACATTAAAAGATAGGGTTTCGACTTTTTGCTCATGGAGTCTAGGGTTCGGAACGCACTGACGTCGGTGCGCCTGTGCGCCTGCGCCTGCTCCATCGGACGGTCACCAAATGGATCATTTATTACTACTAGGGCTGTTTAGAATACGCGTGGAAATTATGTGTTCTTTTTGAAAATTTATTTCGGTGACGAAAGGTGCAAATTAGGTTACCAAAGGAACAGCCCTATCGTTTAACGTACGCTACATGTATCTATAAGCGGCATACACAGTTGCTTACTCAACACAGTTTTACATGAAATAAGATAAAAAATAGTAATTAACCATCCGTATGGTGCATATATTTAAACAAAATCATTATGTGTAAACAATTATTATTCATTTATATTATAAAACATTACTGTAGGCTAAAGATAGTGACTAAAATTTTGTAATAAATTAAAATATACGGTGACTAAAACTATGAACTCTTAATCACTTGCACACCTTATCATAAAACAAGTTCTATTTCTCTGTAGTTCTGTTTAGACTCCGTACCTGCGATTACCCAACCACTAAGATTGTTGCGTCACAATAGTCACAATGAAAAACAATTTGTCTCATCTTAGCTTCCGCTATTTCTTTACAGCCCGAGTTAAACATATAAGTTAAGCAAGAAAGTACGTGGTTCAACAGTCTAGACGCGCTTGTGAATTTCTTTTTTTCTCTTTTTCTGTCCTAATCTATGGCTATTTTACTAAAGCACGAGTTGAACATAAAAGTTAACCAAAGAAACGTCTGCTTTGACAGTGTGCACAGTCTTGTAAATTTCTTTTTTTCTCTCTTTTTGTCCTAATCTATGGCGTTTTCTCTAAAGTATGAGTTGAACATAAAAGTTAACCAAAGAAACGTCTGCTTTGACAGTGTGCACAGTCTTGTAAATTTCTTTTTTTCTCTTTCTTTGTCCTAATCTGTGGCTATTTTTCTGAAGTACGAGTTGAGCATTAAGGTTAAGAAAAGAAATGTCTGCTTCGACCGTCTACACCTGCCTGTGAATAGTTACTTTCTCTATCCTGCATTATGGTTATTTCTTTGTGGTCCGAGTTAACATAAATGCCAATCAAAAAAAATGACTGCTACTGCATACTTTTTCTGGATCTTACTTCATACAATGTCAAATTTCTAATCAATGTTGACTTTAAAAAATTAAAACTAAACAATGCTAGCTTTTATTTTATGACTCGGTCTGAGTCCGAATAGTCCGAGTTCCTGAGTCACTACTAAGTTTATTATATCATAGCACTTCTACAAAAACCAGGGTTATCGTAATGTTCAAGGGAGTTTTTGTTAAATGTCGGATGTGGCGCAAGCAAAACGTCAGCATAACATTTTCATTGCTACAAATCAAAATGTAACGCCAGCAACAGTGATATCAGTGCATGGTGAGTTATATTTTGGCCTACATTTAATAATCTTGCTGGTGGTTTATCAATTTCGACTGTAATATTTTTTAAAAAGAATCCTGTCACCATAGTTTGATGACGAGAGACTTGAATTAAGTGTGTCACATTTGCGCTTGCTTTTATTTACTGTATTTCAGTGTTACATTCCAACTGACTACACATTATTAATATTGCTCTGTCATTAAAGTACTAGTCTTTTTAAGTGTTTTGTTCGACATTTCCTTAAAAAATCTTTTTTTGAATATTACATATGGAATAAAAAAGGTCTTCACTTCAAGTTGAAGACCAAAATTGGGTTTAGTTTTTGAAAAAATACCTTGATAAAAAACGTGACCGGACAGTTTATCCAACGTCAGTTAATCAAATATCATTTTACTAAAACGACAGATGATTATTTTATCAAAACTGTATAATAAAAATATGAGGGACCACAGCGACTGGTCAATTTTGATATAGATTCGGCTTAGGATGGAGGTTTTCAACCTATAGGCCGTGACGCTGTTTTCAGTGGACCACAGAGCATAAATCAAAATGAAATAAATATGTCTGCGTGGTCCAACTATAGGCCCGCGGGCCGCATGCGGCTCGCTGAACAATTTTACACAATTCAAGCTTTGTCGATCATGAGCAGCGGCAACCTTGTATAACAAGGCATAGCGAGCTTACGGGACAGAGTCTAGGGTTGAGACCGATTCCAAGTGAAGACGTTTTTTTTAGAGATCACCTGATTTTTGCGACCGGAATTAAATTTTATTGACCGAAGTGGGTTGTTAAGTTACCTTGATTTGAAAAGTAGGCCACGATACGAAAAAAGTTGAAAACCACTGGCTTAGGATTAGAGTAAGGATTAAACTTCACCATAAAAAGTAGAGTTGGAATTAGGTTAAGGGGTTAGGTCTGTGTTAGCTGGGTAAAAATTAAAATCAGGTTTCACAACTTTACTTGGTAATCCTTAGGAACCAATTGAACCATAAACATTGCTTCAAAACAAAATACTGCATCTTCAATTTTTTTAATTCTTTATTATAATTTCTTCATAGTTAACAGTGTTTGTTGTAAATACCTTGGACTCTAATTTGACAACAAGCTAAATTTTAAACAAGATTTACAACTAGTTAAATCTAAAATAGCCAAATAGGTGAAATTTTATATAAATTGCGACATACTTTCCCCTCCTCAGCTCTTCTTATCTACTCCACTTTAGTCCACGCTCACTTAATATGCGGCCTAGTTATCTGGATAAGTACTTTCCCAACATAACTCCAAAAATTTCAACGTCTCCAAAATAAAGCTCTTCGCATAATCTCAAACTGCAGCCCTAAAACATCAGCAACACCACATTTTTACCGATACAAAATCTTAAAAATTCAAGATTTGTACTATTTTGAAATTGTTAAAGTTATGCACCAATGCTCCACCAAAAACCTTCCAATCTTTTTTACATCCTTCTTTACCCAAACCAGTTCAATTCATAATCGCTCTACGAGACCCAACATTCGAAATAATTTATACCTACATCACTTCTTATCTTCTCGCTGTCAAAGATCAGTTAAATTTCAAGAAACAAAAATCTGGAATTCTATCTCTCCTCACAATCGAAACCAATCATTTAATATGTTTAAAATTAATATTAAAAACCAGTTACTAAATTCTTATATAAGAATCAGAAAGTTATCTCGCTTTAGAACGCCATCCCCTTAATAATCTTTAAAGTTAAATAATTCCGTTACCGTTTCTGGGTGACTACTTGACTGGAAGACCTTTATCGGTCACTTCGCAGTCTCATGACAAGATCATGTTTTCACTTTAATTGTATATTGTCTGTGTTGTACTATTTTGATATATTTTTTGTGTCTATTTTGTATGTGTATTTATAGTGCTTTATAATGCGTAATAATTTCCGACAAATAAACTAATTCTGTCTATATGTCTGTAATTCTCAATCGTTTTTAGATTGCAGCACATTTTGGACTTTTTTGAAACTTACGGCAGACTTGGTGCAAATTCCTTGATTTTTGTCCCTAAAATGTAGCGCTTTCTAAAAATAAATGGTCTTCACTTTAAATCAGTGTCAGATTTTCTACTTTTTGTCTCTAAAAAGAGGTAATTTCCTAAAAAAAGGTCTTCACTTCGAATCGGTCTCCGAATTTCTAAATTTTGTCTCAAAGCACTGCTATAAAATAACATAATAATGAAGATAAATTGTTTGGCGGGCCGGATAAATAAGTGAAAAAGGCCGTAAATGGCTCGCCGGTCACGGTTTGGTAAACCCTGATCTATAGAAGGTTGTTTATGACGTCTCTGTTAATTTTATAAAGCAAGTCAGTGATCAAACAAATGGCGGCAACTTTAAGTACAAAATTTTGATTCATCTTAGCCTAAACAAATTTTATTTTTACGGCTTCAGTTTCGATTCAGGTTCAAAGAATAAAAACGGTTAATGCCAGTTTTACCGATCCGGTTCGGGTTTGGTTCGACGCCCGTTTTTAATACTTTTGTTTGTTTTTGATAATAACAAAGTAAACATTAAAACAGATTTAAAGTATATATATTTTTTTCCTAAAAACATACGTATATGTAAATGTGCGTTAATAACAAGAGACAGTGTCATTGTTTCGGCCTATAGAGCCTCTTTGGTGCTGCGTTGACCAGTACTTGTTTAAAGCTATATAAATAGTTTAAGCAACAGCTAACCTTTGCAATACCTAAACTTGAGTCAGTCAAGGCTATATTGTACGTTTTTCTCATAGTGAGTTGGCATATCCGCCTTCATTTCACTGAAGATCCGGATTGTCAGCATCAGCAGCGTGTAATTTAATCTTGAATATACCAAGTATCAAGATTACAAAGGGTAAATTTTGTTTAGGCTATTTATAGACAATAAACAGATACTGGTCAGCACAGCACTGAAGAGGCTCGATAGGCCAAAACAGTAACATTGTTCGCTGTTATTGACGTTTTCATGCCTTGTAACCTTAAATTTGATTTGTTCTTAAAAAGAATTATATTAAATCATATAAAATCGCCAGCATTAGATTTTTATCAAAATTAACATAGCCGCAATGAAGAGACAAAAAAATTGTTTTTTAGTCTTACCGATATGTCATAGTCAAGTTAAAGTAGTCATCATATCCTGCAAAGTCTATTTTCCTGAGCTCCCACAAAGAAACAGGGGATTCCCCTGTGACCCAAACAAAAAGCTGATCTTTAGATCTAGAAAAAACTATTTTACAAATGGAAATACATTGTTATATAAATTGGTTATGTTTTAGTTTGATTTTTTTAAATTTCATCTCTGTTTATGAGTGTATTGGTCTTGCTTGGTGCAATTGTGATATGGAGAAAAAACTCTGTCCCTAATTTATAAAAAATTTAAATATATCATAAAAAAATTGGCTTTATAACAGTACAGAACAAAGAATATTATTGAATTATTGCTTATGATAAATAAACGTTTTGGTCGTTCAGAAATTAATAATGATGCAGTTTTCCGAGTTTTAACAAAAATAGATAGGCCTAGTAAAGAGTAACTAATTCCTTATATGATTTGTTTTTACTGACCTTTGTTTTGGCAATGTCGTATAATTTATTACATTGAAGTCAAAAACAACAGCTCTGGTCTCATTGCTTTTAAGCTGCAGAAATATAAATTTAAATAAAGTAAGCTGATAATAAAGGATTTTTTTTTTTTTTTTTTAAGGCCCAGATGGTAGGTGCTTTCACGTAGCCTTGGCCGTGAGTAAGATGTTCATTGATCTTAAAATGACAGACCGAAACCGAACCTACCAAAATGAAAGGGTATCCACCCATTCCGATGTTCAGTGTGGGTCTGCTAATCGGCAAACGTCCTTTTCAGGACGGGGCAATGCTAGGATAAAACTGCCCTTTTCAGGGCACATTGCCAACAAGTTCCGAAGACCCACTATTCTTCAGCTGAACATCGAAGGCCTCACTGCAAACAAGATGAACGTTCTTCATCATCTCGCTATGCAGTCTGAGGCACTCGTCATCCTACTGCAGGAGACCCACTGCACTGATGCAGAGAAGTTGATGCTACCACACTACCAACTAGCTGGGTTTTCTTTAAGCAGGAAGCATGGCCTTGCCACGTTTGTCCACGAGCAACTGAGATACATGCTTTTGGACCAATCTCCACCGACATCGGAGATCGAGTGGTTGTGTGTGGACGTTGATGGTTATAAAATAGTCAACGTCTACAAACCACCGCCAACGCGATTGCGAACCCTGGATCTCCCAGTGTTTCCTCACCCCTGTTTGTACGCTGGCGATTTTAACTGTCGTCATGCTGACTGGGGCTACGATGACAACAGTCCGGACGGTGAGTGCTTGGTTGGCTGGGCAAGTGTTAATTGTCTTGCCCTCCTATATAATGCCAAGGACGCTGCCAGTTTTTATACCGGCCGCTGGAACACTGGTACCAATCCAGATCTAGCTTTCGCTAGCGTAGGTCCAAACAGTCGCTTACCGGATAGACATGTCCTTGAGAAGTTCCCCAGGTCACAACATCAACCTTCGCTTATTACACCACCAAGGTTTGCTATGGCAGTGCCAAGCATGCCTGTTAAGCAATGGAATTTCCTCAAGGCCAAATGGAGTCACTACATTGCTTTGACGAATAAATTCGCAAAGACTTTGTTGCCGCCTGATACACTTGATGTGGATACGGCTTACCAGGACTTCTGTAACACCATTAAGAAAGCACCCAAAAAGACTATCCCACGCGGTTATCGAAATACCTACATTACGTGTTGGGATGCTGAGTGTGAATCCCTCTATTAAACCTTTCTGCAGTCTCCTCAGAGAGACGACTCAAGTTTGGCTGCTACAGCTCTGCTTGCCAAGCTTGACAGAAAGCGGAGGGATCGATGGTCCGAAGCAGTTCGGAGCATTGACTTCTCACACTCTAGTCGAAAAGCGTGGAGTATTTTGAAAAACCTTACTGGTAGGTCACGACACTCTCCTCGTTACTGTCCCGTTTCAGCCGATGCTATTGCATCTCAGCTGGTTAGAAATGGGAAATACGAGGCTAATGACCGCAAGTCATCTCGACTTGTCTTTCAAGAAGTGTCTGACCTTTGGAGGGCCACAACACTACACGCAGTAAATATCTCTGACAAACAGAGAAAATTTCCTGTTGCCTTCCAACATTTAAAACCAGGTAAAGCTCCGGGTCCTGATTCCATCTGCCTCGAGCTTATACTCCATGCCGAAGCTGCTTTGAAGTCCTGGTTACGTGACTTCCTTTCTTCCTGTTTGCGCTGACTCAAAATTCCCAAGATCTGGAGAAGAGCGCTTGTGGTCGCGATCCCCAAACCAGGAAAACCCAAAGAGACGTGGGGGACCCAAAGAGTTATCGACCGATATCTCTGCTCTGTGTCCCCTACAAGATCCTCGAGAGGCTTATCTACGCCCGCGTTGAACCATTAATCGATCCACTGCTCCCTAAAGAGCAGGCTGGGTTCCGACGCGGGAAGTCAACCGTAGATCAAGTTGTTCTGCTAACCCAGACACATCGAGGATTCTTTTGAGGCTAAAAAGAAGGCCGGTGCCGTATTTATCGATCTGACAGCTTCTTATGACACTGTCTGGCACCGTGGCCTTACCTGCAAGCTGCTAAGACTACTTCCGGATAAGCACATGGTCAGAATGATCATGGAGCTTGTCCGAAATCGAAGTTTCACCCTTACCACCGGTGACAGCAAGCAAAGCAGGCTACGCTGTCTTAAAAACGGCGTTCCTCAGGGATCGGTCTTGACTCCCCTCCTATTTAACATCTATACGTACGATCTTCCTTCCATGATTTCCAGAAAGTTTGCTTATGCTGATGATCTAGCATTGTTGCATTCTTCTGGAAACTGGAAGGACTTGGAGGGGACATTAAGCCAAGACATGTCCACACTGTCAGCGTATCTCCAGACTTGGAGGTTGAAGCTCAGTCACACTAAGACGGTGACGACAGCCTTTCACTTAAACAACCAAGAGGCCAAGCGTGAGCTAAAGGTCTACAACAATGATAGACTTTTACCGTTCTGTCCAACTCCTACTTATCTTGGGGTAAAACTGGACAGATTGCTCACGTTTCGTCACCATTTAGTGGCATTGCGCAAAAAAAACTATCGTCGCGCGTCACACTGCTGAGGCGACTCGTGGGCTTGGGATGGGGTGCTGGTGCTAAAACACTACGCATAGCCACCTTATCTCTAGTCTACTCAACAGCTGAGTACTGTGCGCCATCTGGTGTCGCAGTGCTCACACTCGCCTCATTGACAGTGTTTTGAATGACGCCTTGCGCATAGTTACTGGATGCCTGCGTCCCACTCCAACGGACCACCTACGTATACTCTCAGGCATCCAGCCAGCTGAGCTTCGCCGAATGGGAGGGACACTCTCCTTGGCGTACCGTGGATCTCTGGACCCCGATCATATTTTGTATGGTCTTTTAAGTGGGTCCTCAGATACTGGCCAAGTGAGACTAAGATCCAGACACCCGCTTGTGCCAGCTGCGCGGAATCTTTTGGACAACCTTGCCAGACTTGGCATCCGCGCCTCTGAATGGACAAATCACAAATGGAAAACGGAGTACTGTAAAGGTGCTTCCAGGCTCCGTGCTTTTGTGCCCGAGACCAGTGCCAGGCCTGTTGGGATGGGCTTACCCCGAGCAAGTTGGGTTAAGCTCAACCGCCTGGGACTGGTGTTGGGCGATTCCATTTGTCCATGCACAAATGGGGTCTCGCTCCTTCACCGAATTGCGAGTGTGGCGCCTCTGAGCAAACCGCAAACCATGTACTAACAGCGTGCCCTATACATTGGGCACCATATGGAGCACGAGGTCTGACGGTTTTGGATGACGAAACTCGATGCTGGCTTAATGACATCACTGCCAGCATCTGATCCAGGCAGTGCAGCAGTCTGGGGTAGTAAAAGGATAAACCCTTGGCCCCAGTCCTGTTTGTGTCTGACCTGGAGTGGATAGCTCTTCAAACGACGACGACGAAGACGACGACGAAAGGATTTTAAGAAATAGAAATCAAAAGAAATTTTTCTTTTCAAGTTAATTGAAAGCGTATTAACGCTTACAGCACATTTATCGCTATATACAGTAGAAGTTCCTTTAAAACAATTGAAATATCCCACCTACGCCCACAACGTTGGTCAGCGGCATTCCATTGTAAGCGAGGGTGCCAGAGATGAAAACCCGATAAGATTGATCAATGCCGTTTGCTGGTCGAATTGGTTACGGTCAAAATTTTTGCGATCAAGAAAACGTTCAAAAACTTCTTTTTCAAGGTTTTAAATTTGATTTGACACTTTTTTTAAAGTTCAACGAGCTGGTTAACAAAAACAATTTTTAATTAATCGGTGTGGGCAATACCACAAAAATCCCGACTGTTTTTCTCTTTAAAACGTGGTTATCCGCCAGTTCTGTTACGTTTCCTGGATCAAGAGGGCGACTAGAATGAGCGCTGTGTTCGAGGAAAAACGTAATATCAATAGTTTAACCAGGCAGCTTTAAAGTGGCAGGACATGGCTAGTAAAGTACTGTCGATTTATTTCTGATAGGTTAGAGACCTTCAAAAAAAAAATCATTAGAAGATCCAAAATGGTTATCAAACATATTATTATGATTATATAAAGAAAAAAATTACCGAGAAAATTTGCCCTTATTAAAATGCAGATGATACACATAAAAAAAAATAATAATAATAAATTAATAATAAAATGTTAAGTATTTTATAAGTTCAATGAGATATTTCAAATACATAAAATAAAACTCATTTTTCAAGTACATCATTTGAGCGATCATCAGTTTTTTTTATTTCATTCGGCAACCACCAAAAAAAGGTTGAAAATTACTGCCGTCAATAAATAAACAAATACTTTACACACTATAAATATAGTGGAATTAACAATTGGTATTTTTATTTAGAAATGATCCAATTATTTGCAGCTGAAACTGTTGACGAAAATATGAAAAAAACATGGAAAGCAACTAAAAACCATTGTAATTAGTTTTTGCTGTTTAGAACATGGTTATACCAAAGAGTGATCAGTAAGACTTACACTAAAATACTTACATTACGTTTTGAAAGCGTTTTTTGAATCATTCTATTTATATAAATAGCGAAATCTATCTAAGCCTATTGGCGAAATGATTTGAAAAAGTAGCAATTTTTGCATCTCAAAGTAATGTGCTTTTTAAATAAAGTGAAATAACTTTTTTAAATATTTTGTAAAAATATTTTTTCAAAACGCTTATAGATTTGGTTGCATCATTTTGGTAAATAATTGTACAAGTCTATCTATACTATAGCCAATCAATAAATGCATTTAGCATTATGAATATAAAATCGATTAACTCTCTTACTTTGGTTTTGTCGTATGTGAATTCGCAAAAACCGCAAGTGTTTTTAGAAACGTGTGGTTGACGCTTGTAACCAAAGGCTGGTTCCCAAAATAGTACGGTGTAACGCTAAAAATAAAATGGAATTTAACAAGTTTATATTCAGAAAAAAAAATGAGTGAATATTTTTAATAATTAGAAGTCTTGCAATTTCTAGACAAAAAAGCTATAATTTTGTGTTTTTCAATAATGACACATGGGGATTTAATCAATGAGTCAATAAAAAAGACCACACCACTGCAACATAGATGTGATGAAAATAAAGTAGTATCTCAAGAACATCATTATCCAAGCATTACAATATTTTACGTTAGTCCGTTAAAATTAAATAAAGTTGCAACTTGAAATCAGCGAAAATTAAGCAAAAAGATAATTTTTGATAAATTCTTCATAAAAAGATGTTCATATCTTAATAACTACGTATCAGTAACTCTGTCTATCTCAAAATTGCAATAAATAAAGTACAAGCGTCAATGCTATTTTTACTTTTTTAGGCTCAAAACTGTATACCATGGATTCTTTACTACACAACCTTAAACTGGCAGTGCACCTTTGCATTTTTTCTCAATTAGCAAGAATAATTTTTTTTTAGTGAATGTTTGGTTAAAATCAGCAAATTTAAAATAGAATGCGCTCAATGGACAAATTAGTAATTTATTTAGTTTAATTTCTCGCTGAAATCACATACAGTGTAAACATTTATCGCCTTCACAGTTTATACTTGTAAGTTTGAATTACAGTATTCTATTGTGTAACCAAAATTAAAATTAGTTTCACCGTCCAGTTACCATTAGAAGTATGAGAATTAATCCCCAGCAAATTATGAGACGATGTTTATGGCGGTGAGCAGTGGCGCAAAGGTGAATTACTGGGCTCATGATCACGCAATTGTCGGTTCTCTGCTTACTAGAAGTGGTCATGTTGCTGAGATTTACGAATCATGTTTATGTTGCGTTGATACTACAGTAGCTGCACTGCAATGTCATTAAAAAGCGCTTTTGATCGAATTCACTTGGCGAAAGGGAGCTATATAAATGTTGGATTTATTACATTGATTTATAAGATAAAGAAAATTGTTGATAACAAATTTTTAAAAAATAATTCAACCTTTCGATAACAAATGATAATACAATGATGAAAAGTGTTGATAATATCTATTACCTCTTTGCTCGCTTTTAATAGAGCTGCTTTCAGCGTTTCTTCATTAAATAGTTCTAAAACAATAACAACAAAATTTTGCTTTAAAATTTTGTTTTGACGTCCATTTAGATAGCATTACATATTATATCCAAAAAATATCTCAACAATAAAAAGTTTTAAAAATAATTTGCAAAAGTTTTTGCGGAAACACAGCGAAATTGCACTCTGATTTGGCTGTAGAATTGACGTTTTATGCGCTATATGGCAGGCGTTTTAAGGATTTTAATTGAAAAATACAAACCTTTAGATTTGCTTATTTTTTTTTTAATTTTGCTTGGATTAATTTGAATTTTTCTCAAAAGTTTTTCCATCAAATCTTCTTCATACAAAAAGAAATAAAAAAGCGCGTTTAAAATCAGTAACATAAAACAAACAAAGAATTTTCGGGTTAAAGCCATCAAAAAAACTACTTGACATGTATTTTCAATCAAGAACTCTAAATTTTTTCCTGATTCTAATTTTGAATTATTCTATAAGAAACATTTAATGTTAAAGAGAGTAAAAGTAGAGCATACATTTTTCATAAAGATTCTTAACAAAGATTTTTTTAAAAAATTTAAACTTTAAACAGATCAATTAATTGTGTTTTAACAGTGATTGTGATGATGAAATCACAAAATACTTATGAAAATCATCATATCTCTTGTTATTTTAAGTTTACTCAAGCAATTAATGTAATGGTTAGGGAATCTATCACTGCCGTAGCAAATCTTTGGTTAGATTTTTAAACTTGCCTAATTTTACCAAAAGTGTAGTTTCCCGTTTCGATGTTCAAGCAGGGCCTGCTAATTAGCAAACGCTTTTTTTAGGACTGGACAGTGAATATATAAAAAGAATTATTTTTAGCCAAGCACATTTTCAATAACTTCTTTATGCCACCATTTTTCTGCGGACAATCGAAGGCGGTCTCATTGTAAGCAAAAAAACGTTCTTCATCATTTCGCTGAACAGTTTGATGTATTCATCATTATTCAAGAGGAGACCTACTGCAGTGCTGCAGTAAAGCCAATCCTTTCAAGTTTTGAACTAAATGGCTTTCCCTATGCGGAAATCATGGCCGTTTCAGATTTTTTCCATAAACGACTTAAATGTGAATATACCACCTGTATCGGAGATTCAGTGATTGTGCGTGGACATTGACAGTTACAAAATAGTGTATAAACTTCCCATTAAATTTGGGAGCTTTGGACTTTTTAACTCTTTGTTTTCCTGTTTTTACTACAGCGACTTTAACCAGCCTGTCACACTTCATAATAATTTTAATCATGACGATATAGTTTATTCCCGTTAAAAGTAATTCGTAGTTTTATTATAAGAGAATAATCGCGTCTCTTGTAGCGCTGCTTTTGTATTATATGATATAACGTTTGATTCGCTTTCTATTGCGTTATATGTATCTTTTTTCTCTTTTGCTCAACCGTATGACGTAATATGTTTTTCAAGCTTTACTACAGCTCAAATATTGTAGAGTGTTCTGGCGCATTTTAGCGTAGCAATCTCTCTAGGGAATTCGGGCTAAATCTAGAATTTACGAGCAAGTTTGCGTCACGTGATCTTGTTTTCTATATAAAGCCGATGCGTAGCGAGACATTATTATTAGGTGATTTGAGACGACTCGAGAGACGGCTCGAGTGAAAGTGATTTTGTTTGGGCAGGTGGCCCGTTAGATTTTGTATCGGTTGGCGATTGTTGAATTTATTTTGTGCCAGTGGTTGGAAGTTGTGTTCTACAGAGGTAGAATTATTTGTGTTGATTGAATCAAGTTATAGCGTTGAGTTTGTTTTGCAGTTTGGCAAAGCGTGGAATAGAAGTTTCGTCGGTCGTGATTTTTGTAATACATTTGTTCTTATTAGAGACAGTGGTCTCTGTTTGTTGTGAAGAAGAGTCTTCAACAAAACCAATCCGAGCTTTCGTTAAACCAACTGTACAAAAACTTCAGGCTCATAGCAAGACTATTTCTTGAGCTGGAATAAAATAAAATTTAGACACAGTTTTGTTTCAGCGCAGGTATTCGGGTTACCTAGCTCAACTGGTCCTTTGGGATGCCCGAACAAAGTCTGTGACACAGCCGTTTGTGAATGTTGTTGTGCATAGTCGCTTCATTGACAGGCGTATTTTAAAAAATTTTCTCGGGTTACAATATCAACCTTCGCTCATCACACGACCAAAGTTTACTACGTCGGTGCCAAGCATCTCTCCCGAGCAATGATATTCTCAAAAAGTTAAGTAAAGTCATCACATCGTTTTCAATAACGAACTGATAAAATTTTGTTGCTACTTAATTTACCTAATGTGGACGCGGTGTAACTCCAATAGTGTGTTTCCAATACTGATGTGGATCCCACTCCAATAGTTTGCTACCTTAGTATGGTGGAGGGGTTTACATTTTCCATGATCCTAAGAGCAATGCCGTCTTGATGTTTCAACTCCTTTCTGGGCTACTCATGGCGATAAGGTCGAAGATGAAAAACAGACTAAAAGCAATCTTACAAGTGTACCAAAATGAATAGTCCGAATGACAATATTCATACTGCATCGGGTGTCGCGCAGAATAAAAAAATCTGCGTTCAGGCTTTAGGCAGAGGGGCCTGATCAAAAAGTAAGCTATATTTTCCCCCACCAGCTAATCGTTACTGAAAATTTATCAATACAATCACTTCACGTTTGAAGAGGCAAATGAGGACAGTGCACAGTATCTGTATTCGAGTTGGTCCCAAGCATCGGATCTTTGCGTGGGCAACTGGAACGTCATTTCACTCAGTGGAAAAGAACAGAAACTGATTTGAGAAGCAGAGCAGTATCATCTTAATATTGTTGGAGTTTCCTCTACCAAATGTCGTGGCTCTGATACAGTTGTGTTGAATGAAGGATGGAGGCTTTTCTACTCAAGTGTAGATGTATCATGTCTACTCGGGCAGGGATAGGCATTTTTGTAAGCCCTCGCTTGGCTCACTGTGTCACTGATTGGATTCCATTTGAACAAAGGGTTTGTCTCATTCAGCTTAGGCTACAGCAGCGGTCACTGTGAATTTCGCAAGTGTACGCACCAAACGCTAAAATACAGTACCAGTCTTTCGTAGATGAAGCAGGTGTTTTTTTCAGAAAGTAACATCTTCACAATTAATTATCCTACTGGGTGATTTCAATGCTCACATGGGTACTGACAACAAGACATGCAAGGGTGTTATCGGAAGACAAGGAGACTCCGATATTTACTAAAACGAAAAGTGTTTGCTACAGTTCTGTGCCACAAACGGATTGTGCATAATAAATTACTATTTTTGGCACAAGAAGATTCAGAAGTACATTTGGTAAAGAGATTCGGTGGGACAGCGTTCTATCATTTATTTCTGTATTGTCTCAGAGGACTTGTTTTCTTCTCTGGTTGATGTTTGTGTTAAAAGAGGAGCTGAACTGTCTACCGACCATTACCTAATTGTCTGCATTCAAAAACGCCTGAACCATCTAAGAACAAAGAAACGATTTAGAGCACAATGAGCATACAGAATAAAGTGGGATTTACTAGCTGACAAAATGTAAGACACACTTTTGTAAGCAAAATTGTTTCCCTGTTCAGAGAACTCCCTGACTATACTGAAGACGTTGCGACTGAGTGGGATTTATTTAAATCAGTAGTCATTACATCTGCAGCTGCTAGTTGTGGTTCCAAACGTGTGGGAGGTCGAATGTGTAGTGAGAAAAGAACTGCTTGATGAAACCAAGAAGTTAAAAAAGCTATCCGTGCAAAGAAAACTACATTTAGGGCTTGGTTAACAAACAAGTCATCTCAGCAACTTTGATTGCTGTGCGCAGTACTGCTAGAATATGACGTGAAAGATCAGCAATTAGCTGCTATCAAATTGTTATGCAAACAGTCAGAAGTCTGTGTTTGTGTCAATGGCATGAAAACAAATCTTTTTAGTGTGGGCGTTGGACTACGACAGAGCTGTGTTCTTTTTCCTCTTCTGTTCATCATATACATGGACAAGATAGACAGAGACAGTTCCTCCAGTTGTAAGTTCACATTTGAGGAGTGTACTGTTTGGTGTCTGCTGTTTGCAGATGACCTTGCATTGTTAAGCTCAAACTAAAGTGATCTCCAATATGCACTTAATCGGTTTTCTGATGCATGCTTGGATGCTGGAATGAAAATTAATCTGGCTAAAATTGAGATTATGTATTTGTCAAGGCACACTGTCCAGTGTTTTTCTCAAAAAAACGGAGTAACTCTCCAGCAGACAAAAAATTTAAGTATCTTGAAGTCACATTCTCGAGCGATGGTAGACAGGACAATGAACTGGACACACGTATTGGAAAAGCAAGTGCAGTAATTCGCCAGCTTTATCGATCAGTTGCATTGAAACGAGAGCTGTGTACAAAAGCAAAGCTATCTGTTTTCAAATCAGTTTTTGTTCTATCCTCATCTAAAGTTATGAGTGTTGCGTAATGACCGAAAGAGTGAGATCCAGAGTACAGGCGGCCAAAATGGCTTTTTGGCGAAAACTCAGAGGTTTATCCTTACTTGACAAGGTTAAAAGCACTGACATTCGTCAATCTCTCAACATCAAACCGCTACTACTCCGCATGGAACAATCGCAACTGCGCTGGTATGGCCAAGTGACACGAATGTTTCATTAGCAAATAGCAAAGCAACTACTAGATGCTCTTCCGAGTGGCAAAAAGCCTAGAGGGCGACCCAGAATTAGCTGACGGAATTATGTTAAAGACCCGGCCTGGTCATATCTTGGAATTCCACAAGAAAAATTGCCGTTAGTTGCAGGAGATTGGGATGCTTGAAAATCCCAAGTCGAGCAGCTGCCCCCGCAACCACGAAAGGACAAGCGGGCAAAGGAAAATACACTAAACTGATTCGATATTTTCTCTGAAAATTATGGTGATAATAATGATGATGTACGCGGTGTTGAGATTCAGAGTGAAAAATTCTCTATTCAAAGTTCCAGTAGTCCCTGGAAGGACACAATTTAAAAAATAGTTGCAACAGCCATGCTTGCCAGATTTGACAGAAAAAGGAGAAGTTAATTGTCCGAAGCAGTTTAAAGCTTTAACTTTGTACAATTCAGTCAAACCACATAAAGTGCATATCATACAACTTATTTAAGAATCATTTTTCTGATAAATAAGAGCTTCGAGTTGCTCTTTTAAATATCGAAGCTAACGTACCGCAATTGTGTTCATCAAAACAAGCACAAATATCGCATTAAAATAAATTATTCAGTGAACTTTGTATTTTGATTGCCTTTATTGTTGAAATTTGCTAAAGGTGTGCCGCTGAATTTGGAAAAATTTTTTAGTGTGTCGTGAATGAAAAAAGGTTGAGGAGCACTGCTCTTGTTGACACGATTACGTCATCGCTGCCACTAAAAATCACAATGGCTGAATACTTTAGTAATTCTACGCACTTGAATAAAACTGACTCTTTGTAATCACTTATAAGAACAACTTGCAGACAAAATAACTTAAGTGTGGTGGTGCACCGATAACACAATTACTACGCAACAATGAAAAAGATTAATTTATAACGAAAAGCTTAAAAATTACTGTAAATGACTGAAAATCAACCATAGATTAAAAGTTTAAAATAAAATTATGAATGAAGTGTGATATGGTGTACAATAAAACTTTAGATTTAGATTCATCAACATGTTTTAGGAATATACCACTTTTTTGAAGTGTACAGGGATATACAGTCGTCGGCGACCCACCTTTAGGTCGCGACCCAGAGATTGAAAAGTACTGCAGTATACAGAAGTAATTTATATAAAGGTTTTGATGTAAAAAATGTACCAGCTGTATAAAGACTTTTGAAAGACGACATTATTGTACAAATTATTTACGAAAAACAGTAAGCACAAAAATAAGATGTGGAGATTGAGTGGTTGATCGACTGGTTGACGGGTTGCTGGGTACCTCTGATACAGACGAAGGGTGTAAAGTATAATTTTGCTGCAAAAACTCACTATGCACATGTTGAAAAAAGGCTCGGAATTCGAATACGATAAGACTTGTTAATCTATATTTTATAGCAGAATGGGTTTAAAGAAAATTATAACAATCCTGCGTCAATTTAATTTAGTCAATTTCAATACTTAAGCAGGGAATAATTAGATTTTGTTATAACATCATTTTTGTTTATCAAATAAACTCAATTTTATATAAGATTGCCGCTTTTGTCAAGTTCAAAAACTTGGAAGTTTTGTGTAGAATCAATCAAAATATCTTGGTCCATTTATTGCGTATACCTATTATTGTTTTTTTCTAAAATTTCAGCAATTTTTTCCTTTTAATCTGACTTTACGACCGTAAAAACGGTGGCTTAACCTTTATTTTACCGCTTATAGTTCCGCTGGTCGGATTTTTATGAATTTTACGTATTTTGTCATTGTTGTTATTAATAACCTTTTCACAAAGTTTTAGGTTCGTAACAAGTTTTTACCGGAAGTTACGTCATGTTCCCTTTGTGGAACATTGGAGGCTTGCTGTACAAGTCTTTTAGTTTATATTGTACTGTATATTTTTGTATTAACTTAGAACTATGTTTTTCCTTTAAAGGTTACAGAAACATTCAAGTTGTGTAAAAAGTATGTTTTATTTGTGTTTACCCATTAGCAACGAGTATGATAAGTCATTATATTCTGCTGCTCTTCTGGTAAAAACAGAAAACTTTTTTGTTAAAAACCTTTTCAGTTTATTAAAAATTAAAAATTAAAACAAACAGTCTACGTTTTGGTTGCGGTTACATTTGAATGCACCTGGTAGCAAGTGTATTTGTATTTGAATAATACGCCTGGTAGCAAGAAAAATAGCATATTCAATGTCATCAAAATTCGATACGGATTAGAGACCTTTCAGTTACTACGTAACTTAGTGTCTCAAAACAACAGAATTGCGCGTCATCAAAGACATCTATTTTTTAATCACAGTTGCTTACGAAAAGATTTTTTACCTAAAACTCTACGATTTAAGTCACCTCTTAACACAGCAGTAGGAAGATTAGCTAGAAATTTTGGGTTTCGGTTCATTAAACTGAGAATAAACAAATCGCTTCACTGGATAAGAACTAGCTTAACCAAGATTGCAGATATAACCAGAAAAGTACTAAATGTAATGACGAAAAAGGATTACGAATTTGTAATAGAATGGACAACCAAAAAACGGAACACGCTAAAAGGTAAATTGTTTAACTATTACAAAAAGAAATTAGATAAACTGTTAAATACTGACGCAGAAATGCATAAGGACGTTAAACATAGAAAAAATTGGGTCATTAATTTATCAAAACAGAAATTAACTGAAACAGAAACAGATGTTTTGAGACTTGGACTAACTTTTGGTGCAACTCAAAAAATTATACCAAAACAAAACATTATAGCAGAAGTTGAAATACCTAACGCGTCAGCAAACATTATTCGTGGTAAGATTGTCAATACCCTCAATCAACCCAATACACACCAACCCAACCTAACAAGTGAACAAAGAAAAGCTTTGCAAGTACTGATAAAACAAGTTGATTTAGTAATAACCCGAGCTGATAAAGGCAATTGTACCGTTATACTTGATAAATCGGACTATGAAGAAAAAATGCACAAACTTCTAAATGATAATTCTACATATATGCTATTAAAACATGACTTGACTGGAAATATTGAAAAAAAACTGAAGAAATATGTTTATCAACTATTCAAAACCAAAAGCATATCTCAAAATGAATATTATCATCTTCACAATTCAGATGCTAATGCTCCCCGAATTTACGGTTTACCAAAAATTCACAAACCTCAGACGCCGCTTCGACCGATAGTTTCCTTTATAAATTCATCACTTTACAATCTTTCCAAATTTTTACAAATATTTTATCACCACTAGTTCGCAATAATGGATACACAGCCAAAAATTCATATGAATTTATCCATAGCATTGCAGAAACAAATATAAGTGATGATGAATGTTTGGCATCTTTTGATGTTATATCTTTATTTACAAAAATTCTTATTGATATTGCTAAATCTATCATATTTAATTTATTAAACAATGATAAATGTTTAAAAGAACGCACTAATTTAACAATAGAAGAATTAGTTGAAGGATTAAATTTATATTTAGACAACACATGTATACAGTTTCGTGAAAATTACTACAAACAAATTTTCGGTGTACCTATGGGTTCTCCTATTTCAGTCACTATTGGCAATCTTGTTATAAAAAATGTAGAAAACAGAGCTCTCCAAACTTTTCCAAATTCTCTCACCTTATGGAAAAGTTGACGACACGTTTGTCATAATTAAAAAGAATGTCTTAAATGCTTTCCATGAACATATAAACAACATAGAACAAAGTATAAAGTTTACCGTAGAATTGGAATCAGATAATTCGTTGCCCTTTCTTGATGTCTTAATAGTCAAAGAACGCAATGGAAAATTGACCACAACTTTATATCAAAAACCTACACACACAAATCGATTTTTAAATTACTATTCACAACATTCTGTAAGTAAAAAACGCGGCCTCATTTACACACTCTTAAACAGAATAAATTCGAAACTAATAACTAAAAAGAAAGATAAAACAATTGAAATGAAGGAACTGATGGAAGCTCTTAGACATAATAATTATCCGGACTGGTTTCTAAAGCAGACGATAAACCGCATGAATATTTCAAAAACCAAAAGTAGAGTTACTTCAAATCGTCAAGAAAAGAAAGGTACAGTCATTCTAGCGTATATATCAGGACTTAGTGAAAAAATTACAAGAATTCTAAAAAGTTTTGATGTCCAAGTCTGTATCAAAACTATAAAAGACATCTTACCTTCAACTAAAGACAGAATTGAACCTACTCGACGACAAGGAGTTATTTATCAAATTCCATGCCAAGATTCCTCTGCATTGTATATAGGAGAAACAGGTCGTAATTTTAAAGACGCTGTGCGGAACACAAACGTGACCTTCACCCACGCAATCTGGCGAAAATCAATGATAACAACATAAATAAAAAAGCTGCTTTTGTCAAACATGCTGTAAAATTCGACCATAAAATCAGCTGGCTTGGCTCATCAATTCTTACTTATGAACCTGACTTTTATAAACGCCGTTTTTTAGAATCATACAGTATTTTATACAAAAAAATAATTCATCGATAAATAACAAAGATGGTGTCTATTACAATGAAATATATAATGAGTTAATATAAAATCTGTTTTTTGTATTTTATTTACTTTTTTTTTATAAAAAAATTTAATTGCTGTTTTAAATTGTTTTCTTACGCTTGATCGATTCCGTGTTGCGCATTTCAATGTTTTTACACGAAACTTGTTGTTTTTTGAAGTACTGATTTACTACTACGCTTGAGTAATTTCCCGCTATGTTTGGCATCTGTTTTTTGAAAACAATTTTAGTTAGAGTTCTTAACTTTGCAGTCATTTTAGCTTTAGTCCTGACGAAGCGTGCTTGTAACCGCACCCGAAACGTAGACTGTTTGTTTTAATTTTTAGTTTTTAATAAACTGAAAAGGTTTTTAACAAAAAAGTTTTTTGTTTTTACCAGAAGAGCAGCAGAATATAAGGAATAATACACCTGGTAGCAAGAAAAATAGCATAGAGTATGATAAGTTTTGAAACAAGTCTTGCCACGCTCCCCATGGAGACGAATGTTGCATATTGTGCACATACTTCTTGTATTTTTTTTTCATATTTTACGTCAACCTTGCGTTGTTGCAGGTCCAAGGACGTGGTTTACCCCATTGAAGCGTACATCAATCAAAATTGTTTTATCGAAGTTATAACTTTTTTCCAGTTTGGAAATTCTTTTTTCCTAGTTGATTGTAAAGCCGTTTCTGATTTTTCATTACTCTCAAAGTCTTCCTCCACTTCAAGTTTCCCAGCTGGCTCAAAAATTTCTTCCAAACTGTCAGCAACATCTTCAACATTGCTCTCCTGGCTACCAGAGTCTCCTGCCTCATGTGGCAATACAACAAAATTAACTTCGTTTTTTTGCATTTTCTATAGTTTCGTTGACTTCTGCCAACGTTGATACATGGGTTGCCTTTTGTGCACCGTAAAAAGCTCTATATAGTATCCATGTTTGACCTAATTTTCTAGACTTTGTTGTTACTGTGCTTGAAACAAACTGTTGATAAACGTGTTTCTTTGCTCGATAAGAGTTTGAAAATAAAGCAACACCGTTGCCGTATTTCTCGATAATCTGCTTTGTGACGCCACAAAAATAGAACAATAAACTTAATCCTAAAACAAATAAAATCTCGGTTGACTGCATTGAAATAGCAGCTAGATAGTTTTATACAAAAACTGCTGCTTTCCTAGCGTAAGGCAAAGACCAATGTATTTCAAGACATTGCAATTGAAACTCAGAAAATTGTGTCCGGAAAACCGCCATTGTTCTACAAAGGGAACAAAAATTTTTCAGATAAATTTTACCCTACCCAATATCTATATTTTGGATTGCTTTTTACATGGGGATGTGACCGAATATGTCTACTAAATATGATAGCACGTCAGAAGCGTTTTGAAAACGACTAAGATTTTTATAGATTCGTAAGTATGCCTTATACCGAAACCGCAATTTTCATAAAAATGATAATCACACAAATATTCATATGCGCAAAGTATTTTTCAGTAAGTCGGTCAATATGGCAAAACAACTCCTTAACAACACAGAAACAACATTACACTATCTATAATGAATAGTAAGGGTGTTAAAACAGCTCTGAAAAATCTGTTCCCTTTGTGGAACTGCAAGACAAAATGTGCTTTACCATCAGAAGCAAAAAGAAGAAAAAAACTTTTTTAAAAGTTCTTTTTCAAAGACCTTCCTGTCACGTCTGTAGTGTTACCTGCAATGATGAACTGGTAAAACGTCATTGCAAAAACATATTATCCTACAATATCTAAAATATACAGTATTTTGGACAGTACGTTCTGCAGCGGTGTTTAAGCAACTTGGAAAAACAAATATCAAACTTATTTCAGTGAAGACGAGTAATGAGTAGGGCAATAGAAATGATATAGCATGAATAATTTAAGTTTGGTCAAATTTATGCAATGGTGCGGACGATAAGTTTATGATTTTAGAAGATTTCAGAATAATTATTTTGATTTTTAGACCATTTATTTCCAATACTACAGCATTAATTACGTAAAAATAATAGTAGAACATACAAAAATATTACTACCAAGACATGCAAAAAAATGAATATTTAATATCCTCTCTATAACATAAATTAAATATTTTAACAGTGAGAAACATTCAAGCTGCTACAATGCACAGTAGAGAAGATAGTTGAAAGTGACAACAAACTAAAAAATAACACTTTTGCTCGAGACGAAAAAGTCAGAATTACCGGAGAGCGCGACAACTGGCTAGATTACGAGCCAAGTTGAAAAAAATAGTAAAAAGTGAAAAGTGCTCAAAGTAAAACTAGTTGGAAGGATAATTTGAAAGTAACATTCAGTCTTCACAAAATTTACATTTTCTCAACCTTTTATCCGGTGGCAAATGTCAGGCTTAAAGTTTATTTTTTAAATTTTGGCAACCCGATTTTAAAAATTACAACTCACCGAATTTGTTTTGTGCATCTGTTTTAAAAAGACCAATATTGCAATTTTTTGGTTCATGAACTTCAAGTGCAACCTTAATTAAACCAACTTTGCTTCCAAAGTGTCAGAAGCCGACTACATCACTATAAGCTCTGATTTAATTAATGAATTGAACTACTAAAGTCGGTGACGATATATTGGGTCGCGTTTTAGCAGAAAAACTTTTTTAGTCTGTACTTTACTTTTACGACAAAAATTTGAACAAGCCCAATTTTTGGATTAGGGTGGTTTGTGACTACAAATAAATAATAAAAATTTTTCAGTATTGTAATTTTTAAATAAAAATAAAATAAAGTAAAAAAATAACAATTTTTAATTTACTTTATTACTTTTATTTCCTTTAAAAAGCTTTTAACTCGTTCATTTATTCTTAAAAAAATAAAACAACATATACATGTTGTTGTTGGATGCAAGATTTTTGGAAAAATAAAATATATTCTACCGCTAGAAAAAATGTTAACGAATAAAGCATTTTTTCATCTTTAGTATTTTTAATTGTTATAGATTTTTTTGTACTTATATCAGGTTATCTACTTCCGTTCCTCTCTTTTCAATTAATTTAAAATTTTTGTTATATCACATTCTTCTGAAAATATTTTATATGCTTTGCTATGATGAAATCTATTTTTAACTTTAACCCATTAATGTCGAAAATTATTTAAATGCAATATCGAGCGTAATTTCCAATAGTATGGCTTATTTAAAGAGTTTAAATGATTTAAGCTTTTCAGAATTTTATTTTTTTCAAAAATATTGAAAATCTTGGCCAGGAATATATGTGCTATCGGGCACTGTGATAACAATACAGTAAATATAAGTTCTTTTTATACCTTTTTTTTGCAATGAAAGTAAATAGCCCTCACTTTTTTTAAATAAATCTAAATAAATTTTTTACTCTTTTCTGTGAAAACTTTCCATACATTCAGGGTGAAGACAGAGCTTGCACATCCTGCAAATATAAAAAGTGCGGCCATTACACTGCTTGCACCTGCCTCACTTCTGATTTCCTCCCGAAGTTCTGTGCTACTTTCCGTTACATTAAACAATATCTTGTTCTGTGAAAGATGGATATTTTGAACCAGTAGCTTTTATTCAGTGCCATAGGCAGGGTTGTAAATTCGGAGAAATCATTTTGACTCCAAATCCGACTCCAATTTCCGATTCAGACCTTAGCATGTTTAAAAAAAGATTAAGATTTTTGATTTTACCCCAAATGTTCAACTTTGGCGACTCTGACTAAAAATCCATGGAGACCTAGCTTAGCGTAAAATAGAATTTTCAAAAATAAAAACAACTCCGAATTACACTCCAACTCCAGCACATCAAAAAAATAACTCCGTCGCGCGACTCCGAAGCTCCCAAGTTTTAAAAAGCGATTCCAACTCCTCCCTAAAACATGCAACTCCAAATCTGACACCAAAACCCTGGCCATAGGTCTTCAAAATAGAAACAACTAGTCTCTACAAAAAAATCAAGAAACTGGGCCTATGAATCCCGCGACTTTTGTATAGTGTCCAAGTGCATTTAGACTCCATGCAAAAAAAGGCTATACTAACATTTTTTTGGATCTTATTATCACTTGATGATCAAAGCAATCAACGCCACCGATATTTTTGTTATACAGTAGGTGTTTATAAAATTCAGAACCTCAATATAAATGTTTTTTTATTGAAACTGTTCCGTCTCTATACTTTTGCATTGGCTCAGATCTCAATTTGTTTAATGCCACGCTGACTGATTTGTTATCCTTCCACTTTACAACTGATACACGGGCTGTAAATGCTTTTTCCATGAACTGTTTATATCCTTATTCATAAGTGTTCTTGGCTTCATTGGAGCATTTTCTAAGCGATCTTCTTTTTTGTTGATGTACATGCAATAGCTTTCTCGGAGAGTTTCTTCGGGAGACAATCAGATTCAAACTAATTGTCACAAACAACATGTTGCCTTGCTTTTGTTCAATTTTATTCACCGTTTCAAGAATAACATTTGGACCTCGTACGGAACCATAATTAGAAATATTTGTATGAGAGCAACAATATGGTACAACACAAGCTTTATTATACCACCACGGCCGAATGGAAATAGTTGTTCTCACCATGCAGTTGTTTTGCTGCTACTCGACTTACATGCAAGAAATTGAGTGCTGTGAAGTTACTAGTACAAAGTCATATATAGGCTACAGAATGATCTTAATGCAACAGAATTCATATGCTCAACAAAATAGTAACGTACAGTAGCTTTTTTTTCATCAGGTACAGTAGAACCATCTTGAAAAAAAATGTCACAGCACTAACTATAACGGTCTATTACAAGTGACTAACTGCACAAATTCTTTCTAAACTTTTCATATAAAAGTAGCAAACATGAATCTTATCATTTATTTCGTTTAAAATCAAAACTGTTGCAATTTTATACTAAAAGGGAATTTCTTTTTATGGGTAAATATGCTTCCAATCGGCATTAATGGGTTAATCACAATTATATTATTTTATCTTTGTTTAGAAAATCATTGCATTTGACCTAACCTTTAATTTAGCAAAGTAAAGCTGCCGCGTAAAAATGATTTTCATTTTTGTTGCCTTTGGCTATGTTTTCGCAAAGATAAAATTCTTGCAGTTTTATTTTGTTCTATGACGTTCATTAAGTTCTGGTTTGGTAACTTTTAAAGATGAAAAAAAGCATTTGATTGAATCACGTTGTCAACAAAGAAAAACTTAAAAATTCTACTTAATTATAAGGCCTAACGAATAAATTTTGAACTCAAATGAATTACCTTGATTCGATTACTTCTTTTTCATTTTATTTGAAATTGTAAGAAAAAAATTCGGAATGTTATTAGAAAAAAATTTTGAAAAGTCGTCCTAGTTTAATAATTTTATGTACTAATATTTTCTTCATTATTGCATTTTATAAGTGTTCTTGGTTGACGGATGAAGTAAGGAGAGAGCCACCATGGACGATGCTGTTTGCTGATAGTATTGTGATTTGAGAAGAAACCAGGAAAGAAGTGGAGCAGAGACTAGAATTCTGGAGGTATGCATTGGAAAGAAAAGGGATGAAAGTAAGTAGGTCGAAGACCAAATATCTGTGCATAAATGGAGGAAATGACGACAAAACAGTGAAGATGGAGGATACAAAAGTGCCAGGAGTAAAACAAGGTCTTTACCTCAAATCTTAATCATACTTCTTGATTTGAAAACTTTGTCCTGCACAAGTAGTTCGTTATTGGTTCCCAACAAAATTTGCTTTGCTGCATCCCAATAACTCCTTGTCGCTGCCCGATAAATTCCAGTTTGTCCCAAATATTTGAGATTAGTGAGTTAGTAATTGCCTCCCTATCTCCCCAGCTCGTATAGCTATGCTTAGCAAAGTTATCTGATTATTAATTCATGGATTCTATTTGCTTTGGATTTGGAGTCTTTTCAACAAGTGGATCAAAAAGATTTTAAAAAATTCGAGATTTCATTTTGCTGTATGAAATTTTTTAGAATTTACATATACGTAAATCTGCTTTATGTTTGATAACGTCCAAAATTTCCAAAAGGCCCAGATGGTAGGTGCTTTCTCGCATCCTGGGCCGTGAGTAAGTCAGTTCATTGGTGTTAAAAATGACGGACCGAACCTACCAAACCGAAAGGGTATTCACCCATTCCAATGTTCAGTGTGGGTCTGCTAATCGGCAAACGTCCTTTTCAGGATGGGGCAATGACAGGATAAAACTGCCCTTTTCAGGGCACATTGCCAACAAGTTCTGTATCTATTATAGAGACTAAATTATGGAGACCTAATTTTGGAGACCTAATATTATGGAAACTATATTACTGTATAGAAACCTAATTATGGAGACTATATGCATCGTGGAGACCTAATTATGGAGACCTAATATTGTGGTGACCTAATACAGAGACCCTATATTACAGTATATATCTATATATTTGATAATATAGGGTCTCTGTATTAGGTCTCCATAATTAGGTCTCCACGATGCATATAGTCTCCATAATTAGGTTTCTATACAGTAATATAGTCTCCATAATTAGGTTTCTATACAGTAATATAGTCTCCATAATTAGGTTTCTATACAGTAATATAGTTTCCATAATATTAGGTCTCCAAAATTAGGTCTCCATAATTTAGTCTCTATAATAGATACAGTATTAGGTGTCCATAATATGGTCTCCATAATATACGAGAGTTCCCATAATATTGCGTCCCCATATAGGATTTCCGATAGGTATATATACCCATCTATATGTACATTATGGAGACTATATTATAGAAACGTAATTATAGAGACTATAGATTGTGGAGACCTAATACAGAGACCCCATATTATTTATATATGTATATAGACCCTATCGGGAGACCCTATACAAAAATACTGTATATATATAAAAGTTTTTGCAAAACGAAATTGATTGCAAAAAAACGAATTTGATTGCAAAAACAACGAATTAGATTAAAAAACCCTATAAATTCTTTGAGGTATTCTAGAAAATTATGATATTCTTACAGTATTTGTTTTTGAAAATGCAGAAGTTGTAAAACTTTAATTAACAAAAAACTTATAATACAAATTATATCTCAAAATTGTTTACATGTATTTACCAATAAACATAAAGTTTGTCGACATAACTATTTTTGGTCGGTACACGATTAAAATTGATCGACACAAGATTAAATTTGATCGGCACATGACTAAAATTGGTCGACACAGAACTAAATTTGAACGGTAGTGACTAAAATTGATCGACACATGATTAAAATTGATCGGTAGAGAACTAAAGTAGATTGAAAAACACTGTAATAACACCACTCCCAGCATCTGATTCAGGCAGTTCAGCAGTATGGGGTAGTAAAAGGATAAACCCTCGGCCCCAGTCCTGTTTGTGTCTGACCTGGATTGGATATCCTTCAAACGATGGCGACGACGACGACGTCCGAAAAGTCAAAAAAATCCCAAGTTTAAAACATTAAATATATGTTTGGCAATTGTAGGGTCGAGTGAGCGGTTGCAATGTTTGACGGCGACCGCGATCCACTCGGTCTCAGTTTAACTCGAACTTTCATCATTCTGTTGTGTCTTGGAAGAAGACCCCCCTTGAATTTTTCTTTCGTCTACTTGGCGATCTGTAGAAACAGTCAAATTTTTACATAAAAAAAGAACGAAGAATGCCCCTAGTAGTTTATGTTGGGTCATTTCTTACACGTTGTGGCGGATCTGTGGTGGATCTGTTGTGGATCTTGAGGTAGATCTTGAGGTTGATCTGAGTTGAATCTGGCGGGAGATCCTCACCCTGGCTCTAACCCTAATCCTAGCTCTAACTGTAACCCTAACCCTATCTCTCACTAAAACCACGAGTTTGATTCCCAGGCAGAGCAACGAAGTTGTGATTACCTGCGAGTTCCTTTCTTATCTAGAGCGACGCAGTCGCGTTTAAACATAACTTATGCTGAGCAACGAAATTGCGCGTTCGATTCTTACCCATAGCGACGCAGTCACGTTTAAACATAACTTATGCTGAGCAACAAAGTTGTGGGTTTGATTTTTGTGCTGATATACGTCAGTAATCTTGTCAAAGTTGTTGTTGTTCTAAACTTTCAGCTGTCTTTCTATTGCAAGGACACGTCAGTAATTTTTCGGCTCCCAGTAACGAGGTTTGATCAGCTCTCCTCCTAAACTTTCAGCTGTCTTTCTATTGCAAGGACACGTCAGCAATTAAAAACCTAGAGAACAGTTACAAAACATGATGCAATCCAAACGTCATATGAAGTGGTGTATATAACCCAGCGTGATTTGGTTTTATCATTAAAATATATCCCAAGATTCTGTCTCTCGAAAGTTAGAAGCTGAAATGTTTCGCTGCTTAAACTAAAAAAAACCGCATTTGTGTGACAAAGAGGATCGTATGCGAACCTTTCCTATAGCTCTTGGTATGATCGGGAAAGTCCAACACCGCATGAGCTGATTGACGCTGGATTTTATTGTATGAGTTCTGGTGACCGTGTCAGTTGTTTCTATTGTGGAGGACAACTATTTCACTGGAAACTGCCTGGCAATCCGTGATACGAGCATGCAAAGTGGTTTTCTTTGTGCGAATTTGTTCGAAAAAAACAAGGTGTGAAATATGTAAAAATAGTATGCCAGAAACACCCAGGTTTACATCGACCAAATATAGAAAATCTAATTCGATCCGCTGCAACAAATCAGCTACGTATCATGTTGACTAATCAAATGCAAAGCACGATTGCAGTCGAGCAAAGAAGACAAAGATTAGAAGCAATGATGTTGCTTGACCTCACGTGAAATATGCAAAAAGCATAGGCATTGAAAACACCAAGATCCGTTATGCTCTTTTGCAACAAATGAAAAAAATAATTGCAACTTCTCCAATTCTCAAGAACTATTCAACCTTGTTTTAAGCATAATAAAAGGAGACAAATGCATGAAATGTAAGACCAAGAGAAAAAATGCGGTTTGCATGCCTTGTGGACACATTATATTTTGCTGTACTTGTATACAAGACATCTATTATTGTTGGTTGTGCACTCAAAGCTTGTCCAAAACAATTTGCGTCAAACATTGGTAATTGCAAAAGAGCTTAAGACTGGCTTTACACGATCAAGTTTCTTGCGCAAGTTTCTTGTGGCAAATATTGCGCGAGCTTTTACACGGCGAGCTTTTTTTCTGTCTGAGCTTCTTGCAGAAAAAAATGTCTGCGGTTTTCGCGCAAGAAACTTGCTGATGTATTTACACTATTTTCATCCAATAATATTTCAGCAACATTACGCACGTATTGCATTGATTTCGTCACGATATGTTTAGATCAGGGGTGGCGAACCTGCGGCCCGCGTGTGGTTGGGAAGAAGTTTTTTTGCTTTATTGACAACCAGGATATTTGGTAATAAGCCCTCCAGAAAAAAATTTTAATGTCGAGTGAAAACCAAACAAGCTAGTGAATTTTGCGTGAAGTAAAAGAGTTTTCTTGCAAAGCTTTTTATCTGACACTCTTCAGGGTAAATCGTCACAATGAAGCAAAATTGAAACCGAACTGAGTTATAAAAGGGAAATTAGAGTTTTCATTGGCTGAAAGAAGTTAGCCAATGAGAGAAAAGATTAAAAAATTTTCAAAGAGTAGACGAATTCTTTTTGCTTACACAGAAGGGGTTTGAGAGATTTAATGAAAATTGCTTCAAGATCAGAAAGGTGAAAAGAAGAGCGACCTCGAGCGAGAATAGAAAATTTTTCGTTGTTGTAGTGAAGAGCGCGTTGGGCGTTGTCAAGAAGATGTTGACCAATGGCGGATTCGTAAAATTGTTGTGGGCGTGTGTTCGCCTTGCAAGAGCGGGAAAGACTTTGGCGGTTGGGCGAGGCAGGAGGATTGACAATGGATCTAGGAACGTGTTGTATAATTCGCTCTTCTAGGCGTTGAGACGTGCGACTAACGTACCGGCTATCGCAGTGGCACACAAACTGGTAAATAACATTGCTGTGATGATGGGAAGGTAACACGTCTTTCCTAATCGCTGGTAAAAGCTGTCGGGTGTTAAAAATAACACGTGTTTCGACGGAGAAAAAACAGTGTTTCACAGCAGACATAATCTGCTTTTCGAACTTCATCGAGACATTTCCAATCCATGCGATGTGTAGGTAGAGAGGAAACTTCGGTTCACACAGTAGAAAATTGCCCTCTCTACCGTACCGCGCAAGATCATTAAGCAAGATTGCTGGCAATATTGCGCAATAAAAATCTTGCCACGTGTAAAAGCGCTTTTCAAGAAAAAAACGTGCCTTGCTGCAATATTGCTTGGAATAGAGCGAGGTTTTATTTTCCAGCAAGATTTCAGCAAGTTTTTGGTTGAAAATGCCATCGTGGTCAATAACAGACGTATGTGCAACTCCTGCAACAGGGTGTTATAGGCACCCAATCCATTCCTGCGGCCAAGTCAAGGTCGTATCCAGCATTTCCGCTTTTTACGTTGCTTATTTGAAGCAGCCACCACCCTTAATGCTGTTGCCTGTCGTTTTCTTGCTAGAAGCATTTTGAATATTTTAACATTGAATACTGATAAACAAGCAAGCCTTACGTGTGCTTTACCACTTGATGCTTAGAATTAAAATAAAACGAAGAGTGGGTTTGTTTAAAACAGTGGTGAGAACCTGATTGCAATCGCGGGTTGAATCCCCAAATTCAAAAATTAGGTGTGCACTGTAAGTTTAGGGTATTTGTAGGGGTGGAAATTAACAACCTTATGGATGGAAATTTTATAAAGCATGGTTTTTACCACATTTTGCCTGTTAGTTTTTATAAAAAGGTAGTAATTTCCATGCAGCATTCCAAGCAAATGTGATTCTATACTTAAGATGCTTGTTTCCATCACTTCTGTTGGGATGAACAAGCAAACATCCTTGAGGGTGAAAATAAACATGTTTAATTTTTTTTCAACGACAGACCACGTTTCTTCATCCGATTTGTCATGTCAAGAGTTTTTTTATCTTCAATTGCATTTTTTTTAAAAGTCGTAGATTTTTTTTCATAATCTTTTTTTTTCAAAGTCGATAGTAGACCAATCAGATCGTAGAAGTAGATTTTTTTCAAAGTCGATAGCAGACCAAAAAACTATATTTGCATGACGAACGAAATAGAGAAGAGTTGTTCTGTCGATTCACTAGCTTGTTTGATTTTCATTCGACATTAAAATTTTTTTCTGGAGGGCTTATTACCTTTTTATTATATATACTTTGGTTGTCAATAAAGCAAAAAAACTTCTTCCCAACTACATGCGGGCCGCAGGTTCGCCACCCCTGATCTAAACATATCGTGACGAAATCAATGCAATACGTGCGTAATGTTGCTGAAGTATTGTTGGATGAACATCGTGTAAATACATCAGCAAGTTTCTTGCGCGAAAACCGCAGACATTTTTTTCTGCAAGAAGCTCAGACAGAAAAAAAGCTCGCGCAATATTTGCCACAAGAAACTTGCGCAAGAAACTTGATCGTGTAAAGCCAACCTTAGTCGGAAAGCACAAGATGTAAAATATCCAAACGAAAAACCATGAACGCGTTTCTAAAACGTCAACTGTCGATAAGGCTTGCTTGCACGAAAATTTAAAATTGTTATATTTCTTATACTTTCAAAAACTCTTAAAGTCTGCAATTATGAACTTACCGTTTCGTATTTTGAAACTTTTAAATGAAAAATTTACATTATTTTAAATTCTTCAAACAAAGAAAATTGACAGAATCTTACAAAATTGTGGTTTATTCGAGATTTTTTGCTGTTCTTTGAACGCTTTTCAATGCGTATCTGCATAGCAGCAACCGAACGTCAGCTGCAGGTTTTTGTAGAAAAGCAACATGGATTTAATTTTTTTAATTTTAAACCGAGTCTTTAAAGTTTTTTGCGAATGTTGTAATTTTTCAAACGTCGAAGCTTGGGAGTATGAATTGCTTAAAGTATAAACGGTGTTGCTAAATAGGGACAAAAACGTTTAAACATTATTTTGCATGGCTTGAGATTTCTTAGTTTGCATTTCACTCAATTTTTCTTTCAAAAAGGGATATAATAGATTAGTCGCTTGAAAACAATGCATTTCTTTTTAACCCATATCCTCCTGAATCAAAGTTTTTTGTTCATTTCTCTTATATAGCTTTGGAATGATTTAACTTGAAGGAAAAAAACGCTCTTTTTGTGAGAAACCTTTTTTTTCGTGAGATATGATTGATTTCACTGTCGTCAGTTTAAACTGACGCCAGCAGCAGGAGGGTGCATGCAAAACAAAACGCAAGAGTGCTTTTCTTTAATTTTTTTTTAAACCAAACCAATTTTTGATAACAAGCAAGCCTACAAACAAATAACACCGTTAATAAACAAAAAAATTTAGTTCACAATCTTTCGTTCACATGTCGAACTACATAACATTGTCTATTGGAAATGGTATTCTTTAAAACAATCAGGCTGTAGATAAACATTTCAAACTTTGCAGGAGTACCGGGAGGTTCTGAGCATTCTGGTTTGGCATATCTTCTTGCGTCCCCTTAACAATCCAGTGATTGGTAGCACTGAAACATACATGTTCACACTGCTCTGACCTTGATTTAGGAAATAGAACCTGTGACACATCTTTACTGTATTACAAGTGTCTTTACTTACGGACGGAATTGAACACAGCATCGCGACGGCTTTGCCTGTACCCACACCTTAGGTAGCCAAACTTAATTTGTTTCCATGAATACGATATAATTGTTTAGCTCCGTGCTTCCCAAAGTATGGTACCATGAATTTGTCAACGCTTAGATGTTGATCGGGTTTGCAGTAAGCCACACACTGCTTGTTTACCGCATCAAACTTGTCTAAACAGGTCTAACTTTGGCAAATCTGTCAGTTTTGTCCAAGCTTTTATTATCAGCAAGATAAAAAAAGTGCTTGATTTCTTCAAACTCATTTTTGATCATCCGCGCCGTGACCATTCGGTCCTGGTTGTCCTCCCTCCTCTTCCAATACATTTCTTGTCGTGGCAATTGATTAAAACCGCTCAGCACAAGTATGGCAATAGATTATTTCAACTTTTTTATGGTTATCATGAACAAGCGATTGCTTTTGTATCGAGCATAATTATTTCATTCCAAACATATTCTTTCCATCTCTTCAGTCGTCAAGAACTTTTCAAATATTTCATGTGGCAAGATATGCTTTTTAAAGGAAGGGTGTGTCACGTTCCAGTTATTAAGAACTCTGTGCACATCCATTTTACCCTTCTTCAATTTCAGTTTTGAAACAAGAGGTTTCATCATCTTTCTCTAAAAAACATATTATGAAGTTAAATACCAACATGAAATACAAAATTATACAATTTAAAAACATTTGGCGTTGTGTACCAAGTTCACATGATGCAAGCATTGCAGCAAGATTACATAAAACAGTTGAATGAAGATACTGTATATCATAGTATAGCAAAAGCTACAGGTTCATTGTTAAAATATGTATATATGCTACTTTTTTGTTGCTGGCGTAACGCTACTGGTTTGTTCTGGCAGGGAAACATTTTTTGATTGAAAGTCATCAGCAGTTAACTTAGTATTCTAGAAACAAGAGAAAATATAGAACTTTACCTGACCGCTTGCTAAAGCTTGCGATTCATCAGTAATTAGTTTTGTGCCTCCTGTTCCTTGCAAATCCTATTCAGCATCTGATGGAAGTTACCTTCCGCAAAGGTTGTCCGAAATACAATTAACATCATTTCCATCATCTTCGTCGGTGTCTATACCATCATTCTTTGGGAGGAAAATGATAACATTTGCGATAGACACAGATTCACCAGCAACAAAGCTGTACTTAGACTCCAAAGTTTCAAGTACTTCTAATGCTTCAAAAACGTTCATCTTTTTGTTTTCGTACAACAGGTTAGCCACAGCGGCCTAATAGATAAAGCCTAGGAATGCTAGGATTAGCAGTTGTAAATATTATTTTTGTTGTTTATAAAAAACAACTCAAGCTACATAATACTTTCGGTCAATTGCTTCGTTTAATTTATAGTGATTTTCAGTGTCAATAAACAGACACAGGTAAACAATTAAATTGTAGGTTATTTAGTTCTAATTAACAACTTTAAAGTTAACACAATTCAACTGGATTTAAACTTGTTAGGCTGCCTGTTAAAACAATAATTCCAGTAAAGTTTATTCCAATAAAATAAAAAAAAACTTTGTGTATATTATTCTACCTCCTGGCAAGAGTTGCTCCCAGCGTGCTTTCTGTCTAGATAAGCAAAAACAAGAAACTTGGCTTATCAACTAGTGATCAACTAGTCCTGTATTAGTTCTCAATTACCAATTAACTAACGAAGTATTTGCAAATACTCGAAAACCACAACAATTCTGTAACATTACAATGAAACGATACAATTTTATCAGGTTTTCGCATTCGATAAAAGAAATCGTGTTTAACGTTTGAGTGTATCCTTCTGCTCCTAGCGTCAGTTTAAACTGACGGAAGTAAATGAATCGCAAAACTTTTGCAAGCCTGTTTTTGATTCTTTTTTCGCTTATTACCACTTCAATAATATATGTTTTAGCTATCTTTAGTAATTTTTCAATTTATTTTCAATTCACAAGCGTTTGATAGCAGTTACTTCTTTTTGCAATACCAAAAATGCTTTTTTTTAATTAGGCTGTTGGAAATATCGCGATAGCTTTTTATTTATAATTTAAAATGGTCAGACAATTAGCTTGATTTCTCATTGTCAATCGAATCTAAAAACTGGAGTCCTACAAGTATCAATGTGCTTAAAATCCTTCTTTTTGCGCCCTCAGTTTAAACTGACGCTAGGAGGATATGGGTTAATATCGGTTAATCTGTTTTTAACTACTCTTTGCCATATAAAGTAACGGCGTTTTTTATTCCAAGATTATTTTTAAAAACTACCTTCAAAAAAGTAACGAATCAAAGTTATTTAGGCTTGTCTTATAAAAGCTATTGCGTCTGTTACAATTTTTTTAAACCGCCTGACCTGTTGATACAAAAAACTTGCATTTTATATGTTGCAGAATGATTGACGCAAATTCTTCAAGTTTTTCTAAACTTAAAACGGTTTGATTGCGGCTTTTTTCAAGTAAAAATTTTGTTAAAAGTCAAGAAGTCACTCTTTAACAAAACATAAAACTTTTATAATTTTTGTGACTTTGAAAACAAGAAAATAGTGGTTACAACTTTTAATAAAAGAACTGTTTGCTAAGAAAATCTTTTAATCATTTTAAAACCTATTTTGCAAAGTTGAATTATGTCTAGGATTGCATTGGTTTAATACGCGATTTTACATCTAATTTTGCGTTTCGCTGCAAAAGAAAAACAGTAAGCATTACAAATATTGCAAAGATTTCTTGAAGTCGAAACCTTCTTGATCGAAAAATAACAAAAATTCAGTCAATTTGCAAAACAATATCGCTTTTCCAACAACAACTTTTTTTAGCTTGTGACCTATTGAATTAATTTTGTGATAAAAATCAGCATCGTAAATTTTATAATAGAACATTATAACTCAAAAATCGGGAAAAACAATACGTTTTTCAAACAATTTTCAACATCTAGTTTATATCAGGCAAATTTCTCGGCATCATGTTTGATGAAAAAATACATGGTGTCACTCACTTTCTTTTCAGCATATGCGTCAGGAAACAAGAGTCTTGTTTTAAAAAGCCATGCTTTGTTATTCTAAAACTACGATTTTGATTTTTAAAAAGTGCAAATTTATTAACGTAGAGGTGTGATTTTAACTGTACCGTACCTTTAACCAAAACAGTCGTTCTTATTAAATAAAATTTACAAGCTTTTCTCAAAATCAACAAGAAAACTAACGTTTTAATCTAAAGAGTGAAAAAAAGATCGCGTCTGTTCTTAAAAACCGTAGCTTTTCTTACAATTTTCTTTGTTAATGTTGTTTTCTAACAAACAAAAACCTAATTTATCATAAGAAAAGACACATTTTTGGTTATTAGATTTTATAGTTACATTAAACTTTAAACTTTAGAGCAGCAAAAGAAACTTTTAATCAAACTTTAGCAATCGCTGAGAAAAAAACCGTTTTGTCAGGAGAGATTGGTTTTGATTCGTTAAAGAAACAACTCAACTCAACTTCATGTGAGAAGGAATGAGGATAATATGTTTTCCAAGCTTGCACAATTTCTATGCTCTATTATTTTTGTACTGTATTATGATTTGTTTAAATCTTGGTAATCTGGTGCACCTATAATTAAAATAATGCCCTTCAGTCTATTGCATTTTAGACACGTAACTATGTATTTTTTGCAATGCAATGCTTTCACCTAGCATTTTTTGATTTCTTTAGGTGTAATTTTAGTTGTGTTTTAAACAATTAAACATAGCATCGATCTTTGTAGGCCTGTTTTTACCCTCAAGGGTCCAAATATAGAGACCACCTTTTAAAACGCAAGAGCAAAATTATTTTTGTGTTTTTGGGAAAGACACGCACCATTTGGAAAAGACATGAGCATTCTGTTGTGTTCTTGGGAAAGACGCTTTACGGCACTTTCCCCTGCTTGGTGGTCTTAACAAGCAGTTCAAAATTAAAGTCATATCTCTATTAAATTACAAGCTGACAGCAATATCTTGGTATCTCCGGAAGCAGATTAGGGTAGTTACGTACCCTATGTATTAGTGCTTCCATCGCTTTCCTGCAAGTCAGGACGATAAGTACAGAGATAAAATCAAAAAAAAAAAAGAAATGAAACCGAGCTACTCATTAAAGGTAGCAAGCTGATATTTCCATGCTAAACCAAAATACTAGATTTTACTTATGAGAGCTGTCAGCAACTGTACATCACAAATCCTAACATCGGACTTTAGAGGAAAGTAATTTTTGCTTTTGGATGAAGTAAGGAATTACCACGTGGTAGAGCAAAATGCGACAAAAAATTAATCTGTGACTTCAGCTAATCAAGTTATATCAGAAACGGATTTATTGAAACCGATTTCGAAACTATTTTTGTCAAATTGTTATTATACCAAAATGCAAGACAATGTACAAACCCAAATCAAAATTAAATTTAAATTAGAGCCAAATAAAGTAGAGGAATAGCTTGAAGCTTATTTAAAAATTGTTTAAACTTTATAAAAAAATTGTCTCCTCCGATACCAAATAATCAGGATACCAAATGAACGAAATATTTAACTTAACATCAATCAATACGTTGGTAAACATTCTCGATTTTCATTTCCGTAAAACCAATTTTTTAACGAAGAAACGACCCGAGATTTGTTGGGATACCCAAACATCGGAATATGGGGTCCGTTTCTGTTTAATCGTTCATTATAAATATTATCAACATTGATACCATGTAATACTCGACACAATTGACAAAAAGAATATTGTCTTTTGAAATTTGGGAAATCTTCAACTTTCATCAATCTCCATTTAAAATATTCTTTATAAGCTGAATCGTTTTTGTCAAGATAGTTCAAGTAATTGACTAATTCCATTGGAGTTTTGAAATCTTCTACGAATATAAAGGATCCAGGAGGTACAAGTGCTTCGTAATCAGATTTTGTTGCTCCGTATACGACAGGTACAGCACCCATTCTTAAAGAATTTACAAAAACCTTTTCTGTGATGTAGTCTTTGCAATGAAATGCATTTTCAAACGCCATATAGAACTTATATTTACGAATTTCATCTTTGTCAACCACCCCGTTCTTTGAAAAACATTTTCCCTTCCGATCCAGTTTTAAACCAGCCTGAATTAGTTTTTCAACATATTTCATTCGCGTTCGTGCAAACCTGGTGCTGCCGCAGTTTGACACAATCCAGATTGCTAGTTTTGTTTTCGTTGATATTATTTCATCCAAGCTGATGTTGACGCTTCGTGTCCACGACCAAGTATTATAAATAGCGCCATAAGGAACCCAAATGTCAGAATCTCTCCTAAAAAATTATCAATAGTTTTTAAAGTCATTTGCAATCCTTCTTAATTTGACAATTTTGGGAAAAATTTTTTAAAAAAGCTAGTTTATTAAAATTAAAACCAATAACTTTTTTGTCATAGTTACAACCTCTTCTAACGAATTGGTCAATTTTCAACCTTCAGATTAAACTTAGTATTTCACTACTGATATAGCTAAACAGAAAATGATAAATTCAATATCCAACAATCCGCCTTTTCTAAATGCCATATGCTTCCAGACGTCAATAACTATTTTAATTCTTGGATAAATTCCCGAGTTTTTTAATTTTCCTTGAACTCATTTGTTAAAAATGATGATACCAATTTTAAATAGTCTCAACCCAACCCCTACGTATGTGCACAAATCAGTGTACTTGTGTTGCCGGTCCCAAACACGAATAAATGAGAAGGGTTTGCTTGGAAGAGATCCCGGGTAAAAACTAAAAATTGCAAACTTTGCAAACAAACAAATTATGCCGGAACGGTTAAGGGGCGGATTAACAACGACCTTTAATGGTGCTGCTATCCAACAGGGGCGTTAGTAGAAGTTCTGCTACTGTTGTAGAAAGACAAAAAAAAAAGAGACAAACAGCCTAAAAATCGAAACAAAGAAAGCAGCGACATTGCTTGAGAGTTAGAAGTTTGTAGGTAGATATTGGCAAGAAAACAGAGGTATCTGCGTGATTGAGAGACGAATTGGAGACTTATTGTATGTACATGAGACTAAGTAAAAGAAATACTAGGCAATAAAGCATTTGCGTAAAAGTGATAAAGAGATTATGTCAGAGAATCGATAAATTTTGAAAATCCGCAGTAACCAAAAGAAGCTAAATTTAAAGCAGTTACTGGAAACTTGCAAGTGCAATGGGTCTTTGGCAGTAGGATCACCAGTGCCTCAAATTGTACAGGAAGACGATAAAGAACGTTCATCATGCTTACATTGAGCCTTTGATGTTTAGCTGGACAAAATGGTCCTTCGGAACTTGTTGGCAATGTGCCCTAAAAAAGGCACTTTCTACCAAGCATTACCCATCTTGAAAAAAGCGTTTGCGATTAGTAAGCTCTTTGTAACTTCGGAATAAATACATTCTCTTTTGTTTTCAAAGTTTTGATATCGTTCAGTTATGCAGAGTAACAAAAACAGATGTAGTCACGGCCCAGGCTTTCCAAAAGCAAGTGCCATATGGGCAGGTCGTGGTTATCGCTTGGTTGCCGTGAGTTTACACCTCCAATGATGTCTAGCAAGTCATTAGGATAAATAAAGATGGTGATGATCATGGTAACTGTTGTGACCAAATAAATTCATCATTTTTCTCGACCATATTTTCATCACTTTACTAATTTCAGGTCATTTAAATAAAGTTCACGTTTTTAATACAAAGTAAAATTGTGTCATTTTGTGATTAGGTAAAATGGAAACCTCATGCAAAATTCTCTCGCTTAGTTTGCATATTTACTATTATTATTTTTGAAAAGAACTAGTAAAATCTTTGAATCATAAACATTGTATTTTGAACCATTATTTTGGGTGCTTTGTGTTTTTATTGTGGAACCAACGACCCGTTCAAATTTTAATTAAATTAGATTAATTAGTTTGCTTAACTTACCTGTGCTGTATTCTACGTTAGGAAATCTTAAAAATTTTAGAAATTACGTAAAGGGAAGCTGTAAAGTCTATTTTCGGATATATCTTTTTAGATTGTCATTGGTTGCTTAATGGAGAAATTTAATCCAGTCAAATCTAAAAAATGTTTTGAAAATCCGAACGGACCGATAAAATTCGGAAGCTTTTGGTTAAAACCAATCGAGTTAGCTTGTTAGAGTGAACTTTTAGTGAAACTTTTTAAAAACTTTCGAAAGCGAGAAAAGAATACATACTGCATTTTAAAAAAGCTTATTTTAAATTAAAGTACCTGTAAATAAGAGACAAGAAAATCGCACTTTAGTCTTACCGATGTGTCATAGTCAAGTTAAAGTAGTCATCGTATCCTTCAAACTTCATTTGCCTGAGTTCCCGCAAAGCAACAGGGGATTCCATTGAGAACCAAACAAAAAGTTGATCTTTAGATCTAAAAAGAAAAATTTCACAAAAGTAAATTCGTTAATATCTAAAAAAAAATCGTGCAAAATATTTCTATTTAATAAAATAATGATATCTATAGCGTAGTTTATATTTTATCAAACAGTTTAGAAAATTGGAGAATATCTATTTTACAATGCACTTTCTTTTCGGACAAGGATAACCCTAGACAAGACAACCAAAAAGATTGAATAAAAATTCTAACTTTTTTAAGTTTTCTAAGTGTATTACGCCAGTGGGATATTTAAGTGTGTAACAATCTGACTTGCTACAAGAAGGACAAAAGTTAAATGGTGAACGATTTCCCTTGTACATTCAATAAAAATACTTAACAAAACATCCTTAAATGAGCTCATACTGCTTACCCACTGACGGCATTTCGCAAAAATTTGAGACATAAACCATAAGCAGAAAGAACTGCGATACTTTTTATTAAAGTTACAAACAAGTTGTTAAAGGTTTTTAAACTTGTCATTTCGTGGTAGCAGAGAAACAAGCAGACATTGGAGGACGTGCACTGTGCAATCATAAAATATAGCGCTTTCTTTTACAATTCCAAGAACACATTTAGTTTTCAAAATGTTTAGAACAAACATAGGCAAAAAACTGACTGTATTGGCGGCCTGCATCATCATTATCATTTTTAGGCAAAACATTGAATTATTTCAGTGTATTTCCCTTTGTCCACTTGTCCTTTTGGGTTTGCGGACACAGCAGCTCGAGTTGGGATCTTCAAGCATCCCAATCTCCTGCAATTAGCGGCAATTTCACTGGTGGAATTCCAAAACATGATCAGGCTGGGTCTTTAACATAATTTTGCCAGCGAGTTCTGGGTCGCTCTCTAGGCCTTTTGCCACTCGGAAGAGCATCTAGTAGCTTTGCTGTTTGCTAATGCAACATTTGTATTACATGGCCATACCAGAGCAGTAGCGATTTGTTTATGCGGAGTAGCAGCGATTCAATGTTAAAAGATTGACGAATATCAGTGCTTTTAACCTTGTCAAGTAAGGATAAATTTCTAACTTTTCGCCAAAAATCCATTTTGGCCGCCTGTACTCGGGATTTCATTCTTATGGTCATTACCCAACACTCATGACCATAGGTGAGGATAGGAACAAAAACTGATTTGAAAACAGATAGCTTTGCTTTTGTACACAGCTCTCTTTACAGTGCAACTGATCGATAAATATGGCGCACATGCTTTTCCAATACATGTGTCCAGTTCGTTGTCCTGTCTACCATCGCTCAAGAATGTGACTCCAAGATACTTAAACTTTTTTAATATCGCTTTAAACAAAGTCGATTTTTTCGGAGCCATAAGCTTTTCGTGACGCTCTCATCAGTGGCAATCGCGTCAAAATGGGAGGAACCAGAGAAAATCAAAGTATTTATAGTCTCAACAGTTGGGAGAAAGGTGCTGCAGTCTCGGAAAGGAGAAAGGCACAATTGCATAGTGTGGTGCAATACAGGATGTTCTCGGAAAGGAGAAACGCACTATGTGCAATTACCCAGGAGAAACACTGTTACTCGCAACTTAGGTTATTTGAAAAGTTTCAATGTGTAAACAAATTCCTTTTGCTTACATAAAACCGGATGTTTGGTTTTGATAAAAGTTGCCTCGAGTAGACACAGATGGAACGAGTTGCGTGCCACAGCAAGAATTTTAAAACGTTTGTCGTTATAGTTTGCAGCACATTGCTCGTTGTCAAGCAAATGTTGTCCTATGGCAGAGTCACAATCTGGATTGTTACGTTTTAGCTTACAGGATCTGCCGGGTTGAGATCGTGTAGGGCGCTTCGCTTGCTGTTGTAGCCATTTAGGAACATGCTGCTTGATTCTATCTTGTAGTCGCTGTGATGTTCGTCCTACGTACCTACTGTCACAGTGGCACGAATATTCATAAACAACGGAGCTTTTCAGCGTGGTAGGTAAAACATCTGTGCGGGCTACAGGCAACATACGTTTCGATGTAAATACAACTCTGGTGGTAACGGAGCCATAGCAGCTTTCAACAGCCGTTTTGACGTTTTTGTCAAGACCAATGGAAGCTTTCCCTATCCAAGGAACTCTCAAATATACGGGACACTTCTCAGGACCAAATCGTTTGGGCATAGAAAACTGAGCAATTTTCTTGGAAATGTTGCAGTCAATAATAGATTCAGGATAACCATTGTCCAATAGAATGTTCTTGATATGCTTAATTTCTTCGTTTAATTTAGATTTCGTGCATATCATTAGTGCCCGGTGTACCAAAGTTGATATAAGATTTGTTTTTTGTTTAGTGGGACTGAAAGATTCCCAACGTAAGTACTGTCCAGTAAAGGTAGGTTTTCTATACACACTTGTTTCAAAACCGGTAGCTGTTCGTTCCACGTTAACGTCGAGAAACGGTAAACAATTATTTTTCTCTTTCTCAAAGGTAAATTTGAGAGAAGGATGGAGACAGTTTAGTTGTTTGAAAAAGTTATCCGACTCTTCTTCATTGCGAAACATAGCAAATGTATCGTCAACGTACCTAAAATATGTGGAAGGTTTTGATTTTTGAGAAAAAAGTTTTTCTTCATAATACCCAACAAAGATGTTAGCTAAGGCTGGGCCTAGTGGTGAACCCATTGCAACCCCATCAGTTTGCTTGTACATGATGTCGTTAAAGCTAAACTCTACTCCAGATGTGGCACTTTTCATCAGTTCAATGAAGACAGCCTTCGAATGATGATTCAGATGCACAACCATTTATTTCGAAGGCTGTCTTCATTGAACTGATGAAAAGTGCCACATCTGGAGTAGAGTTTAGCTTTAACGACATCATGTACAAGCAAACTGATGGGGTTGCAATGGGTTCACCACTAGGCCCAGCCTTAGCTAACATCTTTGTTGGGTATTATGAAGAAAAACTTTTTTCTCAAAAATCAAAACCTTCCACATATTTTAGGTACGTTGACGATACATTTGCTATGTTTCGCAATGAAGAAGAGTCGGATAACTTTTTCAAACAACTAAACTGTCTCCATCCTTCTCTCAAATTTACCTTTGAGAAAGAGAAAAATAATTGTTTACCGTTTCTCGACGTTAACGTGGAACGAACAGCTACCGGTTTTGAAACAAGTGTGTATAGAAAACCTACCTTTACTGGACAGTACTTACGTTGGGAATCTTTCAGTCCCACTAAACAAAAAACAAATCTTATATCAACTTTGGTACACCGGGCACTAATGATATGCACGAAATCTAAATTAAACGAAGAAATTAAGCATATCAAGAACATTCTATTGGACAATGGTTATCCTGAATCTATTATTGACTGCAACATTTCCAAGAAAATTGCTCAGTTTTCTATGCCCAAACGATTTGGTCCTGAGAAGTGTCCCGTATATTTGAGAGTTCCTTGGATAGGGAAATTTTCATTCCAGCATCCAAGCATGCATCAGAATATCTATCAAGTGCATATTGGAGATTACTTTAATTTGAACTTAAAATTGCAAGGTCATCTGCAAACAGCAAACGTCAAACATTACACTTTCCAAATGTCACGCCATTGCTGGAGGAACTGTCTCTGTCTATCTTGTCCATGTATGTGATGAACAGAAGAGGAAAAAGAACACAGCTCTGTTGTAGTCCAACGCAACTAATATGTTTTGTTTTGATACCATTGACACGAACACAGACTTGTGATTGTTTGTACAACAATTTGATAGCAGCTAATAGCTGACCTCTCACGTAATATTCTAGCAGTACGGCCCACAGCTTGTCTCTTGGGACACAGTTATATTCTATTCAAAGTTTGCAAAGCATGTATACACCTCTTTGGCATATTTCCACAATTTCTCAAAAATTTGCTGATGAGTAAAGATCTGATTCATGGTGGATTTGCCAGGACAAATCCGCATTGTGCATCCTGAAATTGAAGTTCGACTATTTTACGGCATCTCTTTTTGAGGCACTTTGCATATACCGTTCCAGGAAAACTTAGTAAAAAATCCTTTCTTTATTTAGTGCATTTCTTCTCGTCTCTTTTTTGTAAATAAGTATTAACACAATGGTATGCCATTGCTTTGGTATTTCACCAGTTTTCCAAGCTACTTGGAACACACGAGTCAGCCAACAACATAAAACTTGTTCTTGGCCTTTAACATTTCGAGTTGAATATCATCTTCACCAGTGGCCTTGCCAGCTTTCAAAGATTTGATTGCTGTGCTTACCTCTGCTTTGGTTAGATGAATTTTGTCACCAAATTGTTCCTCGGGTGTTTTAAAACGTTAGACTGTTACTGGATTTAAGAGCTCACAAAAGTATTCTCCGTAACAATTTAGGATGCCGTTTTGATGCTTCAGAAGCACACCATTAGTATCATCAATGAAGTTTGCAACTGGTGTTTGTTTGCCGCGCAAACAACATATGGTTTTTCAAAATACTATGTTTGCCGATCTGTAGCCTGTATCCTACTTTTGTCCAAATTCTTCTCATGACTTTTCTTTATATTTTTTGACAATAGTGGTGGCAGTCTTACGTGCTGTAGAGTACCAGCTATCGAAGCTTCTGAAATAACTTATTTGTTAACCAAGCTCTAAATTTAGTTTTCTTTGCACGGATAGCTTTTTTAACTTCTTGGTTTTACCAAGCAGTTCTTTTCTCACTACACATTTGACCTCCCACACGTTTGCAACCGCAACTAGAAGCTGCAGATGCAATGACTGCTGATTTAAATAAATCCCACTTAGTCTCAACGTCTTCAGTATAGTCAGGGATTTCTCTGAACAGGCAAACAACTTTGCTTGCAAAAGTGTGTCTCACATTTTTTTCGGCTAGTAACTCCCATTTTATTCTGTATGCCCTTCGTGTTCTGAATTGTTTCTTTGTTCTTGGATAATTCAGGTCTTTTCAAATGCAAACTATTTGGTGATGGTCGTTAGACCGTTCAGTTCCTCTTTTAACACAAACATCAACCACTGAAGAAAACAAGTTCTCTGAGACAATACAGAAATAAATGATAGAACGCTGTCCCATCGCATCTCTGTACCAGGTGCTCTTGTAAGTCCTCTTGTGTAGAAAAAAGTAATTTATTATGCACAATCCGTTTGTGGCACAGAACTGTAGCAAACACTTTTCGTTTTTGTAAATGTCGGAGTCTCCTTGTCTTCCAATAATAGCCTTCCATGTCTTTCGTCAGTACTCACATGTGCATTGAAATCACCCAGTAGGACAATTGATTTTGCAGATGTTACTTTCTGTAAACCAGCACCTACTTCATCTAAGAAAAGCTGGTACTGTGTTTTAGCGTTTGATGAGTACACCTACAAAATACACAGTAACTGCTCCTGTAGCCTAAGTTTAATGAGACAAACCCTTTCTTCAAGTGGGATCCAATCAGTGACACAGTGGGCCAAGCGAGGGCTTACAAAAATGCCTACCCCTGCCTGAGCAGACATGGTTACATCGATACCTGAGCAGAAAAGCTTCTATCCTTATTCAACTCAACAGTATCAGAGACACAACAATTGGTAGAAAAAATTTTGAAAATATTAAGATGATACTATTTTTCTTCCCCAACCAGTTTATGTTCTTTTCCATTGAGTAAAGTGACGTTTCAGCTGCGCATGCAAAGATCTCAATACTTGGGACCAACTCGAAGACATAGATACTCGGGCCGCATTCCAAAATTGAAAATTAGATGTTGGCAACATAAAATTTTGAGAGCGATACAGCATTTTTAAATTTTATTGACGATTGTGTAAAGTTTGATTATTTCGCATTGCTAAAGTTATGACATAATGCGACACTTTTACGTCCCTAAAAACTCGCTATTACTTATCAAAACGTCATCATTTTGAAAACGCCCCTAAATCCACAGTTTGCAACAAAAAAACTATTGATGACTAAAAAGAAAAAAAGTCATCACTTGAAAGCGTCTCTCAATTCACAGTTTTTCTTGAAAAAATTTAATGATAATTAAAAAGAAAAAAAAACGGGCGACACTTGTTGCGAATCATAGGTTTATTTTGAAGCTATTTTGATACGATTTTTTCCCACCACAATCGGGCCATAGATTCCCCACCCCTGGTTTAAGTAATCGATTAAAATGTTTTCACTTTAAATCAATATTTTGAGCGTTGATATTCATTTGATTATTAATATTACACAGCAAAAATTCTCAGCCAACTTTAAAAGTCTTATCTCACGAGCATTTGACGACCTCTGCAGAAATTCAAAAAGATAGCAATTACAATACTAGGAGAACTTTGCTTCCCCAAGTGAGAACAAAATACTTTCTTAATACACCAGGTTTAATGTCACTGACTTGAATTATAAAAAACATCTAACTCTTTTTATTAATATCAGCATTTCTAAATAAGAATAAACTTCAGGAAATTCACAACTTCCAACTACATGTAAGATTTATCCAAAATAATAGCTAAAACTTTTCGCTTCAAATCAAATTCCAAATGATGACCTTTCATATCTCTTTTGTCTAAATAACAATTTTCAAATCAGTGTTTCAGATCTATTCGGTCTGAATTGCAAATAGTTAAACACAAAACAGTACCATGCTTCTTAAAGAAAGAATAAAATATTAGAAAAATAGTAAATACATGCAACGAGCAAAAATATCTAAGAACAAATAAATAGCTTTTAAATTAAACACATAAAATTATAGCGCAAGCCTGATTTTTTAAAATTTTCTTTTGTTAATTATGGCTTTTCAACAAAGAAATGCCCTTTTAGAAAATTTTAATCCCAAAGCAAAAAAATTTTGACACCCTGTGTTAAATCATATTAAAGCAAGCACAAGTCTTCTTAAGACAAAATGAATAAAAATAAATACTTCTTATTTTTCTAAATAAGACGCTTTGAAAGCCGAAAGCGTTTTATTTTCTATCGGCAGCGTGGTCGATTATTAACGTGATTGTGATCGACATGTTTTCGGTTCAAAACTTACACGCGCCATTCAATTGTGCCCTTGAAAAAGACACTTTACGGCACTTTACCCTTCTTAGTGGTCTTGGCAAGTAGTTCTGAATTTCAGTCATACCTCTGTTAAATTTTAATCGGACAGCAATATCTTGGCATCTATTGAAGCAGGTCCACCCATGTATTAACGCCTCTGTCGCTTTTCGGCGAGTCAGGAGAATAGATACAGAGATAAAAATAAAGAATAAAATTTTGCAGTACAACTCTTCTTAGGAATGTTTTGGTGCTGCCTGGTGCCACTGTGATATAAACAAAATAGATATATATTCTCCTTGAATTATATAAATTTTTAAAAGACGTCATCAAAAGATTTGAATTGTAACAGTACCGTCGAAATGGTATTTTCAATTCTTTTTACATTTTACAATAAAAAAATGTTTTGCTAGTTAGCAATTAATAACCACGCAATTTTTTTAATTATGAAAAATATAAAAACCAATCAGTAACTAATTAGTGTATGTGCTTATTTCTTACCTTTGTTTTGGTAACGTATCATAATTAATTTCTTCGTAGTGAAAAACAGCCGCTTTGGTGTCATTGTTTTTAAGCTGCAGAGAAATGAATTTAAATAAAGCAAGTTGAAACAAAATATGTTCAAAAAAATAAATTTTTTTTTATCTGAAGTTGATTAATAGCCATGTCAATGCTTCCAACATATTTATTGTTGTATAAAAATTGCATATTGAACATTTGAAGACTTTTAAAACACGACAGAAAACACTCAGCAACGGTTGAGTAATAAAAGCAAGGGTACGAGAGATGAAAACCTGGTCAGATCAACTAAAAATCTTTGCTGGTTGTTTGGCTTACAGCTGAGATTCCTGGCCGATCAAGAAACGGCCAAAAATCTCATTTTCACGGTCTTAAACTTATTAATGGTTGGTAATTTTTGACATAAGAACAAGTAAAATCACAACAAAATGCAAAAAATGAAAAAACACATTCCTCTTAATTAAACGTATGCCAAAAATACTTTTACTTTACTTTCTTCAAGTCAGAGTTTAACTTAATAAAACTCTTTTGACAAACAGTTATTTTTTACATCATGAATAGAATGTAAATTACAATAAGAGATTCTATAGCAGTCTTAAACTTTTTGCAACGGCCCCCTTTTTTTACACAAACAAACGTTGTGCCACCTCTTCTTCATGCAAACAAAACTCGCGCCTTCCTTTAACGACAAATCAAAAATAATACCCAAGCCTTTTTGTCAAAATCTCTAATTTTGATATAAATTGAAGAAGTAGACTAAAAATTTTTGTCATTGCAGCAATCAATTCAGTTTCCACCCATTTGCTCGCCCTCTCCCCTCACCCAGTTTAAGAACCCCAGTTCTATAACAATGTATTAATTTTTTACTGCTTAAATTGTTTTAAAAACATATATATATAATGTCAGCAATTAAGCGTAATTGACAATAATTCACGCTAATTGAAGCATGGTTGAAGCAAAATGAGATTAACGTACTGTAGATCTGCAGTTTACAAAAATACTTAAACTTGATATTGAAAGCTTTTCTTGAGGCATTCGTCTAATATGAATGGTCAAACCTGATTGAGCTGAAATCTTGAGATTCAAATCAAATAGAAGTTATAAATATAGCATTTTTGGAATCACAAAGTTACGTGTTTCTTCAAGAACAATTAATTAACTCTTTCGTTTTTTTATAAAATCACTTTTCAAATGCTTCATTATATCTGATCACATTTTTTCGTTTATTGTTCAAGTCTATACCATAGGTCGCTGTTTGAGTGAACGGAACAATATAAATATGAGATCAAATAACTTTCTTACCTTGTCTTCGTCGTATGTGAATTCGCAAAAACCACAAATCGTTTTTGAAACAGACATTGGATGTGCTTTTTTAAAAGCTTTTTCCCAAAGTAGTACAGTGTATCGCTAAAAACAAAATTTTTTATAACAAATTTTAAACTCAAAGAAAAAGAAAATGTTTTTTAAAGTCAATATATACCAGAAACAAAACAATAATTACAGTTTTTTAACAATGCAATGGATATTTGATCAAACAATCAATGGCAAAGCGCTTGTGCAATAAGAATGCAATCTAAATATAGTTTTCATTTTTATGCAATGTAAATCCCAGTTTATAATCATGTACTCGATCAAAGTTAATGGCTCTTTTTCTTACACGAAGTCCTCTCTTTTGTAAGGCCATTACTGAACTCCATTGACGTATATGCCGTAAAATACCTTTTCCTAGCACACTACGGATATCACTCTGATAAACCAAACACCGAACGTCCAATTTCAGAACGATTTAAATTAAGTATAATTTCAAGACTCTTATTAACCAAGTATTTAATTCTCGGCGTGGGTCCGTTACGATTGGCCAGAGTTACATTTTGAATAAGCAAAAATAAGCATACTGGTGTTTTCTGATAAATTGTTCATAAAATTAACCTTAAGTCTTGAAAGCACGAAATGATTAGTCCGTTAATAACAAAATTGCAAAGGAAACGGAGAAAAGGGTTATGACAATTTTTACATTTTGTGAATGAAAACTTTTATATCAATGGTTTTCCACCGCAAAATTTTAAATTGCACTGGCTCTTTGCATTTTCAGTCTACCATACAAAATTAGCTTTGATTGAATTTATTCTTTTAATCTGTTTGTTCATATTCAAATACACAATTTATGTGAATAGTAAATGATAATAAAATAATAAAAATTTTAATAGTAACCATTACCTCTTGGCTTGCTTTTTGAAGAGCTGCATTCAGTGTTTCCATAAAAAGTGATTCTAAAACAATAACAATCAAACTTTGTTGTTAAAGTCAATTTTATATACAGTATGACGATCTTTTAAAAAGCCTGACATATTTTGACCCCAACTAAAGCATAAAGCTATGATTTTGCATCCATTTTCTTTTATATACAAATTTAGCTACTACATACTGGGGCTTTTAATAGAAAATTAGCTAGCGGTATTGCAGAGATGGCAAACCTATTATTTATTGGAGACTATATTTTATAATTTTAAGGAAAGAAGGCCACATAAGTTAAAATTTCTGAAAAAATTTGGTAATCATTTTGAATCGGACTCGGTGTTTTTGATTTTCGTCGCCAAAAACAAGTCGTCGTCGTCGTCGTTTGAAGGGTATCCACTCCAGGCCAGACACAAGCAGGACTGGGGCCGAGGGTTTATTTTTTTACTACTCCAGACTGCTGCGCTGCCTAGATCAGATGCTGGCAGTGATGTCATTAAGCCAGCATCGAGTTTCGTCATCCAAAACCGTCAGACCTCGTGCTCCATGTGGTGCCCAATGTATAGGGCACGCTGTTAGTACATGGTCTGCGGTTTGCTCAGAGGCACCACACTCGCAATTCAGTGAAAGAGCGAGACCCCATTTGTGCATGGACGAATGGAATTGCCCAACACCAGTCCGCAGACGGTTGAGCTTAACCCAAGCTGCTCGGGGTAAGCCCATCCCAACAGACCTGGCACTGGTCTCGGACACAAAAGCATGGAGCCTGGAAGCATTTTCACAGTACTCCGCGTTCCATTTGTGATTTGTCCATTCAGAGGCGCGGATGCCAAGTCTGGCAAGGTTGTCCAAAAAATTCCGCGCAGCTGGCACAAACGGGTGTCTGGACCTTAGTCTCACTTGGCCAGTATCTAAGGATCCATTTAAAAGACCATACAAGATATGATCGGGGTCCAGAGATCCATGATGAGCCAAGGAGAGTGTTGTTCCCAGTCGGCAAAGCTTAGCTGGCTGGATGCCTGAGAGTATAGGTAGGTGGTCCGTTGGAGTGGGACGCAGGCATCCAGTAACTATGCGCAAGGCGTCATTCAAAACACTGTCAATGAGGCGAGTGTGAGCACTGCGACACCAGATGGCGCACAGTACTCAGCTGTTGAGTAGACTAGAGACAAGGTGGCTATGCGTAGTGATTTAGCACCAGCACCCCATCCCGAGCCCACGAGTCGCCTCAGCAGTGTGACACGAGTCGCCTCAGCAGTGATAGTTTTTTGCGCAATGCCACTAAATGGTGACAAAACGTGAGCGATCTGTCCAGTTTTACCCCAAGATAAGTAGGGGTTGGACAGAACGGTAAAAGTCTACCGTTGTTGTAGACCTTTAGCTCACGTTTGGCCTCTCGGTTATTTAAGTGAAAGGCTGCCGTCACCGTCTTAGTGTGACTGAGCTTCAACTTCCCAGTCTGGAGATACGCTGACAGTGTGGACATGTCTTGGCTTAAGGTCCCCTCCAAGTCCTTCCAGTTTCCAGAAGAGTGCAACAATGCTAAATCATCAGCATAAGCAAACTTTCTGGAAATCATGGAAGGAAGATCGTACGTATAGATGTTAAATAGGAAGGGAGCCAAGACCGATCCCTGAGGAACGCCGTTTTTAAGACAGCGTAGCCTGCTTTGCTTGCTGTCACCGGTGGTAAGGGTGAAACTTCGATTTCGGACAAGCTCCATGATCATTCTGACCATGTGGTTATCCGGAAGTAGTTTCAGCAGCTTGCAGGTAAGGCCACGGTGCCAGACAGTGTCATAAGCAGCTGTCAGATCGATAAATACGGCACCGGCCTTCTTTTTAGCCTCAAAAGAATCCTCGATGTTCTGGGTTAGCAGAACAACTTGATCTACGGTTGACTTCCCGCGTCGGAACCCAGCCTGCTCTTTAGGGAGCAGTGGATCGATTAATCGTTCAACGCGGGCGTAGATAAGCCTCTCGAGGATCTTGTAGGGGACAGAAAGCCGAGATATCGGTCGATTACTCTTTGGGTCCCCCACGGGCTTTCCTGGTTTTGGGATCGCGACCACAAGCGCACTTCTCCAGATCTTGAAAATTTTGAGTTGGCGCAAACAGAAAGAAATAAAGTCACGTAACCAGGACTTCAAAGCAGCTCCGGCATGGAGTATAAGCTCGGGGCAGATGGAATCAGGTCTCGGAGCTTTACTTGGTTTTAAGTGTTGGAGGGTAGCATAAAATTCTCTAAAAAAACAAGTGATCTTTAAAAAATTCTTCACTTTAAATTTCTTTGAATTTTGTCTCTAGATTTTAATGTTGTCTAATAAAAAAGCTTTCTTTTACCAGCAGTAGTCATTCTCATATCTTTTACCAGCAGTATTGACATGGAGGTCGCAGGTTCCTCACCTCTAGTATATAGGTTTCATTAGCGATGCGGCGTCAATTGCGGGCAAAATGTTTGATTGACAAAGGAAAAGGGATAAATTTTTTGCAACCGCTTTGACCCCAACATCTTTGGTGCTTGGAGATTACAGTTTTTTTAGATTAAGCAATTATACAATTAAACGACTAAACAATCCCGTTAAACTTATTTTCATTAAGCTACAAGCAAACCTCTAGAGAAAAGTGATACGACAGCAAAAGGGAATCCCCTCTTTCTAAAAATTTTCAAATGTTTCCCAGGTTCGAGAAAAAACGAGCTTATCAACAATTTATTCTGGCCTGTTCCAACCAAATAAAAAGCTTTTGGTCTTTTTTGAAACCATGTTCATGTGACAAACGAAAAGTAAATTTCAATTTTTTGCGCATCTTCTCTCAACAAGGTTTAAATCAGTGATACAAGTTTTACATTTAAATTTTTACTCCCCTAACTGCAGAGTGCGCTCAAGTTGAAGTTGAAGCCGCGATCAATATAGCATAGATAAATGTTTACCGACTTAATATTTAGTGAACTTAATGCATCATCTTATTTAAATAAAACGAAAATTTGTCTCACTACACAAGTTTGTTTCAAAAACATTTACAGTATATCAAAATCATAATTGATAATGCATGAAATTATTTTTCTGAATGCTTGTTAACATAGGCGTACCAGCCCAAAAAATTTTGGGGGGGCAATGAAGTTTTGCCCATATCTTGTGAAGTTTGCCCAAATCATGATTTTTAGTACTTTACGGATGGGACAAAAAAATTGTCTGAGATTCTTGGACGGAGAGGAACTAATTTTTGCAGTTGATCAATGTCAATGCCCTGAAACTCCTGACTTTGCCCAAATTTTTCATATCGCTGCCCGAAAAATTATGCTCTTGCCCAAATATGTTCTTGTAACTGCTCGAAAAATTTGAATTTTGCCCAAAACCTTGGAAACTTGGGGGAAATTGCCCCACTGGCTACCGGCAGGTACGGCTATGCTTGTTAAAGTTTTTATACTGATTAATTATTATGCGAATAAATGCTTTGTTAGTAGTCTTTATAATCGTGAATCACTGGATCACTAAATACAAAATAAACTAAAATTTTTATCGCACTGTTAACAAAAAAATACAATCATACTTTTCAAAACTGATGTAAATTTTGTTTCTTTAACTATTTCACCAAAATTTATTCATAAAAAGTTCTGTAATAGGCTAAACTGTTAAGCAAAACAAAGTCAAATGTTTAACAAAAATGTTTTTTAGGTCAAAAAAATTGCCTCAATTATTGGAGATGCTATTTGTCTTTATCTTATGTAAGAGTAGAGTTTATTAAGGAATGTAAAATGTCAAGATAAACGCTTCTACATGTGAGTTAATGATTTTTTTAAGTTTTTCAGCATTTATAGACATATGCATACGGGTTTTTTTCACCAAAATATACATACATATTAATTAAAAAAGTTAACATGCAATTTACATATTATAGCGAGCAAAAAAAAAACAAACATTAGTAATTGAAATCGTGAATTATCTATAGTATAACAACCGGTATCATGTAAAAACATTTACACGTATCTAAGGCCGATGTATAGTCCATTGTATAAATACTAGCTTTAGTACAATTTTTTTTAAACAATATAGATTTATATCTCTATAAGTATTTAATTATAGTATGGCTATTTAATTTCAAAAATTTTAATTTTAATCAAGTTAAACTTGGCGAAAGAAACGACAGTGAAAAATGGTTTGGCATAGAAAGTGTTTACTAAGAAATTGCTTGGGCATAAATGTCATCATACATTACAACACCTGATGAGAAAACTTTAGTTGCTATGCTGAGCAAAAGGAATGATAATGTGCATGTACCAACAAGAAGGCCTATCCCTGCTATAGACCTTTGTAGGCTCTGAAAATTACGCCATAATTAAGATAAGTCGTTGTAGATTGGATTAATAAAAAAAGGTTCCCAACGGGTGTCCGAAGAGTGATTTCGGGGATTCCATGAGCTTTGTATGCACAAGATAAAAGCAATAGGTTATAGCTAACAATAAAAAACCACCATATGGTCATACTTGCAAAGAATGACTAATCTACGCAACGCAAGAAACCAAGATGCATCTTATTGCGTAACATGAAATCAAGATCATATGAATGTACAACAAACATGTTTATTTACTTCAAAAAGGTATTAAAGTTTTCCTTTAATCGAATTCAATGCGACATTTTACCATTGTTTGTTTTTGAGTAGCTTGTTTATTCAATGAAAAATTTCTGAAAAAAGCAAAACTTATGTCATTCTACTGTACAATTCAAGACGGTTTCATTCCGTAGTTTTGATAAGAAGCTTTGTCGAAAAGCCGGACTGGGCATTGTTTGACTGTATTTGTTGAGTATGGTTTGACAGTAATAAAACAATTATTTTTTTATTTATCTTCCTAAATCACTTTTTGCATTTCAATTTTTACATGGATATTGTTAGTATGTAAGTGTTTGTGAGCTGCAGGTGTTGCATAACGGTACAACATTTGAGGCAATATTATGAAAAGTGACCTTCTCATTTATTACTCGTTGTTATAAGTCTAATACTAAATTGATTTCTTTTCTAATGATCGCTGTACGTTTTATTAATTCATCATACCTTGAACATTATATCTCATTAGTTTTTATATGATAGATATTTTGTAATTGTTGCTCTTTTATTAATCTTTTGTAATTTTTGTGTATGTTGTAGTCAGCAACGTGGTCAAGTTGTTAGAGCGCCTGGATATTGATCGACATGGCCTCGGTTTAAAATTTTATCGCGATTCTGTTGTGTATTCTTGGAAAAGACATTCTGTTGTATTCTTGGAAAAGACACTTCACAGCACTTTCCCCTGCTTTGTAGTGTTAGCAAGCAGTTCTAAATTTCAGTGTAATCTTTATTAAATTTCAAGCTGACAGCAATATCTTGGCATCTCCGGAATTAGATAGAAATAATTTCTTACCCTATATATTGGAGGGTTTATCGCTTTCTTGCGAGTCAGGAGGATAAATATACATGGTTTTAACTGTTTTGTTTTGAATTTTATTCTTTTTTTGTGCCATGAGTCTGAGATAAATAATTGAATAAAAGATAAACAAAAATCGAAATTTTTATAATGCTCTATTTTTCTTTTAAGTGTGATGAGTTCTTTTAAATAGATATTAAAAAAAAAAATTTTTGAACAAATTTTGTAAGCTGTCATGGCGTTACTATAAAGGGCTTTCATGAGGTTTGTAGAGGGGAGGCTGGCGAGGCCGCTCCGTCCGTTCCATACTAAGCTATACCTGACTTTGATTCCAAATTGTCGAGTTACACAAAAATATTGTTTTCTAACCTAATTTCTTCTCTTTTATTTTTTGTAAAAACCTCAGGTCAAATGGTAATACAAGTATTTTTTAGCTACTATTTAGAACTTTAAAGCAAGGATCAAGAATTATTTTTTTATTCGAGGAAGGAAACAAAAATTATTAAACAAAAGTTATTACCATTCGATCATTATTTTCAATATAAATATTTGCAGAAAATATTATAGAAATTATGGTTGAAACATCAATTAAAAAATTTTTGACGTCATTTTTCTGTCAACTTTCTTAGTTTTTTTTCCATTTGACGTAATTTACATAGTTGTCACATTTCATTCACAATTGTAATTTTAACCTCATAACTCTGGAATTGATTATCAGTCTTTACAGTAATTTTAAGGTTTTAATTATGGCGTAATCTTTTTTATTGCTACGTATTGATTGCGTAATCCGTGTAGTCCCTACTTAATTTATTTTGTCTGCAAGTTATTTCTATAAGTGCATTACAAAAGACTCGTCTTATTGTTTTAAATATTAGGACATTGAATTGTAGTTTTAAGACATTGTGAAGTTTTGTTAGAAATTTACGCAATTTTTTTAAAACGTACCGGTACTAAAAATGATTGACTAGAATCTTCTATTAACAGCTGACTTGACATTTCGATTTATATAACTTGTTTACTACCGTGTATTCTGATTGTATTGTACTGTCATAGAGTGGACTGCTTTGCCCGATTGCTAAACGTAATATAATAATTAATTTAAGAAATCTGGCGCAATAAGTAACTTTGATTGTTGTCTCGTAGCGTTGGCTTTTTTTCGTTTGTGGAAGATGGACGAGAGCTGGAAGTTCCACTAAATGGCCCGACATCATCCAGGTTGCCAGGTTCTTTTCAACATCTGAGAGAGCACGGGCTACATTTGGATGGTGATAAATGCGGAAAGATGTCATTACGTACTCAGCTGTCTGCTCCTTTGCGCCACATTCAAAAGCCGCCGTAGAAACCATACCCCCTTTTTGCATTTTTGAGCGCAATAGACAAACGCCTGCTTGAAGGCAATTAAGTTTGACCCATGCAGATCTGGGAAAACTAATTGCCGTTGGCGTTGGGCTAAAATCCTTAATAAATGTCTAGAGGCACTTTCTCGCCATTTCATGCTTCATCTATAATCCCCCCATTGTTCTACACTGGTGCCTGACTAGGCAGAGTCGTTCAGCAGTTCCATTGCAGCAAGCACAAATGGGAGTTTTGATTTAAGTTGCCGCAGCTGTTTTTAAAGTAGAGACGGAAGCCTTTCATCGAGGTGCTCTGGCTCCTGAGCGCGGCAAGCTAGAGACAGTACGGGTTTTTGGCCGTGAAGCTTAGTTGGTTAGATGCCTGCTAGGATGAAAAAGTGATTCGTTGCTGTGGACGCAAGTATCCGGTCACTATGCGCAAGACATTGTTAATGGGCTTGTCAATAAGACGAGTATGGGCATTGCGACACCAAACAGCGTTGGCTGATTTAAATAAATAATTTCGTAATTTCATTCATTCGATTGGTGCTGCGACACCAAACATTCATTCGATTGGAATCGATTGGAATTGTTTAAAATTTACTTTGTGTCACTGTTGCCTGTGTGACTGAGTTAAAGTTGTTTAAGGGTCAGTGGTTATGCCTTGGAAGTTAATTCTATAGTGCAATAAAATTATTTAACCCAGTGTGAAGCGCAAACTATTAAGTTTAATATTAACCTTGGGGTGCTTAAGTCGTCATCGTCGTTGTCGTCGTTTGAAAGGGCATCCACTCCAGATCAGAGACAAACAGGACTGCGGCCAAGAATTTATTCTTTTAATACCCCAGAATGCTGTACCGCCTGAATCAGATGCAGGCAGTAATGTTGTTAAGCCAGCATTGAGTTTCTTTATTCAAAAATATCAGATCTCGTGCTCCGTGTGGTGCCCGATGTATAAGGCACTCCATTGGAACGTGGTCCGGCGTTTCTTCAATGGCGCCGCATTTACAATTCGGTGAAACAGTAAAACCACATTTATGCATGGACAAATAGAATCGCTCAACACCAGTTCGCAGGCGATTGAGCATAACCCAAGTTGTTTGTGGCAAGCTTGTTTAATCTTATAGGTAGTCAGCACTAAGTTGTTAAATAATTATTCACAGTGTTTGGCGCTTGGAATTGCTTTAAAGTTTGGTAAAGATTGAGAGTCTAGATTTACGAGAATTTATCAAGTTTTGTGATATTTTTCAATCTGTTACTAGACGTTTTCTGGCAAATCCATTCGTTCCAAAACCAACTTGTTTTTAAAATCTTCATTCTCGCAGCAAACTATTTCTAAAGCCGGCATAAATAAAAATAAAAAAAAACAGTTTTACTGCAGCGCTGGTATTTAAGTTACCTAGTTCGACTGGTCTTTTCGTATTACCGTGTAAAGTTGTGGCACTAGTTTACAGACTTTTAATCTTAAATTTTACCAAAATCAAAATGGCTTTAAAAGTATTTTGTGAGATTTTTCTGGGAGATCCGATGTGAAATCTTTTTGTTTCAGAATCGACATTTCATGCCTTTGTAGGAGCTGCTATTTAATTGTTATTAATTGAAAAATACTAACCTTTTGACTTGGTCAATTTTTTTCGACTTTTGTTGGAGTGCGTTTGAATTTTCATCAAAAGTTCTTTTGTTATATCTTCTTCATAAAAATAAAAATAAAGAAGCAGGCTTAGGCTTATTAATATGAAGCCACCAAATATATTTCGTATTGTAGCCATCAGCAAAAGTAGAGTGACATTTAGTAATGATAAACAAGTTTAAACTCTTTTTAGTAGGCAACAGCAGAATCTGCAGTAGAATTGACCTATAAAACATTTCATGTTAAATTGAGCACAAACGTTTCAAACTAAAATCTTTAATTTAGGGTTTCCAAGCGGGAGGTTCGTGGGCCCACAGGGTATACACAGAATTTTTGTATAAAACAGCAATTTTTTTACCCACATTACACTTAATTCAAATGCATTCCTAAAATTGTAAAAACTTTTCAATGACACGTCTCAATCTTGACATTAATCAATAAAACTTTTTCCGAAAGTCAACTGAAGACCAAAAATAATGTCAATAAAGCTCGGGTTGAGCTATCTGTAAAACATGAAAAGAAAAGATCTTTTTTAACAATTTTTGTAAAACTCTTTGGACCCCAAAACCGATTTTTTTACACAATTCGCCTTAACTTTCTGTCTACCAGCAGCAAAATGTGCGTTTTGTACAAGTGGGATCAAATTGACCCCATCATGATTCTTATTTTGGAGTTATTTTGTTTGTATTTTTTTAAAACTTTTCGTCGTCGTCATCGTTTGAAGGGTATCCACTCCAGGTCAGACACAAACAGAACTGAGGCCGAGGGTTTATCTTTTTACTACCCTAGATTGCTGCACTGCCTGAATCAGGTGTTGGCAGTGGTGTTATTAAGCCAGCATCGAGTTTCGTCATTCAAAACCGTCAGACCTCGTGCTCCATGTGGTGCCCGATGTATAGGGCACGCTATTAGTACATGGTCTGCGGTTTGCTCAGAGGCACCACACTCGCAATTCGGTGAAGGAGCGAGACCCCATTTGTGCATGGACGAATGGAATTGCCCAACATCAGTCCGCAGGCGGTTGAGCTTAACCATAAAACTTTTGTTTACTTAGTTTACTTTTTGTTTATTTAGTTGAGCTTAATCTTAAAATTTTTGTTTACTTTGTTTACTTAGCACATAATAAATGAAAAAATTGATCATTCTAGTAATAATAAAACTTTTAAAACAATAAAAAATGCAAACTATAGTTGTTCAAGTTGCTGCTGCATCAAGTAAACAATTTTTTACAATGTAGATTTGAATCGTAATATTTTTTAATTTATATCCAATAATTAATGTTTTCATTTCACACAAAAAAATATCAAGAAAAGACAATATTAAAAGTACCCTATGATGCTAGTCCGCCGCGTAGCCTACTGATTTCGTTTATGCGTCTCATATAAATATCCCTTTACACAAACCACCAAACTACTTGCACATAAACAGAAATAATAACATAAAACCTTAAAATACCTGCTAATAAACACATTGTTATAGTAATAGCTAAGCACAGCTGATGCAGACAATGCCCGAGTGTTTAGGACATACTGTACATATTTGCCATATTTAGAACAAAAAGATTGACATTTTGAGTCCTTCTTTTGGTCCAGCAAAGTACATCGGGCCCCTTATTTAATAAAACACCATTTCTAGCAAGAGTTTTTTCTGGTTGCAGAAATTGGTGCAACAGGTTGTGCTTTTTCTGTAATTCCACATAGTTCTTTTCAAAGACTGATAAAAACTTTTTTCTTTGCCTCATGCAGGTTTTGCCATTTTTACGATTTATTCCTTGCTAAATGATAAAGGCATTGTTTGCACTGATATCAATCATATTGTACAATAAGACTAATGGCCACCTTTGAGTCATGTGTTTGGTAGAATATGATCTCACCATTTTGTCTAAAGTGTCAACACGATCTTTTGCGTTGTTGTAGAACAGAATAATGCTTGGTTTCTGATCCGAAGTGCTTTTAATTTGTGGCTGAGTATGCATTGTTGAAAGCTTATTGATAAAACGGTTTTTTCGGGACAGTACAATGCAATCATTGCATTTTGTTGAAAGCCGAAAACTGTGCTCTTCAGAGTCTTCACATTCCATCTTTTGACCACTAAAAATTCTGTAGCAATCTCCGGCTTGTTCTTCTTCATTGTTTCTACCAGTGTTAGCTCCTTTTGAAAAAAATTTTTGTTGAAACGATAGATTTGTGAAGAAATTATCACGAGTGATACTTTGGAAAACTTTTGATATCTTCTACAAAATCAAGAACAACTCTTGTGCCTTGATTAGTTTTTCGAGCCAATTCAGATCTTTACCAGTTTACACTTGCATTTTTAATGTGTAAGAGAAAGTGGAGTTGCAAACTATCCAGATTTTTATTCCGTATTTGCCTGGCTATGAAGGAATGTATTGCTTGAAAGAGCACCGTTCTCTAAAGCATATCAACCGTTTGTCTACTGTCATTCTGAGTCCGCAGGTGTAGAAATCACGCAAGTAAGAGTCCCAAGTTTCAAACTCTTATCTGATTGATTACAACTTGTTAGGGGACCAATGTTGTTGTGTTGCTTGTTTATTGTCAAATCGAAAAACACGTAAAATTTGTTGATACTTTCCTCTAATCATTGTGCGATTAAAATGAGCCGGCCATCAAGTGTACTCCATAGCTGTGTAACGTTTCATTAATGCCAATCAAAATAATTATACCAAAAAACTTTAAATTCTTTATTATCGACAGGTTTTTTTAAGTTATCATATACATTTGTAATTATTCTACTGACATGTGGTTTATCATAGAGAAGACCTTAAATATAAAGAGAAAGTATCATTTATTTCTGAGCACTGAAATATTCCAAACCTTGTCGGTCCTGGACTTTGTCGAAGGACATTATATGCAGCAGCTCTACCAATTTTATTTACAAAAGGTTTTGTTTGCCACGCTTTGGTTAGAAACGATGTAGTTTGCAGAAGCTGAGGAACATAGTTGGTTGTTCATTTCTTCTTCAAAAGATGAATAACATGGAGATAATTCATCCCTGTCTTTTTTGCCATCATCGGTAGAAATGCAATCCGAGTTGTTTATTTCTTCTTCTTTATTGTCGTCACTTGCCACATAACCAAAAATTGCATCTTCAGAGAGATATCTTGATATATTGCTTCTTTGCATCTTAGTCTTTTGAGTTAGTTTTTGGATTTATTTTCGTTTTATTATTTTTTTATAGGGTATCCACCCATTGCGATGTTCAGTGTGGGTCTGCTAATCGGCAAACGTCCTTTTCAGGACGGGGCAATGACAGGATAAAACTTCCCTTTTCAGGGCACATTGCCAACAAGTTCCGAAGACCCACTATTCTTCAGCTGAACATCTAAGGCCTCACTGCAAGCAAGATGAACGTTCTTCATCATCTCGCTATGCAGTCTGAGGCACTCGTCATCCTACTACAGGAGACCCACTGCACTGATGCAGAGAAGTTGGTACTACCAAACTACCAACTAGCTGGGTCTTCTTTAAGCAGGAAGCATGGCCTTGCCACGTTTGTCCACGAGCGACTGAGATACACGCTTTTGAACCAATCTCCACCGACATCGGAGATCGAGTGGTTGTGTGTGGACGTTGATGACTATAAAATAGTCAACGTCTACAAACCACCACCAAAGCGATTGCGAACCCTGGATCTCCCAGTGTTTCCTCACCCCTGTCTTTACGCTGGCGATTTTAACTGTCGTCATGCTGACTGGGGTTACGACGACAACAGTCCGGACGGTGAGTGCTTGGCTGGCTGGGCAAGTGTTAATTGTCTTGCCCTCCTATATAATGCCAAGGACGCTGCCAGTTTTTATTCCGGCCTCTGGAACACTGGCACCAATCCAGATCTAGCTTTCGCTAGCGTAGGTCCAAACAGTCGCTTACCGGATAGACGTGTCCTTGAGAAGTTCCCCAGGTCACAACATCGACCTTCGCTTATTACACCACCAAGGTTTGCTATGGCAGTGCCAAGCATGCCTGTTAAGCGATGGAATTTCCTCAAGGCCAAATGGAGTCACTACATTGCTTTGACGAATAAATTCGCAAAGACTTTGTTGCCGCCTGATTCACTTGATGTGGATGCGGCTTACCAGGACTTCTGTAATACCATCAAGAAAGCAGCCAAAAAGACTATCCCACGCGGGTATCGAAATAACTATATTCCGTGTTGGGATGCAGAGTGTGAATCCCTCTATAAAACCTTTCTGCAGTCTCCTCAGGGAGATGACTCAAGTTTGGCTGCTACAGCTCTGCTTGCCAAGCTTGACAGAAAGCGGAGGGATCGATGGTCCGAAGCAGTTCGGAGCATTGACTTCTCACACTCTAGTCGAAAAGCGTGGAGCATTTTGAACAACCTTACTGGTAGGTCACGACACTCTCCTCGTTACTGTCCCGTTTTAGCCAATGCTATTGCATCTCAACTGGTTAGAAATGGGAAATACGAGACTGTTGATCGCAAGTCATCTCGACGTGTCTCTCAAGAAGTGTTTGACCTTTGGAGGGCCACAACACTACACGCAGTAAATATCTCTGATAATTTCTCACAGAGAGAATTTGCTGCTGCCCTTCAACACTTAAAACCAGGTAAAGCTCCGGGACTTGATTCCATCTGCCCCGAGCTTATACTCCATGCCGGAGCTGCTTTGAAGTCCTGGTTACGTGACTTCCTTTCTTCCTGTTTGCGCTGACTCAAAATTCCCAAGATCTGGAGAAGAGCGCTTGTGGTCGCGATCCCAAAACCAGGAAAACCCAAAGAGACGTGGGGGACCCAAAAAGTTATCGACCGATATCTCTGCTCTGTGTCCCCTACAAGATCCTCGAGAGGCTTATCTACGCCTGCGTTGAACCATTAATCGATCCACTGCTCCCTAAAGAGCAGGCTGGGTTCCGACGCGGGAAGTCAACCGTAGATCAAGTTGTTCTGCTAACCCAGAACATCGAGGATTCTTTTGAGGCTAAAAAGAAGGCCGGTGCCGTATTTATCGATCTGACAGCTGCTTGTGACACTGTCTGGCACCGTGGCCTTACCTGCAAGCTGCTGAAACTACTTCCGGATCAGCACATGGTCAAAATGATCATGGAGCTTGTCCGAAATCGAAGTTTCACCCTTACCACCGGTGACAGCAAGCAAAGCAGGCTATGCTGTCTTAAAAACGGCGTTCCTCAAGGATCGGTCTTGGCTCCCCTCCTATTTAACATCTATACGTACGATCTTCCTTCCATGATTTCCAGAAAGTTTGCTTATGCTGATGATTTAGCATTGTTGCATTCTTCTGGAAACTGGAAGGACTTGGAGGGGACTTTAAGCCAAGACATGTCCACACTGTCAGCGTATCTCCAGACTGGGAAGTTGAAGCTCAGTCACACTAAGACGGTGACGACAGCCTTTCATTTAAACAATCGAGAGGCCAAACGTGAGCTAAAGGTCTACAACAATGATAGACTTTTACCGTTCTGTCCAACTCCTACTTATCTTGGGGTAAAACTGGACAGATCGCTCACGTTTCGTCACCATTTAGTGGCATTGCGCGAAAAACTATTTTCGCGCGTCACACTGCTGAGGCGACTCGTGGGCTCGGGATGGGGTGCTGGTGCTAAATCACTACGCATAGCCACCTTGTCTCTAGTCTACTCAACAGCTGAGTACTGTGCGCCATCTGGTGTCGCAGTGCTCACACTCGCCTCATTGACAGTGTTTTGAATGACGCCTTGCGCATAGTTACTGGATGCCTGCGTCCCACTCCAACGGACCACCTACCTATACTCTCAGGCATCCAGCCAGCTGAGTTTCGCCGAATGGGAGCGACACTCTCCTTGGCTTACCGTGGATCTCTGGACCCCGATCATATCTTGTATGGTCTGTTAAGTGGGTCCTCAGATACTCGCCAAGTGAGACTAAGATCCAGACGCCCGTTTGTGCCAGCTGCGCGGAATCTTTTGGACAACCTTGCCAGACTTGGCATCCGCGCCTCTGAATGGACAAATTTTAAATGGAAAACGGAGTACTGTGAAGGTGCTTCCAGGCTCCATCCTTTTGTGCCCGAGACCAGTGCCAGGTCTGTTGGGATGGGCTTACCCCGAGAAGCTTGGGTTAAGCTCAACCGTCTGCGGATTGATGTTGGGCAATTCCATTCGTCCATGCACAAATGGGGTCTCGCTCTTTCACCGAATTGCGAGTGTGGTGCCTCTGAGCAAACTGCATACCATGTACTAATAGCGTGCCCTATACATTGGGCACCACATGGAGCACGAGGTCTGACGGTTTTGGATGACGAAACTCGATGCTGGCTTAATGATATCACTGCCAGCATCTGATCCGGGCAGTGCAGCAGTCTGAGGTAGTAAAAAGATAAACCCTCGGCCCCAGTTCTGTTTGTGTCTGACCTGGAGTGGATACCTCTTCAACCGACGACGACGATTTTTTTATAAAGAAAAACTTTTTTAAATTTTTTAATTGTAGTACGTAAGCAATGCAATAATAAGGTTTTTTTTATATCGATGTTTCATTGGGTCACATAATCGTAAAACTGATTGGGGTCGATTTGACCTCACTGCTATATGATGCTGCTCTTTTATAGCTCATGATAAAGACGTCCAATATTGAAAATTTTTAGGTCAACAAGCCCTTCAATATAAAATAAAAGTCATGAAGTTTCACAGCACTGCTTTTAATGGTTCAGCAACAGCAACTTTTCAAAAATGTAATTGGGATCAAATTGGCCCCACGATAGACAAAGTGTTAAATCTTATTTGAATGTCCAAAAAGTAAAAAAATATTTATTTTTTGTAAAAAAAGAAAATTATACACAAACGCTATTTGATGACCTTTCTTTGGTCTTCACTTCAACTTCGAATAAAATTTTAGACTTTCAAATAAAATTTAACGGTCGTGTGAAAAAGTCAGTATTGGATCCACAGAGTATCACAAAATTAACCTAAGGGCCCACCTGTTCCAACGAGCTTAATAACCTTGTTTTAAATCAAATTAGTATTTCTAATGAATAAAATTAATCTTTAAATAAAAAACTAGAACCAGGAACGCACATTTTTCTCAAAAAGCTTCATTATCATGTAGTAGGCTACAAAGAATTGTCGCGTCAGAAAAAATGCATATTTAGGTTTTGGAAATAGGCCTTTCTATATAAAAATATTTAATTTTTAATTTTGCTTTGTATTTTAGACAGGTTTGCCATAAGTCTTTGGCCATCAAATTTAACGCTTCACTTGTTGGCTTCTTTTGGCCATTTTTATGAATCAAAATTTTATTTTTGTAAATTAATATTTTTAAAAAATATCTGAAATTGTTAGCAAAGTCTTGGAAATTTTATTGTTTTCTATATTTTCAAGTGTCTTTACCTTAAACCTGGGACAAAAATAGAGATTTGGGACAAAAATAGAAAAAAATTGCTTTATTTTTTACATTTGGTTTTTTTGGCAGTCTGTTTGGTTTTTTATAAAAACTTGATAAGGCAAGGCTGTTTAGACGTTTAGTAGTACTTTAGCTGACTAAGAACAGATACGACACCTGAAAAATAAGCAAAAACCAGCAATCAACCCTGAAAAACACATTCAAATTGATAAATTAAGTCACAAAAAGTTTAGCAAGATTTCAAACCAAAAGCTTCAAAAAAGAAGGTACCTACCTACTTTTAGGGGTATCCGCACAACCAAAATATTAACTGTTGATATCCAGCAATCTCTATATGCCTCTGTGCCACTCTTCCACGGAGCGGAATCTTCGAGACTTAATTTTGGTTTTTGACATTTTGATCAATTAATATTTTGGTCAGTTAATATTTGGTAGATAATTTGATCGTTGATATTTTGTAGTTAATATTTTGACACTAAGCCCTTTTAAGAATTTAGGCTTTAGGAAGATACATAAAGCCATAAAAAAGTTTTAAAGAAAATGTATCTTTCTAAAGGACAAAAAATTAGGTTGTTTATGGATTTCCAGCAACAAGAATGGCTGTTTCATAAGAAAGGCAGTTAATAAATCTTTGATAAACTTCGTTAAAAAGAAACAGACTGGAATGGCAGAAAAACATATTAAAATTAGTGAAAAAAATTGGTTTAGACTATTTGTGAATTTTGGATTCCAAGCAACTAATAACACTTCTAACTAAAGAAGTGAAAGGAATTTGAAAAAAGACATTTTAACCGGAACACAGATTTGTAGAAAATGATCTTTTTAAAGATAAAACGTCGATAAAACAATCTTGTTTAAAAATATCGAGTTTGGAGACCACCTAAAATAAGCAAATATAAAAAAAATTTATTCACCGACAGTAAAGTGCCCTCCTAGTCATATAATTTGGGACGATATCAACTAAGAAATTTGGGACGATATCAGCTAATTCTGCCAAATAAGTGGAGTTACATACGATGCGTGTATTATATATGGAAATGTATAATTGGAAAATTTATACACGCAGATCCAGCTTCCTACCACAAAACCAAAGCTTTGCAGCAATATCCGATCTACAAGAGTTTGATGCCCAAAGTTTGGCGAATGAAATGTTGGCGCCTAGGCTTCGGCGCTTATTTTTCATTATTTACTCAAACCAGAGAAGTATTTTTAGATTAAAAGAGGAGAAGACTATCTCCCTGACCCAAAACTGCTTGCTTCAACTGTATAGTTTAACAAAAATAAACTTAAAAAATTTTTGGTCTACAGTTCTATTTTAGTATGACGGAGCTTAATCGTGTACCAAAAAACAAAATAATTAAGTCTGTGTTAAAGAATTGGTCTACTTTTAAAATTATTAAGCCGATATGAAATATTATTTCCGGCCTGTCTTTCTCAATTTTTTAGACGTCATTCTGAGCAATCAACCGTACTATATTAATTAATCGCAGGTTAGTCTAAAATGGGTGTAGTTTTATTATTACATCATACATCTTTGTAATGCATTAATCGTAACTCTGATTGCATTTTGTGAAGGCTTTAAAAATTATTAGGAATATTGAAATGGGACAAGATTTGAAGCATGAAGTTGGCATCGCAAAGCAATAAAAAACTGTTTGTCAATTGCACATTGTGGAAAACATCGTATGATTTTACTAATTGCTTTCCTCTTGGAGACGAAAAAAATGAAATCGACTTAGCATGGCCTACTTGAATTTGCATGACTTTCATACAACGCGCAATTTTGACGCGCTCCACTATTTCCTGCAAGTAGTTATACAACAATTATTTTCAAGCTTAAAAAGTTAAATTAACGATTCCAAGTAAGTCCAAAGTATTCTCAAAAGAGATCAAAATGTAACCCATCAAATGTAATTTGATCGATTTTAATAGGAACAGTAAAATGAGCAAAACTAAAACAAAATAACAAACAGGACGATCATTATGCTATGGCCTCATCAGGCATAAGTTATCGTAGCCTCTAAAGCGAATGATAGCATTAAAAATTAAAATAAGAATTCCATAAAGTAACTCTTTTGGAAATAAAAATTCAAACCAAGAATCTACAAGTCCAAACTTAAATAAGAACAGTGAACATGGAAAAAGCACCAATCAGAAAAAGAGTTAAAAAATTGAATTTCGGACTTCATCAAACTATTTGGAATAAACTATATCGAAAAGAATCTTGAAACATTGCTTATTATTTTAAGTCAGGTTTTCTAAACTGGGGATTCATGACAATCTATCAAAGGAATCGAGAGGATTTGTTTCTTAAGCAATAATTTTCAATCTACGTTTTACTTTATCCAAAGCATTCCTAAAATTATAGGAACTCGTCCGGTGTTTCCCAACCTTTTATGGTTTATGACCCGCTTCTGCAGGCTCTCAATATTCATGGACCCTTACTCATCAAAACTACTTAGCTTTTCGGAACGTATTTCAATCTATTAATTTATTAGCCTGTTTAATAATAATAAAAACAAATTAAGCAAACGCAATGTCGAATCAATGCTGTTAAAGTCAAAGAATTAAATAAAAATACAGTTCTTTAATTTTAATTTAATGCAGTCGAGTTGAAGTCTGTTTGGGGATTTGTTTAATGATGATTTTTAATTTTTGGTTCTGTCTAGGAGAGAGCAAGGTGAGTGTCACTACAGACAGCAAGGATTCCGGATAATCAGAATTGACTTAATGACTACATCTGCAGCTGAGTGCCCCCCAGCCTAGAGCAACCTTACAGTTGAAAAACTTTAATCTAGTCAGTGATAAGCACATTATCCCAAACGTCTTTAATTGGTATTGAAGCATAAATGTTTTTCCGAAAGTCGAGTAAAGTCAAAAAAATCTATCAATTTAAGTCATCAATTGAAGATTTGTATAGCTTTTTGTCGTACGTGAAGCGAAAACCTTTTTTGGTCTTCACTGGACTTTCAAAAAAATTTTAGACTTTCCAAAAAGAAGTGCTAGTATGAAAAAACTCATTTTATGAACCACTGAATTTTACAAAATCAGCTTAAGGGTCCACGTGCTTCAACGAGTTTATAAACCCTGATTTAATTTAAAAAGGCTAATTGTTACTTACGAACTCTTCGGCATGCGGTAAATCATTTGCATCTTATTTTGTTTCTGCAAGCGATATTAGCAATATTGTGTTGATCGATTGCTTTTTCATCAAATAACTATTTTTTGTATATATTCATATGCTCCCATTGTTGAGTGAGGTAGAACGTGCAGTGTTATTTTGATGTTACGTATCAAAAGGACTTCGTAGTTCCTTGCGTTTTTTTGTTTGGTGGAACATGATTCCATATGGCATTTTGACTGGTTAAGATTGTCAACCCCTGGATTAAATTGAATTAGCTATATAGAGTGAAATAGTTAGCTATATGGTTGAGTTCAATAAGTTAACTGTAACTTTTTAATTCTTTGACTTAGATTGCATTGACTCTTTGACGTAACATTTGTATGGTTTGTTTTTTCTTATTCTTAAATGGGCAAACAAATTAACAGATTGAAATGCTTTAAAAACATAACTAGGAATCTTTATTGATTAGGAGGTGACCACGGATGTTGAAAGTCTTTGAAAGGGCCAAGAGCCATGAAACGTTGGGAACCACTAATCTAAATCAAATTTGTAACTTTTAAAATTCATCAACAACGATAATAATAAAACAGTTTTTTGTCTTTTGAACACTTGGAAGTCAACTTCGCTGGGGATTTAACTTAATCAACCAAGGCAGAGTTTTAACTTGACTATTCATTACAAGCTAGTCCAAAATTTTTTTCGATATTTTTAAATGTTTTATATCTTATACTATTTATATATATCTTTTTCTATTTGATTATATTTAAATAAGCACTGCCTTACCTGTTTTGGAGTGCTTGTGTTTTTTTCAATGTTAGGCTCTAATTTAGTTTTAACCAGCCTAATTAGTTGCAATTGATTGGATTTTGCGGCTGAAAAATTCTGGAATCCTTTGCCAATTTGTACTTGACCAACACGCTAGGAATGACTTACACTCCCCAAATTTCTTTTTCCAAATCTTTTCAGCAAGCTTCTTGCAAAATTAAAAAATTGCAATACTGTATTAAATATCTGAACGGCATTAGATAAATCTCACCTATAAAATTTATTACATGAAATAAAAAATGTTAACTGTGACATAATTGGATTAAGTAAAGAAAAAAGAACTAACGGAGAAGTAGTTATTATCAAAAACTGGCAACATATCCTTTACCACAAAGGAAAAAAAATTGTATGGCACTGGCTTCTTAATTCATAAAGATCTAAAAAATAATGTAAAAATATTCAATGGAATATCTTATCGCGTTTCAAGTGTCATTATTAAACTGTCAACCAAGTATGACTTAAAAGTAATCCAGGTTTATGCTTCAACTTCAACAAGCACACAAGAAGAATTTGATAAATTTTATGACAAGAACAATGAAGTAATTACAATAAGAAAGACACATTATCTACTGTAATATTAATGGGAGATTTCAATGCAAAAAATGGACTTGGAAACGAAAATTTTTTTGGTAAATTCTCACATGGTAGTAGAAATGAAAAGAGGTAAAAAGCTGATTAATTTTACTGTCTCAAACAACTTACCGTAAAATCTCTATTTGAGCGCCATGGCGCTCTATTTTTCAACCCTTTCCCTATATTGGTGTTCTATTAGAGGTGGTGTTCAATTAGAGGGTGGCGCTCTATTTTCGACTAGCTGGTTAGAATTTTGGGAAGATAAATTTAATTAATGAAAAGAAAAAACATCTAAAACAGTTAACATCTAACAAAGAAGAAAAAACATCTACCGTAACACAGTAAGTGGTAAGTAATCAAAAATTCACTGGTGAAATTTACTGGTGAAAATCAATTAATGAAAAGAAAAAACATCTAACACAGTTAACATCTAACATCTAAAGAAGAAGAAAAAAACATCTATTATAACACAGTTACTGGTAAGTAATCAAAAATTCACTGGTGAAAATCAAGTAACACGTCGCTTTTGTAGCCGTCCTCGTCATTTTCAACACCTTCCGCATCAACGTCGAGTTGTTGAATAATTTCACGTTCACCAGTAATGTCGGCATTGGCCCGCGCTTGCTGGAGAAGTTCCTGTCCAGTCTTAATCGGGCCGTCTGATCTGAACAGTGGATCTTGCAATCCTCAGAGACGTCTAGAGTGTTGGTCAGTCCGCATCCCTTGAACGACTTGATGATCAGATTTTTCGGCAGCTGATCCCAAGCATCGACTATCCACTTTAAATAAACGTTCATTGATAGGGCTCGCATGTTTCCGGATTTGGTGTAGCTCTCCTCGCCGTGCAACATCCAATTCTCGTAGAACTGTCGGATTTTACTCGGATTTTACTCTTAACTCTTAGTTCCAGTAGAGGTCGTGGGCCTGTATAAACTTGGTGCAGCCTCTTGGAATCCTGGCGGTATCAATCTGGAGCTTCTTCAATTGCTTCTTTGTGGCATCGCTGATGTGACATCAGTATGAGTCCCAGGCAAGAAGGCGCTTTCCAAACATAGAAGAGCCGACAATCTTCTGCAGAAACTCAGAAGTCAGGTCATCGTTGAAGAAGGAGCGGCCGGCCCAGCAAAGATGGAGGGTATTCTTGAACTTGGTGACGATCTCCTTAATTGGTCGCTTGTTCTTGAGTAGGATGTACGGTCGGCATTTAAATCCGTCAGATCGAGCGGTCAGCATGACAGTAACGTGTAACTTGTCGTGACCGCTAGTCTTCAAAGGGACCTCTTGGACTCCCTTATTTTCAACGGTTAAACTGCTCGAGTAATCCAAGTAGACGGCTGTCTGGTTGGCAGCATAGATGTATGTATAGTTAAAAGTGCGACGCTTCTGCTCGACGAAAAATAAGTAATCAACGATCTTCTCAGCGTACTCCTCCAGCTCCTTCTGACAAGTCGTCGTTGGGCGGCGTGAGACCAAGTTGTGACGAAGCAAAAACTTTTCCAACAAGCCAGAGCTTGCCTTGAAATTTTCGTCGATCGAGAAAGTGAGCGCCTCTCTCTGGATCATCGTGCGGCTGACACGGAGTTTCTTCTGACGTTGCTGACGAACCCAGTTGATGAGCTTCTCGTCGAAATCCTTGTCCTTCAAAGGACGTCCGGCACCTTGGAGTCGCTTGCTTGAACAGATGGAATATGACGAAGACGCTTTCAACTGAGCCTCGAGGGGTACTTTCTGTTTCGTCCAATCTTTGACACATGAACGAGGAACGTTCTTGATTTTGCAGCCTTTGATTTATTGTATTTCTCAGCGTACGCAACAACTTCCAGCTTAAAGTGCAGGTCGTACTTCTTTTGTTTCAAAGGAGTCGCATCTTCAGATTCGGAACTGCTTGACAGGGCTGCCAAATTTTCTTATGTTCTCATCGGGCTTTGTTTAAAGTTTAAGAAATGAATCTACGTTTTGATTGAGTGCCAAGTTCTCAATCTCTGCAATCGCATGATCAATGCGTGTTTACCACGTGTTTGATGCGTGACCAATTATATACCGGTAAATTACTATTGGGCAATTATTATTTTGTGATGTAGGAAACCTTTAATTACTAATTAGCATAATAAACGTCAAAGTGGCGGTCTATTAGAGGTGATGTTTAATTAGAGGGTGGCGCTCTATTTTTCAACCCTTCCTTTATAGTGGCGTTCTATTAGAGGTGGCGTTCAAATAGAGATTTTACGGTAATAATTTGCAACACTTTATTTCAAAAAAAAAACAAGAAGAAAGTGGACATGGAGAAATCAAAATCACCAAACGTTTAATGAAATTGATTATATTTTGACAATTAAATCTAATATTGTTACCAACACTGAAGTTTTAAACTGTATTAAATGTAGTAATCACGGAATGGTTCGAGCAACAGTAAAACTAAACTTACAAAAAGAAAAAAAAGTTGCCGTTTCTATCAGTGTACTTTTTATCTGTTTCTATCAGTTTGATAAATATGCTTAAGAATATTGATGTAGATGGGGTGGATTGACTGGTTTTCAACGGCTCGCATTACGGCAGATATTTTAATTAAATCACAGGCTTTGGTATAGTTAATGAAGGCAAGATTAAGAGGAATTATGTATTCATTTGTCTTTTAAATAATTTGTTTTATACTATGGAGACGGTCCATTGTGGAATATCCTTGCCTGAATCCAACCTGTTCTCTTGCTTGTGAAAAATTTAGTTGTTTAGTCATTCTGTGGCTTAAAATTTTTGTGAACAACTTGTAAAGAATATTTAGTAAAATAAGTGGTAAACACTGGAAAAGCATTATTGACTAAATTAGCTGAGTTTTTTAATGAATAACTACATCAATTAAAAGTACCCAAAGATTGGCAAACAGCAGCAATGATATTACTCCACAAAACAGGAGACAATACAGATTTAAAAAACTACCAACCAATGAGTTTATTGAATACTCTTGAAAGTGATGTTTAATCAATACATTACACCAAACCAGAATATTACGATAGACAATGCTATACTTGAACCTGTAGAAAACATTACACACCTTGGCCAAATTGTAGCAATGTTACCTGACAAAGAATCAAAAATTTAAAGACAAATCGCTCTTGGCGGGTAAGCATTTGGCAGAGCAAAATCTGTTTTTTCAAGCAAATTGCCTTTACTCTTAAAAAAAAGTTTATAATCAGTTTATCCTACCATTTATCACTTTAGGTACAAAAACTTGAAAGTTAAATGAAAAACAAATCATCAAACTTAAAACAACACAAAGATCTCATAAAAAGAAAATTTTTGGTAATAGCTGAAAAGATAAAAAACAGTTGAATAGATCAGAAAACAAAAAAAATTACAAGGTATCGTTAACACAACTAAAAAATTAAAAGGAAATTAGCTGGGCCTATCACAAGAACACATGACAATAGATGGACCAAACAAGTAACAGAATGGACACCATTTGGCAAAAAAAGAAGTAGAGGCAAACCACAAACAAGATGTACCGACGAACTATATAAATTTAATTCCAGATGGGCCTAAGTGAGTCTTGATCACGAAACTTTAAAGAATATGGGGAAGGCTTTTCTCCTGCAGTGGAATTAATAAGCTGACGATACGGGAGAAAGGCCCCTTTTCTGTTTCTTTTTAAAATATTATTGTAGCTTGGAAAATTAATCAAAGAACAAGCGCCAAAATCTCGTTCGAAAAAATCTCAGCGCCGAATTCTCGCGACCCAAAATTCCTAGTAAGCTTTCATATCAAAGTGCTTGATTGGCATGGAAATGTATTTGACCCAAACACAATAAAAAATTTATGAGTTCTAATTAAGATTAAAATCTTTAAAAAAACAACTTTTAAGTCTTGAAGCAATGTAGTATATTTTTTTCAGATTAACGCCTCAACCTTATCAGTAGAGTGCCATTTCGCCTTAAAAAAACAGCCTAATCAAGAGCAAAGATCTTTACACAAGGTACAAAGACTTTTATTGTTTGTCTTGTCTAAAATACATAGTTTTCACTAAAGCAATGGATTTTCATTGTAATACACAAAAGCTTCTGCAAAAAAATTTGTGGTTTATGGACATTATGGTAATATTAACATAAAACGCATAAAAAACTGCAAGTGACCTGAAACTTTTGTCCTAAATTGCATAGTAAAACAACAAGTAAAAATTATATTGGAGGCATTCAGAGACTATGCACAAATTCTAGGTCTAGTGTGTGAACCTTCAAAAGTCAGACACTTCTTTAGAAACAAGTCGAGACGACTTGCGATTAACAATCTTGTATCTCCTATTTCTGACTAGCTGAGATGCAATAGCTGGGGGACGTTAAAGGATTATGAGAGGGGCGCAAGCAACTGGCTGCAAACTGAGTAGATAACTGCATTGACGTAAAATAAATGGAAAAAAAGGTATGACAGTATTGAAGGTATGACATTATCTAAACTTAAAGTATGTCATATGATAGGTATAGCCGTATCAGCCGGTGAACTCGATCTAGAACGTTTAAGATCAAAGTGAAAAACTTTTTGACAAAAATTGAGTGTCACGTTGGAAGCAAATTAAGCAGAGGGTGCACGCGTAATTTCCGGAGGAGCAAAATACCCGGACCTCCCCCATTTTATTGAAAAAAAGGATAACTTGAATAGTTATCTGCTACGATTTGAAACATACGCTATTCTTGCAAATTACTCCAAGCTAATTGCGAAATTCAGTTGAGTGCGCTGTTTGGTGGAAAGATTTTGGATGTATATTCCAGATTCTCGCGGAAGAATACTTTAGACTAATGATGCCTGAAGACGACGTTGTTCTAGCCGTAGAATTATACGGATCAAGTGCATCGCCAAAGTTTTAGAGAGGCTAAGCCAGAAGGTTCTGAAAACCCTATCAGGTTATTGTGTGCCTCAAGAATTATTTTACACAGTGGGTAAAGCTGTCTGACGTGAAAAGCAGTTTTGAAGGCGTAGTTAACTTGATGGTGAAAGAGCAATTTATCAACTCTTGCTCCAGGAAGCTATCTGATAATTTTACAGAAAGGAAACCTCATAATTTTGGAATGTTCGAAACAGTATTTGTCAGATACTGTTACTGTATAAAAACAGTAACAGAAGGACAAAAAGAGGAATAAAGTGCTTTAGTTGCAAAAAATCATGACACAGGGCAAACGAGTGCTTTTCACCTAGGCAAGATGAAATTAAAAGATACTCCTGCTACCGGTGCGGAGAGAGTGATCACACTTTTATGCAGTGTAAGAAAAGAAATCGATTATTAAGCAGTTGGTCCGGTACAAAAATAAAGGCTTACTAATTAGGACGGACATCGCCAGTCAAATGATTGGATGCGATAGAAGTTGATAAACCGGAAGATAAAAAATATAAACAGATAAGTGAAAACAAAGAAAACGTAAGTCAGAACTTGGAAGATTATTTGGAGTAAAAAGATGTTGAGGCGCCTGTGCATTGAACAGCCTAAGCACTGGCAGAGATACATAAATCCACTTTTATTTGCGTACAGAGAGGTTCCCCAAGCGTCTACTGGTTTTTTGCTTTTTAGGCTTTTACATCGTTGTACTGTTTGGGGACCCATGAACATTTTGAGAGAGTTTTGGACAGGCTGGAGTGAATCCGCTCACGTTTCGTCACCGGAGTCGATGAAAACTTTGAAAGATCTTTTCCAGCAGCTGTGAAAGTCCAGATTTTTCTCGAAAATTGATTCCAGTAAAAGATACTGGCAGATACCTGTGGCCAAAAAAGATGGGTTCAAGACCGCGCTTGTGAAACCGGGTGGGGCATATGAATTTCTCTGAATGCCCATTGGCATACAAAACTCCGGTATGGCACTTGTTCGTGGAATGAGAGAAGTGCTTTCAGGTATGTCCGGTGTTGAAAGCTTTATAATTGACTTAATTGTGTTTTCCAGCAATTGAAGAACGCATCTAGAAACTTTTGAAGAGCTTTTAAGGAGGTTAAGTAAGACTTACACCACTGGTCGGCCCTCAAAGTGTATTTTCGGGACGTCACCAATTGAATTTTTGGGACTGGTGTTGGATATGACTGGATCACGCCGAATGACAATAATCTGGCCAAAATTGCATATACGAAGCGATCAGACATAAAGAAAGAAGTGCAATCGTTTTGCGGTTGCTCCGTTATTACCAAGGTTATATCTGGGTAACAATATCCAGTTTAACTTTTGTGCAAGACAGGTAGTTAACAAAGAAACCCCACTGCACTGGAGAATGTTACCCAAGACATGCTGCAGCATGTTTAAGAGGAGCTGGAGTACCGACTTTACTTGTGCCGTGTCACAGGCGGTGCGCATATTAAACATTTGTAAAACCTTTCATGAAATTCAGGTGCCTTTGAATTTCTTATTCAAATTTACAGGAATAAATATTGTTTAACTCAACATTAACCCTGTTTAGTTTCAATTGATTCGACTATGTAGTTACTGTAATATTTACATGTCAAATGATGTCAAATTTTTGAAACACCCTGTATATTCTTTATAGTCAGAAACTGTGGTTTCTTTCTATTTGTAGAGAAAAGTTTCAAGCGAGTTCATTTGTACTTCACCAGAACTTACTGTATTAATACATTTAGTCTTAGAGGTAAATGGCATGAATAAAACTAAACTCAGTTTAACTGCAGTGCTAGTATTTGGGTTACCTTGTTCCAACTGTGTCGGCAGCGTGGTCGAGTGGTTAAAGCGCCGTGCTCGTGACCAACACGGTCTTGGTTCAAAACCTAATCGCGCCATTCTGTTGTGTCCTTGGGAAAGACACTTTACGGCACTTTCCCTTGCTTGGTGGTCCTGGAAAGCAGTTTTAAATTATAGTCAGATTGGGGTAATTGCCTACCCTATGTATAGCGCCTTCGTCGCTTTCCTGCGTGTCCGGAGGATAAATACAGAGATAAAATAAAAAACAAATAAATAAATAAACTGGTCCTTACGGATTCCCGAGTACAGTTGTGACATGAATGATATAATAATAGAGCATGGATTTTGTTGGTATCATCAAGACGAGCAGTGGCAGCTCGTCCATCGGAGCTGCAGAGACGCAACATCTCCAAATATCTGTGCAGCAGTTTTAAATATTATCAGCAACGCTTAAAAAATTATTAACTTTAATTATTTTTACATTTTCTCAATTTTCTTTCATTAAATTTAAATTTTGTCTGATTTTTTAAAAAAACTTTTTTTTAAATTTTTTACGTGGCAACTTCTTAAGCTGTTTTAAATTCAGGTTAAAAACTTCACGTAAAGTGACGCAAAATGACTTATTCTATTGACGCTTTGTATAATACATTGAATTTACGTTTGACCTGCAATAAACACAGCTCACTCGATTTAATCATAGGCGTAACATTTACAACCAATGGCGTAGGCAGAAATTTGTCGGGGAGGGGCTTGAAAGTCGAAAACACAAATATTAAAAGTGGTTCTGATCATGGGCCAAAAACGTTTTCAAACTTACATTGCAAATTAGAGTAAGCCTATTACGCTTTTTTAGAGCGCCTTGCAGATGCATAAGTTTTTTTGTTTGCCTAAACGTAAACACAACTACTAAATATCAATAAAATTTTTAACAAATTTAGCTCACTGATATAATTAAATTAATTCGGCTCAAATCGAACCCAATTTTGATAATGGCTACGATCAAAAAGCATTGCTACAAAAGTATAAGGATAATTCATCCTGTATAGCCACATATTAAATTCTCTTTGAATAAGATATTGATCGCACTTGGGTGAAACAGACTGTCGGGTTTTTTAAAAAATTTTTATTTTAATTGTATGATAGTTAGATTTAAAAATATTTGGCTCTGACTGCCTTATCAAACACTCTGTATTGCAATTAAAATCAACTATATCTTGCTCAGTGTTTCTCAAAGTGAGCTACTTGGCCGCTTAGGAAGGCCTCGTGATCTATAGAAAAAAACAAACGTTGATGAAAAAATTTTGAATAAATGTAAGTTGATTTTAATTAATCAACTGATGACACAAACTAGGACGTCTTTATAGTTTCCCCTTGACAGTCCATAAAAATTTTTTCTCCAACGTAAATACTAAAAAAATAATGTTCTCATAGTATGGAAAGCAATCAACTCTGAATCAAACAGAGCTGGGGCCAAAGGTTTAACCTTGTATTACCCCAGACTGCTGCATTACCTAGATAAATGCTGGCAGCAATGTTTTTGGGTCAGCATGGAGTTTTGTGATCAAGAGGCATTCAATCACGTAGTTTATGTCATGCCCAAGACAGTCTATGGAAAACGCTGTTAAGACATAGTCTGCGGTTTGCTCAATGGCGCCGCACTCGCGATCCGGTAAAGGAGCGAGACCCCATTGCGCAAGGACAAATGGAATTACCCAAAACCATTTTACAGTCGATTAATTTTAACCTAAATTATTCGGGGCAAACCCATTTCAACAGGCTTGGTACTGTCATGGGTATGAAAGTACGGAGCCTAGTTGCATTATCCTAATACTCCGTGTTCCATCTGCAATTCGTCCACTGGGCGACACCAGTATTCAGTTGTCAAGTAGGCCAGAGATAGGGAAGTTGTTCATAATATTTTAACCCAGTATCCCATCTTTGCAAGTCGCCTCAGCAGTATGACACTAGAAGACACGATTATTTACGCAAAGCTACAAAATAGTCACGGAATGTGAGCGATCTGTTTCGTTTTACCCTAAAATATGTTGGGACCGGACAGAATGGTAAAAGCTTATTGCTGTTATAAACATTTTAGCTCACGTTTGGCTTTTTGGTTTTTTAAATGAAAAGCTGCTCTTAACGTTTTTAAAAGACTGAGTTTCAACTTTTAGGTCAAGAGATACGCAGAAACTGTAGTCACATCTTGACTTCCAAATTCTTTCATTCTCAAAAAGAGTGCAGGAATTATAGATCGGCCGCAAAGCAAACTTTCTGAAGCTTATGGAGGCAGATCCCATGTATGGATACATAATAAGAAGAAGAGGAGCCAATACCGATCCATGACGAACGCCATTTTTTTGACGGCGGAGTTTGCTTGGCTTGCTGTCAATTAGTAAGAATAAAACTTATGTTCCGGACAAGTTTCATAATCATTCTAATCATGTACTTTTCAGACAGAAGTTTTAGAAGCTTGCAGGTAAGATCACATTGTTTTACATTAAAACAAAACCAAAAAAGTTTTTTACTTAAAAATAAAAAGGAATTTTTCTTAAAAAAATATTTTGCCATATACTTTTAGAAATGGCGAAGCTTTGAAAGAGAAGTATCCGAGTTAAACTTTGGAAACCGCTGATCTACCAGCATCTTCTAATAATTTTTTTAAAAATGAAGAACAATTTTTGTTATATTTGTGTGTGTGTGTGTATATATATATATTATAAATGCTAAAACAGAATTAAACATTTAAAGTCCACGACAGCATGTTTCGCCAAAACCGACTCATCAGGTGAAATCTTATTCAAACAGAATGCAGACAGAATACATACTGCTCTAGTTTTTTAGTTATTGAGCTCTATGCCGGCGAAGTAAGGCAAACAGATATATACATAAATAAGTAAAAGTCACCAGAAAATTCGAAGTTACTAGAACGGACAAGATTTCTTAGATTAGCTATATATACTATATATTATACTATGTTTAGCAATTGGACAAAGCACTTTGTGACGTCCAAACAAAATCATGTAACTTATGTAAACCGGTTGTGTAACTTATCAAGTAGAATTAGCTTAAAGAATAGTAGATATTACCAATCTTTTCTTAAACGCTCTAGGCAAACTAAGATCATCGCTGTTGCAAAGAAATCGCAATGGCTTAAAACTCGGTCAGTCAAAATATTTTGAATAAAACAGCAAAACGACTCTTTAAAATCGCTTGTAAGAAAAACTTGCATACAAAATAAATTAAGTGGGGTTGGTGTATTGATTAGGAAATCATTCCGTAACAATGGAAAAGATAAAGTTAAAATCAAAAGCATAAAAATTCCTGCAAAAGACTGAAAATCAACTTTAGAGTTATGAAAATAAGATTAGAATTATGAATGAAGTGTGACACTCTGCACTAAGCAACTTTCCACCAAAAAAACGGAGCCGAAATACATCACTGTGTTTAGTAAAAAAGATTTTTTTGAACTACTGACGTCGGTGACCCAATATTTTAAGCACCGTTCTAAAAAAAACCTTGCGTACTTGCCTTGCTTGCCTTACTTGCCTAACATACTTGCCTTACATAATTGCCTTGCTTAGTTTTCACTTTTTTCTCGAAATAAATGTATGGAAGAAAGGCTTTTTGACCCTTGCAAGAAAGGCTTTTTGGATAATTTTTTACCATTGATCACCAATAAAGCCTTTTGTTTTCTTCTTAGTAAACAAAAAAAGGTTAAAAATGCCATGCTTCCTCGATTATCAGGTTAGTTGGATCGCTACTTGCAAAATATAGAAGAATAAGCAAAAAAATTAGCTAATTGAATTCTTATGGTTAAAGCAACAAAAGTACACGGTATCATATATATTTTACAGTAGTTTAGATTTACAATGTACAAAAAAATGAATCAATCTTGAATTGTTTGGGACTAGATTTACGTTTTCTCGGTAGCTTTTGAAATAGTTTTGAAATAATGTAGTGTGGCAAATGGCAAGCACTACTGTTGTGGCGTACGAAAATGCATTAAATATATATATAAATATATATCTATATATATACAAAAGCCACAAAAGAGATTTTATTAAAACCTCAACAGTCTGTTTCGCCTTTACGGCTCATCAGGAGGTGATTCTAAACGCAGACAAAAAGTTAAGAAAAAACGCACGAAAAAGCTAATTATTATAGTTAAGAGCCAAAAGTAATAATATTACGGATAAAGTAAATATAAGTTAATTAAAATAAAATAAAATAAAATTGAAAAATTTAAAGTTTAAAATTTTAAAATATTTGAGTAAGCAAGTTAGTTGTAAGGCTCAAAATTTAGAATTTAGAATTTTGTAATCAAACTAATCTGACGCTGCAGAAAACTGACTGGCAATCAAATTACAAATGCGCGGTAGATAATTAAAATAAAATGAAATAAAATTTAAAGTTTAAAATTTAAAAATTTAAAAATTTAAAAATTTAAAAATAAGCAAGCTAGCTGTAAGACTCAAAATTTAGAATTTAGAATTTTGTAATCAAACTAAACGTTTGCGTATCTGACGCTGCAAAAAACTGACTGGCGATCAAATTACAAATGCGCGGTAGATAGTGGGAGAGAAAGAACGTTGTAAAGGAAGGAAGTAGCGAGGCGTGAACGGACAGCGAGGAAATGGCTATAGAGGAGATCGGGGGGTGCAGGAATACATATAGTGGAAACACGACAACAATGAGTAAACACGGCGTAAACGGGGGTAAAGGATGTGCAGCTGCAGCTAGTTGAGCTCTTTCTAAAGATTTGCCAGTACAAGCCACACAGATTATGGAAAAAATTCAGTTTAATTATTCTCTAAAAAACATCCCCATTCCAAGCAGACGAATCTATCTCCAATCCCTGCTGGACAAGCTAGATAGTTTCATCAAACGCCTGAGATGGAAAGTCTTTTTCTTCGACACCGACAACCAAAGCAAAGAAAACAACAAACCAACTTACGGCTTTAAGACCGAAGCTACCCCCCCTCAACACGAGGGCCTGAAAAATTTCGAACACGACATCTACGAAATGGTCCGGCGTATACAATTTAAACCTGTTAAAAACAAATTCCAATCAGAACTTTCCCAAGATGCTAAAAAAATTTGAAATTCCTGTAAAGTTTTTGTACCAGCTGACAAAACAACAAACCTATACACAATGCAAATATCCGAATACAAGAAACTTCTAAACGACAACATAACTGCAAAATACAAAAAAGCTAGCAATCAAGTGATCAAAAACATCAACAAAGAAGCTAAGTCAATCGCGACCAACCTGGAACTCGACAACCGCATCGAACAATACTCAAATAAAAGCGCCTTTATCACAATCAAGGACCACAAACCCAACTTTCCCAACAGCATCAAATGCCGCCTGATCAACCCAGCCAAATCACAAATTGGTACCATTAGCAAACAACTACTAGACAATATCAACCGTACAATCCGCTCCAAAAAACACCTAAACCAATGGCGAAACTCATCTATCGTAATAAATTGGTTCCAAAATATCCCCGACAAAAAGAACTGCAAATTCCTCAAATTTGATATTGTCGACTTCTACCCCTCAATCACAGAAAAACTCCTATCTGCGGCCATCTCTTTTGCAAAATTATTCACCCAAATTGATGATGATGCTATCCAAATTATCGAACATTCAAGAAAATCACTTCTGTTCAACGAAAAAGAAGCTTGGATAAAAAACAACGATTCACTATTTGACGTCACTATGGGATCCTTCGATGGTGCGGAAATATGCGAACTAGTTGGACTATTTATTTTAAACAAACTAACAAATATCATCCCCACAAAAGACCTCGGTTTATACCGCGACGACGACGGACTCGCCGTCCTTAGAAATAAATCCGGACCTGAAATGGAACGAACCAGGAAAAACATAATCAAAGCCTTCAAAGAAATCGATCTAAACATCACGGCCGAAACCAACCTATTTCAAACAGACTTCCTAGATGTAACCTTCAACCTCAAATCAAACAAATTCTTCCCTTATCGAAAACCCAACGACCACCCTTTATACATCAACAACCAATCCAACCATCCACCATCAATCAGAAAACAACTACCAGACATGATCAATGATAGAATCTCAAAATTGTCACACAACCAAGAGTCATTCAACCAAGCATCCCGTTTATACACCGAAGCTCTAAAGAACAGTGGTTACAAAACTAACATGACATACAACAAAGCAGTTTCAGCAGAATTAAAAAACGACGAACAGAGAAAAGAATGCGCATACAAAAATAAAAGAAAAAGAAACGTCATTTGGTTCAACCCTCCCTACAACGAAGAAGTACAGACCAATATAGGAAAAACATTTTTCAACCTCATAAACAAACATTTCCCCACACACCACAAACTCCAGAAAATATGTAACAAATTTAACGTGAAATTAAGCTACAGTTGCATGCCAAACATGATGAACATTATCAACAATCACAATAGGAACCTCCTGCACCCCCACACCAGCGACAAAGATTTACCATGCAACTGCAAAAACCTTCATGACTGCCCACTCAATGGAAAATGCCGAACAAAATCTATTATTTACAAAGCATCCATCAGTGCTCCCAACTCACCGACCCAACACTATTTTGGCTGCTGCGAAACTGAATTCAAGACCCGTTTTTATAATCACCGACAATCCTTCAATCACCGAAACAAAGCAAACGCCACCGAACTCTCCAAAACATTATGGAAATATAAAGATAAAGGAATCAAACCACGAATAACTTGGTCAATTGTTTGCAAATCATTTGCATACACCAGCGGGGCCAAACGCTGCAATCTCTACTTAGCAGAAAAACTCGCCATCTTGCAAGCCAACCAGCGCACGCTCTTGAACAAGCGATCTGAGTTTGTTTCCAAATGCCGACACCGGAACAAATTTAAATTAAAGAAAGCCTAGCCTGATTTAATATTTTCCAATTTTTTCAAATTTTATTTAATTTTAATTTTAATTCGATTTTCCGATGTTTAAACTTTTAACTTTGCAATCCTTTACCCCCGTTTACGCCGTGTTTACTCATTGTTGTCGTGTTTCCACTATATGTATTCCTGCACCCCCCGATCTCCTCTATAGCCATTTCCTCGCTGTCCGTTCACGCCTCGCTACTTCCTTCCTTTACAACGTTCTTTCTCTCCCACTATCTACCGCGCATTTGTAATTTGATCGCCAGTCAGTTTTTTGCAGCGTCAGATACGCAAACGTTTAGTTTGATTACAAAATTCTAAATTCTAAATTTTGAGTCTTACAGCTAGCTTGCTTATTTTTAAATTTTTAAATTTTTAAATTTTTAAATTTTAAACTTTAAATTTTATTTCATTTTATTTTAATTATCTACCGCGCATTTGTAATTTGATTGCCAGTCAGTTTTCTGCAGCGTCAGATTAGTTTGATTACAAAATTCTAAATTCTAAATTTTGAGCCTTACAACTAACTTGCTTACTCAAATATTTTAAAATTTTAAACTTTAAATTTTTCAATTTTATTTTATTTTATTTTAATTAACTTATATTTACTTTATCCGTAATATTATTACTTTTGGCTCTTAACTATAATAATTAGCTTTTTCGTGCGTTTTTTCTTAACTTTTTGTCTGCGTTTAGAATCACCTCCTGATGAGCCGTAAAGGCGAAACAGACTGTTGAGGTTTTAATAAAATCTCTTTTGTGGCTTTTGTAATTTAATTTAATGCTCTGAGTTTTCATTGAGCTCTTTACTGACAGTCTTGACACTTTTATTATTATATATATATATATATATATATACAGGGTGGCCCAAAAGTAGGTATACAGTTATTAAAAAAGTTTAAAAGTAGGTTTGTAGTTCTCATGTAGACACTTTTAAACTTTTAGAATGCAAGTTATATCTTAGACAGAAACTGTTTAACTTCTTAAGTGCTCAAAATGTTCTCCACTAACATTGCAACATTCTTCACACCTGTCCAAAACAGTCTGACACACAGTGTGGCACAAACTGTCTTGCAAAATCTAAGGCATCTGTGAGCAGTTCTTCTGAGATGGAAGGGTAAGATCTATGACGGCATACAGACAACCTTGTCTCCAAGAAAAAGAAGAAGAGGAAACGTAACATCACGTGGTTTAACCCACCGTTTAGTGAGCATGTCAAAACTAATATCGGCAAGGAATTCTTGCGACTGCTCGCCAAACACTTCCCTCCCCATCACCGACTGCACAAGATCTGCAACAGATTCAACATCAAAGTGAGTTATAGCTGTATGCCAAACATGGCGGCGATTATATCGAGGCATAATAAAATCGTGCTGTCCAACAATACTACTGCTAATAGCATCACACCACCGTGCAATTGCAGAAACAAAATCAATTGTCCGTTGGAGGGAAAATGTCGCGAAAGCTCTATTGTTTATAAAGCATGCTTACTATCAGGCAACGCTGCCAACAATTATTATGGTTGTTGTGAAACGGAATTCAAAACCGGTTTCAATAACCATAACCAAAGCTTCAAATTCCGGAGAAAGAGTAACGCTACCGAACTCTCCAAAGCTTTTTGGCAGGCCAAGGACGCAGGAAAAAACCCCCGCATAAAATGGAGTATTGTGGCCCATACAGCCCCATATCATCCGGGGGCAAAGTCTTGCAATCTATGTCTCAAAGAAAAACTTACAATCTTACAGGCAGATGCAAGCTCAGCCCTCAACAAAAGAACGGAACTCAACGGAAAATGTCGTCATATGAACAAATTTAAATTACGCAATTTTACTTGAATCTTTTTGACTTACTTTTCCCGCTTCTTTTCTGTGTCGCCTGACCAAACCTTACTCCTACACGTTTGTTTCTTTACGATTTCTATCGCATGACGTTTTTATGCAGTGTTATGTGTTTCCTTATTGTTTTAAATCAGATCAAGTTGTTTATGCCCAGCGCGTACGTAGCCGACTTGCATGTGTAACTGTTGATGTTTTCTTAGAAAATTATTTGTTTTAGTGGATAAAATTGAGTGACAGTCAATATAAAAATATTTCCGCCTTTTAGATATTTTTACATTCTATGTTTTTTCATTTTACAAATTCCATCTGATGAGCCCTCTTTGGCGAAGCAGACTACGGTGGATTCCAAATTTTCAATTTTTTTTTTTTTTTTTTTTTTTTTTAATTTTTAATCACTTTCAAATATATATATACACGTACATAGTTTTTTGGTCGGTGCTCTTCAGAGAGAAGCGCTCTGTGACGCCGGGTCGTAGCAGTTTCATCGAATTTTAGACATACCTTCATATTATTTTATTTACCACCGCAGACTGTTTTGCCTGTCCGAGCCCGTCAGAGGGCAGTTGGAGATCTTATTCAATTTTCATTTACTTTTTTCATTTACTTTTCTTTTTGAATAATCTTTAATTACAAACTAACAAGATATATGCCGCCACTAAAATAAATCCACTTTATATTAAATATATGACTCACCTGATTTTGTGCACTTTAATCACCCCTCTCTTTTGTGTACTCTCTTGTCCGTCTTAATCCGCTTGTACCTCTCACTATCGTTCGCACTACCTTTCATTCACTTTTCCTTTCTACCTCATAAAGCTTACAGTACTCCCCCTTTTACTTTTATTGCTTTATAGAGTTTCTTACTTATATACCTTTTTCAACACACCAAACTCGCCTTCCCTCATTTTTAATTGAATGCAAACCTCCATACTTGCATTTCTTATATTTTTTCTTCTATGACGTCACAGGAATTGTATTATTTGCTTAACTAATTTTACTACATATTATTTTTACTAAAATTAACTGCATTTTAATTTTCTAGTTTCCACCTGACGATTCTTAGGATGAAACAGGCTGTCGTGGATTTTAATTGTTAATTTTTAATCTATTTTAGTGCTTTTATTAATATATATATATATATATATATATATTTGAAAGTGATTAAAAATTAAAAAAATTGAAAATTTGAAATTCACCGTAGTCTGCTTCGCCAAAGATGGCTCATCAGATGGAATTTGTAAAATGAAAAAACATAGAATGTAAAAATATCTAAAAGGCGGAAATATTTTTATATTGACTGTCACTCAATTTTATCCACTAAAACAAATAATTTTCTAAGAAAACATCAACAGTTACACATGCAAGTCGGCTACGTACGCACTGGGCATAAACAACTTGGTCTGATTTAAAACAATAAGGAAACACATAACACTGCATAAAAACGTCATGCGATAGAAATCGTAAAGAAACAAACGTGTAGAAGTAAGGTTTGGTCAGGCGACAGAGAAAAGAAGCGGGAAAAGTAAGTCAAAAAGATTCAAGTAAAATTGCGTAATTTAAATTTGTACCTAAATTAAGCAACGTTAAGAAATGTTATTGAGTCTTGGTTAAATCGAATTAATGAATAACCGTTATGATAAATATGTTTAAGAATATTGATGTAGATGGGGTGGATTGATTGGTTTTCAAAGGCTTGCATTACGGCAGATATTTCAATTAAATCACAGGCTTTGGTATAGTTAATGAAGGCAAGATCAAAAGGAATTTTGTATTCATTTGTCTTTTAAATAATTTGTTTTATACTATGGAGACGGTCCATTGTGGAATATCCTTGCCTGAACCCAGCCTGTTCGCTTGGTTGTGAAAAGTTTAGTTGTTTAGTCATTCTGTGGCTTAAAATTTTTGTAACAACTTGTAAAGAGTATTTAATAAATTCATTGGTTGGTAGTTTTTTAAATCTGTATTATCTCCTGTTTTATTGAGTAATATCATTGCTGCTGTTTGCCAATCTTTGGGTACTTTTGATTGATGTAGTCATTCATTAAAAAACTCAGCTAATTTAGTCAATAATGCTTTTCCGGTGTTTACTAATTAATTTACTGAATATTCTTTACAAGTTCTTTACAAAAAATTTAACCTACAGAATGACATAGACACAGAATGAAATACAAAGCAAAATTAAAAATTAAATATTTTTATATAGAAAAGCCTATTTCCAAAACCTAAATATACATTTTGTCTGACGCAACAATTCTTTGTAGCCTACTACATGATAATGAAGCTTTTTGACAAAAATGTGCGTTCCTGGTTCTAGTTTTTTATTTAAGGATTAATTTTATTCATTAGAAATACTAATTTGATTTAAAACAAGGTTATTAAGTTCGTTAGAACACGTGGGCCCTTAGGTTAATTTTGTGATACTCTGTGGATCCAATATTGACTTTTTCACACGACCATTAAGTTTTATTTGAAAGTCTAAAATTTTATTCGAAGTTGAAGCGAAGACCGAAGAAAGGTCGTCAAATAGAGTTTGTGTATAATTTCCTTTTATACTGAAAATAAAATTTTTTAAACTTTTTGGACATTCAAATAAGATTTAACCCTTTGTCTATCGTGAGGTCAATTTGACCCCAATTGCATTTTTGAAAAGTTGCTGTTGCTGAACCATTAAAAGTAGCGCTATGTAACTTCATGACTTTTATTTTATATTGAAGGGCTTGTTGACCTAAAAAATTTTCAATATTGGACGTCTTTATCATGAGCTATAAAAGTGCAGCATCATATAGCAGTAAGATCAAATTGACCCCAATTAGTTTTACGATTAAGTGACCCAATGAAACATAGAAATAAAAAAAAACCTTATTATTGCACTGCTTATGTATTACAACTAAAAAATTAAAAAAAGTTTTTCTTTATAAAAAAATAATAAAACAAAAATAAATCCAAAAACTAACTCAAAAGACTTAGATGCAAAAAAGCAATATATCAAGATATCTCTCCGAAGATGAAGTTTTCGGTTATCTGGCAAGTGACGACAAGAAAGAAGAAGAAATAAACAACCCGGATTGGATTTCTACCGATAATGCAAAAAAAACAGGGAAGAGTTATTTCCATGTTATTTATCTTTTGAAGAAGAAATGAACGACCAACTATGTTCCTCAGCTTCTGCAAACTACATCGTTTCTAACCAAAGCGTGGCAAACAAAACCTTTTGCAAATAATATTGGTAGAGCCGCTGTGTATAATGTTATTCGACAAAGTCCAGGACCGACAAGGTTTGGAATATTTCAGTGCTCAGAAATAAATGATACTTTCTCTTTATATTTGAGGTCTTCTCTATGATAAACTACATGTCAGTAGATTAATTACAAAAGATCCATAATAGATAATAACTCAAGGAAACCCGTGGATGATAAGCTTGGCGTACTGTTGATTGTATGCTATTGTGGGCTCCTAAGTGGATTGGAGCATATTTTTTAATAAAGAAGTTATTGTGGTAGTCTGAGCTGTGGTTTAGCTAGACTATATTTTTGCTGTTACTGGTTGCTAGGGCAGGTCCAGTAAGAAAATTTAAGAATTTTATCTTGTAGGCTGCCAAGATTGTGTTATCGGTGAGAGCCTTTCTTAACAGGCACCGAAAAGTTATAAGATTAAACATCTTATTAAATTACTAGATCAATTCCACAAAAATTTAAAAAACCTTTAACAAATTTTTAAAAACTATAACAAAATTTCAAAAACTTTTTACCAGCGGAACACAATGATTGCATCGTACTGTCCCGAAAAAACCGTTCAGTCAATATGCTTTCAACAATGCATAGTTGGCCACAAATCGAAAGCACTTCGGATCAGAAACCAAGCATTATTCTGTTTTGCAACAAAGCAAAAGATCGTGTTGACACTTTAGACAGAATGGTGAGATCATATTCCACCAAACGCATGACTCGAAGATGGTCAATAGTCTTATTCTACTACATGATTCATGTCGATTATGTCTTTATCATTTAGTAAGGAATAAATTGTAAAAATGACAAAATCTGCATGAGAAAAGAAAAACGTTTTTATCAGTCTTTGAAAAGAACTGTATGGAATTACAGAAAAAGCACAAACTGTTGCATTAATTTCTTCAACCAGAAAAAAGAATGTTACTCTTGCTAGAAATGGTGCTTCATAAAATAAGGGGCCCGATGTACTTTGTTGGATCAAAAGAAGGACCCAAAATGTCAATCTCTTTGTTCTAAATGTGGCAAATATGTATGTCCTAAACACTGGGACATTGTCTGCATCAGCTGTGCTTAGCTATTACTATAACAATGTGTTTATTAGCAGTTAATTTGAGGTTTTATGTTATTATTTCTGTTTATGTGCAAGTAGTTTGGTTGTTTGTGTAAAGCAGTGTTACTCCAACCATGGGTTGCGACTTAAATGCGGATCGCCAAGACTATGCGAATGGGTTGCTAAAACTTGTAAATTACCGCACGCAAAAGAAAAAAATGTGCGCACACAAGATTTTAAAAGTAAAGACACTTTTTTAAGATAACAAATACGATTTTAAGACAAAAATTAAAATCAGAGTCAGATTCAAGGTGAAGACTTTTTTTTTTTTTTAGAGATCACTACGTTTTTGAGCTGAAAATCACGAAATTGAAATAAGTTTGCTCACGAACAAATTTCTGCCGACACATATACAACTAAAATTAGACGACCATTGTTAGCTTACGGAACAATTTCGTTTTGTTTCGATAAGCGCTTACTCAAATTTATTTGGGTCGCAGTCATATTTATAAACCATTGTTTTTAGCGATTTTGGGTTGCAGAAAAAAAGGTCTGAGAAACGCTGGTGTAAAGGGATATTTATGTGAGACGCATAAATGAAATCAGTAGGCTACGCGGCAGCATCGTAGGGTACTTTTAATATTGTCTTTTCTTGATATTTTTTGTGTGTAATAAAAACATTAATTATTGGACATGAACTAAAAAATATTACCATTCAAATCAACATTGTAAAAAATTGTTTACTTGATGCAGCAGCAACTTGAAAAACTATAGTTTACATTTTTTATTGTTTTAAAAGTTTCGTTATTACTAGATTGATTGATTTCTTTATTTATTATTTGTTAAGTAAACAAAAGTTTTAAAAAAATACAAACAAAACAACTCCAAATTAAGAATCATGATGGAGCCAATTTGATTCCAATTGTACAAAACGCACATTTGCTGCTGGTAGACAGAGAGTTAAGGCGAATTGTGTAAAAAATCGGTTTTGAGGTCCAAAGAGTTTTACAAAAATTGTTAAAAAAGATCTTCTATTTACGCTTTACAGATACCTCAACCCGAGCTTCATTTGAAGGCTTTTTTTGAGTCTTCAGTTGACTTTGGAAAAAATTTTTATTTATCAACGTCAAGATTGAGACGTGTCACTGAAAAGTTTTTACAATCCTAGGAATGCTTTTGAATTAAGTGTAATGTGGGTAAAAAATTGCTGTTTTATACAAAAATCCTATGTATACCCTGGGGGCCCACGAACCTCCAGCTTGGAAACCCTAAAGTAAAGATTTTAGTTTGAAAAGTTTGTGCTCAATTTAACATGAAATTTTTATAGATCAATTCTACTGCAGATCCTGCTGTTGCCTATTAAAAGAGTTTAAAGTTGTATATCATTAGTAAATGTCACTTTAGTTTTGCTGATGGCTACAATACGAAATATATTTGGTGGCTTCATATTAATGAGCCTAAGCCTGCTCCTTTGTTTTTATTTTTATGAAGAAGACATCACAAAAGAACTTTTGATGAAAATTCAAACACACTCCAACAAAAGTCGAAAAAAATTGACCAAATCAAAAGGTTAGTATTTTTTAAGTAATAACAATTAAACAGCAGCTCCTACAAAGTGCATGAAAGTAGTAATATATGATCCATTTGGTGAGTTTTTCCGCTAGTGGCGCCAGAGAACAGGAGCAGGAGCCAGGAGCATGGAAGAGCGCTGACGTCATCAGTGGTGGAAGGTCGCGCTAGAGAGCAGTGGCGGAGGGTGGATCCGAATCCTATTTTTAATCCTATTCTAATTCTATTTCTATTTCGAATCCTAATTCTAATCCTATTCCTAATTCTATTTTTAATTCTAATTTTACTCCTATTCCTAATCTTATTCCTAATCCTAATCCTGTTTCTAATCCTATTCTTAATCCTATTTCTAATCCTATTCCTAATCCTATTCCTAATCCTATTCCTAAGAAAGACGGTGATCCTGAGTTCAATTCTTATCCAAGACAGTATAAACCCTAACCCTAAGAAAGACAGTGGTCCTGAGTTTGACTCCCACCCAAGACAGCAAAGCTGTAAAACCAAACCCTAAGAATGTCAGTGGTCCTGAGTTTGACTCCCACCCTAGACAACGAAGCTGTAAATCCTAAACCTAAGAAAGTCAGTGGTCCTAAGTTTGATTCCCACCCAAGACAGTATAAACCCTAACCTATGAAAGACAGTAGTCCTGAGTTTGATTCCTACCCAAGATAATATAAATCCTAACCCTAAGAAAAACAGCGGTCTTGAGTTTGATTCCCTGCCCAAGACAGAACCAAGACTTTAAAACATGACATAAGATTATTTCAAAACATTCTGAAAAATTTTAAAGCAATAAAGTCAAACCGTTTTCTGTTTTAGGCACGCATAAAACGAACCTGTCAAACCATTTCCTGTTTTTAAGCGCAAGCGAAGCGAACCTCTCAAACCATTTCCTGTTTTTAAGTGCAAGCGAAGCGAACCTGTCAAACCTTTTCCTGATTTTAGGTGCACAATTGAAAATTCTTTCAACCAGTTTTCTGTTTTTAAGCACTCCATAGAAAAAAAACCCGTCAAAATATGTTCTGCATAGGGCAAGTTTGGACACGTCAGGTCAATATACAGTTTTCCCACTGGGAATTCCCTAGGTTTTTACCGGGATTGTTTGTATAGGTTTCTTTGTGCATTGCAAAACTTTGTCTTGATTTTTGCTATATTTATGTTCAATTTCTCAATTTTTCCCGAAAAAAGTTTGATTTTTAGATACTTTTATTCAATTTTAAAATTATTTTTCTAAAAAACCTTAATATTTATTATAACTTTGTTTAATTTTTTCTAATCAATCTTAATTTTTTATAAATATCTTTAAATTTTTTCAAGGCGAGCTTGATTTTTGTTATACTTATGTTCAATTTTTCAAAAATTTTTCTTAGACAAACTTGGTTTTTGTTACAACTATCTCCAATTTTTTCTAGACAAATTCGATTTTTGTTATACCTTTGTTTAATTTTTCTAAGCAACCTTGGTTTTGTTACACCTATTTTCAATTTTTTTCTATACAAGTTTGATTTTTGTTACGTCCTTGTTGAAATTTTCAGAATTTTTCTTTGTCAACCATGATTTTATTATACCTTTTTGAATTTTTAAAAGTTTTTCATTAGGCAATCTGGTTTTTTACATATCTATCTTCAATTTTTTTCTAAGCAAGCTTGATTTTTGCTATACTCATGTTCAATTTTTCAAAAGTTTTCTCAGTCAACCTTGGTTTTTGTTACACCTATCTTCAATTGTTTTCTAGATAAATTTGATTTTTGCTAAACCTTTGTTCAATTTTAAAACTTTTTCTCTAAGCAACCTTGTTTTTGTTATACTTATGTTCAATTTTTAAAAAATTTTTTTTAATCAACCTTGATTTTTGTTATACTTATGTTCACTTTCTCAAAAATTTTTCCTAAGAAGCTTGACTTTTAGGCAGCTTTATTCAATTTTAAAACTTTTTTTCTTAGTCATCCTTGATTTTTGTTATACCTAACCTTAATTTTTTCTCTAACAACCTTGATTTTTGTCATAAGCTTTATTCAATTTAAAATTCGTCTTTTTTTCCACTTTTATTATTTAGTAAATCAAAATCAAACATAGTTGTTATTTTTATGCAGTATGAATTTCCTTTCTAGTGTCAAAATTTTTATTGTTTTAAAAATGAATTCAGTTCTAAATATGTTTAATCTTTTGGTCATTTTTATAAACTTTTAATAATAAGAAAGCTACCCGTAATCTCTGTAAGCGTGACAATATGCTTTTGACAATTGTGTCAAGTTTTCTCTCTTATACAAAAGCTTGGGCCATATCCTGTTCATAGCGTATTGCGTTTCCTGTTAAAAATCGCGGCATATTCATGATCGGTGTGTGAAAATCTGGTTACCTTAATTTCCAGTGTAAAAATAGACTAAGCGAAAATTTTTATAATGCACCAGTAAGAAACCAACAAATTCACTCTTTTATCTTGAACGTTGCTAACTTCTGAGAAAGAAGTTTGGACAGTGACCTTGTGAAAGAAACCGTCTACAGGTATTAAAAATTAGACTTTTTAGTTTTATTTTCCGTTTTCTACACCAACATTTTAAAGTATTGTAGAAAGTTTTTTAACAATTTCCCAAAAGTCGAAAATGTAAAATATCCAATAAAGCGTAAAAGTTTTTAAAGGTTTTAATTTTAACTCGATTTTTAGTCAGGTGTAACTTCAATGTTTTTACATTTTGAAACAAAAGTTTAACATGCTTTTAATATTTTTAGTTCAATCTTCTAAATTTTGTTTAATTTTTGCCAACGTAGCATTGTTTGAGATGTTAAAAAAAAGAAATTTTATGCAGAAACTTATTGGTGAATTCCAAGAAAACATTTTGAAAGCATTGAATTAGATAGGTGGGTGTTGATTAACAACCAATTACGATCAGTCATTATACCCCAAACTTAACGATAATCATTAGGAAAAACCGAGTAAAAATGATTCAAGTTAAATCAAATTTTTTACTTTTACTTGCTCAATAAAACTTTTGAAAAATCAATTTTTTAGAAAAAAACCGCTTGACACTAGTTTAATCAAAACACTTAAGTTTTTCTTTCCCCCAAAGAAACGTTTTAACCAAAGCTTCATTAATTGATATTGAAATTGATCCACGAATATAATTTTATATATTTTTCACACGGAGGTTTTGTGGTAAAGTTCTTAAAATTATTACTATTTAAAATTTTCTCAAGAGCCTCACATTGTAAAGGTTTTTGTATGAAAACAGTGGATTCCTTCTACGTAAAAAAATTTAACTTTTTTTTTTGAAAGACGACCTTTCTTCCAAGTGTCTTACATTTTAAAGTTTTTAATACAAAAGCTAGTGTTTTTGTATTAAAAACTTTAAAATCCGCTACTGTTCTCTAGCGCGACCTTCCACCATTGATGATGTCAGCGCTCTTGCATGCTCCTGACTCCTGCTCTCTGGCGCCACTAGCGGAAAACTCACCAAATGGATCATATATTACTACTCATAAAATGTCGATTTTGAAACAAAAAATTTCACATCGGATCTCCCAGAAAAATCTCACAAAATACTTTTAAAGCCATTTTGATTTTGGCAAAAACTTTAGTTTAAAAGTCTGTAAACTAGTGCCACAACTTTACTCGGTAATCCGAAAGGACCAGCTGAACTAAATAACTTAAATACCAGCGCTGCAGTAAAACTGTGTTTATTTTTATTTATGCCGGCTTTAGAAATAGTTTGCTGCGAGACTGAAGTTTTAAAAACAAGTTGGTTTTGGATAAGTAGACCTACGAATGGATTTGCCAGAAAACGTCTAGTAACAGATTGAAAAATATCACAAAACTTGATCAATTCTCGTAAATCTAGACTCTCAAGCTTCACCAAACTTTAAAGCAATTCCAAGCGCCAAACATTGCGAATAATCATTTAACAACTTAGTGCTGACTACCTATAAGATTAAATGAGCTTGCCCCAAAAAACTTGAGTTAAGCTCAATCGCCTGCGGACTGGTGTTGAGCGATTCTATTTGTCCATGCATAAATGTGCTTTCGCTGCTTTACCGAATTGGAAGTGCGGCGCCATTGAACAAAATGCAGACTACGTTCTAATGGAGTGCCCCATACATCGAGCACCACACGGAGCACGAGATCTGATATTTTTGAATAAAGAATCTCAATGCTGGCTTAACAACATCACTGCCAGCATTTGATCCAGGCGGTACAACATCCTGGGGTATAAAAAGAATAAATTCTCGGCCCCAGTCGCGTTTGTGTCTGATCTGGAGTGGATGCTTTTTCAAGCGACGACGACGACGATGACAACTTAAGCATCCCAAGGTTAATATTAAACTTAATAGTTTGCGCTTCACACTGGGTTAAATAATTTTATTGCACTATAGACTTAACCTCCAAGGCATAACCACTGACCCTTAAACAACTTAAACTCAGTCACACAGGCAACAGTAACACAAAGTAATTTTTAAACAATTCTAATCGATTCCTATCGAATGAATGAAAATACGCTGTTTGGTGTCGCAGCACCAATCGAATGAATGAAATTACGAAATTATTTATTTAAATCAGCCAACGCTGTTTGGTGTCGTAGTGCCCATACTCGTCTTATTGACAAACCCATTAACAATGACTTGCGCATAGTGACCGGATACCTGCATCCCACCGCAACAGACAACATTTTCATCCTAGCACAGGCATCCAACCAATTAAGCTTCACCGCCGAAACCCGTACTGTCTCTAGCTTGCCGCGCTCAGGAGCCAGAGCACCTCCATGAAGGCTTTTGTCTCTACTTTGAGAACAGCTGCGGCAACTTAAATTAAGACTCCCATTTGTGCTTGCTGCAATGGAACTGCTGAACGACTCTGCCTAGTCAGGCACCAGCGTAGAACAATGGGCGGATTATAGATGAAGCATAAAATGGCAAGAAAGTGCCTCTAGACATTTATTAATTATTTTAGCCCAACGCCAACGGCAATTAGCTTTTCCAGATCTGCATGGGTCAAACTTTACCGCCTTCAAGCAGGCATTTGTCTATTGCGCTCAATAACGCAAAAAGGGGGTATGGCTTCTACGGCGGCTTGTGAATGTGGCGCAAAGGAGCAGACAGCTGAGTACGTAATGACATCTTTCCTCATTTATCACCATCCAAATGCAGCCCGTACTCTCTCAGATGTTGAAAAGAACCTGGCAGCCTGGATGATGTCCGGCCATTTAGTGGAACTTCCAGCTCTCGTCCATCTTTCACAAACGAAAAAAAAGCCAAAGCTACGAGACAACAATCAAAGTTACTTATTGCACCAGATTTCTTAAATTAATTATTATATTACATTTAGCAATCGGGCAAAGCAGTCTACTCTATGACAGTACAATATGATCAGAAGACACGGTAGTAAACAAGTCATATAAATTAAAATATCAATCAGTTGTTAATAGAAGATTTCTAGTACCGGTACGTTCTAAAAAAATTACTTAGATATCTAACAAAATGTCACAATGCCTTAAAACTACAATTCAATGTCCTAATATTTAAAACAATTAAACGAGTCTTTTGTAATACACTTATAGAAATAACTTGCAGACAAAATAAATTAAGTAGGGGGTACACCGTTTACGCAATCGCTACGTAGCAATAAAAAAAGATTACGCCATAATTAAAAGCTTAAAATTAATGTGAAAGACTGAAAATCAACTTCAGAGTTATGAGGTAATGGTTAAAATTGTGAATGAAGTGTGACAACTGGGTAAATTGCGCCAAATGGAAAAAAATTAAGAAAGTTGACAGAGAAATAACGTCTTAAATTTTCTAATTGATATTCTAAACATAATTTCTATAATATTTTCTGCAAATATTTATATTGAAAATAATCTTCGATTCTTCAATGATTGAATGGTGATATCTTTTTTTTAATAATTTTTGTTTCCCTCCTCTAATTAAAAAAATTCTTTTTGATCCTTGCTTTAAAGTTCTAAATAGTAGCTAAAAAAATACTTGTATTACCATTTGACCTGAGGTTTTTACAAAAAAAAACGAAGAAATTAGGTTAGAAAACAATATTTTTGTGTGATTCAACAATTTGGAATCGAAGTCAGTGATAGCTTAGTATGGGTCGGACGGAGCGGCCTCGCCAGCCTCCCCTCTACAAGCCTCATGAAAGCCCTTTATAGTAACACCATGACAGCTTACAAAATTTCTTCAAACAAGAATTTTTAGCTATTTAATATCTATTTAAAAGAACTCATCACACTTAAAAGAAAAATAGAGAATTGTAAAAATTTCGATTTTTGTTTGTCTTTTTTTATTTATTTATTTATCTCAGACTCATGGCACAAAAAAAGAATAAAACTCAAAACATAACAGTTAAAACCATACAGAATGGAAATATATTTATCTCTATATTTATCCTCCCGACTTGAAAGAAAGCGATAAACCCTCTAATACAGTGCTCTTCAAACTGGGGGTCCCGACCCCCCGGTGGGTCGCGAAAGGGCTCAATGGGGGTCGCGGGATTTTAGATTTTAATTTTTAGAGATCACCATGATTTTGGGAGAAAAATAGCGAAATACAACAGCAAATTGAAGTGAAGACCTTTTTTTTTTAGAGAACTCCTTGATTTTGGGAATAAAATAAGGAAACCAGGGATGAAATCGAAGTGAAGACCTTTTTTTTTAGAGAACACCTTGATTTTGGGAGAAAAATAGGGAAATTAGAGATGAAATCGAAGTGAAGACCTTTTTTTTTTTTTTTTAGAGAACACCTTGATTTTGGGGAAAAATAGCGGAATCAGAGATCGATTCCAGCTGAAGACCTTTTTTTAGGGGTCACGAAAAAATTTGGCCGTGCAAAATGGGTCTCGATGAAAAAAGTTTGAAGAACACTGCTCTAATAGATAGGGTAAGTAATTACCCCTATCTACTTTCGGAGATGCCAAGATATTGCTGTCAACTTGAAATTTAATAGAGATTACACAGAAATTTAGAACTGTTTTCTAACACTACAAAGCAGGGGAAAGTGCTGTGAAGTGTCTTTTCCAAGAATACAACAGAATGGCGCGAGAAGATTTTAAGCCGAGGCCATGTCGATCAATATCTAGGCGCTCTAACAACTCGACCACGTTGCCGACTATAACACACAAAAAATTACATAAGATTAATAAAAGAGCAACAATTACAACATATCTATCATATAAAAACTAATGAGATATAATATTCAAGGTATGATGAATTAATAAAACGTACAGCGATCATTAGAAAAGAAATCAATTTATTATTAGACTTATAACAACGAGTAATAAATGAGGTCACTTTTCATAATATTGCCTCAAATGTTGTACCCTTATGCAACACCTGCAGCTCACAAACACTTACATACTAACAATATCTATGTAAAAATTGAAATGCAAAAAGTGATTTAGGAAGATAAATAAAAAAATAATTGTTTTATTACTGTCAAACCATACTCAACAAATACAGTCAAACAATGCCCAGTCCGGCTTTTCAACAAGTCTTCTTATCAAAACAACGTCTTTAATTGTAGAATGAAATAAGTTGTGCTTTTTCCAGAAATTTTTCCACGAATAAACAAGCCACTTAAAAACAAACAATGGTAAAATGTCACATTGAATTCGATTAAAGGAGAACTTTAAATACCTTTTTGAAGTAAATAAACATGTTCGTTGTACATTCATATGATCTTGATTTCGTGTAACCCTGTAGGATGCATCTTGGTTTCTTGCGTTGCGCAGTTTAATCATTCTTTGCAAGAACGACCATACGGTGTTTTTTATTGTTAGCTATAACCTATTGCTTTTATCTTGTGCATACAAAGCTCATGGAATCCCCGAAATCACTCTTCGGACACCCGTTGGGAACTTTTTTTATTAATCCAACCTACAACGACTTATCTTAATTATGGCGTAATTTTCAGAGCCGACAAAGGCCTATAGCAGGGATAGGCCTTCTTGTTGGTACATGCACATTATCATTCCTTTTGATCAGCATAGCAACTAAAGTTTTCTCATCAGGTGTTGTAATGCATGATAAAATTTATACCCAAGCAATTTCTTAGTAAACACTTTCTATGCCAATCCATTTTTCACTGTCGTTTCTTTCGCCAAGTTTAACTTGATTAAAATTAGAATTTTTGAAATTAAATAGCCATACTATAATTAAATAGTTACAGAGATATAAATCTATATTGTTTAAAAAAAAATTTTACTAAAAGCTAATATTTATACAATGGACCATACATCGGCCTTAAATGCGTGTAAATGTTTTTCATGATACCGATTAACATAACTATATAGATAATTCACGATTTCAATTATTAATGTTTGTTTTTTTTTTTTGCTTGCAATAATACGTAAATTACATGTTAACTTTTTTAATTAATATGTATGTATATTTTGGTGAAAAAAACGACGACAAAAAAACTGCGTCGTGAAGAACATGTATACGGGTATGAACCGTTGGGTGAACGAAACGATCCTTTTTAAATGACCCAAAGAAACAGTGTCAAGGAAAAAAATCGCTTATAAATATATAAATGCCGTAAAACTTAAAAAAATCATTAACTCACATGTAAAAGCGTTTATCTTGACATTTTATATTCCTTAATAAACTCTACTCTTACATAAGATAAAGACAAATGGCATCTCTCATAATTGGGGCAATTTTTTTGACCTAAAAACATTTTTGTTAAACATTTGACTTTGTTTTGCTTAAAAGTTTAGCCTATTACAGAACTTTTTTTGAATAAGTTTCGGTTAAATAGTTAAACAAAAAATTTACATCAGTTTTGAAAAGTATGATCGTATTTTTTTGTCAACAATGCGATAAAAATTTTAGTTTATTTCGTATTCAGTATTTTATTAATTCACAATCATAAAGACTACTAAAAAACCATTCATTTACATAATAATCAATAAGTATAGAAACTTCATCAAGCATTCAGAAAAATAATTTCATGCATTATCAATTATGATTTTGATATACTGGAAATGTTTTTAAAACAAACTTGTGTAATGAGACAAATTTTCGTTTTATTTAAATGAGATAATGCATTAAATTCACTAAATCTTAAGTCGCTAAACATTTATCTATGCTATATTGATCGCGGCTTCAACTTCAACTTGAGCGCACACCGCAGTGAGGAAAGTAAAAATTTAAATGTAAAACTTATATCGCTAATTCAAATCTTGTTGAGAAAAGATGCGCAAAAACTTGAAATCTACTTTTCGTTTGCGCTTGATCGTGGATTTAAAAAAAACCAAAAGCTTTTTATTTGGTTGGAACAGGCCAGAATAAATTGTTGATAAGCTCGCTTTTTCTCGAACCCGGGAAACATTTGAAAATTTTTAGAAAGAGGGGATTCCCTTTTGCTGTCGTATCACTTTCCTCTAGAAATTCGCTTTTAGCTTAATGAAAATAAGTTTAACGGGATTGTTTAGTCGTTTAATCGTTTAATTGCTTAATCTAAAAAACTTTAATCTCCAAGCACCAAAGATGTTGGGGTCAAAGCGGTTGCAAAAAATTTATCCCTTTTCCCCTCGTGAATGAAACTTTCTGTCCGTAATCGACCCCACATCGCTAATGAAACCTATACACTAGCGGTGGGGAACCTGCGGCCTCCATGACAATAGAATCATGTGAGAATGACTACTGCTGGTAAAAGAAAGCTTTATTTTTTAGACAACATTAAAATCTAGAGAAATGCGGAAAAAATTTTAAGTGAAGTCTTTTTTTAGAGATCACTTGTTTTTGGCTACCAAAATCAAAAAAACTGAGTCCGATTCAAAATGATTACCAAATTTTTTTAGGAATTTTAACTTCTGCGGCCTTCTTTCTTCAAAATTATAAAATATAGCCTCCAATAAATAATAGGTTTCCTATCTCTGCAATACCGCTAGCTAATTTCTATTAAGAGCCCCAGTATGTAGTTAGATTTAAAAGCAGTGGTTCTTAACCTTTGCTAAACTCCCGAACCCCTACGTTATTCTGCAAGCTTTCGTTGAACCCTAAATTTTTGCTCAGTCACATAAACAAAAATCAACCACATTTAGTCGTAATACATTTCTATATCAATGCGATTCTGCTGTTGTTTTTCGGTGACAAATTGTGAAATTCGAGGCTTTGTCTCGGAAACAGCAATTCTCATCTCATTTTCGTATGCAATCCTGTTTCGCTTTTTTGCTTTAACATTCACCAAAATAGAAAACGCATGCTCGCATAAATAAGTGGTAACGAATGGCTTGAGAACCTCAAGGGAAACTTTAGCAATAAGAGGATAACCCTTGATTTGTTGACACCAAAATGTTTGGAGATTTGTTGTGTTGAAGTCACGTTTTTTAACTTTCTTGAAACTCAATAATGTCATCTGTGTATGGACTGTTTATATCTGCTGTTGTAGTATCATAAGAAAATGGCTGACGTACCCATGCAGGATATTGCATTTATTCAGGAAAGTAGTTTTTAAAGGATCTTTGCAATTTCTGCAAATGCTCAGTAAATACTGGCAGAAGCCCCTGAAGTTCATTACAACTTACTTCGTCATTAATTGCAGAACCGTTACTTACTACCTCGTCTCAAAGCGGAAAGTTAGCAAAGTTGCTGTTTTCCAATTGCTGTCGCCATAGCTTCAATTTCCTCTGAAAAGCACTTATTTTCTCTTCAGCTTCTATTACATTTTTACCACCTCCTTGCATTTGGCAATTCAACTGATTGAGGGCACCAAAGATGTCAGCCAAAAATGCCAAAGTAAGGATAAAAACTTGAGTCTTCAAAGTGCTTTGAATGCCGATGATTGTGATTTTTCAAAAACTCCAATAATTCTGCACGCAAAGCAATAACGCGATTCACCACTTTCCCCCGCGATAGCCGTCATACTTTAACGTGATACAAAAGGACTTTGAATTTTGAGCATTTCTTCGCACAGCTGCATAAAAATGCGATGATTCAAAGCCTGACCTCTCACAAAATTAACCGTTTCAACAACAATTTTGAGAACATCTGCGAATGATGAAGGTAGCATGTTAGATACAAGTGCATGTTTGTGCAACATGCAATGTGTGAATGCAATATGTGGAGAAACACTTTTAATCAAGCCTCTTAAACCAGACTTGCACCCTATCAGCGCAGGATCCCTATCAGTGCGCACGCCAGAAACCATACTCCAAGAAAGACCATTGCTTGTAAAAAAGTCATCTAAAATATTTTTGACATCGATGGCCTTTTTGCAGTTGTTATAAGTTGTTTGCAAAAGAGAAACTCTTCTTTAATTTCTTCTCCTTTAACGTAACGTACAAATAGGATAAGCTGGTTTAAATTACCAAGATCGGTGGTTTCATCAAGTTGTATGCTGAACTTTGTTGGGCTTGCCTTCAAATCTGCTACTACCTGACTAAGAATGTCCTCACCAATGTCATTTATTCGACTTTTAACAACGTCATTTGAGAATGGTACAAAAGAAAGCTTGTTTTCAGCTTCTTTTCCCAACATAACTTTGGCCAAATGCATTGCAGTTGGCTTGACAAGTGTCTCACCAATGATATGCGATTTTCCCTGTTTTGCAATTAGGTATGCCACTTCGTACGACGCCGTGAGAATCGGTTTATCCACTGGAACAAAACCATAAGATGTAATGGTAGCATTGGCATCAAATCTCGCCCTCTACTGCTTAAATTGATTAAATGTGGTATCCTTATATTTCCCTGTACCGTGAACTTTTGTAAAATGTTCTCGTAATTAGCTGGTGTTAGGCTGGAATTGCTCAAGTTAACATTGCAAAGCATACATGCACTGAGTTCCATCACTTTTTGTTGCAAAAGTGAAGCCGTACTGCGCATAATTCTCTGACCACTTTCTTTTTTTGGTAGGCATGTTAAAATAAAGTTACAAATAGACTTAAAATAACAAAAAATATTTTTTAGACCTAAAATAATTATTAATGATGATTTTTAATTCTAAAACACTTAAAAATAATTTTTAGACCATATTCTTAAATTATGATTCTCAATTCTGAAATATTTAATAACATTTTTTTTCCAAAAATAATTCACAGCTTAGTTTGTTCTCGTTTTGAATGATAATGAAAACAGTAACAGTTATTAAGCCGCTTTAAATGTGCTTTCTGACCTAATTTAACTCTAACAACTACAATGCAACTTACCCTGGAAGGTGATAAGTTTATAAAGCACATTTCAATTATATTTTGCCAATTGCTACATCATAATTTTCACTGCTGTAATCGGGAAAATAACTAAGTCTTCTTCAATTTTTTTGCCGGCGCCTTTAAACTTAAAGGCATGTTTGAAAAACTTACTATTGTAAAGACAATGAGAAGAATGACCGTTGTTAACGATAATAGAGCATGAAGTGTTATACGGCTACATACCACGGATTCAGTAGCGGTATTAAAAGTATAACAACGATCAATGTTAAACTAATCTATTTTTTTGTTGTTTTTGATAGTAACTAACATTAGGCTGGACAAAATTTTCAAAAAAATAATCTTTCAGAGGACGTTCACGCCGAACCCCTGAAACAGCTTCGTCGAACCCTGGTTAAGAACCACTGTTTAAAAGAAAATGGATGCAAAATCATAGCTTTATGCTTTAGTCGGGGTCGAAATATGTCAGGCTTTTTAAAAGAGCGTTATATATAAAATTGACTTTAACAACAAGGTTTGGTTGTTATTGTTTTAGAATTATCTTTTATGGAAACACAGAATGCAGCTCTTCAAAAAGCAAGCAAAGAGGTAATGGTTAATATTAAAATTTTCATTATACCATCATATACTATTCACATAAATTGTGCATTTGAATATGAATAAACAGATTAAAAGAATAAATTCAATCAAAGCTATTGTTCCTGACGCAAGTAGAGTCTGCGACAGCCACAGAAACTAAATTGTTGGAAAATAGCTGTACTGAACAAAAGAAACAGCCAATTAGTCCAGTCTAACTACTTGAATCAATTTCTAATATAACCAGTCAAATTTCTTTAATTATTTCTATTAATTTTTACGATCCAACTCCAAATACAACAACCAACTGTTAAATTATTTTTTTTGTAGTTCAAACTGAACCAATAAATTCTTAAGGTTGCTTATTCAAAATGAACGCATTGAAAAGATTGTTACAATGAAAAATGCTATGAACTTAGAATTAAACGTGGCCAGCTTGTGACATCTATTACGTCACAAGCGCCAAATGAATCAGTGTTTTACAAGCTATTAAGTATCGGAAAATGAAGTTTATTAAGTTAATCGTTCGGACCAGCTATTTTTGTATGGTAGACTGAAAATGCAAAGAACCAGTGCAATTTAAAATTTTGCGGTGGAAAACCACTGATATAAAAGTTTTCATTCACAAAATGTAAAAATTGTCATAACCCTTTTCTCCGTTTCCTTTGCAATTTTGTTATTAACAGACTAATCATTTCGTGTTTTCAAGACCCAAGGTTAATTTTACAAACAATTTATCAGAAAACACCAGTATGCTTATTTTTTGCTTATTCAAAATGTAACTCTGGCCAATTACAACGGACCCGTGCCGAGAATTAAATACTTGGTTCATAAGAGTCCTGAAATTGTACTTAATTTAAATCGTTCTGACGGACGTTCAGTGCTTGGTTTATCACAGAGATATCCGTAATGTCCTAGGAAACGGCATTTTACGGCATATACGTCAATTTGGTCTCAAAAAAACTTGAAACATTAAAAAAAGGTCATTATCTTTGATCGAGTACATAATTACAAACTGGGATTTACATTACATAAAAATGAAAACCTTATTTACATTGCATTCCAATTGCACAAGTGCTTTGCCATTGATTACTTGATCAAATATCCATTGTATTGTTAAAAACTGTAATTACCGTTTTGTTTCTAATATATATTGACTTTAAACATCATTTTCTTTTTCTTTGAGTTTAAAATTTGTTATAAAGAATTTTGTTTTTAGCGGTACACTGTACTACTTTGGGAAAAACCTTTTGGAGTAGGACATCCAATATCTGTTTCAAAAACGATTTGTGGTTTTTGCGAAGTCACATACGACAAAGGCAAGGTAAGAAAGTTATTTGATCTCATATTTATATTGTTCCGTTCACTCAAACAGCGACCTATGGTATAAACTTGAACAATAAACAAAAAAATGTGATCAGATATAATGAAGCGTTTGAAAAGTGATTTTATAAAAAAATGGAAAAGTTAAGTAATCGTTCTTGAAGAAGCACGTAACTTTGTGATTCTAAAAATTGTATATTTATAACTTCTATTTAACACTAGGATTACCGCCGAGTCGATTTCGACTCGGCATGTTTGTTTATTGTAGCATTCCCACTTTATTATAGCAAAAAGATTTCTAAAAGTCTTTGACTTTTCCATTAATTTATCGTAGTTTCTAAATTTAGTTTTTCTAACTTTATAAGTTGACCGGAAGCCGACCTTTGACCCCCGCAAAATTGGCACCCCGTGTATTACCAATGAGTCGATTTCGACTCAAAGCCTGGATTGGGCGTTTATAGTTGTGTATTTCGACGGGAAGCACACAGTGCTACCAGCTGGTGATCTAATTATTGCCAGATAATAATCTTATTTACAAATATTGACCCGGTCTTAAATAATTATTTTCGTTTTCACAACATGATATTCAGGTCATCGCCCTCGTTTCGTTGATATTTGTTCTAAATGCTGTAACGTGCAGAAGCTTTCCAGCTACTTTGTTATAATTGTACCTAGTGTTTTCAATTTCCATTTGAGCTCAGTTGAGCAGAATCGTCAAACCGTTTTAGAAAAATCAGGCTATTAGTGCAGAATATAAAGCATCTTCGACATGAACGTATTAGAGAGAATTATTTGCCCGAGCAGTTAGATCATCCGCAAAGTAGTCGCGGTTTTTGCATAATTGTTAGGCTATAGGTCTACATATATGAATTATATTACTCATTAGTTGCCTAATTACCATACTAGTTTTAGTGCTTCTTTCGCTTTTACAGATAAGATAGCCAAAAGATAAATTGAACGAAAGCTTTTTTTAGCAAAATTTATTTGATAACTAAAAATAGTTGATATGGCTAATCAAAATACTGCTGATGAAGCTGCAAATATAATTGTGTCTTGGGACACAGATGATGATTGTTCAGATGAAGACGACATGCATTTTGCAGATAGTTTAGGTGAAGAAACTGCTGGTGACTGCTCAAATTTAGCTGTATCAGATGCTGAAAGCAGTGACAATAGTGACGATGAGAGCGACAGTGAACAAGCTAATCTCATGCTACCTCAAACTGCAACATTGTCATCTAACCAGGTGTTAGGAAGAAACGGTGCTTTGTGGGAACGTTTTTCATCAAGAGTTACCGGAAGAATCAGGGCACATAACATTTTTACTGCCTCTTCCGGTGTTCCAGGAGCAATTGCAAGAGGTATTGTGACCCCTTATGATGCTTGGAAGCATTTTATTCATGAAAGCATCCTGAGAAATATTGTCAAGTACACCAACGAGGAAGCGCAACGCAGAGGTGCTACTTCATTTTTGTTGGATTTGCAGAAACTGGAAGCTTTTATTGGTCTACAGTACGCACGAGAAATCTACGGAAAAGGCCATTCAGTTGCTTTTCTGTGGAGCAAAAGCTATGGCATTCCAATATTTTACGAAACAATGGGGCGCAATTTGTTTCTCGAAATTTTGAAATTTATGCGATTTGATGATAAGCCAAACAGAAACAAGCGAGGACCTGATATTGACAAATTTGCACCGATAAGAGAAGTCTTTGAAAAGTTTACCTCACTGTGCCAAAGCAAATATGTGTGTGATTTTTCTCTCACTGTCGACGAACAACTTATGCCTTGTAAGTCACGGTGCTCTTTTATTACATTTATGCCCAACAAACCCGACAAATATGGGATAAAGTTTTGGGTAATTGTTGACGTAAATTCAAAGTATGTCTCCAATATTATACCTTATCTCGGAGCGCAAGAAAAAGATGAACGTGGTGGTGTGCCTCTTGCTGAGTCGGTTGTTATGAAGCTAGCGCAACATGTAACTGGAAAAGGATACAACATCACTTGCGATAACTTCTTCACCTCCTTGCAGTTAGCAAAAAGGCTTGCAAATGAAAAGATTTCCATTGTAGGAACAATGAGGAAAAATCGAAGAGAATTGTCAAAAAAAATGACAGAGGCAGAAAATGGAGGTCTACATTCAAGTCAGTTCTTTTGGAATAGCGACAGTGAAGGCCTCTTTGTAAAGTATCAACCAAAATCAAAGAAAACAGTATGCATGCTATCAAGTATGCATCGATCACCGGATGTGAACCAAACTACGGTAAAGAAAAATCCAGAGATCGTACTGTTCTACAATAAAAACAAAGTTGGAGTCGATTGCTTTGACCAAATGGCGCGTCTGTACACCACACGATCTGCAACTCGAAGATGGCCTATGAGTGTTTGGGGAAATATGCTGGATATTGCTGCAATCAACGCTTGGATACTCTATAAAAAATCAACACGAAAACAAATTAGCCGACGAAAATTTATTCTTTGTCTTGTGGAAACACTCATCAACAGAATGGCAAACAATAGCGCGGACAGTGACCTCCCTCAATGTAGACCAAACAGCACTGCAACTCGGAAGCGTCGGCATTGTCATGGAGCAAATTGTAAGAATATGACTGTAACATTGTGCATGACTTGCAATCGTCCATCCTGCGGAAGCTGCTCACAAAATAACACAAGAGTTGTGTATGTAAAATGCAAACAGTGTGCTTCATCCCAGTAAAACATTACAGCTGCATTATCATCCGGTATTTTATTGACATCATTTTAGAATAAATACAATTTTCTGCATATTATTTGCATTTTCAGTGATTGTTGTTGGGCAAAAAAACACATAAAAACGCACTTAACAGATCAATTATAATGTTGAGTCGAAATCGACTCAATGGTAAGCGAAGGGGTAAAAAAATCGCGGTAAACCTAGTGTTAATTTGAGTCTCAAGATTTTAGCTCAATTAGGTTTAACCATTCATACTAGAAGAATGCTTAAAAGCTTTCAATATCAAGTTTAAGTATTTTTGTATACACTGCAGATCTACAGTATGTTAGTCACATTTTTCTTCAACCATGCTTCAATTTGCGTGAATTATTGTCAATTACGCTTAATTGCTGACATTATTTATATATTTCTTTAAAATAATTTAAGCAGTAAAAAATTAATACATCGTTGTAGAACTGGGGTTCTTAAACTGGGGGAAAGGAAGGGGGCGAGCAACTGGGTGGAAACTGAATTGATTGCTACAATGACAAAAATTTTTAGTCTACTTCTTCAATTTACATCTTCAATTTTCTGTTTATATCGGAATTAGAGATTTTGACAAAAAGGCTTGGGTATTATTTTTAATTTGTCGTTAAGGGAGGGCGCGAGTTTTGTTTGCATGAGCAAGAGGGGCACAACTTTTGTTTGTGTGAAAAAAGAGGGGTGTTGCAAAAAGTTTAAGAACGACTTCTATAAAATCTCTTATTGTAATTTCCATTTTATTCATAATGTAAAAAGTACAGGTAATTGTTTGTCAAAAGAGTTTTATTAAGTTAAACTCTGACTTGAAGAAAGTAAAGTAAAAATGTTTTTGGCATACGTTTAATTAAGAGGAATGTGTTTTTTTCATTTTTTTCATTTTGTTGTGATTTTACTTGTTCTTATGTCAAAAATTACCAACCATTAATAAGTTTAAGACCGTGAAAATGAGATTTTTGGCCGTTTTTTGATCGGCCAGAAATTTCAACTGTAACCCAAACAACCAGCAAAGATTTTTAGTTGATCTGACCAGGTTTTCATCTCTCGTACCCTTGCTTTTATTACTCAACCGTTGCTGAGTGTTTTCTGTCGTGTTTTAAAAGTCTTCAAATGTTCAAATGTTCAATATGCAATTTTTATACAAAAATAAATATGTTGGAAACATTGACATGGCTATTAATCAACTTCAGATAAAAAATTTTTTTATTTTTTTGAACATATTTTGTTTTAGCTTGCTTTATTTAAATTCATTTCTTTGCAGCTTAAAAATAATGACACCAAAGCGGTTGTTTTTCACTTCAATGAGATTAAATATCATACGTTACCAAAACAAAGGTAAGAAATATGCACATACACTAATTAGTTGCTGATTTGGTTTTTATATTTTTCATAATTAAAAAAATTGCATGGTTATTAATTGCTAACTGACCGAAACATTTTTTTTATTGTAAAATGTAAAAAGGATTGAAAATACCGTTTCTACGGTACTGTTATAATTCAAGTTTTTTGATGACGTCTTTTAAAAATTTGTATAATTCAAGGAGAATATATATTTATTTTATTTATATTACTTTGGCACCAGGCAGCACCAAAACATTCCTAAGAAGAGTTGTACTGCAAAATTTTATTCTTTATTTTTATCTCTATATCTATTCTCCTGACTCGCCGAAAAGCGACAGAGGCGGTAATACATGAATGGACCTGCTTCCATAGATGCCAAGATATTGCTGTCCGAAATTTAATAGAAAATGACTGAAATTCAAAACTACTTGCCAAGACTACTACGAAGTGTAAAGTGCCGTAAAGTGTCTTTTCCAAGGGCACAATTGAATGGCGCGTGTAAGTTTTGAACCGAGACCATGTCGATCACAATCACGTTAACAATCGACCACGCTGCCGACAGAAAATAAAACCAAACTAAAAACATGACGCATAAGAAGAATTAAAACGCTTTCGGCTTTCAAAGTGTCACTTTAGAAGAATAAGAAGTGTTTATTTTCATTCATTTTGTCTTAAGAAGACTTGCGCTTGCTTTTAATATGATTTAACAGAGGGTGTCAAAATTTTTTTTGCTTTGGAGTTAAAATTTTCTAAAAGAGCATTTCTTTGTTGAAAAGCCATAATTAATAAAAGAAAATTTAAAAAAATCAGCCCGAGTATCTATGTCTTCGAGTTGGTCCCAAGTATTAGGATCTTTGCATAGGCAGCTGAAACGTCACTTCACTCAATGGAAAAAATATAAACTGATTGGGGAAGCAAAACAGTATCATCTTAATATTGTCAAATTTTTCTCTACCAAGTGTCGTGGCTCTGATACTGTTGAGTTAAATAAAGATGGAAGCTTTTCTGCTCAGGTATCGTTGTAACCATGTCTGCTCAGGCCGGGGTAGGCATTTTTGTAAGCCCTCGCTTGGCCCACTGTGTCACTGATTGGATCCCACTTGAAGAAAGGGTTTGTCTCATTCAACTTAGGCTACAGGAGCGGTCACTGTGTATTTTGCAGGTGCACGTACCAAACGCTAAAACACAGTACCAACTTTTCTTAGATGAAGTAGGTGCTGGTTTACAGAAAGTAACATCTGCAAAATCAATTGTCCTACTGGGTGATTTCAATGCACATGTGAGTACTGACGACAAGACATGGAAGGCTATTATTGGAAGACAAGGAGACTCCGACATTTACAAAAACGAAAAGTGTTTGCTACAGTTCTGTGCCACAACGGATTGTGCATAATAAATTACTTTTTTCTACACAAGAGGACTCACAAGAACATTTGGTACAGAGATTCGATGGGACAGCCTTCTATCATTTATTTCTATATTGTCTCAGAGAACTTGTTTTCTTCAGTGGTTGATGTTTGTGTTAAAAGAGGAGCTGAACGGTCTACCGACCATCACCTAATCATTTGCATTCGAAAAGACCTGAGCCATCTAAGAACAAAGAAACAATTCAGAACACGAAGAGCATACAGAATAAAGTGATAGTTAGTAGCCGAAAAAAATGTGAGACACACTTTTGCAAGCAAAGTTGTTTCCCTGTTCAGAGAACTCCCTGACTATACTGAAGACGTTGAGACTGAGTGGAATTTATTTAAATCAGCAGTCATTACATCTGTAGCTGCTAGTTGTGGTTGCAAACGTGTGGGAGGTCGAATGTGTAGTGAGAAAAGAACTGCTTGGTGAAACCAAGAAGTTAAAAAAGCTATCTGTGCAAAGAAAACTAAATTTAGAGCTTACAAGTTATCTCAGAAGCTTCGATAGCCGATACTCTACAGCAGTGGTTCTCAAACTTTTTTGTACCATTGCCCCCTTACGGTACTCTACATATCATCATCGCCCCTCTCCCCAGCAATACAAAATGACGCGAAGTTCAAACAGATTTATTACAATAAATAAATAAACTAGCAAATGGTGTTTCTTCAATGAGATGGGTGAGCTTGGTGAGCTTCAGCGAGTTTTTTGATATTCGGAGACATTTTTGTTAGGTATAATCGCAAGTCACCCCCTTTGCTGATAGAAAGACGGTTTCTTTGTTTTGACAGCAACAGTGTCACCACTGAAAATCCTTTTTCAACCAAATAAGATGTCGGAAATGAGAGAATCCATGCTCTTACTTCATTCCACATAAGCGGGTATTTGTCAGATGCCTTGCACCAATATACATCATACCTATCTTCTTTAAAGTTCATTTTGGTTTCATCATCATTTTGCAAGTCGATAAACTGATCTTGAAGTTCAACTCTTAGGTCTGCTGGATCAGTAGAAAATGGTTGAATTACCCAGCGTGGGACGTCGAGGCTAAGAAGATCTGCAAAGCGAATGTGCATGTCTTCGACTAGATTATGTAAATGCGAACAGTACCTCAGCCGTTCATCTTCTGTAGTATTGTTCTCACACAGATTTGGAAATTGAGATAAAACGTTTCGCCCCATATTTTCTTTGTAGAAGGAAAGCTTTGATATAAATGCTTTTATCACACTTTTGCACCTAATAAGCGTGATCATTTCACCCTGAAGTTTTTTGTCCACTTCATTCATGAGAGTGAAAATGTCTGCCAAATAAGCGATATCATTTTTAACGGTTTCACAGCTTCGGCCAATTGACAATCGATGACGGAGAGTAATTCAATCACTGAATCGTAAAGGGAGTAAAAGCGAGACATACAAGCACCTTTTGAGAGCCAACGTACATCCGTGTGTAGTAAAAGGCGTTCAAAATCTTCATCATTATCATGACAAAGTTTTCGAAAAAGTCTGTCATTAAGAGAACGAGCTTTTATCTTATTGATGCATTTTATCACAACATTTAATGAGTGATGCAGTTCAGCACTGAGATTACGGGCAACCAAGTGCTGTCGATGGATAACGCAGTGAACAGCAACGAGTCCAGGTATTTTCTTTTTCATCAGTGCGATGAACCCTCGATGCTTTCCAACCATTGCCGCAGCACCGTCAGTTGCACACTGCAATATATTTTGCATTGGTATCTCTTTTTCCTCATAAAATCTTTCCACTGCATTAAAGACAGTTGTTGCTCGAGTATCAGCAGGAAGACTGATTGCAAAAAGCATTTCTTCTTGTGCCTGCATATTGTGTACAAATCGCACATATCCTAACAGTAGTGATTCGTTATTGCTCAATGTAGATTCGTCTATTTGCAGCGAATGTTTGGTTACGGAAAGGATATCAACAAGTTGTTTTAACACATCAGAACTCATTTCATCAATGCGTCGCGCAACTGTATCATTACTGAGTGGCACAGCACGTAAAACTGAGGAAGCACTCTGTTGCAAAACTGTTTCAATTATTTCTTTAGCGGCTGGCAATACAAGGTCTTCACCAATTGTGTGTGGCTTTGCAGTTTTCGCAATAAGGTTAGATATATTATAAAAAGCAATCAGGCCATTTTCTTGTTGCTTGTCAGTCTGTCTGAAAAGAGATCGAATTGTAGGTTGTTTTGCTTTTTCGTCTCGGAGCTTCTTGAAGTCACTGCCGATTTTATTTGGATGCATTCTGTTGAGATGATCTTGGAGTCGACTGGGCTTCATTGCCTCATTAGAGAAGACAGAACCACAAACAAGACACATAAGACGGGTTGCGTCATGTGGGGCTGTTGTAAAACCAAATTTTAAATAAGTGCTGTTATATTGACGCACTTTGACTTTCTTGATCTTCTCGATTTTTTGCAACTTTCTTGTTGGCGAGGACATCAGGAGTATTAAACTAACTTAAAATTATAATTTACTAATCAGGTCATAATTATAAAAAAAAGTTTTTTTTGTATGAGACTAAGATTAATAAAGCTTTATGAAGTAAAGAATATATACGTACACTATCAATCAAGTAAATTTTAAAAATACAGTAGGCGCCGCTTTATAAGCCCACGGTTAATAAGCCCACGGTTAATAAGCCCACGGTTAATAAGCCCAGCCGCTTATAAAGCCCAATTCAGCCCGGTCCCGATTTACTTCATTTGTTCCTGTAGTAAAATACTCCGCTTTATAAGCCCAAAACTCCGTTTAATAAGCCCATTTTCAGAGCGATTTCGCGTAATATGAGCGCGACCACATGGGGCATGATGGTTTTAGTACGGTGTACTGTACTGTATTTCCTGTTAAATGCAGCCAAGCAACGTATTATTTCTTCACACCCTCGATCTGGGAGGAGACAGAACTTATGCAAGAAATTGTTGCAAATGGTTCTGCTAGCGGTCCTGATGTTGCGGAGCTTAAAGAAGCCGAAACCGATGAAGCTGCAGCAGAAGAACCAACACTATCCACTGCAGAGATGAGATCCATCTTGCACCATTTGCAAATTGGGCTGGAACGTAGGGGCTTCGAACAAATGCAGACATTTGAGGCATTTGACGGCAATGTTTGGAGTCTACTTCGCCAGACTCCACTGTAGCAAATGACGCTGGATGCGTTTTTGTAAATGTGTTACTATAACTGGATTTACTGCTTAGCTAATAAATTGTTAATAAAGTTGTTACATACACTGTAGAACAATAAACTTGCCTGCTGTGTGCAGGTACATTATTGTGCTCAGTCATTTATATGTTCTAGAATGACAAAAAAGGACAATCCGCTTTATAAGCCCAGCCGCTTAATAAGCCCAAAAAGATCCGGTCCCGAGGTGGGCTTATAAAGCGGCGCCTACTGTAATATATTTTTCAAAAACTGGTTTTTGGTTCTATATGTTATTTCAAAAACAGATTTTTGAACACCAAATGTTTCGTCTAAATTGCGGGTCCCTCTTTTTTCTAAATTATAAATTACATCAGTCGATCAAAATTTGTTACAAGAATTTATTGAGTTCAAAGAATTACCTTACTTTGCTGAACAAGCTAATATAAGCCGTAAGCTTGCCATTTCTTCTTTATAAATGGTCACGAAAAAAAGCAGAAACTTTTTTTCTAGATCAAAGTCAAAGCCGCACAAAGATTCAAACAATGGCGCGCAAGAACACACACTCAGATAAAGTTCAAAATATGGCTTTTCTAGTAAATAATGTGCCTTTCGCCAAATTCTCATGGGACATAAATCGAGCACAGGGCGCGCGATTTGCAAGATATTCAGACGAAAGTTTTTTCGCCAGATAGAGTAGAAGTCTAGCCACACGTAGCGACTTGAAAATTTGAATTATCTTGTCGCTAGTCGTAATTATTGGGGAAAAAAAGGGTTTTTTGAAAGGAAAAGTGGGGTCTTTAATTTCGCTTATTGAAAACTTGTTTTTGAAGAAATATTTAAAAATTTTATAGGATTTTACTCAGGAAAAAATTATCTTTTCAATGATATAAAATTTAAACTAGTTTTTTTTATAATCACTGGGGAAATTATAATTAAATATTGCTTAAATCTTGAAAAAACCCTTATTTGGCGCTGCTAGTGGTAAAAAAAATAAAATTAACCGACGCTTAACGGGTTAAAGTAAACTACAGAACTTCCTGTTATGACTAGAAACTAAACTGTGCACTGGTATATGACTACACGACCTGCGGTAAATAAAAACAAAAACTGATGGCAATGCGTTTATCAATACAATGATGAAAATGACAAACTCAACACTCACTGAAGCGTAGTCAAGCAATAAATTGAAGATTCATACGGTATACGGATCCCAGGACAGTAATTTATACGGTATGTGATACGGTATATGGGCGCAAAGGGTTAATATTTCGAGAATGCGCTAACGCCCCCCTTTCGCCCCCCTCTGGCTTTTCGCCCCCTGGTGTATCTCTTTTGCCCCCAAGGGGGTGATATCGCCCACTTTGAGAAACCCTGTTCTACAGCACGTAAGACTTCCGCCATTATTCTCAAAAAAATATAAAGAAAAGTCATGAGCAGAATTTGGACAAAAGTAGGATACAGACTACAGATCGGCAAACATAGTATTTTGGAAAACCATACGTCGTTTGCGCGGCAAACAAACACCAGTTGCAAACTTCATTGATGATACTAATGGTGTGCTTCTGAAGCATCAAAATGGCATCCTAAATTATTGGGGAGAATACTTTTGTGAACTTTTAAATCCACTAACAGTCTAACGTTTTAAAACATCCGAGAAACAATTTGGTGACAAAATTCATCTAACCGAAGCAGAGATGAGCACAGCAATCAAATCTTTGAAAGCTGGCAAGGCCACTGGTGAAGATGATATTCGACCCGAAATGTTAAAGACCATGAACAACTTTGGGGTTGTTGGTTGACTCGTGTGTTTCCAAGTAGCTTGGTGAAATACCAAAGCAATAGCAGACCAGTATGTTAATACCTATTCACAAAAAAAGAGACGAGAAGAAATGCATTAAATAAAGAAAGGATTTTTTTACTGAATCTTCCTAGAAAGGTCTATGCAAAGTGCCTCAAAAAGAGATGCCGTGAAATAGTCAAACCTCAACTTCAGGATACACAATGCGGATTTGTCCTGGCAGATCCACCATGTACCAAATCTTTACCCATCAGCAAATTTTTGAGAAATCGTGGAAATATGCCAAAGAGGTGTATACATGCTTTGTAAACCTTGAAAAGCATATAACCGTGTCCCAAGAGACAAGCTGTGGGCAGTACTGCTAGAATATGACGTGAGAGATCAGCTATTAGCTACTATCAAATTGTTGTACAAACAGTCAGAAGTCTGTGTTTGTGTCAATGGCATAAAAAAAATCTTTTTAGTATCGGCATTGGATTACGACAGGGCTGTGTCTTTTTCCTCTTCTGTTCATCATATACATGGACAAGATAGATAGAGACAGTTCCTCCAGCAGTGGCGTCATATTTGGGGAGTGAAATGTTTGGCGTTTGCTGTTTGCAGATGACCTTGCATTGTTAAGCTCGAACTAAAGTAATCTCCAATATGCACTCGATTTATCTTTACCTGACAAGGTTAAAAGCATTGACATTCGTCAATCTTTTAACATCGAATCGCTGCTACTTCGCATAAACAAATCGCCACTGCGCTGGTATGGCCATGTAATACAAATGTCCCATTAGCAAATAGCAAAGCAACTACTAGATGCTCTTCCGAGTGGCAAAAGGCCTAGAGGGCGAGTCAGAACTCGCTGGCGGAATTATGTTGAAGACCTGGCCTGGTCATGTCTTGGAATTCCACCAGTGAAACTGCCGTTAGTTGCAGGAGATTGGGATGCTTGAAGATCCCAACTCGAGCTGCTGCTCCCGCAACCCCGAAAGGACAAGTGGACAAAGGGAAATACACTGAAGTAATTCAATGTTTTCCCTAAAAATGATAATGATGATGCAGGCCACCAGTGCAATCAGTTTTTTGCCTATGTTTGTTCTAAACATTTTGAAACTTAAATGTGTTCTTGGAATTGTAAAAGAAAGCGCTATATTTTATGATTGCACAGTGCACGTCCTCCAATGTCTGCTTGTTTCTCTGCTACCACAAAATGACAAGTTTAAAAACCTTTAACAACTTGTTTGTAACTTTAGTGAAAAGTATGGCAGTTCTTTCTGCTTATGGTTTATGTCTCAAATTTTTGCGAAATACAGTCACTGGGTAAGCAGTATGAGCTCATTTAAGGATGTTTTGTTAAGTATTTTTATTGAATGTACAAGGGAAATCGCTCACCATTTAAATTTTGTCCTTCTTGTAGCAAGTCAGATTGTTATACACTTAAATATCCCACTGGCGTAATACACTTAGAAAACTTAAAAAAGTTAGAATTTTTATTCAAACTTTTTGGTCGTCTTATCTAGGGTTATCCTTGTCCGAAAAGAAAGTGCATCGTAAAATACTGTAGATATTCTCCGATTTTCTAAACTGTTTGATAAAATATAAACTACGCTATAGATATTATTATTTTGTTAAATAGAAAAATTTTTCATAATTTTTTTAGATATTAACGAATTTACTTTTGTGAAATTTTTCTTTCTAGATCTAAAGATCAACTTTTTGTTTGGTTCTCAATGGAATCCTCTGTTGCTTTATGGGAACTCAGGCAAATGAAGTTTGAAGGATACGATGACTACTTTAACTTGACTATGACACATCGGTAAGACTAAAGTGCAATTTTCTTGTCTCTTATTTACAGGTACTTTAATTTAAAATAAGCTTTTTTAAAATGCAGTATTTATTCTTTTCTCGCTTACGAAAGTTTTAAAAAAGTTTCACTGAAAGTTCACTCTAACAAGCTAACTCGATTGGCTTTAACCAAAAGCTTCCGAATTTTATCGGTCCGTTCCGGGTTTGATAAGCATTTTTTAGATTTTTACTGGATTAAATTTCTCCATAAAGCAACCAATGACAATCTAAAAAGATATATCCAAAAATAGATTTTACAGCTTCCCTTTACGTAATTTCTAAAACTTTTAAGATTTCTTAATGCGCTAGAATACAGCACAGGTAAGTTAAGCAAACTAATTAATCTAATTTAATTAAAATTTGAATGGGTTGTATTGCTTGCATAATAAAAACACAAAGCACCCAAAATAATGGTTCAAAATATAATGTTCAGAGATTCAAAGATTTTACTGGTTCTTTTCAAAAATAATAATAGTAAATATGCAAACTAAGCGAGAGAATTTTGCATGAGGTTTCCATTTTACCTAATCACAAAATGACACAATTTTATGATACTTTGTATTGAAAACATGAACTTTATTTAAATGACCTGAAATTAGTAAAGTGATGAAAATATGGTCGAGAAAAAAGATGAATTTATTTGGTCACAACAGTTACCATGATCATCATCATCTTTATTTATCCTATGGCTTGCTAGACATCATTGGAGGTGTAAACTCACGGCAACCAAACGATTACCACGACCTGCCCATATGGCACTTGCTTTTGGACAGCCTGGGCCGTGACTACATCTGTTCTTGTTACTCTGCATAACAGAATGATATTAAAACTTTCAAAAAAAAGAGAATGTACTGTATTTATTCCGAAGTTTACAAAGGGCTTGCTAATCGCAAACATTCTTTTCAAAATGGACAATGCTTGGTAGAAAGTGCCTTTTTTAGGGCACATTGCCAACAAGTTCCGAAGGACCATTTTGTCCAGCTAAACATTAAAGGCCTCAATGTAAACATGATAAACGTTCTTTATCGTCTTCCTGTACAATTTGAGGCACAGGTGATCTTACGGCCAAAGACCTATTGCACTTGCTAGTTTCCAGTAACTACTTTAAATTTTGCTTCTTTTGGTTACTGCGGATTTTCAAAATTCATCAATTTTCTGACATGATCTCTTTATTCATTTTTACACACACGCTTTAGTGCCTAGTATTTCTTTCAATTAGTCTCATGTACATACAATAAGTCTCCAATTCGTTTCTTAATCACGCAGATACCTCTGTTTTCTTGCCAATATTTACCTACAAACTTCTAACTCTCAAGCAATGTTGCTGCTTTTTTTTTCGATTTTTTAGGGTACGTATCTCCTTTTTTTGTCTTTCTACAACAGTAGCAAAACTTCTACCAACGCCCCTGTTGGATAGCAGCACCATTAAACGTCGTTGTTAATCCGCCCCTTAACCGTTCCGGCATAACTTGTTTGTTTGCAAAGTTTGCAATTTGCATGATTATTTGGCTTAGTTTTTACCCGGGATCTCTTCCAAGCAAACCCTTTTCATTTATTCGTGTTTGGGACCGGCATTACAAATACACTGATTTGTGCACATACGTAGGGGTTGGGTTGAGACTATTTAAAATTGATATCATCATTTTTAACAAATGAGTTCAAAAAGTTTTTTGTTGGTACAAAACTTTAAAATAGCTTTTAAAAGCAAATGTTTCATTTAAAGCTCTTTTGTTAATTGAGTAGCCTTAAAAAAGGCTGTTTTGAAAAACTCGAACTTTTTCGTCTAGCTCTCTTCAGGAGGTTTCTGAAAAGTTTTAAGACTGATTTTGATTGGCTAAAAATTAAGGTTGATTATAGTTATCATAATAATTGAAAAGTATTTATTAAATAAAACCACGTTTCGTCAGCGTAGAAAATTTTTTTTTTGGCAAAAAAAGGAACAAAATTATGTAAGTTTTGTGTTAAAATTTGGAACTAAAAAGGAAATTTTTTACAATTATACTAACAATTTATGTTTGTAAACAAACTCTTTCTGTCTACACAAATTAGGTTTTCGAAGAGTGATGAAAATTGATTCGAAGACTGATAAATGGAAACCGGATCGTGCTACCTTAATTTTTGGCCAATCAGAATCAGTCTTAAAACTTTTGAAATACTACATTCAGTTCTGCAATTCATTCTAGCAAAACCTCCTGAAGAGAGCTAGACGAAAACGTTCGAGTTTTTCAAAATAGCCTTTTTTAAGGCTACTCAATTAACAAAAGAGCTTTAAATGAAACATTTGTTTTTAAAACTATTTTAAATGAGTTCAAGGAAAATTAAAAAACTCGGGAATTTATCCAAGAATTAAAATAGTTATTGACGTCTGAAAGCATATGGCATTTAGAAAAGGCGGATTGTTGGATATTGAATTTATCATTTTCTGTTTAGCTATATCAGTAGTGAAATATTAAGTTTAATCTGAAGGTTGAAAATTGACCAATTCGTTAGAAGAGGTTGTAACTATGACAAAAAAGTTATTGGTTTTAATTTTAATAAACTAGCTTTTTTAAATCTTTTTCTCAAATTTGTCAAATTAAGAAGGATTGCAAATGACTTTAAAAACTATTGATAATTTTTTAGGAGAGATTCTGACATTTGGGTTCCTTATGGCAATATTTATAATTCTTGGTCGTGGGCACGAAGCGTCAACATAAGCTTGGATGAAATAATATCAACGAAAACAAAACTAGCAATCTGGATTGTGTCAAACTGCGGCAGCACCAGGTTTACACGAACGCGAATGAAATATGTTGAAAAACTGATTCAGGCTGGTTTAAAACTGGATCGGAAGGGAAAATGTTTTTTAAGAAACGAAGTGATTGACAAAGATGAAATTCGTAAATATAAGTTCTATATGGCGTTTGAAAATGCATTTCATTGCAAAGACTACATCACGGAAAAGTTTTTTGAAAATTCTTTAAAAATGACTGCTGTACCTGTCGTATACGGAGCAACAAAATCTGATTACGAAGCACTTGCACCTCCGGGATCCTTTATATTCGTAGAAGATTTCAAAACTCCAATGGAATTAGTCAATTACTTGAACTATCTTGACAAAAACGATTCAGCTTATAAAGAATATTTTAAATGGAGATTGATAAAAGTTGAAGATTTCCTAAATTTCAAAAGACAATATTCTTTTTGTCAATTGTGTCGAATATTACATGGTATCAATGTTGATAATATTTATAATGAACGATTAAACAGAAACGGACCCCATATTCCGATGTTTGGGTATCCCAACAAATCTCGGGTCGTTTCTTTGTTAAAAAATTGGTTTTACGGAACTGAAAATCGAGAATGTTTACCAACGTATTGATTGATGTTAAGTTAAATATTTCGTTCATTTACCTCAGGCTTTGATTAATTATTTAATATCGGAGGAGACAATTTTTTTTATAAAGTTTAAACAATTTTCTTTATTTGGCTCTGATTTAAATTCAGTTTTGCTTTGGGTTTGTACATTGTCTTACATTTTGGTATAATAACAATTTGACAAAAATAATTTTGAAATCGTTTTCAATAAATCCGATTCTGATATAACTCGATTAGGTGAAGTCACAGCTTAATTTTTTTGTCGCATTTTGCTCTACCATGGGGTAACTCCTTACTGATTGGTGCTAATCGTGTAAAAGCAGATTTGGTGCCGAAAAAAATTTCATTTTTAAAATCAATATCATCTTCAAATATCTTTAAAATGCTTTTTGTTCCAATTGTTGTACATCGCTGGCGACAAACTTTTTTAAGTCGACGCTGACAACACTCTTCTTTTTGGGTTTACGGAACGGCTGTCGCTGTCGCTGCAAAGTTTTTTAACATCAACAGTCAAGCTACAAAGTTTTTACTGCCTTTTGATTGATGTCTTTTAAGTTAAATAAAAAAATTTTTTCACTCAAAAGCTAAAATTTAAAAAATTTTTAATTGGAAAATGGACATAATTTTTATGAAAAATTTTTACAGTATACCCTGTTCTTTTTTGTTGTGATTTGTGCATGCATTTTCGGGAAAGTTAAACTTTAGCCGTGATTGGTAGATGTCTAACATGCTAAGCTAGTCTTAAAGTGTTTTTAGAGGAGAGAGAAAAAATTATAAGTAAAAACTTACAATAGATAAAAAGTGTTCAAAAACTCATTTTTACACGGCTTAAACAGATCCTGCATAAGCATCTGCAAATTAAATGGAGACCTTTTTTCTTTTTGTTTTCTTTTCATCAACTACCAAGGCGTTACAGTATAAAACTTACTCTATTTTGGTCCCTGTCTTTAGGTCTTTGGGTTTGTCATTTAACAGCAAAAATTACTATCCTCTAAAGTCCAATGTTAGGATTTGTGATGTACAGTTGCTGACAGCTCTCATAAGTTAAATCTAATATTTTGGTTTAGCACGGAAATCTCAGCTTGCTACCTATGAGTAGCTCGGTTTCATTTCATTTAATTTTTTTATTTTATTTCTGTACTTATCATCCTGATTTTATAAAATATTCTCGTTTCTCATTTTTAAGCAGTTTGGTTTCTAATATCATCCAAAATACCTCATGTTATTTATAAAATCATAAATTTCTTTGCTCGCCAAGCTCTAGGAGTGTAAGCGCAATGCTTAACGCTTGTCGGGTAAGTCCCGGTCATGAGGTGCGGCCTTGGTCTTACCACACAGTGGATTCTGTGTATTCCTTGCGCGGAAAAGCCGGGAATCATTTCCAGGTGCTTGTGATCGAGATGTTGTCGGGCTCGCGTGGTCTAGTGGTGTTGTCTCCTGCGTGGAAGACCACATGTAGCGAGTTCGATTCGCAGTGAGATATGCATCACTGACGAGCTCTAATAAGAGCGAAACTCGAGTCTGATGCTTCTCATTTTTAAGCAGTTTGGTTTCTAATATTATCGTCCAGACTTGCAGGAAAGCGACAGAGGCGCTAATACATAGGGTACGTAATTACCCCGACCTGCTTCCGGAGATACCAAGATATTGCTGTCAGCTTGTAATTTAATAGAGATATGACTTTAATTTAGAACTGTTTGTCAAGACCGCCAAGCAGGGGAAAGTGCCATAAAGTGTCTTTCCCAAGGACATAACAGAGTGCGCGTGTTTTTTCCAAATAGTGCGTGTCTTTGCCAAAGACACAAGAATAGTTTTGCTCTAGCGTTTATAGAAAAAGGAGGCTTCTATATTTGGACTCTTGAGGGTAAAAACAGGCCTACAAAGATCGATGCTATGTTTAACCGCTTAAAACGCAACTAAAATTACATCTAAAAAAATCAAGAAATTCTAGGTGAAAGCATTGCATTGCAAAAAATACATAAGTACGTGCATAAAATGCAATAGACTGAAGGGTATTATTTTAATTATAGCTGCACCAGATTACCAAGATTTAAACAAATCATAATACTTTTATCATAAAACAAATCATAATACAGTACAAAAATAATAGAGCATAGAAATTGTGCAAGTTCGGAAAACATATTATCCTCATTTCTTCTCACATGAAGTTGAGTTGAGTTGTTTCTTCAATGAATCAAAAGCGATCTCTCCTGACAAAACGGTTTTTTTTCAGCGTTTGCTAAAGCTTTATTAAAAGTTTCTTGTTCTGCTTTAAAGTTTAAAGTTTAATGAAACTATAAAATCTAATAACCAAAAATGTGTCTTTTCTTATGATAAATTAGGTTTTTGTTTGTTAGAAAACAACATTAACAAAGAAAATTGTAAGAAAAGCTATGGTTTTTAAGAACAGACGCGATCTTTTTTTCACTGTATAGATTAAAACGTTAGTTTTCTTGTTGATTTTGAGAAAAGCTTGTAAATTTTATTTAATAAGAACGACTGTTTTGTTTAAATGTACGATGCAGTTAAAATCACACCTCTACGTTAATACATTTGCACTTTTTAAAAATCAAAATCGTAGTTTTAGAATAACAAAGCATGGCTTTATAAAACAAGACTCTAGTTTACTGATGCATATGCTGAAAACAAAGTGGATGACACCATGTATTTTCAGACATGATGCCGAGAAGTTTGCCTGATATAAACTAGATGTTGAAAAATGTTTGAAAAACGTATTGTTTTTCCCGATTTTTGAGTTATAATGTTCTATTATAAAATTTACGATGCTGATTTTTATCACAAAATTAATTAAATAGGTCACAAGCTAAAAAAAGTTGTTGTTGGAAAAGCGATATGGTTTTGCAAGTTGACTGAATTTTCGTTATTTTTCGATCAAGAAGGTTTCAACTTCAAGAAATCTTTGCAATATTTGTAATGCTAACTGTTTTTCTTTTGCAGCGAAACGCAAAATTAGATGTGAAATCACGTATTAAACCAATGCAATCCTAGACATAATTCAACTTCGCAAAATAGGTTTTAAAATGATAAAAAGATTTTCTTAACAAACAATTCTTTTATTAAAAGTTGTAACCACTATTTTCTTGTTTTCAAAGTCACAAAAATTATAAAGTTTTATATTTTGCTAAAGAGTGACTGTTCCGTTCTTAAAAATTGCCCCCGTTATGTATATTTACAATCTCCTGAAAAATCTCTTTAATTTTGTTTTGGCCCGGCTCAAATAGCCGAAGAAATAACGATTTTAAAGCATTTTAAATATTTTACATTTATTTACAAGAAAATGGCAACACTGCTTAATTTCATGATTCTTGAAGTAAAATCCAGTATATTTGTTTGACATGTGACATTGTGACATAATAGTGGTTGTTTGTGTTTGGCTTGATTTGGTAACTTTCAGAACTTTCCAGCAACTTACGACCGATTGATATAAATAAGGCTCGCTCGGAAGCATTATTATGATTCGTTGTGGTAACTTAGTATTGGAAATTTGTTAGCTGTGTGAATTCATAGTTTTTGAACGCAAGTCTCTGGTTGCTTACGATGATTGTTGAAGAATTAAGCTAGTGAGCTTAAGCTGCTTTTGATTGTATACTATTGTAGGCTCCTAAGTGGATTGGAGCATATTTTTTAATAAAGAAGTTATTGTGGTAGTCTAAACTGTGGTTTAACTAGACTATATTTTTGCTGTTACTGGTTCCTAGGGCAGGTCCAGTAAAAAGATTTAAGAAATTTTATCTTGTAGGCTGCCAAGATTGTGTTATCGGTGAAAGCCTATCTTAACAGGCACCGAAAAGTTATAAGATTAAACACCTTATTGAATTATTAGATCAATTTCCACAAAATTTTCATAGACTAATTCTGTGGAAGTAACAAAAAATTTTAAAAACTTTCAACAACCAATAAATTTTAAAAACTATTTTACAAGCTTACAAAAATCTAAAAAACTTTTACAAAATTTTAAAAACTTTTTACCAGCTTAAAAAGTAAATTTTAAAGACTTTTACAAGCTCAACAAGTAAAGTTTTAAGAAGATCAAGTTAATTTGATACAATAAGAAGAGTTGGTTTAAATTAAATAACCTATCCTTAAATAAACTGTTGGTAAATTTGGTTAATTTAAATGAACTGTGTGGAAGGAATAATTTAATTTGAAGACTCCAGAGGGGAATTGTAAGCAAATTCCTAACAACTAAAGGTACTGTGGAATTGGATTTTCTTATTAAACTGTGAACTGGTAGTTTGTTTCTGTTATTAATTTGTGGCAATTGTGGTTTTATTTCATTTGGTTGTGTATTTATTTATTAAGATTATTAGCTATGTCTAGTGAAAATATTGACGTAGAGCTGCCGGATATTGGCCTGTCTGGTTTGGGGTCAGATGGGGTTGTCCCTGGGGGGGGGTGCAGGTTGGTGTTCGCTTAGGGATGACCACTAGATCTATGGCCAGGGGGGTAGATGGTGATGGGATTATTGACCCAGACAACTTGGTGTCCAGAGCTTCATATACCTCTGTTTTGTCTGAAGCACAAATTGAAATTCAACGGCAGATGAAAACTAATCGCATCATGGCTGATTTAAGGTTAGCCAAACGGGCCTGGGAGGAAAAGCAGGCACAACTGGCCCGGGAGGAAAGGCAGGCACAACTGGCTCGGGAGGAAAGGCAGGCACAACTGGCCTGGGAGGAGAGACTGGCCCAGGAGGAAAGGCAGGCACAACTAGTTTGGGAGGAGAAAGAGGCAGAGCTCAAGGCGGAGTTGGCCTTAAAAGAGGCAGCATTAAAGGCTGAATTTTTAAAGAAAGGCTTGGAATGCTGTAAATCGCGATCTGGTTCTCAAATCAGCGGTCAGCCCACACCAGAACCGATTTACTTCTTGAAACCCATGGTGGGTATCTGAAAATTAATAGTCAGCAAAGTAAGGCTGTAATCTCTGGTGGTGGTGGTGAGGCTGCTATTGATGTGTTGCTCCCCAAGACTGCTGTCCCTGAGAATTTAACCTCGCAGAATTTTTTTGATTCAAATAATTTGCTAGGTAGCAATGATAGGTCTCAATGTGGCTTTTGGGGCCGCCCGAAGTGTGCCTCCTGACTTTGAGAATTATGTAGTTTCCCTGGCGTGCCAACTGGTCGGGCAGAGACATACCCTAAAAATTGTAGTCCATCTGGTGTTAGTGCTGTTGAATATGATGGTGGTGTTAAAAATAAGTATGTTAGTGATGCCTTACCTTCTGTTACAAATGCTAGATCTTGCAATGTTAGTAGTTTAAATTTGAATAATGGATTGTCTCCTGCGCAGTCAGGCTCGACTCAGCAGGACAGTTTCTTTCAGTATCAAAATTGTCGTACTTTCATAGATAAGGCGTCTTTGATTAACTACAACGGAAGTAATATGCCGTATATCTTCTTTCACAATCGCATTAAGGCTTTAATGGATAGTTGTCCATTTAAAAATTAGCGTTTAACCCCACCGAGACAAAGCAAACGCCACAGAACTCTCCAAAACATTATGGAAATATAAAGATAAATGAATCAAACCGCGAATAACTTGGTCAATTGTCTGCAAATCATTTGCATACACCAGCGGGGCCAAACGCTGCAACCTCTGCTTAGCAGAGAAACTCGCATCTTGCAAGCCGACCAGCGCACGCTCTTGAACAAACGATCTGAGTTTGACTCCAAATGCCGACACCGAAACAAATTTAAACTAAAGAAAGCTTTAGCCTGACTTAATACTTGTTACAGTAAGTTCGGTGTGGCTGTCTCCGGAAATGTACGCGTCCTTGATTTGATTTAATTTAAATTTGTATCAACAAGATATAAAACAATGCGAAATAAGACGAACTAAATTGGACGGGGAAAATAAGACGAAATAATAAGGTCGGACGAAATTAAGATGTATGGACGTTATGGACGAAATAAGATGGTCAGACGAAATAAGCTGGACGGACGAAATGAAAAGGACGAAATTAAAACGGATGAACGAAATGGATGATCGGACGAAATCGGACGTAAATAAGACAAATCGGACGTAATAATCTGGTCGGACGGTTTTCTATAAATAAACGTAAACACTAATAAATAATGCGCAAAAGAAAAGACTTATAAACACTCACCAACTGTAGACTGACACGGAGCAGACCGACAAAACTAACAATTTCGAACAGTATCTCTAACAGTATTATATCAAAGGCCTCAACAGCACTCCCAACGGCGTCTAACAGTATTTCGAACAGTGATTCTATGACCGCTACACAAGGGCTAAAGCAGCTAATTAAGACATCTCTTCACAAATTACACTAAACTTATGGAAAGAGAAGTCGGCTCAAGGCAACAATCAATTAGCAAGCTAGCGCGGTGAGATAATGGAAAATGTCGGCTCAAAGCAGCAATCAATTAGCAAGCGAGCGCGGTGAAATAATGGAAAATGTCGACTTAAGACAACAATCAATTAGCAAGCGAGCGTCGTGAAATAATGAAGTGTATCAAATTAAATATCAAAACAAAAATTAAGTAAATCAAAGGCAGAAATAAACCCGGGTTCGAATCTCAAAGAGTACTTGCCGTAACATACCTCCCCGCAATTTACGAACGTAGAAAGGAAATTTAAACACAAGATACGGCAAGTAGACACACACACGAATAAACACTACACATATACAGTCATCATTCATCTGTAGAGAGTTTGCACAGTTTTGTAATCGATCGTTTCAAAGTTTTGTTTTGAGTGCGAACGAGGACCTGTCGCACATGACCAAACTTGTCTGGAAAAGTTTGTACAACGCGGCCTAAAGGCCATTTGCCACGAGTAGAATTTTCATCACTCACTAGGACCAATTTGTCGACAGCAAAGTTCGGCTCTACGTCGTGCCACTTCTGGCGAGTTTGGAGAGTTTGCAGATACTCCTTTCTCCAGCGTAACCAAAATTGATCGGTGAGGTACTGACTTGACGCCACCTTCTGCGCACGTAATTGTCTCGATGATTGAACACTCCTATCGAATGGTCTTCTGTGCAAAGGAGCAAGAGATGGTTAGGTGACAACGGCACACCACCCTCGTGATCCAGGACTACCGGAGTTAAAGGTCGGGAGTTGACGATATGCTCTGCTTCTGCAAACAAAGTTAAAAGTACGTCGTCAGTTAGGGTCTGCTCAGAGCAAATAGCAGACAAAACTCGTTTGATGAAGCGGATGACTCTCTCCCAAAGGCCACCCATATGGCTAGCGTATGGTGGATTAAACCTCCATCGAATCTCCTTGCGGCTCAAGTGGTCGGAAATAGTTGACTGATCAAGATCCTTCAACGAACGTTTCAGCTCCAGGTAACCTCCAACCAAATTTGTACCGTTATCACTATAAATCGTATGTGGATTAGTGGATTACCCCTGCGACTGATGAATCTACGAAGTGCATTGATGAATGCATCCGTATCCAAAGAATAGCTCATTTCTAAATGAACAGCCCTCATCGTTAAGCAGGTAAAGACGCACCCATACCTTTTCAACCGGTTCCGCCCTTGCTTCACCATGATAGGCCCAAAATAATCAATACCTGTAAAGAAAAACGGCGGATTACCGGGAGTTACTCGGCATGATGGCAAGTCAGCCAAATATTGTTTACCAAATGCACTGTTGCGGCGTTGGCAAAGGATACACTTATCCAAGATCTTACGCACAGTAGCAGCACCTTTTAATATCCAGTAGCGTTCTCTCAATACGCACCAAGTATGTGAGGACCCACTATGTCCAACATCTTTATGGCATCGTTCAATCAACAGACGTGTTACCTGCGAGTTGGCGGGCATGATGATTGGGTGCTTGGCATCGAAGTCTAAAGGAGCATTGCGTAGCCTACCTCCGACTCGAAGCACACCTGCGACGTATATAGGATTGAGTTTCTGTAAAGAAAGTTTAAGAATTTTACCAGGTGAATTTTGCGTTTCAAGTCTTTTGTAATCCTTTGAAAAGGCCTCCCTCTGAACAGCAGCAATAACAGTCATTTCTGCTTGGTGCATCTCGTCAACTGTCAGAGGACCAGTAGGCACGGGCCTACGCAAAAGCCTACCTTTGAGTCGTAATATCCGTGCCACAATACGTTTCAACCTGTAAAAGGACGAAAATCGAGCAAAACGTTCTTCCATGTCACCATCTGACACGGCGACCTCGGTACCGGCCACCGTCCGCTTTACAATTTCGAATTCAGCTGGGAGGTCAGGAAGAGAATGGGGTGGCTGTGGCCACCGTGATTCTGGCTCCTGTAAAAAAGAAGGACCAGTTAGCCAACGATTCACTGAACAAGAAGGGCGAGTACCATCATCAGCTGGATTATCTGAGCTGGGAACGAAACGCCATTGGGAAGAAGTACTTCTGTCTTCTATCTGCGCTAGACGATTAGATACAAAAACTGGAAAGCGTTTTGCCGAATTTCGTATCATGTACAACACAGACATAGAAACAGTCCAAAAAACAGACTCCGAAAACAGCCGCCAAAACTGTTCCTCAAAGACACACCAACTTTAGAATATTTTTCTTTTAAAGCAGGATCCTTTACGAGTCTTCCCCTCAGTCGCGACAATTGCGCACGCGCTTGACTGCAGTTGTCCGGGAGACACGACGCCCACGGCCTCCACGGAAGTCCAACTTGGTAGTGGCCTCGAATCACATTTTTGGTTCGCTGCATTTGCTGCAAAGCATATCTATCCTCCCTAGACATAGAGGTAACATTATCATTATATTTGGGAACTTCATCTAAGCGCCTTAAGCATTGAATCTGAGAGTCTAGTAGATCGTCAGACGTATTTAGAAAATTAACAGATATCGAAATTATCACCTTCCGACAAATTGCCTTGTGCAGTTGTTCTTGGACCAACCACGGACCACCCCAAACGCCTCGGACGGCGTAGGGCTCTTTAGCACTTCCACGACGCTCTTCCTTGACCCAAAATGCTTTTGGAGTGTCTAAACCTATTAATAAAAGAACTTCCCCGTGCGCCGCTGGAAGATCAAGATCTTGTAGATGTGGCCACGCTTCAAACTCATGACGTGTAAAAGCTGGGTTAGGAACCACCGGTAACTGGTCGACCGAGAGTACGTTCTGCAAATTTATCTCATCACCAGTTAAAGAACGTACATTAAGATTTACCTTTTTGCCCTTGCGAAGCGTCGAACAATCAGTAACAGTAGTGACAGAGAATTTGATTGGTTCTCCTGAAATATCTACAAGGTTTAGAAGACGATTAGCACAGAGGGAAGTCGTGGAACCCTGGTCTAAGAAGGCACAGGTTAACACAGACTTTGATCCTGTTTCTACATACACGGGAACAACATTGAGAAAAACGTTGCTGCCAACAGTAATGTTAGAAGCTGCTAGGAAATTTGTAGAATGCGGTTTGGTGTTGGTCGGCAAATTTCGAACATGTTCTATTGACGAAGGACAAGGTTCGTCTTTGGAAGGAGAAACGTCACGACGTTCTTGGTGAAGAAGTAAGTGATGTTTTTGCTTGCAACCATTTTTAGTACAAGTCGCTTCTGAATAACAGTATTTAGAAATATGACCAGCCTTTCCGCAGTTATAGCACAAGTGGCGCTGGTGCATAAAACGCAAACGTGCCTTCACAGAAATTTCCAAGAACTCTGGACATTTCCAAAGTACATGCTTCAGGGAACGGCAAAATTTACATTCATAAGTGTTAATAGCTTTAGTGGAATTTGAGGCAACGGTATAATGCGTGTTCACCCCAAATACCGAGCCAGGCTTCGATTTAAAATTAAGAGAATTCTCATAAGAAGACTTAACTACATCCTTTACAATAAAGCGCTTAAGATCGGCAAAGTCTGGTTCGCGACCCTCTCGTTCAACACCGGCAGAAATCCGCAGACATCGCGATTGCAGGTCGAATGGTAACTGCCTAACAATTTTGGAAATGTTCTCAAAACAGTTCAAATCCGAAAAATAGTTTAAATGACCTAAAGTAGTATAACACTCTTCAACCTTTCGTGCTAGCTCGATCAGGGCTTCAGAATCATCTTTTTAACGGAAGGGCCTTCAAGCAAATTAGCAATATACGATCTAGCGATTACGTTTCTTTTGCCATATGTTTCATACAAAATTTGTTTAGCCTTGACAAATCCCTGATGAGGTTCTAGCAGCAAGCAATATTCGATAATTGATTTGGCCTTACCAGAACAATATTGAATTAAATAAAGCAGTTTTACCTTATCATTATGTTCGACCGCCTCAATTGTAGATTCAAATGCAAATATAAACTTCAGATACGTAAGGGGGTTTGCATCAAACTTCAGCAGTTCCAAGGCTGGTTTTCGTAAACGCGACTCGACCTGAGGTTTCATGTCTTCCCGCCTCGACGAGTCTAACTGAGTAGAACCTTAAAAGGTAACCTTTGGTTTCATTTCCAAAGGAAGACTATGATCTGGTAATGTAGCGGTTTGGGCCACGGAGTCGACACCTGTAAAAGGTAAGTGTACCTACTCTGTTTGCGATGATACGAAATTCGGCAAAACGCTTTCCAGTTTTTGTATCTAATCGTCTAGCGCAGATAGAAGACA